>CM040181.1:21043782-21653782 GCA_022606695.1 Vaccinium macrocarpon | reverse complement strand
CCATTTATTATGCATGTATCATGTTTATACACCTAGCGTTGGTAGAATAGTTTTCCCTTGGGCTAGTGAGCTCAACCTATCAATTTTCAGGTACACGGCATGGAGCATGAAGTTGGATGCTTGTCGAGTGACATTTACATGGAGTTTAACATGCATGAAGTTATTTTCCCATCTTGTATTATGTTTTTGGAAAGATGGTTTTGTAACTTCTATATCTTATCTTTTGACTATTTGGCAGTGTAATAACCTAGAACTTTGTACTTATGCATTCGGGTTATGGACGCTAGTAAATAGAACTTGTTTATTCGGAATGATGGGATTATATTATGAGACCTTGACTTGTCCTACGTGGATTTTATATACTTTTGGGTTATTAAATTTGAGGGCGTGACACTCTAGGCTCACTATGCATACTAATTGCTTACTCCGTGTCTCGGCTATTGCATTCCATTCAAAAATCCAAACAAATTCATAATTTTCCAAAATTCTACGCCACAACCATATCATAACCTTAAGCTCTTAAGTGTAGAAATTTTACTTACGGAACCCCTCATCATTAACTAGGACAATATTGCACACCTTGATCTGGATTCATTAAACTACAACTGCTCTAACAATACCAGGATAAATCAATCTCAAATTACGACTGCAAACGAAGCTCCAAAGATTTTAATACCAACCACACTCTATTTGCATCCAAAAGGCCGAACATACCCATATTCTATTAGTAAGTTTTGTTTTATCATACCAAATCATGTCATCATTCTCCAATCATTTTAATTTCTAATTGTCCAAACACTCCGGTGCTCATCCATGTAACTTCTTATTGTCAATTGAATAAGAAACCCAAGCTCCTCAAAGCCCGTGATCCTCCCATTGAGTAACTTTCCATGTTTCTTAAAGTATGTCTCTAGGAGCAAGGCTAAAGGACTCAACTTCACTCATTTTATCTCAACAAATATATATATATATATATGAATGTTTCCCGAAAAGTTTGTATATTCTCAGCGATCCCATTTAACTCTATTCTCAATCATTTTCAATGTACTTATCTCCTCAACAAACAACACCAAGCACTCATAAGTTTTATCACATAGGTACCTCAAATTCTTTCACCAAATTCTCAAGTATCAACCCGACCAACCAAGCCAAACAATTTCTCAATATCTCTGATAGGTGCGCAATGTCATGGATATAAGCGCTTAAGTAGGGCGAGTTAGCGCATTAGAGGTGCGATTTATTTCATTTTTCACTTGATGCGGTGTTGTCCTTGGTTTTTCTTGTTTTTGGGTTGTTTTGTAGGAAACAGGTTGGGAAAAGCGCGTGAAATGGACACATGGCAGTCGGGCATGTTGAGAACCAATGGGACCCAAGCCAGGACAACCAAACAAAGCTGCGGGAGCATTTTAGAGGGTTCGGTATCGATACAGGGATTGTCCTGTATCGATACCAAGAGGCACATAAGGGAACAGAAAGCACAGGTATCGATATTGGATTTCTCCTGTATCGATACCGAGGGCACTAAAGGCAGCTGTTTGACTTGCCACGTGGTTTGACTTCGGGAAGGGATAAATAGTCCGGTTTTAGGTCGAATTAGGGTTCGAACTTAGCATTAATTTTCTTCTAGTTCTCGCAGCCGTTTTTTCCTTTGAAGTTATTACTTTCCGGAGCTTGTTCCATTGAGTTTTTGAAGTTTTGTTTGCTGATTCTCGCCTTGCTACGGTAACGTTTCTGTTTATTTACATTAATCTTAGTTCGCGGGAGTTTGTCCGCGTTCTGAGACTCGAATCTTTCTTCTAACTCATATTTGATCATATAAGCATGCGTTATTTCAAAATCTTGTTATCCGTTCAATTAAATATGAGTGAGTAGTTCATTAGGTATGGTCGCAGGGTGATTAACACGCCGTGGCCAGGGATGGATTCGTTCTTGCTCCGATTTTCACAATCAATAATGGAAAAGCAATTTTAGGTTAATAAAGAGCTTCCGTTGGACGAATCCGAGCGTTGTCGGAATCCATGTAACGCGGGGAACGGGGGACCAAAACTTGTTCTTCATTTTACATGGGTAACGGCTACCGCGAGAATTTGCATCCTTCGGGGTATCCTTTTCTCTCTAAAATCGAACGTTCACTTGGAACCGCGAATGGGGCAAGAAATATCCGGACCTGGTCACTGGTGTTAAGAACCTTACGACCGTACTTTCCTTTAAATTAATTTAAACAAAACCGAATTTTCTTAGTTAGTTAATTCACCAACTAACTCATAAAGGGTGGCTACCTAAGAGCCGTTTTAAACATTACAACCCGAGTTTTTAGTACGCATTTCACATCTTCTCTGTGGATTCGATTCCGGTCTTACCGGGTATTATGCTACACCAGTCTCAGCCCTACGCTTGGGGCAACCCACTAATTTAGGTCTAGGATTTCGGTCAAGCAATCTCACAACGTTCTTCTCCAAAAATTGTAAGCCCATGCCACTTTGGGCTTACCCTTTTGGGCCCCGTGCCACATGTGTTTCCCAAAATATTTATATCATATTTCTTATTCATTCATTTTATTCATTATACTTTGGGCATGCCATAAAGGCCCCGTGCCACTCCGGGCATACCCTTTCGAGTCCCATGCCATTCCGGGCATACCCTTTCGGGCCCCGTGTCATTCCGGGCATACCCTTTCGGGCCCTGTGCCATGAATACCACAATTGTACTTCATTTAATGCTCATTAATATTATTTCTATATCCACATGTTCCATCACCTTAGTTTCATGTCAAAGTAGTGTTTCGTATTACCCGAACGTGCCAATAAGGATATTTCAACCCGAGTGTCATATCATTCGTTCACATCACCACTTATCAATTTATAAGTTCACCTCAATGCCCCAAGCAAGCCATCGATCACTATGTCATTTCACCAATGTCCCGAACATTCCACTCAACCCGTATACACACAACGTATCAATTTATGGACCGTGACCTCATCACATCCACTAAATAACAAGAAACAAGTAATACAAATCAATCCCCATTATCCTTTGATACCAAAATACTACCAGTGTGGAAAATGTCCTAATACAAGTGAATAACACGTTTCGGACCGAACAAGTGCAAACAAGTATTGAACATTCACTCAAACAATGTGCTTAGCAAATAAGGTCCCAAGTGATTTTCTTCCAAATACAAGCAAGCTCAAGGATCCAATGCAAGATTCGGACAAAGTAACACCCAATTGAAGTGGAGAACCATATATGAACATGGGGATCACACATTATAACTCAAACATTGATTAGAACATGATTTTCTCAAAGAAATTCACAAGGCACAAGAAGATTGGTCATTCAAGAGTCTAAACACACACAAACACAACATTTACACTTAGAAGAGTGAGAAATTTCCCTACCTCAAAGGTTAAGCTCCAATTGGTCTAGATCAAAACCCAAAAGCAAATCCTAGCTTCAAACTTGAATTAAATCCGAAATGCAAGCTTCTCTATTAATGAACCCATGTCCAAAAAAATCACACCCACACTAGATACCAAGGGGAGTAATCTATCCAAAAATCAGAATATCTGAAGGTCAAATGATACCCTTAAAAATTCGTACAAACAGGGGTTTTGCAGAAAACGAGTGAACACAGAATAGTGCCAACTTTGAAAAATCACTACAAATCGAGCTCTTAATATTTTGGAGAGATTCTAGTGTAAAAAGTTTTGTAGTGAAATGACGTTCAAAGTTCAAGAAAGAATCAAAGTCCAATTCGTAATCCAAAGGCGAGAAAACAAGCAAATACCAAGGCTACACGAATCTGTCTGGGACAGATCTGACAGCAAGCAGACCCGTTTTCAAAAATTCGTAGTAAATCAAATTCTTAATGGATTTGACTGATTCCAGCGGAAAAAGAAAGAGCTCTGAGTTTACTTTAATTCATAAGAAGGAAGCAAAACCTAATTAATAGTTTATGAAGGAGAAATCAACCAAAAATGATGACCCAGTCTGCTGTCTAGAATCTGCTGTACATACGAGTGGTGATACACGAATATTCACCACTAAAATCAATAAAAACGAGAGAGATGAGAGCTATACTTGTAGAGGGGAAGTTGGGAGGTGCAGATGGTGGTCGGAAGTGGCAGTGGAGGTCACCGGAGGTGGTGGCAGCCATGGCCTCCCTTTCTCTCCTCTTTTCTTCTTCTCTTCTTCTCTTCTTCTCTGATTCTTTTCCAGAAAAGTGAAAAATGGGGGAATAAGGGAGCGAATAAAGAGGGGGGAGAGTTGTTGGGAACATGGCAGGCGTACTCCCAAAAAATGAGGGGATATAAGGCAGTACAATATACTCCGAGCTGTGTTCAAACTGTCCGGGCTTCGGTCTCAGAAAAATACCAAAATATTCGTACCCACTTAGAAAATCGTGGGCAACGCCACCATGTGTTCAGAATATCTAGGAAAAATCTCAAACGTTGGACACGCATTACAATGCGATTGCCAATAGACAACATTGGACTGATTAGGGTCCCACAATCGTGACAGTCATTTAAGTATCACCCGTACAATTAAAAATTTATATTTCACATAAACTCTTCGGTTAACCCCTTTTTTTTCTTTTTTCTTTTTTTTAATACATTTCCCCACCTCTAATTTTAAAAAAAAATTACACGAATTTCCGGGTCTTTACAATGTACATGCTCCGGCCATCCCATAAAGTGTACACTCATAAGAGGGATTGATTTTTGTTTTCTTTTTTTTTTTTGACACCCATAAAGGTAAGAACACAACCGTCAAACCGTCTGCATGGAGAAGATCTCGGCCCAAGTACTTTCTTTCCGAAACCGATTCAAGCATTGAGAGAAAATCTGCTATCTCTCTTTTCTCTTAACCATTACGGAAATTGTAATTTTGGTGGTCTACTGACTAAGGAGTTTCAATTAAGACAAACTTCCAAATTAATCAGTGATTTATTCTTCCAAATGAGTTCTTAAGGTTTCTTAAGGAACCGTCAACAGCTGTTAAATAACCTTTCTAGTGTGTTGGTAAACCCACCAATTATACTCGCCAATCCCCAAAAAATGCCGGATCTCTTTTTGGACTTTGTCTCCAAAACTAAGGAAATTACTTCCACAGTTTTCCAAGGAAAAGAGGCACAATGCGTATATACTTACCTAATAATCTTCTTTGGGATTTACTCGTTAGAAGAGATGCAGTATATATTGTTGCAAAAAGGCAAGAATACAATCCTTTGGTCAATTTGTTTCCATGACCAATATCAATCAAATATTTGCCTTTCTAGTTTCTTCCCGTGCTAATTTTTTTTTTATTTCTCTCCATTAGTTAATTTTAGAATGTTGTGAAGCTTCCACAGAAATTCGATTCTGCAACCTCTATTTATCACAACCCTTGGTTGGACAAAACTTCACAACTCTCATCCTCCGCCCTCAACTCTTTTGCCATCAGTGCAGCTGACGTGCTAAGGAAAAACAGTGTCTTGGGGTCTTTGAAGGTAAAAGTAACTCATTATTATTATTATTATTATTATTATTATTATTTTATGCAAACAACTTCACACTTTGCACTGTATTTGCACCGCTTTCTTGTTTCCGCGGATGTGCTCAGCTTGATGCATGTCATTTATTTGATTATGTGCTCCACGTGAATACCACCCACGAAGGTCAAGAGGCAATGAATACCACCCACGAGCTCCATGTGAATACCACCCGTATGTATTTTATGTTAGATTTCCAAAACCGAAGACTATAATAGAGAGGGTCCTTCAATTTAGTGTTTGCCCATTTTTTGTCCAATTTGGACGATTTTACCACTCAATTGGAAATCTTGGCTGTTGGATTGGCTGTAATTATGGGTTTTGTACGTGGGCAATTGAGTCTTTTGGCGTTTGCTAATACCCTTCCCAACTTTTCGTTTATTTCCCATTGTGTCCTCTCCTCAATTTTTACGCGACACAGAGAGAGAGAGAGAGACAGACAGACAGACAGACAGAGAGGCGATGATGGAGAATCTGTAGCTCTGGTGAACAAACCCGAGAGAGCGTGCACAACTCTGGGAGATCACAGCGAAGAGATCGCTTTGCCTCTCTCTGGGACGCTCTTCCTTCCATCGCCGTCGTCGGTGGCCAGATCAGAACTCACAATCATTACCCTGCATCTCTCTCTCTCATCTTTCTTTAGATCTTCCCCAGACTTTTGGCTTTTTGCCCATTGTATCCCCATTTGGATGCGTATTAGGAGTTGTGGGATTCCATCGGTCAGAGGAAGTTTCAAAGAAAGGTGAAATCGGAGTTTTGGGCGTAGGAGTGGGGAGCTTTCTTTGACCCGAGGAGAGAGAGAGCTTCGATTTGGTCGCGTGCGTTTTGCTTGTACACGAGTGAAGGTTCCTTTCGTCTTTCATGATTTCTGCTCCGATTGTTGTTCTTAGTTTATCTTTTTTCATATTTTTCGGTAGTTTAGGGTTTCGATTTTATTTTCAATTTTTACTATTTGATTTATTTTGGGTGAGACATTTTGGTTTTGCATGCAGTTTGTTCTTTTTGTACGCAATTAGGATCTCATTGTTTTTTTCTCCCTTTGTGCTTCCTTATAGGAACAACTACAAATTCAATCACAGCTTGAGGTACTCAGAGGTAAGATTTGAATAGAGTCTACTACTTTTTATTGCGGACTTCTAATTCGAATATGCATATACCCTAAAAAATAATTTGCTGCTCGTATAGTAGTACATAGTAATGAAGATGTAGTTAGTACGGATCTTTTATTGCCACAATGCTTGTTTTTCCTTGTTCAGAATATGGATATGCCTCTTGTCTTGCGATACTGCGTGAACTTGGTCATGGAACAAAGACAACTATTGTGTTTAACAAGGCACATATGTAAATAGAGTTATCATTCATTTTGCAACTATAAGATTTAGAAATCAGTTGGAAAATTAGATGGAATCGTAGTGTTTTACGGATTATAATTGTGTAGTTTCATTTTGTAATTCCAATGTCTCAACGCAGCAATTTATGATGCAATGGGCTTGAATTAAAAGGTGTCAAATACTAATTGGTGGAGGAATTAATTAATTTAGATAAGAAGTTGGAAACTGCCTTATTGTATTATCTGGTCACCTTCTGGCTACGAGTCTACAACATTATCGTGATCAGAGGCAAACAAGTTGCTCAAGTGAAGATGAGGTTGAATTTCATGTCTTCCATAATGATGTTGGCTTCGTCAGTTCTCCAAGAGTGATAACTATGTTACCCAGAGGAAGAAATTATCTCTGATAATGAGGTACATTGAGTTATGGCTGACTGCAGATAGATATATCTTCATGAACTATGGATGGTTACATCTTAATTCCTTTGAGATAATTTTCTCTCTGTATGAATAGTGAAAAACAAGAAAAAAAATAATGCAAGACTTTTGGTTTTGTTGTTCAAGAAAATAGCTCACATTACACTTTTGGTGCTACTTCTGCAAATGAAGAGGGACCCCCAGTTGGCAATGCATGGGGTGAGTTATGAGAGACTAGATACTGCCAGCTACTGCCATGCTTTACAGGATAAGAAATGTATGTGTATAGGAAATGAAGACTATGCTATAGAGTTTATAAAGTTGGGGTAGAACTGGGACAAAGAAATGCTGAGAGATGGAAAGAGAATTTTATGGAATGGTAAATCTTGGCCAAATAGGCAAGTGGAGTGGTAGTCCGTACTCCCATGAATTTGACTAGGTTCAAACCTTCGGGAAAATGAACCAGCGGTTGCTCATCAAGGTGAGTACTTTTTGCAATGTGAAATCTTATCTTTATTCTTTTCTATTCTTTTGATTCTCATGGACTTTTTGTCCTCTTGCTTTTGTACTTTGTTGCTTTATTTTATAAGGTCTAATGGTCTATAGTGTTTCGTCTAAAAAAAAAAAAGACAAAAGAAGAACAACCTCTTTGAATAAGCAATACATAAACTAATTAATTAAGCACGACGGATGGGAATTAGCTCGGGGAGAAGAATGGCCAAAACTGTTGATTATTCTCTTATTTTTATTTTTAATGGCCATTCCCTCGAGTTGATGAAAGTGGAAGTTCATCCAGTCTTTTTTCTTTTGCCTCTATTATGTTCTGGATGCTTTTATTCAACAATTTGACTATCGTAACTCGCAAAATGAATAACCATTGCTCCAGATGGTCCTGATGGATCTGCAAGCAACTCTAGGCTGCATTTGGACAATGTCAAGAACATTGAAGCTTCAGCTCAGGATGCCATGTTGCGTGAACAAGTATTCCCTTTTAAGATAGGCTTTTTTTTTGCATGTTTAGTGTCATTTTTTCCTTTTAGACTGATATGATTAATATGCTTTTTGTGCAATTATAAGCAAATTGCCACCCAGAATATTATACAAAGTCAAAGGTGTGTTTTGATGTTATGTTCAGAAAATATACTAATTTTTGTTTCAGCAGCTGAAACTGCGTAAATTGTACATGCTAAAACTACAAGATGCAAATTTGATGTTCATATGTTTAATCAGCTATGCAAGAGGGTGCAAGTGGACCAGCTGAAGATAGCACAGACATTTTTTCTGGACGTCTTGACCCAAATGAGCTAAAGGTACACTCTCTAAATTGGAACCTCCTTTGTAGACTCATTTTGTGCAGTCTTTTGTCATGTCGAATTAATACAAGCTTTCAACCTCATCCTATGCAGGAGCATCTATTGAAGATGACCACAGATAACCGTGCAGAAATGGCCCTAGAACGTGGAAAATCTACTGTCCTGGAGGAAGGTTGATTTCTTAGTTTCCTTTAGTTGACATAATACAGATTCATAACTGATAGTATTTTACATTTTAATCAAGAATTACGCTATTTCTATATAAAAATGATTGTATCATACAGTATTATCCAGAAATACACACTTTCTTCCCAGCAAAGTTCTTCTATTACGCTCTTACACATGACATAAGGGGTCAGGTAAGGGGATCAAATCGTCGACTTCCTCCTTATTTGTGCTCTACCGTGCTCCAAGAACAATAATATCGACCATCTTTGAAGGGAATGCCTTTCGTGACTCTGTTTTTGCTCTGTAGCTCCCTTAACTCTTGCAATGTAATGAAACTTATACAAATCACTGGCATCAGAGGAACTTGAGTGACAGACTGTCCACTGTTATCAGGATATATTAAGCAATAATACCTAGAGTTTGTTGCACTTACATGTCAGGGATCTGTTAGTTTTCTGATCAAGCTTTCTTATTCAATTGGTTTGTTGACAATTTTCCCATACGCTTCATATTTCAGAAGTTGGAGACTCCATCAATTCAAACCGTATCACTTGGGAAGTTGCTCCTTTTATCCTTCGATTGGAGAACCCACAAGTTTGTCTTGAGGGGTAATTCCGTCAATTCATGGTGTTGGGCTTAAAGTGGAGAGCGTTGAATCTGTCATTAAAGGCTATACATTTCTTTGACTTCTTGGAGGTTTCGATTGTCCTTTTGCTAACTCGAAGAGAGTTTTGCGCGTTGATGGCAGCAAGGTTATTCACATGAACTAAAGGTTCCCTCCTCTCTCACTATATTCAAGTCTTTGTTACTTACCAGTTTTGTTGTATTTTTGGATCTCTGAATTTTGGTTGAGGAAACATACATTTGTAATAGAACAGATTCACATGAAGTAAGGCCCTAAAACCCAGGAAGTCTAACTTTATTCTTTTCCTTTGATTTAAGCACAATAGATATGTTTCTCGTAACCATTTGATCTGCTTCCCCAGTGCTCCTGTATTCTGGTTCTTTTCGAGGCATCAAGTTTGTGGTTGTTACTTTAGTTTTCAGTATCCAGGTGATATGCACATTTTCATATGAACTTTGTTCTATTATGTCATGTTTGTTATGAGGCCTCTGCAAGTGTACCAAGTATGTTTGTGTCCCCAAATGCGAGCTCGAATTGAAAAGATACCTGTGAAGCTTCATAGATTCAGAGATATTTTGAACTTAATCTATGCTTTTTATACCATGATGAAAAAGTTAGGAGTATCAGTGGTTGTATACTTGAAAGATGCATTTCTATCACATGGAGGCCGGCATGCTGTTTGATGTGTTAAGTCTACTGATTATTATTTGGTGAATCCGGTGAAGTCAAGGCCATCCTGTCAAGTTCATAGGAGAAAATTTTGGGTCTTGGGTAGAGTATTGGTGGCGTGGTGCTCCTTCGGCACATTTGAGCCATCCAAAAATGCATCGGGGACTTCCGATTAAAACACGCTTTTTTCTTTTCTTTTCTATTTTTTTAAAATCCACTTTCAATCGGACCATTGGTTGCATACATGCATTATTGGACAGCCCGGATGTGCCAAGAGGGTACCACGTGGTACCCTCCCCGTACCCAAAATTTTCTCAATTCATAGAAACTTCTTTATTGAATAATTTCATAGAAACTTCTTTATTGAATAATTATGTTTCTATGTTGACTTGAATTGTAGAAATTGAGTACAGATTGGTACATAGATGATGCTTTGTGACTCATCTTGACAAAGCACACCACATGAAAATGCGAGTGAAATTGTTTTGTCTGCTAATGACAAAGGTGGATATATGTTGTAGGACTGTGTTGCATTAACAAGACAAAGATTGAAGAACTTCAGAGAAAATTTTGAATGAAGCTGTTTTTGATATGGAGGTGGACTAGAGGTTTACAAGGATTTTTGCCTCAAAGATGGCAACAATGAGTCGGTAGTAGTTTTTTGAATTCATCAATATCCGATTTTTTCGATGTGACGTTACATTTAGTGAGTTAGGAAAGAAATTCGAGGCAGTGTTTTATTTGCATATCCGGCAAGATTAATTTTCACATAAGCATCTTGAGAGCAGTATAGTTTACTTCTGAGAGTGATGAGATTGTAATGACACCAATTTTGGCCTCATTTAGTTTATTATCTATTTCGACTAAAATTTGAAACTTACGTGTAGATTTGATTTTTTAATTAGTGCACAAGTTCAAAATACTTTGATGCACAGTCTCTGCTGGTGACTAGGTCTAGACATGCTCACTTGGGTTACCGTAATGCTTTTATGGAGCCAATGAACCAGATTAATAAATTTAGCTCATTACTTGATGTTTCTAACATTTTGCTTTTCCTCCTGGTATCCTTCCGCAAATCAATGTTCCAAACACAGCCTAGAGGGGTCAGCTAGCATATTTTCATGGAACCTTATGGTCACGTCGCAAATGCTATGGCTATTTTGATTGTCATCATGTTTGTTTTGAAGAGCAACTCTCTCTCTCTCTCTCTCTCTCTCTCTCTCACACACACACACACACACACACATCGTCAGGTAATTTGTTTTATTTCTACATTTTCTTCAATTTTTGGATTGCGCTCTTTTGAGAAGTGATTAAAATTTAGTCAACAACCGCTCAATAATTACAAAAAGTTACATACATTACAATACAGTTGACGATAATCCATTCCAAATAAAATTGCCATCAGCACATCAATTAAAATTAATGGGTTCACGCATACGTGCTTGATGTAAGATATTGTACTACGATAGTGGATGATTTTTCGTTTCTGTTTTTTTTTTCCTGGAGGTTATTCGAAAAGAGCGGATTATTATTCAGATGTTAATGTGCCTAGGAAGTGACTATTCTTTCTTTCATTTTTTTTGCATGTGAAGTGCCTTTATTCACAATTGAATGTACAGTTAATGTGCCTTGGTTGTGACATTTTCTTACTATGGGATATTTATTGTTCATTCTTGTGCTTAGAGTTTCACTTTCTGTTGCTATGTTCCACTATATAGGATCTTAATCAAAGAAATTCACCAACGGTAGATTAGTCTATATTAGAACTATGATTCTGGCATGAACTATATAAACAAGTGACTTGGATGTTTTGTTTCATTTTATTGGAAATTAGATGAGATTGTGTTTGATATGGCAAGATCCAATGCCTTCGGAGAATCGAACCATACCAAGGCTTCTGAGGATTAAGCGGTTTTAGTAAACACCCAAAAACGGGCATAAAACTCGTGTTGGGCACGAGAGCCTGCAACTAGTGATCCTAAATGAATGTGCTCCTTCAATTATATAAATCAAATGAATGCACTGTTTAATTGGGGTCCAAGCCCCTTAGTTCACGATTTGCCCCCAACTAGGTGCGCCCTTGTCTTTTGTGTGAAATATGGCAACACTAGCATATAACACATGTTCTTAAAATAACAACACATTTCCATGCATTGTTGTACTTTTGGTGCCGGTGCCACTTTGTCTTTTAACATAAACCATGATACAACGCGCCAAGACAGTTTCTTGCAAGAAGTGGTCTCTATCATTCTCGGTTCACCCGGGTGAAGCTGGCAAATATATATATTGGACCCCTCTCGAAACATGCATGCTTGATCCAATATATATATATTTTTTCACGGTAACGTGCCACCATGATGAATTGCTCTCTTGCCTTCTTGTGGTAGCTAATGGCAGTACAAAACAACCGACATGCATATTCATGTAATTTCTTTAAGTCAAAATTAACTATTGGTGTCGGTATTGGGATTAATGCCCTCAGAACCAATTAATTTGTTATTTTTGGTTATTAATTAGAGCTTCACTTTATTGTTATAAAATGTTTTATTTCATACGTTTGGATATAATTCATGAGATGAATAATTGGTTCATGCGATGAATATATAAAAGTCCTAAATTATATTGAATATGATTTATGTATGTAAATGTGATTTCCATACAGGAGATATAAATCATAATTGCTTATAATTTAAATTATTCACAGTTGCTAATAGAAAGGACTATCTATTAGGTCAACTGCAACATAATTAACTTCTATAAGATAGAATGATTCATCTCAATCATTGAAGTGAAAGACTTCAAGTTAATATGTTGGTGTATTCGATATACATTGAAGGACCACTATAAGAGTCACACTATTTTAACGACTGTCAATATTAGTGTGAATTTTATTTGCTAATTGTAATTCACCCTTAATCCTGAGAAAGTTAATGAACTCAAGTTTCTATCGTATGTCACTTTGATTCACCAATGAGTGAGGTCTTACTTGATCAACACCTCGGTGAGTTGGGTGATTTATGTTAGGACTGTGAGAACATTATTTTCAAGATGGAATCCACTCTCTATTTTATTATAGAGTATAATGTCCCCTTGAGTTAATTCACTGGATTAGTCTTTGGAATCTAGTACTAGTCATTTTAATGAAAAGTTCATTAGAATGTTTTTCTAGACTAAAAGTGAGTGAACTAGTATTCGACGGAATTAAAATATAAGTATGCTTTGGTTTGACAGTAATTTATTATGACCAATTGCTGCTTATGGACATTGCGTAGTGAAGGGGTTCGATATTATGGTATTAGCATTTAACGGGTTATAATATATTAATTCTTGAGACCTAGAGTTCAGCCATAATTATATAGTGGAATTAATTGTGGTTTAATTGAGCCACCACTCATAGAGATGAGGGAGCGTAAGCCCAATTTTAGCTAGTACTCAAGAAGCCCATTGGTCCCAACCCTAGCCCTAATATTAGAGATAATATTCAATTTATTTTTAAGTTGAATTATTGGCCAAGTTTTCCTCCTCTATATATTCGTCTCTTTCTCTCTTGGAAGATATACAACAACACAACAAAAGTGTAGGCAACTTTTGTTTAAAAGTTGAGAAAGAAAAGAGGGAGGAAAAAAAAAAACTAGGTTCCCACAAACCCTTTGGCTATTGTTCTCTTGAGTCATAGGGTTGAAGATCTTTGGTGTGCAGGAGGCTCTAGTTCTTTGAACTACAAAGGTAGAACCCTAATCCTTCTTTATGAAACTTTACGCGTATGTAAGAAGTAGATCCGAAATAATTTTGAAACCATATTTTTCCGCAAATGGTTTTTTCGAAACCAACAGTCGGAACTTTCGGGACTTATCATGATGCAAGTTATGCCGTGTGTTGGCTGTTATGGAAAAATGATAGAAGTAAATTCGGCTTTTAATGTCATCCCTGCGAAATTTGCTAGAATTCATGGTTTGAGCAAAATCTATTGATACTTGATGACCACCGCATGAGAGGAATTTGAATTAGGATTGGAAACTAAAACCCACTGGGTGAAAAAGATAACATTTGAAATTTAGGAAAGTAGTCTATTTTCCTTTTCCTATCACAACGGCTCTTCATTTTACTTTTTTAAATTAAGAGCAATGGGGAAGCTAACTTTTCCACAATTGAGCAAATTTTTTATTTTATTTTATTTTATTTTATTTTTGTGTCAAATTTAACCAAATCTTCATTTGCTGTGTGAACAGGGAAATTCTTGAAGTCACCGCCACACTCTTCACTTTTTGCCCCCATTACCAAAGAACAAGGTATTATTTACGTTAAGCAAAAGTTGGTCTTTCCTTGGATGGTTTCACATTGCATTATTTTATTGCGTATGTAACACTTCGACCATAATAAAAAATGTGCATAGTGGGCTAGTCTTTGACTAGTTATCTAAGCACTTTTTCAATCTTTAACCATAGGAGGCTAGCTTGACTTTTGGAGAATGCGCCTAGTGGGCTAGTCATTTACTAGTTAACTAGACACTTTTCCACCCTATAAACCATTGGTGGTTAGTTGACTTCTCGGAGAATGCGCCTAGTGGGCTAGTCCTTGACTAGTTATCTAGGTACTTTTTCAATCTTTAAACCATAGGAGGCTAGCTATTTTTTTGGAGAATGCACCTAATGGTCTAGTCATTGACTAGTTATCTAGACACTTTTCCACCTTATAAACCATAGGTGGTTAGTTGACTTCTCGGAGAATGCGCCTAGTGGGCTAGTCCTTGACTAGTTATCTAGACACTTCACCGCACCCACAATCCATAGGTGGTTAGTTTGACTTCATAGAGAATGCGCCTGATGGGCTAGTCCTTGACTGGTTATCCTTCTCTTTTGACTGCATAGAATGCGCCTGGTGGGCTAGTCCTTGACTTGTTGTCCAGATACTTCTCTTTTGACTGCATAGAGAATGCGCCTAATGGGCTAGTCTTTGACTAGTTATCTAGACACTTCTCTTTACCCATAGACCGCAAGTGGTTAGTTTGACTTTTTGGAGAATGAACCTAGTGGGCTAGTCATCGATTAGTTATCTAGACACTTCACCTCACCCAAAGGCCGTAGGTAGTTACTTTGACTTCACGGAGAATGCGTCTGGTGGGCTAGTCCTTGATTGGTTATCCAGACACTTCTCCACCCCCTTGACCATAGGCTGAACATATTTTCTTTGCAGGATGCGCATACATTATTATTATTTTTTTCTCATTTTATTTGCATTTACAGGGATGGTTTGCTTCAAGAGTTTCGAAGAAGGCTCCATGACTATTCTTAGTAACCCTGTTGATAAAGTTGAAAATGGGACGACTTTGCTTGTTTGTCCTGCTCTTACTGGTGCTTGGGCTTTATCATACGAGCCTCTTGATAATGCACTTCATCCTTTGCAGTGGGTTGTTGAGACCGATTGCGAGGTTATTGGAGGCAAGTCAAATTCTGAGGCCTTACTCTTGCAGTCCGCCCATCATGATGAAGAGACAGATCCACCTACACCATTCTCCCTCCTTGGCCACAAGATTCAGGACAAGACAGCCGTTTGGGGCGACACTTTTAAAGCGATTGCGGATCCACCGTATTGCAAAGGGTATTGGGAGTGGTTGGAAGACATACTAAGCCGTCATGAACAGATGTTGAAGCAGAAGAAGATTTATGATGCCATATACGCCTCTCTGTTTTCATATGATTGGCTCGGAAGTGTCATGCGACGTTTCTGTGAGTTATGGAGTCCGACCACCAACACCTTACACACTACCATAGGGGAAATGTCAATCTCTCTTTGGGATTTGCAAGCACTTGGAGGGCTTCCGATTTCTAGTTTGCTATATGATGAAGTCGTTCTGTCCGTTGACGAGTTAATTGGTGTAGACAAGGACAACTTATATCATCTACCAGTGAATTGTCATTACCTCTTCTTCGCCTACCATCGTCTTCTTACAGACCCAAAGAAAGGTGAAGTCAAGATTAATGCTTGGGTGAAATTTTGGTTCAGGGGGAAATTTCCTACTTCAAGTCATCGAAGAAGACCTCCCAGAACAAGACTCAATGACTTGCCAAAGTCAACAATCCTTATGATAGCATTGGCCTAGTCCAAGCACGAACATCTAAGCAGGAAGAGGTTTTAACCATGTTGGGGGTCAAGGGGGCACAACAAGATGTTGTCCATTTGGCAGCTTTTCTTGCCTGTTGGCTATGCAAGTTCATTTTACCAATGGGGGGTAGCGAATTGATCAGACCTGGTGTGTTTAAAGTTGCTGGATGATGGCCCGTGGTAAAAAGTTCAGCCTTGCCATCCCAGTACTCGCGAGTATTTATAGAGGTTTAAACAACATTGCCCAGTCTCCCATGCCCGGGAAGTGCGACACTGTCTTTCCCATCCATTACGTCTATGCGTGGCTAGCAGAGTATTTCAACACCCACTTTAGCAACGACTCCCAATCATCGCCTCAAAAACCAAGGATGATCAGATATTGTGGCGAAATGGTGGCTAGACAGCTCGATGAGTCTGAAGTGCTCGACCTATTTTGTAAGTGTGATGGTCTGGTGATGGACAGCTTTGCACAATGAGGGGGAGAGGGCAAAGAATTGATTGACGACGGTCAACTTAGTGATTGGGAAATGGATTACCTTGTCATCGTCCGATCTGGATATTTGATCTTGAGAAGTGGCGCTATTAAGATCGTCGAACCCTAGAGCCCTCATAGATTTAGTCGACAGTTTGGCTTTCCTCAGGATGTACTAGGGAAGCTACATTTTGACCTTCGTACTTGCAGCTTGAAGAACATCGTCAACCATTTTGAATCCCTTGTTCGTGAAAAGACCCAAAGCAAGCTGAGGTTGCCAAATCGCGAAGACCGTCGAACCACTCCCGTCACGAGGGCATATTTGGAATGGTGGGCTCATGTTTATGGAGATAATTTTTGAGGCTTGGTAGAGAATTCCACTAGGGGTAAACATCCTGCTTCCCCCAAGCAACCATTGGTTAAGGCCAAGAAAATTGCTACTACAGAGCGACGTACCAACCCACTCACCACACGAAAGAACGGTAGGACCTCCGACCCAGTTAAAAATGTTGCCCTTTTTAACAAAGTAACCGATGAACGGAGCAGCTGTGAGGATCGCAATTGGCGCCACCTTAAGAACAAATCAGGGTCTGACACCGTTGCAAAGGTCAATGTCTCATTTAATGACGTGGATAAGTTCTTTGAAGGTGTTCAGAGTAGTTCTCAACCAATTCATGCCAATCAAATTGAGGTGACACTTTTTTTGTTTTTAAACCCCAGTCAAATTTGCTCGTCAATATCATCATGAATACTCTTTTTTTCGATTTTTTTTGTTTTAGTTGCAAGATGATGACATTGTACATAACTCTAAGGATGAAAACTTTATCCTCATTGATGAGCAGCAGTCTACAAGTGGAGAATCAGTTCCCGGTCCACCTGCTTTTGATTTGGCAGTACGACAATAGTAGCAACCTACAGTTGGAGTAGTCCATCTTCCACCTTCTTCAAACCTTCCCATGTCAGGTCAAGTTGCTCCATCAACAGCTACCATGTTTGATACAAGCAATACAATCCTTGGTGCTCGCCACTCTGCTGCCACGATTCTTGATAACAAAATTAAGAGTGTTTTAAGTAAGACTTCTCTTGAGAAGCTGGCGTCCTCAAGGCCGAAGTTGCAAGTAATTTATGATGAGTTCGCAAAGCTTCAACTAGACTATACTATGCTCCAAACACAAATAGAGAAATACTTACAGAATGCTACTAGCTATGCTTCTATGAAAATCGGGTTTTCTAGCAGGATGACCATGGAAGAGAAGGCGCAACAACTGACAAATGTAGATCAACGTCTTACTGATGCTTAAGCTCTCGATGGTCAAGCAAAGCAGCACATTCAAACACTCGGCTTCAAATTAAGTGGCGTCGATGCTGAGAGGGTAAAATTGAAAAGGGAGCTTAAGCTGTTAGATTTGAAAGCAAAGAAGCTCAGAGAATCAATTGATGGGGTTGATGTAGAGAGAGTTCAAAAGGAGCATGCCATCTCAACTTTGCAATCAGAGCAGGCTACCATAGAAGCTGCCGAGGAGATAAAGCCCTTAGACATGGAGGTGGCTAACAATTTGGAGAGTCTTCTCATGTTTGAGCAGGAAAACATCCAAAATTTAGTCTGGCTACCTTAAAGCTTGTTATGCTTTCCTTTGATGTACTATTTTTTTTTTCTTTTTATGTAGACTTGTTTAGTTTGCTAGATGGATGTTCCATTTTTTTCAGCGAACTGTCTTTCATTTAGCATGTTTTAATATAAGACAATCACTTTATATGTTTCAATAAAGTTCTTTCTTATACTTTTAGCCGTTCACAGTTTATCCTCTTGAGGGCCAGGAGTAGCATAACTTTGGTTGATTTTTTTTTTTGGATGGACTAAACTCAAGAAAAATTCTCAAGCTGCCTATGTACCCTTTAGAAGGGATCAAGTAAAAACATAGTTTGATGGTAAGAACAATTTTTTTTTTGGGTCGTGCATAGTTTTAGCTCATGCGGGCCAGGAGCAACATGCAGTTTAGACTCATGCGATTAGGAGTTGGCTATCTCATGGATAGTAGCGCTTCAAGAACTTTCCATTGATTGGGCCAATTCTGAAACCTTGTTCATAACTTATCTTGTATGCTCTGCTAGTGTAGACTTCTACCACCACATATGGACCATCCCATTTTGAGGTAAATTTGTTGTCGACTCGAGGTTTGGATGTGACAATAGGCCTTCGAACTGCAAGCACTAAGTTTCCAAATTTGAAGGAGTGAGGCTTAACCTTTTTGTCGAAAGCTTTAGAGATTCGAGCTTGGTAACATTCCAATTGTTGTTGAGCTTCCAATCTCTTCTCATCCAATGCTTCTAACTCAGCAAGGAGGAGTTTCGCATTTTCCTCATCAGTTAAACCCTCTTGGATAGCTATCCTTAGTGATGGAATTTGTTGCTCTAATGGGAGAACAACTTCAACACCGTAGACGAGGGAATAACGCATCACTTGGGTAGGAGTCCTATGCGTCGTTCGGTACGCCTAAAGAGCTTCTTCAATTCTTTCATGCCAATCTCGCTTTGACTTGGTGACCACTTTCTTCAAAAGGTTCCCCATTGTCTTGTTAAATGCTTCTGCAAGCCCATTAGCTGGTGCATTATACATCGAGGAAGTTCGTTGCATGAAGTCAAATTTTTCTCAAAGCTTATTCATTAGCTTATTGACAAAGGGCGTTCCATTATCAGTGATGATGTGATGCAGCACTCCATACCGATAGATGATATGTGACTTGATGAAGTCAACAACAGTTTCTTTCTTCACTTCCTTGATGGGAATAGCTTCAGCCCATTTTGAGAAGTAGTCAGTTGCAGCTAGAATGTGCAAATGGCCAGCAGAGGACTTGGTAAGCAGTCCAACTGCATCTAATCCCCATGCATGAAACGGCCATGAAGCGACTTTAGGGTGCAAAGGTTCTGATGGCTAGTGGATGAAGTTTGCGTGGAATTGGCAAGCTTGACACCTCTTCGCGTAATCCATGCAATCTTTGACCATATTGGGCCAGTAGTATCCCATCCTTTTCACTCGAAAGTGAAGTTTTGGACCAGATTGATGAGCTCCACAGATTCTAGAGTGGGATTCCTCCATTGCTTGTTTGGACTCCTCTTTTTCGAGACAGCGGAGAAAGACCTCTTCGAATGAGCGTCGATAGAGGGTATCATTGAAGAAGATGAAACGAGGAGCTCGTCGTCTTATTTCTGCTCTATGTCGGTGGTCCTCTGGAAGCTTTCCATGTTGGAGGTAGTTGATCAAGGGCACCCTCCAATCTTCATCTTCAATTAGCAAGACTGTGATTGCATTTTCTTCTTCATGGCAGCAATCCAACAATTGGGGTAATACCCATTGATTGCACATAGGGACATTGATACTCTCTCCTTCATGTAATGCTAGAGTTGTTGCGAGGTTAGCTAGTGCATCTGCCATGCGATTCTCCTCTCGTGGCACATGGTTGAGTGTCACTCCTTCAAAAGTTTTCAATAAGTGACTTGCATATTAGAAATATGGGATCAAGTCATCTTTCTTCACTTCATAGTCTACACAAAGCTGATTTATTATTAGCTTGGAATCTCCAAAGACCTTGAGGTCCTGAATCTTCATCTTAGCCGCAATTTGGAGACCAAGAATGAGAGCTTGATACTCAGCGACATTGTTTGAACATTTCTCGCTAAGTGTAAATGCATAAGGTAGAATTTGCCTTTGTGGAGAGACAAAGATGACACCAGCTCTAGCCCCTTCCAATCTAGCAGCCCCGTCAAAGAACATAATCCAAGGTTGGAGAACTTCAATGAACAAAACATCTTCATCAAGAAAGTCTTCGCATATTTCCCAATCAACTGGGATAGGATGATCCGCCAAGAAGTCTGCTAATGATTGTCCTTTTACTGCCTTTCGCGGGACATATATGATCTCAAATTCATTGAAGAGGAAAGACCATCTTGCTAAGCGTGCTGATAAGATAGGTTTGGACATGACATACTTGACTGGGTCTGCTTTTGCCATGAGATGAATTGTGTGGGCTTGAAAGTAATGCCTTAACTTTTGAGAGGAAAAGACAAGTGCCAAACACATTTTCTCAACAAGGGAGTATTTGAATTCATTTTCTGTCAATCTTCGATTCAAGTAGTAAAGTGCTCTCTCTTTGCTCTCTTTGTTGTTTTGTGCAAGCATTGCCCCCAGAGATTCTTTTTTAGCAGCTATGTATAAAATCAACGGTTTTCCAGGAATAGGAGCCCCCAAAACTGGAGAATTGAGCAAGTATCTTTTGATGCTTTCAAAGGTGTTTTGACAAGCTTCATCCCAAGCAAAGGGTACGTATTTCTTCATCAGTTGACTGAAAGGTTGGCAGCGTCCAGCTAAGTTTGAAATAAATCGACGGATGTAAGCTAGATGACCTTGCAAACTTCTGAGCTCCTTTAGGTTCTTTGGGGCTGGCATCTTTTGTATGGCGTCAATTTTCGATTGATCAACCTCAATGCCTCGATGTCAAATGATGAAACCAAGGAACTTTCCTGATGTAACTCCAAAGGCACATTTCAGAGGATTCATTTTCAAGTCAAACTTCCTAAGTCGATTGAAGACTATACGGAGGTCTTGTAGGTGATCCTCTCTTTGTTTGGTTTTGACAACCAAATCATTCACGTAGCACTCGACTATCTTGTGGAGCATGTCATCAAAAATCTTTTTCATGGCACGTTGGTACGTGGCGCCAGCATTCTTGAGACCAAAAGGCATTACTTTGTAACAGTAAATTCCTTTCATTGTGCGGAACGCCGTTGCTTCTTCATCTTCGGGTGTCATCCTTATTTGGTTGTATCCCGAACATCCATCCATGAAAGACAATGCCTCATGGCCAGTGGTCGCATCTATCATCAACTCCAT
Source organism: Vaccinium macrocarpon (assembly GCA_022606695.1). Classification (NCBI taxonomy): domain Eukaryota; kingdom Viridiplantae; phylum Streptophyta; class Magnoliopsida; order Ericales; family Ericaceae; genus Vaccinium; species Vaccinium macrocarpon. The sequence continues at coordinate 21,632,265 of CM040181.1, read as the reverse complement.
GATAGGAAGAGGAAAATCATCCTTGGGGACAAGCATCATTCAGATTTCAAAAATCAACGCATATCCGAATCTTTCCATTCTTCTTCGCTACCAAAACCATGCTTGAGATCCACCTCGGATATTTTACTTTGCGGATGAACCCAGCTTCAATTAGTTTGTTGACTTCTTCTTTGATTACCAGGACTCTCTCAGGTCAGATGTAACGAAAGGCTTGCTTTATAGGACGAACACCGTGCCGAATTCCCAAGTGGTGAACTGCAACTCTTGGGCTTAGTCCTGGCATTTCTTTGTAAGTCCAAGAAAAAACGTCCCTATACTTAATCAACAAGTCAAGGTACGCTTTTTCCTCTTCCGGGCTTCGAAGTGCACCAACAAAGATGGGTTGAGGCTCATCAGGAGTTCCAAGGTTGAGTTCCTTGAGATCATCGACTGTTGGTTGCCCTCCATCTTCCAGTTGAGGGGGAGCCTTAGGCAAATTATTGTCTTCGGAGTCCGAGCTTGAGTTCTCTTCAACCTCCACATGGTCAGATGTAGTGTACTTCATTTCCTCTTCTTCTGCAACCTTCGCCTGGCCCTTGGGTTGGCCTGTTAATATGATGGTGCGTCTTTTAACCTTGAGCGAACCTTCTGTATTGACATCAAGTGACGTTATCTGCTTCATACGAGATGGAATTGAGCTTCGAGTCTCTTCATCTCCTTTAGAAGAGTCTATCTCAAAGCTCTTGCCTTTTCCCTTGACGTTTTCTCCCTTTGATGAAGTGCTTCTATTTCCAAGTCGAGAAAAGATTGATTTCTTTATTTGCAAAGTGCTTTCCTTGCTGGCCTCATTTGTAACACTTAGTCTATCAAAGACTGAATTTTGAGTCACTGGAGCCTCAATGCGATCAAATACGGAGACTCGTAGACGACTGTTTTGATCATCATCCTCTTCCACCTCTTCTATTGCGATATGCTGCACATTTGCATTCTTGCCCTTGCTCTTGGCGGATATGCGGATTGGCTGTGGTGGTGCAAACCCAAGACTAGTCTTTGGACCACTTATTTTGTGTCCTTGTCGACTCAGTTCTTCCTGAGCTTTACTGAGGCCGTGAACTTTTTCACCAGTGATTTCAGGGTTTAATTCTCCAAGGGGAGCAGGATTGTTGAAGTCATAACCCAAGTTAGCCAAGAGCTTGTAAGCTTTTGGATCAAAACCGTCAGTCCTCTTTTCGGGAAGAAAGCCATGCTGAAGAGAGCCTTGTGTAGACTTGACAAACCCTTTTAATGGAGGCTTGGAAGAGCTAGGCTGTCCCATAGCTGGAAGAGGCATTGTTAGGTCTCCCTTTAGCACTTGAACATCTTTTGTGGTCAAGGCTTGAGGACACTTTACTTTATCTTTAACAGTGGAGATGACCTCTTCAAAAGGTGATTGCCCTTCTTTCTGTCAAGATTTTGGGATGTACCTAAAGCGCTTTTCTGCAACCTGCACTCCAGAAGATAAAGATTCTTTTTGAGGTGGGTCCAGTTTTGGTGGTTTTGTCGAGGTGCTTGCATCTTCTTGCGGATGCAGTGTTGTGATTTGCTTATTTATCTTCAACTTCCCTTGCCCCATGGAAGGAATTTTAGTCGGGATGATTTGAGGAATGACATCAGACTCCATGTAAAATTTTGCATCTGCGAAGTCGGAGTCAGCTTTCATGAATGGCTTTTCATCTGCTACCACGATTTTTATCGCGTCTTGGTAGAATTTGAAGCATTGATGGAGTGTGGATGGAACTACTCCATTTACATGGACCCAAGGTCTCCCAAGTAGTAGGTTGTAGGAGGTCTTAGCATCAATGACATGAAATAGAGTACTCGCCGTGAGTTCATTGATGGTGAGGTTGAGGCGAATCATTCCAATTGCACGTTGTCCTCCTTGGTTGAAGCCTTGAATGACCAAACGACTATTGGCCAACTCATCGACCGGGATCCCCAATTTCTTCATGGTGAACTTTGGCATGATGTTTACCGCCAAGCCTCCATCAATGAGAATACGACCAATCTTTTATTCCTTGATGTATCCCGATACAAACAACGGTCGATTATGCGGCTTCGAACCTAACTTTAGGTCTTCATCAGTAAAAGTGAGAGCTGCACAACAAAAAGCGCAAGTGGTGGAGTCTTCCTTGGTACCACCGACTTCATTGATAATGGCCTCATACTCCACAAGGTTTGCTAAAACTTGGACAAGTGCAAGTCTGGCTGATTGAGGGAGTTGCGATGCTTCTTGAAGACTAAACCGTGGAGGTGCTTCTTTCAAAAGTTGTAAGAAGGCTAACTTCTTTGTTTGTAATTGTCTTCTCCACATAGTTTTGTTCCTCATCCTCTACAATCTCTTCACTTGTTGAAACCATGTAGACAGCTTCAACTTCGTTATCCTTGAAGTAGCCAGTTGGGAAAAAATCTCACAGAGTGATTGGTGCAAGAGGATTTTGTTCGATAGGTTCGCGAACTTCTAACACATCCTTCTCAGCCTTCATCTTTCTTCCTCCTTTCCTTTTGGCATGTTGGTGATGCTTATTCTTTCCGTGGCCTCTTCTAGGATGAACCGGCTTGGCATCGGGCTTGTTCCTCTGCACCTTCTTTCGTGTCACAAGGATCCATCCATCATCAGCTTCTGTGCTTGCATTTTTGTCTGCATAAGAAAAAGCGGGCTTGTTCCTCTGCGTAAGAAAAAGCGGGCTTGGCATCGGGCTTGTTCCTCTGCTTGCATCATCAGCTTCTAGCGAACCAAATTGGACGGTTTTTGCGACTGCGCCTGCTGTTAGTGTTAGCTTCTCTTCCTTTGCCTTCTGATCAGACATTGGGGAACCTTGTGATCGCACAATGATGGTGGTATGGTTGGATTTCGCGGCTTCGTCGAGGTCTAGGAGGATCTTGTTCTGGCTTGCTAGATCCACGAGTAGTTCCTTCAGCACAAAACATTTTTCAATTGGGTGGCTTACGATCCTATGGTATTGACAATACTTCGGATAGTTCACACGACCTATCTCCTCGGCGCCTTTGCACTCAGGGAGTTGAATGACCTTCTTTTCAAGCAAGTCTTCTAGCATACCGGGCACGTCGGAGTCGGGAAATGGGTATTTCTTGGCTTGCAATTCCTTTAAAGTTGGACACTTGTCTTTCTCTACAGGGCTGAATTCTTTTTTAACTTCTTTTTTCTTGTCTCTTGCCGTGATCTTCACTGGGGCTGTGGTTACCATAATTGCATCTTTGGTGGTGCCTTTGGAGAATTTGTCTCCTTTCTTCACATCTTTCTTGTCACTCAGCTTCTCCAAAATTGAGGGATTCTTTCCACCATGGTTGGCAATGCTGATTTCCATGTCGTGTGCACGTGTGGCCAACTCTTCGAAAGTGTAAAGACCCGTATTTTCATATCATTTTTCGGAGATAAAGTTTGGGAAATATGAGAAACTAATTAAAATGCTAAAGTGTTGGATTATTATGTGTTGTGAGTGAGATTGAACCTATTTGCATTACACAAACCACATTTGGGCTCGGAGTGTAATTACTTGAAATATATGTGTGTGTGTGTGTGGTGGGAGAGGAGAGAAAAAAATCATCTTCCTCCCCCAAAAAATCAGCCGTCCCTCTCCCTCTCTCTCCTCCATGGCTTCTCCCACTTCTCTCTTCACAAATCTAACCGAAATTCGAGCTCCAAACTTAGTCCCTTCACAAAAGCTTCTCCAAATTTCGTGCTCTACGCGTTGATGTACCTATTTCACCCCGGTATTTGAAGAAATTTTCTTGGATCTTGAATCTTGAGTGTGGGTTTTGCTTCTTGGAGGTTTGTCAAGCTAAATCATTGAGGTAGGGAACAATTTTCTACCTTCTCGAAGTGTATGTTGAATGAATTAATGCACTACTCTTGTTATTGCTCCTAAAATTTTCATTACACTTGTTTGTCACCATGGAAGTTGAGTTTGGAGTTGAATAAGTTTGGGTTTGCATATTTGGTTGATAACTCTATGAATTGGTTATGAATATGTCTACCTCCTTTGCTTAGTTGTGTTTTGAAATCCCAATTTGGACTTGGAATGAAGCCCCCATCAATTTGAACAAGGTTGTTGATTTTCCTCTCGAAACCCAGGTGGATCGATCAACTATTGAGAGTGGATCGATCCAAAATGCTCTGTTGCACCTTTGGTACATAGTGGATCGATCCACTATTGAGAGTGGATCGATCCAAAATGCTCTGTTGCACTTTTGGTACATAGTGGATCGATCCACTCCTTGCTTGGATCGATCCAGAATGGTTTGTTCACAGATTTCACTAGAGTGGATCAATCCAGATTCCTTTGTTCAGGCAGATTTTTTTTCCAACTTCGCGGGCACGCGCCGGCTTCGTCCGAACTTCGATTGAGGTGATTCTTGAACCATTGGAAAGCTCTATGAGTCTACTTTCAAACCCAATTGGTCTCATATTCATAGCATTTGTATTTTCAGATAAATGTGCCTTTTAATATCAGTGTGTCGCATTTTCTTGAGATTTATAACTCCATTTTCATGTTCCATCGCTCCGGGCCCTCATTGGCCATTTCAAAGCTTCTCGAATTGACCTCTAAGCTTCGGTAATCCATCATGGTGCATTTTATGCTTTGTCTTGGTTTCTCATGCACTTGGACACGTGCTAACTTAACCATCACAAACACATTTTGAGTTTTTGAACAAAAATCATTATGTGAATGTTTTAGGACACTTGTAAAAGGGTATTGTGATATGTGAATTGTCTTGGGAAAATAAGTTGAATTTATGAGTTGATAAATGGTAATATAAATGTGAAGTATTCTGACACGGGGCCCGAAAGGGTATGCCCGGAATGACACGGGGCCCGAAAGGGTATGCCCGGAGTGACACGGGGCCTTTATGGTATGCCCAGAGTGACACGGGGCTTATATGGCATGCCCGGAAAATGATCAAATGTTTGAAAATGAATAAGATGGATATGGATATTGTGCAAATCATATGATGCATGTGTGAGTGTCAGACACGAATGACGGGAGTAAATGAAATGTAATTGATTATGTGCTTTCTTCGAGTGACACGGGGCCTACATGGCATGCCCGGAGAATAAACAAATGATTAAAGGAAATAAGATGCTTATGATAAGTGTAAAGAATACTTGGTTTATTTTAGATGTTTTGAGTATTCGTGAAGTATTGTGAAATGAAATGTTTGTGTAAATGATTGTATTTTGAGGGGAATGAACCCACGACATGAAATGTAATGGTTATAAAGAAACTTATGGATATTCTGGTTTCGTTAGATCTTTGAGGTATCTCCTAGACACCTTGTCATTGAGTTGATTTATCTTAGTCCATCTTAGCTTATTCTTTCACGTGCATCTTTCATTCCCTATACCCTTAGTGTTGGTAGAAACGTTTCCTACGAGCTAGTGAGCTCACCTTATCTTTCCCAGGTACACAGTATGGAGCATGAGATCGGATGCTTGGAGTGTGAATGCATGCCATGAAGATTTTATGATCATGAAGTTATTTTCTCATCTTCATACGAAGTACATTTTTGAAAGATAATCCTGTAACTTGAATTTCTTTAAGCTTTTGACTATTTCAACTTATGTAATAACTTTAAAACCTTTGTTTTTTTGTATGGGTACGGGTACCCCTGACCAGAAACTTATTGTACTTGACTTGACTTGACTTTTTATGGAGAATTGTTTGACTTTGATCAATCATACGTGGATTTTATTTGTATTTTCGCTTATTAAAATTGAGGGCGTGACAACTTGGTATCAGAGCATTAGGTTTGAAAACCTAGAGACCATGGGGGGAGACTCTAAGTCTGGGGACTTAAACCACTGCATTAAAAAGTTTTACGAAATCATATTTTCTCGTGCATTGTGTGACATTCATGAACATGTTGCATTAAGTTGCATTGGAGTAGTAGAAATGAGCATAGGGTGAAATTGTGTGCCTGTGGTAGAGAAGAAAGTTTGGAGGTCTTGACCTCATAGTGTAAAGTTACAATTGACTGATGTCGAAAAGTAGAGGTTTAGCCTCATATTGGGTTGTGTGTCTTATTTGTTGGGTTTACATTATTAGTGATGAGCTTGTAGATGAGGTCCTTTATTTGGTCGAGATGGTATAAGAATGACGTGGAGGATTGATTTGAAGAGTGACTGGCCAGCACATTTCAAAACAAACCTCTGATGTCACTCCGTTACCACGTGTGGGTGAGTGTAGGTGTGCAGAGGGGTATACACAGTAGTGCAAGTGTCAAGATTAACGAACATGTTGAGTCTTATTCTTAAAGTGCATGATTTTGTATTTGATCCAAGTACTAAGTGCTTGAAGATAACGGTGGTAAGAACATGTTTGCTAGAATTTTCGTCTTGCACATTAAATGCTTACTTTTCCTTGAGATCATTTTCATTATTTTCAGTACTGCCATGGCTTATTGTGGATTATTGATGTTCTGAGTCGGTGGTTTTGCTTGTAGTAATGTGTTGAAGTTTGGGGTCCCAAATGATTGGGTGTTGATTATGATTGAAATTTGATTGATAGTGGGAGTAAAATTTTGATGTGGTAATTCCAATAGTATCTCTTGAGCTTTTGAATACTGAGTTGATAGAAATTTAACCTTTCACAAGACGTGGGAAACTTGTACAAGAGTTTTTATAAGAATCTTTATTGAATAAACTAAATTTGATTGCAACTTTTGTGAGGAGTGGAGATATGTTATCTATGGTTTGAGATATGTTAGAACATTAATGTTGATTAGGCAACTATATCACCAGACTATAAAAGTTAAACTTAGTTTAAAGTGGATGGATGCTCCAGATAGTCTCGAATAGTTTCCATTATCGGTAGGACACCCTTGTATATGATATCTCAATTGAGGTCCATGTGTATTTTGTGTGGAATGAGATTTGACATTCTTAACAAAGATGAAAGTTATGTTCTGGATGGATAATTATGCGCGTTGGTAGGAATCATATATTGAGGTAATTAAACTAAGGAAAATTATTTCATTGTTGGGATTAGCGTTCGACATTCATATGGTCTATTGGGTTTGATAACTAACAATGGGCAATGAGTTAGTGTTATTGGTAGCAACAACGCATAAAGAGGTGAGTTTTTGGGTTATTCATGATTGGTAGAGGCTGGTTGTCTAATCTGTAATTGTGTTGGTTTATGAGATGGTTGATTAGAAGCATGAGAGGTAGTGGTGAGATTCTAAGTACAGGTCGGTAGTATCTTGTAGTTGTAAGAAAATGTTATAAGTGTAGCGGTGTTAAGGAATTGGCGAAATAAGATTTACTAGACATAGAGTAGAGGTGATATGCACCGATGCTTCCCTTGCATATTTGCAGTTTTGGATTCCCTAACTTAAATGTTGCTATGGTCGATACTATAAATAATAGAAGCTTTGTAGGAGGGTGGTTGAGAACCACACAGGGAGAATATTCTCTGAGGTAAAGTCCTTAGGATGAAAAATGAATTTGTGATTTGAGGTTTTGAGGCACATTATGTGTAAATTGACCTTAGTTAGATGGATATTGTTTGGAGGAGGTAAATTTGAGATTTTAGAGTGGGGTGAAATTTATAGATACGTACATAAGGAACTTAGGATACCCTTTTTGGTGAATGAAATGAAGTTGTCTTTGGTTAACCTTATGAGATAGTTTGATATATGAGTTAAACTCTCCTTGGTATAACTAGATTTGATGATAGTGTATAGAAGAAATTGAGCTTGATACTGCAGTTGGATGGATGGACTATATCAAAAGGTCACGCGGACTTGATCGAAGGCTAGTACTTAATTTAGGTTCTAATAGTGGACATTGAGGCTAAGAAACCTGAGGTTTATCTATGGGATTGTAGGACCAATGATGGGTGTGTGTATACCTGAGGATTTGATTCACATGGTTGGGTTACAATTGTTGTTTTGGGGATATGTTAGTTTGAGCTGAGTCGAAAATTTTATGAATAGTTTCTCCTGCTTTGAGGTGACGCTTCTTGGGTAGAATTAGATATCTTATATTACAGAGTGTGGTTGATTAACAACATAGATGAGGGTTTGAAATTATATTGGAAAGTTCATATGTACTTTAATGGAATTTGACGATTTTGGAATTTGATAAGAAAGCGAGAAACCCATAGCTAGAAGTAAATATGTAGGTGTCGATTGGAGAATCTAGGAAGGGTCGAGAGCTTAGTCAGGTTAAGTTTTAGTTTTCAGTGCAAGGTACTAACGAGACTAGAGTTATATTGAATATGGGTTACCTGAAAATAGAAGTGTGCGCTATAGATTATTTGTTGTCCCTCTAAGGTGATTAAGGCGGTAAAGTCATCAAGCATTTAAGGAACGTGTGTTGTTTAACTTTGTAGTTGAGTAGCTGTTGTGTATAGTGGAATATGAGGCCTAGGGTGGCATTTAAGACCCGCAAATAGATGGCGTGTCATGAGTTAATGTCGCGATCTGATGAATTTGGTTAGGTAGTTAGGATAAGTTGCTTCCTTCTAATTGACAAGTTGAGTCGGGTGGTAAGTAAAAGGATAGTCAAATCCATCTTATATGGTGATTTAGGGAGACTTGTGTAGGGTTACTGTGGTAATAGAGTTGAACCTTCCATTTAGACAAGATTTTATTGGTAATCGAAATAGGTGAAACGGTTAGAGTGGAGGAGTTGCGGTTCTAATAAGGGGTACGAACCCGGTTTCGGAAACTAGAGGTGTTATTAAAGTGGTAAGGGTGTGAGGATTCAAGAGTGCAAGGTTGCAAACTACTCGAGGCTGCCATAGTAAACTTGTGAGGTTTTTGGTGTTTCTAAAAATTTGATGAACGTCTGATCCCATTTTTGCCTAATTAGAAATGAGTTAAATTGTTGTCTAATACAGAGAGAGTATGCTTTATGAATTGGGTGGTCGTATGATAGATAAGAATCTAGTGAAGGAATCTGAGTTTAAATATAATGGAATCCATAGTTTTTCTATAAAGACACGCAGACCAGGGAGGAATGATTATGAATTTTGTTAGTTTGAGGTTTGCTTTCCTTGTGCGAAATACTAAGGATATGTGCAATTTTGAATCTTTAAATTCTATCTCCAACAATGTTTGATGATGTCCAGTTCAGCTTAAGTGTGAGGTTGATTAATTCATGATAGACAGAAAATACAAGTACTAGACGAACATTAGGTCTTAAGTGGATGAATGCATAACAAGTTAGCAACGCGTCATGAAGGCTTGGTCTAAGAAGTGAGATGAGTTGTCCTTTTCTAGATTGGTGGAATGTGACGGATTATTATGAATAAATCGGTCTAATGGCGTCTATTATTTGTAAGTGTTCCAAGAGATCTTTGTGAGGTCGCTACTATAACGAGAAGTCTAAGATCTTAGTTAGTTTGATTTCAAGAAGCAAACTAGGTATAAACAACATCTTGAGGCAGTTAAGAGTTTTAATAAATCTAAGGTATTTAAGCAAGTTGAGTTCGACCCTTAAGGATGAGCATCGTGAGGACATAGGAGGTTTGTTGTTCATGGGCTAGTCATGTCGGTGGATGAGATTTTGGTACAAGAGATACTAGTTTATGGTTGAATAAAACCTATTAACGCCGTTAAAAATAATAATAATAATAATAATAAATATATATATATATATATATATATATATATATATATATATATATATATATATATATATAAATGAAGATGAGGTGGTTACCGCATAGTTGGTGGATCATATAGAGAATTTAAGCCCCATGGAATAGTTGATGTTTTACCTTAGGGTGACCATTTGGGAATTTATGTCTTCTGTTATGATAAAGAAATTTACTTGTTGTGAGGTCGTGGGATATATCATTGAGGCGATTATGATTTGTTATGCATTTGAGTCACAACTTGTAGTAGTGAGTGCATCGAGTGAGATACGATACGCGTAGCAATCCGTTAGTGGTGGATAAGATGAAGATTTGAGGTTATGCTAGAGTTTTCAGGAAAGTGATTTGGGTTAGTCTCGTGCCGGTAAGTGGTTTGACTTTGGGTTAGAAGCGAAAATGTTTGTGTTGGGGAGACACCAGTCTATATGTTAGATTTGTAAGAGCATGCGATTGAGGGTAAACGGTGCAACTAGAACAGCTAATGTGGATAACACAGAAACCGTGATAGCAATGATTTGACGTGGGAAATAAAAGATGAAATGAAAGAGAAGTGTCCGGAACTATTTCTGGCACGACCTATGCGAGAACTCAATTGTTTTCTTGTAATGTGTCAGATACGTGTCAGACACGTGTCCTATTTTATGCATGATGTATGTGGTTGCTTGATTGTATACTTAAGCAAATTTTGAGGACAAAATTTTTGTAAGGAAGGTAGAATGTAAAGACCCGTATTTTCTTATTATTTTTCGGAGATAAAGTTTGGGAAATATGAGAAACTAATTAAAATGCTAAAGTGTTGGATTATTAAGTGTTGTGAGTGAGATTGGACCTATTTGCATTACACAAACCACATTTGGGCTCGGAGTGTAATTACTTGAAATATATGTGTGTGTGTGTGGTGGGAGAGGAGAGAAAAAAATCATCTTCCTCCCCCAAAAAATCAGCCATCCCTCTCCCTCTCTCTCCTCCATGGCTTCTCCCACTTCTCTCTTCACAAATCTAACCGAAATTCGAGCTCCAAACTTAGTCCCTTCACAAAAGCTTCTCCAAATTTCGTGCTCTACGCGTTGATATACCTATTTCACCCCGGTATTTGAAGAAATTTTCTTGGATCTTGAAGCTTGAGTGTGAGTTTTGCTTCTTGGAGGTTTGTCAAGCTAAATCATTGAGGTACGGAACAATTTTCTACCTTCTCGAAGTGTATGTTGAATGAATTAATACACTACTCTTGTTATTGCTCCTAAAATTTTCATTACACTTGTTTGTCACCATGGAAGTTGAGTTTGGAGTTGAATAAGTTTGGATTTGCATATTTGGTTGATAACTTTATGAATTGATTGTGAATATGTCTACCTCCTTTGCTTAGTTGTGTTTTGAAATCCCAATTTGGACTTGGAATGAAGCCCCCATCAATTTGAACAAGGTTGTTGATTTTCCTCTCGAAACCCAGGTGGATCGATCCACTATTGAGAGTGGATCGATCCAAAATGCTCTGTTGCACTTTTGGTACATAGTGGATCCATCCACTCCTTGCTTGGATCGATCCAGAATGGTCTGTTCACGGATTTCACTAGAGTGGATCGATCTAGATTCCTTTGTTCAGGCAGATTTTTTTTCCAACTTCGCGGGCACGCCCCGGCTTCGTCCAAACTCCGATTGAGGTGATTCTTGAACCGTTGGAAAGCTCTATGAGTCTACTTTCAAACCCAATTGGTCTCATATTCATAGCCTTTGTATTTTGAGATAAATGTGCCTTTTAATATCAGCGTTTCGCATTTTCTTGAGATTTATAACTCCATTTTCATGTTCCATCGCTCCGGGCCCTCATTGGCCATTTCAAAGCTTCTCGAATTGACCTCTAAGCTTTGGTAATCCATCATGGTGCATTTTATGCTTTGTCTTGGTTTCTCATGCACTTGGACACGTGCTTACTTAACCATCACCAACACATTTTGCGTTTTTGAACAAAAATCATTGTGTGAATGTTTTGGGACACTTGTAAAAGGGTATTGTGATATGTGAATTGACTTGGGAAAATAAGTTGAATTTATGAGTTGATATATGGTAATATGAATGTGAAGTATTGTGACACGGGGCCCGAAAGGGTATGCCCAGAGTGACACAGGGCCTTTTATGGTAATGACATTGATCACGTTCGGAGGGACCATTGTCTTGTTAACCCAGCTCAATTGAGGTCCACGCCAGTCAGACTATTTCCCTGGCTTGAAGGTGCAAAGGGTTAAGTCCTTTTTAGAAATTGGTTCCGTAGGGGGTAACACTGCTGAGGTATGAACGAAATCCATGAAGGATTGAAGATTCCTCGCCCAATACACCCTGTTTTCTGGGGTGAAGGACGCCTTGCGCGCAGAGCTAGGGATAATCCTCTCCTTCCCCCCCCCCCTCTAACAAACAGTGAGCTCATTGTTGAACATCTTCAAAAATCTGCAAATACCTGTGAAAAAATTGCTGAGAGGGGAAGGAGGACCGCTGGGGACGCCCTGATCATACCCAAACTGGAGTTGAACCTATCGCTCGATACAACACCAGAATGGGACCCTCGGTGGATAGAGTGAGAAGATAGAAATGAGTAACCCATGTAAAAAAATCTGGCTTGTGGGCTCAGATAGACCTGCTCTTAAAATCCTCGAGGGAATCCTCCATGATGACCGATGGACCTATAAAACCCTCGATAATTTTTTGAAAGGGGTGTGGGTCAAATGAGGTCACCTAATCACACCAGTCCTCGAAGAGCTGGTTAGGGCTAGTGTGGCTCCACCTCATTATCCTAGGTAGCCTTTTGCTAGCAATTCTGAGTAGGGGCTTGCCCTTGCCATTGCGAATGTGTGGACACCCCGCGGAGGCGCGAAATGTCCATGAAAATTGAAGTTTGATTCAGAAAAATGGTTTTGATTGATCGGTTTGATTTATTGACTAGAGTCGCCACCCGGATTTAAGGACCGTACCTGAGAAACCTTTTTGAAAAATGACTCTTTTGCCCATGAAATGGAAAATGCTTTACCGGCTTCTCAAAATGAGATTTCTCGGGTCCGGGAGCTAGGTTACGCGAGGGGAAGGAATTTAAAGCAACCCTCGCGCCCGGTGTGATCACCGGTCTCTACTAAATGTTCGAAAAGGTTTTGAAAATATTGCTTAAGTGGACTTTAAACACGGATTCATGCGAAAAATACGACAAATATATCAAAAAGATTAATGAAATATGAATGAATGCTTGTGCAAAATGTTATGAGTGGATGATTCATGTACAAAGGTGTTAAAATTTCACTAAATGCCCTCAAACTGCCTCAGGATGTCTCAGAAATTGATCACAAATGCCCAACACATCACACCTAGATTGCAATCTGGGCACCTGGATGAGACTGATCCAAGCACTTGGATTGGATCCAGGCACCTGGAAGGAGTCAATCCAGGCGCCTGGATTGAGTCTAGGCACCTGGAAGGAGTCAATCCAGGTGCCTGGATTGAGTCCAGGAACCTGGAAAGGCTCAATCCAGGCGCCTGGATTGCCTTCCAGACAGAAAACTTAGAACTGAATTTTTGACAGGAAACACCAAATGCAATGCTTTTAACTAACTCATATGCACTCTAAAAGATGTATAACAACACAGTAGTAGACTTGAACCTTAAACTTAACTCAAATGCATGATATGAGCTTAAAAGAAACTTGATTTTGGATGATTTTTAGAAATACAACAAATGCTAATGAAAAACTTCCATTTTTGTGAACTTTGAAACCTTTCCAAACTCTTAACTAGTATGAAGAACTAGTAAGAGCTTGGATGGTATCCCCTCAGGGCCTTATTTGAGCAATATGGTAGAAACTACCTTGACAAGCTTGATTGATGAACTTTGGTGAGTTATTTGGGATGATTTTTGAGATTGAGTGAACTGGATTTTGATTGTTGGAAGTGTATCTAACTGATTATAGGTGGTTTGATTGGGGGTTTAATGGTGGATGATGAAAAATGGGTAGACTCAAGTGAGTTTGTGGAGTTAGGATGGAGAAAAATTGAGTTTTGATGGATGGAATTGATAGGGATCAGTTGGGGATGAGTTTCTGGGGATATTTGGGCAGAATAACAGTAAGAGAGAGAGAGAGGGAGAGCTGGTCCTCTTAAAAGGAGGAGGAGGAGAGGCGGGTATATATAGGCAAAGGGGGTAAAATGGGGTAGAAAAGATCACCTAAAGGGTCCACTAAGGGGTCTAATAGGATCATCAGCTCCCTTCCATTATTTTTCAGTAAAAAATCCCCAAAGAATCTCCCAAGACGCTCCTCCCCACTAACTTGACCTTGGGGGCCAAGTATCTGGAGAGGGTCCAGGTGCCTACATTAAGGCAATCCAGGCGCCTGGATTGAGTCCGGGCGCCTGGAAAGGGTCAATCCAGACGCCTGGATGGCGAGACAGCACAAAATTTCAAACTTCGCGGGGCCATTTTGGGTGCTACCAAACTCCATTTTGTGCATGGTTTGAAGCGTTGGAAAGCTTATCAAGTCTTCTTTCTAACCCAAGTGGTTTGAACCCAAGATGATTTGTACATCAAAATGTGTGACCATTTTACCCTCAGAAGGTCGGAAGAATGAATCGTTTGGGTAAAATGTGCATATCTCCCTCATTTCAAGACGGATTGGGACATGTTATATATCGAAAAAGAGGGTTTTGAATGTACTAGAAGGTGGTGTAGGCTTGGGTTTATTTTGAAGAGGTTTAGGAGGGGTTTCCAAGTTCACAATCAAGCCTCGCGTGCTCTTATTAGGCATTTTCATCCTTGGGGATGCTTGATAAGTTTCTTAGGTCAAAATCGGGGTGTCTACAGAATGATATCGCCCGATGCATTTCTCTCCTCGATAGTCCACAGAAGGGATGCTCCTTGGGAAGGGGCACAATCTTTGGGAAATCCTCATAAAGAAACCCAGAAGAAACGGGAAATGGATCATCAAAGTGATCTCATATCTCCACATGAACCGCTCAAAGTCTCGAGCAGTGCGGTCCATTTGATGATAGAAATGGCCCAAGAACATGGGGCCTAGGGAAATCTTCTTCTCAATGGAGATGGTGGCCACGACGAGGATCATCTCGCGACGCGGGCCCTCATGCGGAATGTTAGGGAAGGGGAAGAGGGATAAGAATTCCACCAAGAAGGCCGCTAGATACAGTGGACCCTCAAAATGGGGACTCACTGTCATCGCAACCACCCTTTCTATAGCGGCAAGAGGAATGTCGCGAAACCAGAACCACTGCCAAGATCCCCAAGTAGTTTTGTTAGCTTCAGGGGTTGCACGAGGTTTTCCTTGCTTGTCGTAGCGAGATCCAAATTGACCAGGAGCTTTGAACTCCTTCTTTACATGATCAGCCACTGCCTTTGCACTAGTGGAAATGTCATTGGGGTCGTAGTGACACTCATCACGAGTGGAGAGGCCTAGCAGAGTCTCTATATCCAATAAGGTGGGCCCCGTTTCTCCAAAGGGGAAAACAAAAGTGTGGCTCGTTGTGCTCCAGCGAGACACCGCGAAGTCCAAGTCGCATTGAGGGCAGCTCATGGAAAGATCCCATGAAAGACGAATGTCTTTCAATAAACCCACCTTGTCTAGGGATTTTCTATAGTCCTCCTTTTCGAGCACATTAGTTACCCAATCTCCCCAACCTTTTGGGAGTTGGACATTGGCTTTGTACTGAACCTGGGAGAACGGGATATCACCTCTCTCAATCCCCAGTCATACAATTGAGGAGGGATCGATCATATCGGCTTCTGAAGCACTCGGTTCGTCTGAAAAGAGGATGTACTCTGCTTTAGGGTCACCACAGAAGGGAATGTAATTATGGATATTTACCCAGAAAATGTCATTCGTGGACTTCAAGAATGGAGCCCTTCTCCACTCGTCAACAGAAGGCATGGAGGTTTTTGCTAGAAGAGCCTCAGTATCAGATTCGTGCTTTCTCACTCTAGCCATGATTGATTCAGAGAAGAACTAGGGTTTTGGAAGAAGATTTAAGTGGTAGAGAAAGAGAAGAAGCACAAGAGACTTAGAGGTTTTGAGATAAGCACAAAAATGAATTCTAGAAGAGTAAAGTGTTTGTTATTTCTCAAATGATATTTATAGGCATAGCCTAGCTGTTGTCACAAGAATGAGCGGATGAAATGGTGTGAGCAGTCTTATCGGCCAACAACTTCGAATTGAGAAGCAACCACCTTTTGGGGGGAAATGTTAAAGTGACGGACTCCGCTAATGTCGCGCGCTTTAAACATCATGCGCCACGAAATCAAGCTCGCGCAAGAGGCATATGTAGGTGAGATCAGCGCGTTTGATGAATGGACAGTTGACCAACCTATACTAGCTCGCCACGTGGTAAAACATTGACTTTAGTCAATGGCTGGGGCAAAACCCCACTGCGAAAGGGATACCCTCACGGAAGAACACAAAGGGATTATGAATACACTAAGTAAGAGATACCCTAAACAAGGGAACCTCGTTTGATAAGGATTCACCCGTCGTGACCCCTATGAAAAGGGAATTGGTGCAAAAGGAAGAAGTTAATACTTACGCGTACATACATATCGAACTCATGACTGCACCTGGCCATAAGGCAGGGGCAGGGATGTCATTACGAGTCTCGAGCGAGGTGTTGGCACGAGCCAAAGGGCTCGCAACCATGCCTAGCACAACAGGAATGGGGGAGATACAAAGGATTAGGGATAGTCGCGATGGAATGGCGTGCACTGGATAAGCTAGGAGAATCTTCCTAATGGCTAGTGATGTCACCCACGTTGCCTAGGTGTACGGAGAGAGCACGTGTCATCATATTATAAGGGGAATATCTGCAGCCCAATGATTGGGTGTAAATCCCTATAAATATGAGACATTCCTTCACAAATTCTCAGAGAGATTGATTCATTCCTAAGGCACGGAAACCTTAGAGAGAGAAAGTGATTCAGAGCTCTGGAATCAAGAACATTGTTCTTGCCAGTGCTCGCGAACTCATCTTCTCCTAGAGCTGTGCTATAAGGATGATAATGATGATATAAAGGGGAGTGGATTGAATACTGCTGCCTTCTCTTTTTGTGTATTTGGCCTAATCTTTCACCCCTTACACCTTACACACTCTTTTGTTTCTTGCTTAATCATTAGTTATTGTTTGTCTCTCCAAGTTGAATTTATTTGATTAATCAAGGTTGAATTTATTTGACTAATCAAGGTTGAATTTATTTGACTAACCAAGAACCTATCACACACTTTGCAACAT
Source organism: Vaccinium macrocarpon (assembly GCA_022606695.1). Lineage (NCBI taxonomy): Eukaryota > Viridiplantae > Streptophyta > Magnoliopsida > Ericales > Ericaceae > Vaccinium > Vaccinium macrocarpon. The sequence continues at coordinate 21,615,365 of CM040181.1, read as the reverse complement.
TGATGATTGGACAATCGCATTATCTACACATTTTTTCTATTATTGATATGCAGTTTATGATCTGACACGGAGGGACACCTTTACAAACTTGTCGGATGTGTGGGTGTTTGGTTCTTTTTACTTCTTTGCAATGGAAAATAATTGTGTGCGAGCGTGCCAGAGAGAGTTTCAATCTCCTCCCTCAGATTAACTTTGGAAAACCAAACCTAATCAGGCGATTGTGTTTTGTTGGTTCAATTACCTCAATTAAGAGGATTTTTCTTAATAAGTGAAGAAATGCAAACCAATAAACTTAGGAAATCAAAGAACAATAAAGAAACAAGACACTTCGTTTAATAAATCAAAGATAAACTGGAATTTTCTCCAAAGGTGTTGAAGAAATCCAGATTTTGAGCACAAATTTGAAGGGAAATCAGTGGAATTTGTTCGAGCTATTCGAAAATGAGAAATAATGATAGTAATATCCAGAAACAAAAACTCAGAAAGATCCAAATTTGATAGATTTCGACTTTGTTTGGAACTTGAGGATGGAAAGGAAAAAGAATGGAAAATTTAAAAAATTGTCTTCCCCTTGTTTGGTTCCTAAAGAAGCGGAAGGAAAAGTTTTAAAAACAAGTACAATTTTCTCTCTAATTTTCCTTCTCAGTATTTTCTCTTCATTTCTCTTTCCATCCTTAAGTTCCAAACAAAGCCTTCTTCCGACTTACGATAGAGACAAGCGGATTAGAACAAAAGAGTAACCAAAAAATGGACCAAAAAAACAAATTTTTTTAATAGGTTTGTTGTGTGTTATAATCTAAAGCCTCCAAAGGGGTTTTATACCCAAGAAGTTAGAAATAGAAATCGAGAAAATGAGGAAATTTCTCAGCTGGGTTTAATTTCTAAAGATGAAGGAATTTGATAAATAAAGTGGGTTTGAGATTTTCCTAAGAAAAGTTTGTACGCATCTAACAATAAGATTGAGAGCAAAGACTCCGGTTGCTTTTCTTTCTCTCTCTTTCTCTCTAGAACTCTACATATACGTATATATGTATGCTTACATCTAGTTATAAACACAGAAAGCAAGGGTCTCTGTCTCTTCTCGTGTTTCATGGAGATGGGTTCAATTTTAGTCGAATGGGGAGGGAAGTAATTAGCGGACGTTTTTACCCTTGGTTTTGGAAACAATAATTACCCGTGACGCGCACACAGATCATTTTCTGTCTATAAAACTAATGGATGTTAAAAAATGGACTACATGCACTTCAATTAAGTTGTTTAGAGACTATATAAAAGATTTTGAAAGTGACTATATAAATGATTTTGAAAGTTTAGATAAGAAAAAGAGAAATAGGCGATAGTTTAGGGGATATATCCATAAAAAAAAAAAAAAAATTCGTCAATATAAAATCCCCTTACGAAACCCCTTTACGACGGAAATCCCCTTTCTCTCCTTCCGCGAAGGCTGCAAGTACTGAACCAACCATGGCTTTTCCCTACATGGAAGCCGTCGTCGGTACGGTCAAGTCTCCCTATAAAATTTGTTTTTCTTTTTCTATTTTTATTTCTTCGGTTTAGAAGGTTTAGATTAAGATGAGTGTTAGGGCAAATTCACAAGTTGAAAATTCAGAACTCAATTGAGTTCTGTGATTTCATTCAAAACGAGAGGAAGAAATGTTTACAGAGAGGAAATGGAAAGAAAAAAATAATTCTCGCTGCCTTCTCTATCCCTCTCCCTTTCCTTATATAGTTCACCCAAGTTTCCCTCCTCTCCTAACCATTTCTCCCGCCCAAGCCAAAACAGGTAGGCCCAAAGAAAAAGAAAAAATAGAAGGGAAAATAACTAATTTAATTAATGCAATAAATTAAGTCCCGTATCATTCCCTTCCCCTTCAAGGAACCTTGTCCTCAAGGTTGAAGTGAGGGAACTGCTGTTTCAGTTGGTGCAGAGGTTCCCACGTAGCATCCTCTGGCACTGTATTAGACCACTGCACCAAAACCATAGTCAAAGGCCTGTTGTTCTTCTTGATTAGTTTCCTGTCCAGAATGCACATTGGGGCTACATGTAATTGACCTTGAGGTGTCATGACAGGTAGGTTGGGGGAAATTTGTGTCACTGCTCCCACCTTCTTTTTGAGTTGTGAGACGTGAAAAACAGGGTGGATCCTTGAGTCATCTGGTAACTCTAACTTGTAAGCAACAGGTCCTATTTTCTGAGTGACTTGAAATGGCCCAAAATACCTTGGAACTGGCTTAGCATTGGCCCTTCTAGCCATAGAGTACTGCCTGTATGGTTGCAGCTTAAGGTACACCCAGTCTCCTACGTTAAAAGACTTTTCACTTCTGTTCTTGTCAGCTGTTTGTTTCATTCTGTTCTGAGCTTGCAGCCGATGAGACTTCAGGACATTCATCATAGTTTGTCTGTCTTGGAGAGTTGAATTGGTGGCTTCTATGGTTGTAGATCCAGGAATGTAGTCCTTCCAACTTGGTGGGGGCTGACCATACATAGCTCCATAAGGTGTAACACCTGTGGTTACATGGAATGTGGTGTTATACCACCATTCTGCCAGTGGTAACCAATGTACCCATTGGTTTGGCCTATCTCCAACCATGCATCTGAGGTAGTTCTCCAAGCACCTATTTACTACCTCTGTTTGCCCATCCGTCTGGGGGTGGTATGAGGAGCTGAGGCATAATTCAGAGCCTTGAAGCCTGAATAAAGCTTGCCAAAAGTGGCTGGTGAATACAGGATCCCTAGCTGAGACTATTGTTGCAGGCATGCCATGTAGTTTGAATATTGTATCCAAGAAGGCTTGAGCCACATCTGTGGCTGTGTAAGGATGTGCTAAGGCCACAAAATGTGCAGCTTTTGTGAGCCTATCAACCACCACTAGGATCACTGACTTCCCTCCAGATGTGAGTAGCCCTTCCACAAAGTCCATGGATATATCAGTCCATATTCTAGAGGGAATTGGCAAAGGTTGAAGGAGACCAGGAGACTTACTGTTGTCATACTTATTTCTTTGGCAGGTATCACATTCTTCCACAGTGGCTTGTACCTATTTGAGCATGTCTTTCCAATAGAAGGCTTGTTTTAACCTTCTATAGGTTCTTTCTATCCCAGAATGTCCCCCAATAGCACTATTGTGATGCTCTTGAATTAGTTTCTTCCTCAATGTTGGAGTATTGCCCACAACTAACCTGGTCTTGTAGTATAAGAGTCCATGTTGCCATGTGTACTTAGGATGGCTAGCTGGTGCTGTTTGAATCTTTTGAATAATTTCTGCAAGGCTGTATCATCAGCTAAGTTGTCTTGTACTTCCTTCACCCACCCACTGATAACCACTGTAAGAGCCTGAAATTGAGCCATTTCTTGTTCCTCACCTACTGCCCTTGATAAACCATCTGCAACCTTGTTATCTTTCCCTTGTTTGTAGTGGATCTCATAGTCATAGCCCATGAGCTTAGTGAGCCACTTTTGTTGCATGATAGTGGTGATTCTTTGTTCTAACAGATATTTGAGACTGAGATGGTCAGTTTTGACCACAAAGTGTCTTTCCAGCAAGTAGTGCCTCCATTTATTGACTGCCATCACTAGTGCCAACAACTCTTTCTCATAGGTGGATAACCCCAAGTTCCTTGGTGCTAGTTGTTTGCTGTAAAAAGCTATAGGTCTACCTTCTTGCATAAGCACTGCCCCCACTCCCTTTTCTGAAGCATCACATTCAATCACAAAGATCTTATTGTAATCAGGTAGTGCAAGCACTGGAGTTGTAGTCATGGCCAACTTTAACTTGGTGAATGCTTCCTCAGCTGAATTTGTCCAAATAAAAGCTTCTTTTTTAAGTAGATCAGTCAAGGGTTTGCTTATTTTCCCATAGTCCTTCACAAAACGTCTGTAATATCCAGTCAACCCCAAAAATCCTCTTAAGGCCTTGATATTCTGTGGTGTGGGCCAAGCTGTCATACAAGCAATCTTACTCTCATCCACTGCCACACCCTTTCCATTTATGATATGACCCAAATATTCCACCTCCTGTCTACCAAAGGTGCATTTTGATAATTTTGCATACAATTGGTGGTCTCTTAGGACTTGTAGTGCCATTTTCAGGTGTGTCAGATGTTCCTCCCAAGTCTTACTGTAAATGAGTATGTCATCAAAGAACACAAGTACAAACTTCCTTAGATAAGACTTATAGACTTCATTCATCAAACCTTGGAAGGTGGATGGAGCATTGGTGAGGCCAAAAGGCATCACCAAGAATTCATAGTGGCCTTCGTGGGTTCTAAAGGCAGTCTTCTCGACATCATCAGTATGCATTCTGATTTGATGGTACCCTGACCTCAAATCTAACTTGGAAAAATATTGGGCTGCATACAATTCATCCAATAGCTCATCGATAACTGGGATAGGAAACTTATCCTTGATCGTGTCCTTGTTGAGAGCCCTATAGTCCACACACACCCTCCAAGAATTGTCCTTCTTCTTAACTAACAGGACTGGGGCTGAAAAGGGCTAGTGCTGGGTCTAATTACCCCCGTTTTTAACAGTTCCTGCACTATCTTTTCAATTTCATTTTTTTGGATGTAGGGATACCTGTATGGTTTCACATTTTGGGGATAACAGTTGGGTGTCAAGGGAATTTTATGGTCTTGGGTTCTTTGTGGTGGTAATCCCTTGGGTTCATCAAAAACTTCAGCAAACTCTTTTAGTAAAGGGTGAATTTCAGCATTTACCTCAAGTTCTCTGTTACAGGTTTGGAGGCTGAACAGTTGGGCCACTACCCCTGGTGTCCTTTGCTTGAGCAAAGCTTCCATTGCGGAGGCCTCCACTTGTTGAATCTCCACTGAACTGCTGCCCCTTAAGACATGTTTCCTGTCCTTCGTTTTAAATTCCATCCTTAGGTCCTTGAAGTCCCAAAGTACTGGCCCTAGTGTTGATAGCCATTGAACTCCCAGTACCATATCACAACCTCCCAAGGGCAGTAACCTGACGTTGGCTTCAAATTCAGCCCCATGCATGTTCCATTTGAACCCCTCAATCATTGCTTTGCTGAACACCTTGGTTCCATCAGCTATTACAACAGTAAGAGGGTTAATGTGTTTGATGTTTTGACCCGTTCGTTTAGCTAAAACTGGATCCAGAAAGTTATGTGTGCTGCCCGAATCAATGAGGATAGTGAAGGGGCACTTCTTTACTTTTCCCTTGATCCTCATGGTTCGATATGATAATGCTCCAGTTAAAGCATGGACTGAGATTTGTAACTCCTCTGTGCCTGTGTCTTGCTCTGAGATAATTTCACTCTTTTCTCCTTCTTGTTGTTCATCCTCCTCTTCTGCTTCTAGCATGAAAAGCTGCTTCCTCTTGCATACATGCCCTCTAAAATACTTTTCATCGCATCCAAAGCATAACCCCTTTTGCTTCTTGGCTTTGAAATCAGCTTGGGTCATCTTCTTTATAGTTGGTACAGTTTCTGAACCTTTAAGAGTTAGAGTGGTAGGTGGGTTGTAATTGTAAGTGAGAGGTTTTGTAGAGGTAATGTATGTGGATGGGCTACTGTGGGTTTTGGTTGTGGTGGTTGTGATCCCCTTGTTTCGTTTGTTCACTGCTTCAATGGTCTCTTCCAACAATCTGGCTAATCCCATGGCTTGGATGATGGTAGTAGGCCTGAACATTAACACTCCCGCCTTCACTTCCTCCCTTAATCCACTGATAAAACAACTTACGAAGAAACTCTCCCCTAGCCCTGTGGTTTTGTTGGCGAGTTCTTCAAACTTTTCCTAGTAATCCTTAACCGTTGTAGTGTGTCTGAGTTAGGTTAATTGTCCCACAGCATCTTCATACACATCAGTACTAAATCGATTAATAACAGCTGCGCTAAACTCCCTCCAGTTCCTTACTGTGGTGGATTTCTCATACCACCTATACCAATTTATGGCCTTATCCTCAAGGTGAATGGAAGCGATCCTAATCTTTTGGGTTTCATCAACAGTGTTTATTTCAAAGAATTTTTCGCATCTGTATACCCATCCTTCTGGGTCGTCTCCTCCAAATTTTGGAAAATCTATGCGTGTAAGTCGATTTTGCCAGGGATTTCCAAAATTCCCATGGTTTTCTCCAGTTAAACGTAATTGACCAACTGGGCCACTACGACCGAGAGTACTATGTGAACCAGAAGAACCACTTACCTAAGAGGCGATGGTGTCATACTTCAAACTCAGAGCAGTTACCAGATCTCGTACGTCTTGCACCATTTTCGCATTCTGATTTAGGGCTTCTACTTGTTGAGCGAGCACCTTGCCATGTTGATCCGAATCCGACTGTAATTTATGGACTGCATCTTTGATTCGTTTGAAATCCTGTGATTTGGTACCTTCTGCCATCGCCAATGCTACGAGCTAGCCGAGGATCGACTGCTCTGATACCACTGATAAGCGTTAGGGCAAATTCACAAGTTGAAAATTCAGAACTCAATTGAGTTCTGTGATTTCATTCAAAACGAGAGGAAGAAATGTTTACAGAGAGGAAATGGAAAGAAAAAAATAATTCTCGCTGCCTTCTCTATCCCTCTCCCTTTCCTTATATAGTTCACCCAAGTTTCCCTCCTCTCCTAACCATTTCTCCCGCCCAAGGCAAAACAGGTAGGCCCAAAGAAAAAGAAAAAACAAAAGGGAAAATAACTAATTTAATTAATGGAATAAATTAAGTCCTGTATCATTTATGCTATTCTCGTTTCCCTGAACGAGCTGCTCGACGCTCATCGAAATTGAAATCTTCCGTAAGCGAATCACTGTTCTTAAGGATTTTGTTCAATCGTTTGGTTTTTACGCAGGAGTTGATTTTAGTGTTAAGGATTGAGGGTTCATGTTATACATTAGGGTTTATGTCCGTCTTCTTGAAGGATTTTTATAACAAAAGACTTCTTTCTTGTTTATTGCTTCCGTTTCCTCTTTTTTCAAAATTAACTTTCTGGTACCCACTCTATGTTGAAGTTGAATGTAGAATTCCATTTTTGCCTTGGTTTTGAAATCGGGATACATGTATCATTTTTCTTGTTTATAAATCGTATTGGGATACATATCGTGTATTGTAGATACGTTAACCATAATTAATATACAATTAACAAGTATTTATACCTAATAACACCAACAAACTAAGTTTTTAAGTTTCAAAATTTCAAACCTCTCAACTGGGATTTATCATATTGAGGGTTTATGCTTGTCGATTAACTAGCCACAATTTTTGTTTTCCAGGATTTATGATTTTGATTTATGTGTTTGAAACATATCTTGATTGGCGGCAACATTGTGCTTTTCAACTGCCAACACTTCCCAAATTGTTGCAGGGAGTAATAAGTCAAGAAAAGTTCGAAAAGTCTCGAGACTATTGTCTTGATAAGAGGTTTAGTAGTTATTTCTTTGTTATTCAAGATGTATGTTATGTTTGTGCTGCTCAAAACAATAGTCTACTTTGCTAAAGCTTGATTTGTGTTTTGTAACTTTCAGCCGCTTCCATTTTCTTCATGAGTTCATAAACCTACTTATGAACTGTGCATATTTAGTTTTGGGAGTGTTGCCATCGTATTGGAAGGTATGCCATATGTTGCTGTTGCCTTCATTTCCTTCGCTGAAAGTCTATTCTCTTTATCTAACCTTGTTCTTCACTGTAAATGTCGGGAGACTTCATTGTGTACCTTGGCTTCAATGCAGAGAATGAAATAGTACATACCTATGTATCTTTTGCTGGCATCATCCTTTGGTCACAAGTGCACATGTCAAACATTTTTGTTGCTTTGAAGATAATGAATGTGTCATATGCTGCTTAATGTTTTTTATTTGGGGGCAAATGTCTTTAAAGTAATGTTTCTAGAACTTGTTTTAGGCATCCAAGAAGCTCAGCTTGGATGGTTATAGGCTTTGTTGCAGTGCATAAACAGTGAAGTAGTTGACTTCTTTAATGAGGCAATAAGTTGCATAATGGGGGTTGATTATGGGTGGCGACCTATTTGAAGACTTAATAAAGCCACTGCTAAGTGGTTGTTTGGCATGGAGTTCATCTCTTGTGCCATTATAATATTTTCCAGTTTTGGATATTGATGTATGATATTTCTTTCTTTCTTTTGTTCTTCTATCTTTTTTTTTTTGTTGTCATAATGGAATATATCTTCAGAGATTCTCGGTGGTTTTTCGGTGGCCTATTGTGACACAACTGTTATAACCGTATGAGAATTTTCATGGATAGTTCTGGACGCCAAAGATTTTGTGTTAGTAAGGACGATAAATGAGGGGTTCTCTTTTGTTGTTCTTAACTTTTATTTGGACTGTGATTTGGGTCGAGGAAGTAAATATTGGATCCCTGTCCTGCCACAATCCTTTTGTGGTTTTGTGGGTGAGAGTACCTAATTTGCCTGATTCAGATTCACCTTCTAAGGCTCCTATTCAGTTGGTAATTTGTCTTTTGGACTTTCTTTGCAGATTACTGATTTACTATTTTCTTTGTACTCAACATTTGTCATCAAGGCCCGTCATGGCTTCAATGAAGTATGCATTCTTTCGGAGAACTGCTTGCCATGTACAATTACATTGTTTTCTAGCCTAGAAGTATTTTGTTTACACTATTGCTCGTGTTTTGAACTCTCTATAAAACAGTTTTTCCCTTTTTCATACAGCAAACAGTGTGGTTGTTCTTTTGGGATAGGATCAAACGAATAATCCTAGCGATTCTAGTTGGGCCGTATGTTGTTGCTCCAACTATTGTAATTGTACAGGTACTTTCACTGGCTTATGGTGTTAATGTGGTTTCCGCCTAATTTAGTTGATGCATCATTCGCGTATCTATAGCGATTGTCATGTTTTATTCGGGTCTAATATCAACAAACTATTGGAATTTTTTTTTGCTGCTTTGATTAAGACTTGGTATTCAGTTTCCTCTGGTTGTTGGTTATCAGGGATTTTATTTGTTTGTGTTGTAGAGAGGAGGTCCTTACTTGGCCATCTATTTTTGGGGTTTTATGTTTGCTCGATCTATTGTGATGATAACTATTTACCCAACTAAAATTGCACCACGTTTTAACAAGTTCACTTCTGTAAGTTCCAGCATCTGTTTGGCCCTCTTTGACGGTTTTGGTTTCACCCTTCTAGTAGATGAAATCAAATTCATGTTTAGTTTGAGGAGTATTTGACCATGGTTTGTTGTGACAAACAGCTTCCAGAAGGAGAACTCAGGGAAAAAATTGAGAATCTTGCCTCCTTCCTCGAATTCCCGTTAAAGAAGTTATTCATTGTTGATGGACCTACGATGTCAAGCCATAGCTATGTGAGGTTCTCTCTGATATATGCTGTTGAGTACTTTATGTATTTGGCTATTTGCCATGCCATGTCATTATTTATGGACTGGATTTTGGATAATATGGCAATGTCAGCCAGTTGGCAAGGATCCTTAATTCTTCTGGTCAACCGAGAAGAATTAATATGGCAATGTTGGCCAGTTGGCAAGGATCCTTAATTCTTCTGATCGCTGTAGTGGGAGATGAGATCTATAGAGTCGGATTGGAATCTAATTTGGAGAAGCTCTTTTCAATGTCCACTCATTTGGTCAGATTAAGTCAGTAAAAGTTAATTTGTAGATGTTAGAAACTTAGCATAATCCTATGATTTGTACTGGTTCTTCAGAGCTTGATCTTAGACTTGAAGCAAGAACCAAGGGGTTGGCCCGCGTAATCTTGCACCCATTTTTTTGGCCAGAGCTTTAGTAGGTTACATCAACAAAGCTAATCTTTCCAAGTCAATGCGCAAAGCAAACTCCCTGGAGAAAATGCATACAGCTGAAAGAGCTAATCATAGTAGGGAAAGGAAAGGGGATAAAGTATCACCTTGCCTCATACCTTTGGAGCTGTTGAAGAAATCTTTTGATACATCATTCACTACTCACAAGTACAAAAATCTCACAGTGGGAAAATATCCCCAATCCATTACCTCTTTGTCATCGCAAATCCTCTCTTGACCACCACAATCATCAAAAAATCTTCGAAAATGGCGCCATTTATCAAGTTTGAATATAATGCCTGACACCAAGAATACGGGGTACATTGTCAGTAATGACAATAACCATTAGCCAAAGAGGAATCCTTCTGGGAGTATCAATTGTTTAACCCACCTCCACATTTCATCGAATGGTCCTACTAAGAGACAAACAGTCCCACATAATACTAGCAAATCTTTAGTAACTTATCCAGACATTCATATGTGACCGAGGACTGCTTCCAAAATCTAGTGAAATCCAAATAGAATTTTGTTTTGGTTGTTTGAGATCATTTTGAAAGTTACATCACTTGTTTGTTAGAATAGCTTTTGTCCCATATTGCCTACCTACATATTGTATTCTTCTCTCTCATAATATAAATAAAGTCTTCAGTGTTTGGGTTCGTTAACACCCTACACTTCTCCTTCTCTCTCTCTCTCTCTCTCTCTCTCTCTCTCTCTTAAACAAACAACATGGTATCAGAGCCTGTTCTGATTCCACCATAAACCATCATCGTCATAAAAAAAAAAAAAACCCTAGCAACCATTGTCTTCTACCAATCAAAACCCTAAATCCCCCAATTAACCATCCAGCCTCACCGATCGACAACCCAATTGACATTCCTAACCACAATCGACCAATCCACGAACCCAGACTTTGTTCACTGTTCATCGCATTGTTCCGCATTCATCGGTAATCGTTCTTCGTCGTCGACCTTTGTTCGGCTATCGTTCATTATTCATCGATCACTGTTCATCTCAAGGTGATTACTGATATGCACTGAAGGTGTATTGTTTCGACGAGATCTTTGAAGTTTGCTTAGTCTACAACATGTACTAAAGGTTCCTTGGTCACTTAGTATACACCTACAACACTACTGATATGTGCTTTTTGTTGGCAGTTGGTGATGATTATTTGTGTACTAGTATTGCTTCTATCAGTAGTTGCTCTCGTGGTGGTTTGACTATGTTGATTTTCAGTTAGTTGGTAGACGAAGTTGATCGATTGGTGGGTTGGTGGTTTGGTATTGAAGTAGTGGGTTGATTAGTGAGTTGGTTTGTCGGTGATTACTTTTCTCTATGTTATTTGACAACATGTCTGAGGAGAAGTTTGTATTAGGGTGGCAGATCAGTGAAATAGGGAAGAAACCAAATAGCAAATTGAAGAAAGGCAAGCATCATGTCAAGTGACATCCACATACTGTGATACGCACGGCACAATGATGTCTGTATGTGTGATGTCCACGGGTTGTGATAAGTGCATATAATAAATCACTGTTTATTATAGTTTTTTGTATTTTGATTTGATTTTTACAAAAGTGAAAATTGTTCAAATTGTCCATCTTTTCATTTTGTGAGCATATATATAGGTTCGCCACTACAAAAGTAAACTTTTGGCTCCTTCCCTGACTGTGTTTAGTTGGGATGAAAATGATGCTGATTATTTTTTATTGCTGAATGAGGTGGGAGATAATATAGCTAGAGAAGGGGGATAAGCAACATCACCCCTTCCCAAGGTATTAGTTAATGCTAACCTGGGATATTGAATTGATGAATAGTCCCACTTTGGCTAATCCCGAATATAGCAAAAACAGGACTAAAGAATAAAGAAAGACATGTGATCCCAAGTGTTTCATCTAAGAGAGAATATTTTTTACATTGCCGGTGTAAAAACCTCCTTTCCACCACCACTTTTGTGGGTCTCTTTGTGCATTAATTGTTGATTTCAACAGTTGATCTTGTAGGGCCCGCATAGTACTACATTTCTGTCAAAAATCAGTTTGATCGGACATCGATAGATACATCAAAATTTGAATTTTGTTCTATGAAATAGACCGTCATGGTTTTTAAAGTTAAACTGTCCTTGACCGTTCATTTCGTAAAACAAAATTCAAAATTTTATACATCTATCGATATCTAATCAAAATGAATTTTTGCATGGATGCACTACTCTTTGGATTCTACACAATGAACAGTTCAGATTAAATCAATAAACTCATGGTGGGATCTGTATGGTAGTGTAGAGTTACACCAACGATGTAAATAATGTTTTCTTTTCATCTAATCACAATCCCACCTTTGACCTTCCTAGTCCAACAATCAAACGAGCTCATCGGACATTGCCTAGCGTTATGTTATTTTTCTATTGATAAAAATATGGTACGTTTGTGTTGGCTCTTAAATATTTTTTTTGTATTTTTAATACAACGGAAAATGGAACTTCAAAACTCATGTTGCGCCCATAGAAAATGTGTACGCATTACGGACAATTTTTTTCATCGCTATTTTTTTTTCTCAAAACGTTTCATTCAACTCTCTAAATTTCAAAATTTTAATTAATTAAACAAGGTCAATATTAAACTTATTTTTAAAAAAGTTATGCGTTGAAAATAAACGAAAAAGGGTGGATATATAGCTTGTCTGAAAGTGTAAAGTCACTGACGACAATGATATTATAGGAACTTTGATTTCTGTATTTTGGAGAATTGAGTCTCCAAATGTTCCATGGGTCTTCAGATTGGGTGACTCAACTTCAAGTCTCTATTTTGAAGTATCAATATAAAGATTGGGTAGGAGTGCTTTCATTCTCTCTTTTGAAGAAACTGTTCTCCATTTTGAAGAAATAGGTAGGGAGATGGGTTGGAGATGCTTCAAAACATTGAGCTTCTGAGGATAATTGAACTTCTTTCTCTATCCATTCAACGATTTTACTTCAATTCGTGCTTTTTTATTTCTTTTATCAATGGGTATAATGTGGACATCTGCCACCGGAACCAAAAAAAATAGTGTTTGAAAAGGAGTCGCCACCCGGGTTTTTATTTGGGAAAAGGATTTAACTCGAGAAATTGTTTTGAAAATGATTTAGAGAATAATGAAACTTTCGCGTAGTTAAAAAAACAAAAAAGAATTTGATTTGAAAATCAGAGATTTTTGGATTCGGGAGCTAGGTTATGAACGGGGAATGTTTGTAAGGAACCCCGCTCGCCCAATTAAAAATCAGTCTTTACTAATTATTTGTGGGATTTTTCAAAAATATTGTAATGCTAAACTTTATCCAAATAAACAATTAATCATGCAAGACGAATAATTAAACATTGAAAAATGACAAGAAATATCATAATTAACAAAATAACATCAAATTAATAAAAGAAAAATCATTTTCTCAAACTTTTTTTAACAGAAAATGATTTAAAAATTTGAATTTTAAAAAGGGTACCGTGCGGCACTCCCATGGGTACCGTGTGGTATAGACAGAGTATCGTGTGGCACATACCCAGTAAACAATTTGAAAATTTGATTTCCAACACACGGCGAAATGGGAGCATATCCAAAACCTTTAACTTGATAAAAAACTGATTATTTTGAAGTTGAAAAATCATGTTTTTGAATGGAAAATGTCCCTCCTTCACACCATAAAATGCAATGACTTCATTATACGGCGCAATCGCAGGGTTTTCGATTGAATAATTTGCTGGATTAATACTCTACCAAGCGCAAAAATGATATGGAAAGATCATTTTGTACTTGGCATAGTCCCCTCAGGATACCAAAGCCATGGGCTTCGGTCCGTAAACGGGTATTTTACCTTCGGATGAAAACTTATGTAACAAATAGCCTTGTGGAACTTCTGATTGTAGCTTCAACCTTCGCCACACATCCGGTTTTGTTTCCAATGGAGCATTGAGACTCTTTGATTCTGGTTTTTATGAAGTTGGTAATGACCAGAGCAAGGCCGGACCGAGAACAGAGTAACGACAGCTACGGGTTTGGATTGGGTCTTTTTTCTGGGGGAATTTTGGAACGACTTTGGGGTGGATTGGTGATGGGAATGAAAGATTTTAAGACAATAACATAATTTGACAGAGCTTAGAGGAGTTTCTTCATAGTTTTCGATCTATCCTTCACTCCTGGGCATCTCGGCATTTATAGCCGAGATCGACGTAGCCTCCAAGCAAAATGTGCCGGCCAAGAAAAGGTGTTGTGGGCTTAGATTGCTAGCCTTTTTTGCTTGCACGAAATCATTATGAACAATGGAAGCAATTGTCAACAATTCAAGCTGCTGGAACTCTACGGAGAATCGATTTGATGCTTGACAATGCCACGCGACATTGCGACTGTCCTGTGTGGTACTGGAACTGTGTCCTGCGGCACTCTTCCATTGCCATTCAAGAAAAGGATTGTCGTACGTGATTGAGGGAGTACCGTGAGTGATAATTGAGTGTTGTGCGACACTGTTGACTATGTTGACTTCCTTTGACTTGAAGGATATCATTTCGAGAGGTTGTTCGAGTGTTTCTTTTTCATCATCGGGGATAAAAAATGTTTACAAGAGTTTAATTTTGGAGTGTCTATAGTTGCCCCTCTTTGACGAGGCTTATCAATCGTTGTGTGATAAAAGTTGCGTCAAATATAAAGATACCCCTCAATTCAAAACATCGCCATCGAAAACAAACAAGTAAATTCTGATGCATGTGGTCGCGCTCTTTTGAGTTGCCTACATACCCCTTTGTAGGGATCAAACCAGTGTAGTTCATCGGGGCTTGAAACATGCATACAAGAGTTATAGAAGACTTACCTGATTTGGGGTTGTGAAGGTTGACACCTTGTTTTTCAACGAGGGAAAAATGAATGATGCTTTGTGAGTGAATCTTGTGATTTAATGCCATCGAGGCTTCGAGAAATTTCTGAAAAATTGAGTAATGCCGTCGAGGACTTTAAAAATGCCACTGGGGACTTTTTGAAAAAATTGATCCTGAAAATCAATTTTGGTGCCGTATAGGACTTTAAAAATGCCACTGGGGACTTTCTGAAAAAATTGACCTTGAAAATCAATTTTGAGATGCTGTAGAGGACTTAAAAAATGCCGTCGGGGACTTTTTGAAAAAATGATCCTAAAAATAATTTTTTGTGTCGTAGAGGACTTTAAAAATACCGTTGGGGACTTTCTGAAAAAATGATCCTGAAAATAATTTTTTGTGTCGTAGAGGACTTTAAAAATACCGTTGGGGACTTTCTGAAAAAAATGATCTTGAAAATCAATTTTGGGTGCCGTAGAGGACTTTAAAGATGCCGCTGGAACTTTTAAAAATTTTTGGAAAATTGATTCGGTGCCAATTTTTTTGAAAAATACATAAGTATGTTATGCGGTATACAAAGAGTACCGTGCGGTGGAGTTTTAGTGCTGTGTGGCACAAGTGGTTATTGAGACTTGATATGTAACTGCCCAGACTCCTGATTTCTCTTCCCATTCAAATTTTGCCCGGTTATATCTTTGAGAGAGAGTGAACCGACATCATCTTCTTTTCTACTTTCCCAATTTTTCATCTCAATCCCATCCAATACTGAGCAAACCTTGTGTTCTTGGGTACTCACGGCCACGGCAAATTCTGGTGATGAACATGGCTCCTCCACGGATTATAGCGACGAAGCACAACCCGTTGGCACAAGGGGAAGCAATAACAGCACCACACCCAGCCTTACGTGACGCGGCAGTGGTGGTTTCACGTGAAATTGGTCCGATCACAATAGACCCAAGCCTTGGGGAGTCCCATGCGATGCTGGGAGAAGGAGAAACATCATCGATTTTTGAAGAGGCAGCGACAATAGTTGATCCAGCAAGGTCCCTGTAGCGGCTGGATCCATAGGGACCACCAGGGTCACTCTCCTAAAAGTACAAAGAAGCTGAAAAGGATCAAGTGTCTCAGAATCAGACAAACTGAATGCAGTTCGATCCGCTTCGATGGTGCCGAACGTGTGGCATCCTCGGCCAGGAGCACATGTGCGTAGTTTTGGACGAATAAGGATTTGAATGATCTTTGCCGAGCGTGAGGTGCCCAAGGTGTAGCAACCTCCTCTCGTCTCTCGGCATACTCTCGGGACCTCCGCCGATCGAAGTGCCGAGCGTCCTGGAGATGGGTCAGTTGCGTGCCGAGCCAATCGACCACGGGCAAGTGGGGGCTTGGAACGCCTCTTGGTTCGGGGGAAGCGTGCCAGGTACGCCACACATTTCCCAATGGAGCATTAAATGCGGCAAAGCCACCTACCGCCACCGCCGCCGCTGGGCAAAGACGTGGGTTGCGGGGAATGTCTCGAGGTGATTTGACTACTCGAGCCCACGTGCCATGACGTCGGCCGAGATATGGCGTCTGTGGCAGGGACAGAGGTCACTTCACCTGTCATTCCGAGCGCCAATGACAGGCGCGTGGGGAGGGCCGAGCCCGTGAAATGCACGCTCCCTCTGCCTATAAATACACGTTCACAACTACCACCAGATCGATCTCTCTCTCCTCATTTACTACCCTCATAACTTCAGTCTTTTCTTGAGATTTAGTGCATATCTCCTCCCTCTGGTGACTGACTTTATCATCGGAGTGCCTTCCCGGACCTCCACCGTCCGGGCTAGGCACTAACGAGGTTCTCTACTTGTGCAGGTCCCCACAGGCGTGCACCACTTCTTCCATCGCAGCCCGTTCAACTCTCAGAAGGTTCAGAAGGCTCGATCCGGCGAAGACTCTCCCACAATTGGCGACTCCGCTGGGGAGAGTTGGATAACTACTCCTCCCAGCTTCTCTACACACTTGGGTGGTGTCTTTTCCTCCACTTTGAGCTCCTCTGAACCAACCCAGATGGCTGACTTGACCTTGGGCATGGCTGCATTCAACGACGCCGGAGAATGGGTCAGCTCCGCCGACCGCTATCGGTACCACCAAGTTAGGAGTGACTTGGGGCTCACCGCCTCCCCCGTTATCAACAGAAATGGGACGGTGACCGTGAACAACAACGGCGCTGGCCCGAGCAACGCAGCGGACAGCAATATTCTCTTCAGCATGAATGGGGACGTCCTCTCCCTCAACCACCTCACGACGGGCCGATGGAGGTTCTTCCTCCCCTCCCCTCTCACCATAGAGGTTTAACCTGGCGCTCTTAAGGCAAGAGGTGCTGGCTATGAAACGTGCCGTGGTCCAATCCCACGGGCGCCCGAAATAACAAGGACTCGGAGGGCACAACCGAAGCGGAAGAACCAAGAACATTGAAAGGGTCTGGTCTTTTCTCGCTTCAACAAGTCGCTGAAGTTGACCCGACGCAGGCGCAGGCACTCATGGTGCCACCCGCACACAAGCAACAAATAAGGCGCGGCTCGCATGCAGCCCACTCGGGCGGGAATTCCGCCGAACGAAGCCACCCCGAAAGTGCGTATTCACGGAATCGAAAGTGCCCGCAAAGCCCGTAAGCCCGTGACAATGGCGTGCACGCCAGGAATTCGAGAGGCGTTACAACAAGGAGAAAGGCCCAATGATCGAGGAAGGAACACGCCAGAGTCAGGGCAGTCAACATCGAAGGCAAGAGGAGTGGCGGGGCGATCATAACCAAAACCGATCGAGGGATCGGGGAGGTAATGGGCGCCATTGCCAACCCATGGAGGGGCACGATGCTGGAAACGGTGCGCTCAGCACTAGGGGCGAGAGGCCTCAAGGAAACGTAACTGCCAACTTAATTGAGGTCTCGGCAGAGCCTGAACGTAATGATAACAGTGGTTTGAGGCCTGGGGACAAGTATACCCTGCAAAATGACGGTGGCAGCATCATGCTCGTCAATGCTCAAACTGGTGAAAAAAGGGTTTACCATGCCGAGCCTGACACGAGACGACACCACCCTCGGGAAGGAGTGCCAAGGGTTCAGGATGGCCACAACAAGAGACTGTCCTCCGAGAGGAGCAACTTACCTATGGATAGGTCTAACCCGTGGCGCGAGGTAGGCGGCCCGGCAAAACGTGTGCACGGGGAAAACCGAACAGTGAATCCCGACCACCCACATCCTGCCGACTCCAGATTAGAAAAGGCCAGACGATCCCCGTTCTGCCAAGCAATCACAGAGGCTGCACCTCCGCTTGGGTTCAAAATCCCGAAGTTTGACAAATATGAGACAACGACAGATGCGGTAACGCACGTCCAGCAGTATCGCCTGGTCTCCGAACTCTACGGCCACAGCGACGCTCCCATGTGCCGAACGTTCTCTATGAGCCTCGGGACCACCGCGCTCCTGTGGTATAGCCACCTCGCTCCGGGGTCAATTAACGACTTCGATGAGCTCGAGCGCGCGTTCACATCTCGGTTTGTGACTAGTAACACACAGCCGAAGACGCTCGACGCGCTTATCAACATGAAGAGGGGCTCGGAGGAGACCCTCAAAGAGTATATCGCGAGGTACTGGGAGGTGTACAGCCTCATGGAAGGATGTGACCAGAAGATCGCCTCCACGTCGTTCAAAAACGGGTTTAACCGCCACTCCAACCTCTTCAAAGAGCTTTTGGTACGGCCACCGAAAAACATGGTAGAACTGATGGAGATAGTCAACCATTTCCGAGAGCTCGACGAGCTGATTCTCGACGGAGAGGCCAAAGGGGGTGTAAGCAGGGGAATGCCGAAGGAGGTAAAAAAACAGGTGAACAACCTGAGAAGGGATCGCAATGACCAGGGTGGCGGATACAGAGATAGGGGCATCAGGGACAACGGAAGAAGCGGCAACGGCAGTAGGGGATGGGAGAAGCCCCCCCGAAACGATAACGATTATATAGCCGAAACCACAGTCTTTACAATGCCAATTTACAGATTGTTGGCTGAGATAGGCAGAAAACGTTGGTTTTACTGGCCAGAGGAGAAGATGGGGTCGGATCCCACCCAGAAGGGAAAGTGCACCTACCACAACGAGATGGGCCATTACACTACGGGATGCCGTCCGTTCAAAGCCCACCTAGAACGGCTTGTCGCCGAGGGACGCATGAACGAGTGGATCGACCATAGCCGTACGCCGACCACGCTCAGGGGAGCCGCACCACAGCCAAACCACCAAGCAGTCCTGCCCCCACCGCTCGGGCCAAATGCGCCCGGGGAAAGGGTACGCCCGGGAGTTGTTCTCACCATCCACGGCCCGGTCGGCAAATCTCAAGCCGACGAGAATCCTAGTGGATCAGGGGAGCTCCGCCGACGTCCTTTACTACTCGGCCTTCAAGGCCCTCGGACGAACGCGTGATGAGCTTACCCCTTCGAGCACGCCGCTTGTCGGGTTCTCGGGCTTTCCAGTTTATCCGCTCGGCAGCATCACCCTCCCGGTCTAGGCGGGATCGATGCATCTGGAGATAGAATTCACCGTGGTAGACTCCTCGAGCCCTTACAACGCCATCTTGGGTCGGGGCTGGCTCCACGGCATAGGGGCCATTGCCTCAACCCTCCACCAGTGTGTCCAATTCATCGGCACGAACGAAAAACAGGAGACCATCCGAGGAAACCAGATGGCCTCAAAGAGATGCTTTGTCAATGCCGTTCGTCAAAAGGACAGGAGGGATGGCAGGCCGCCGAAGCAGGTTCAGTGGATCGAGGCGCCCGAGTGCACTCCTGTTCTCGATGACGTCGGCTCCAAAGCCGAGCAAAAGTCAGTTGAAGAGCTGGTCAAGGTGCCCATCAACGAAGAAGGCACCAGGTACTTTATGATCGGTTCGGACCTGTCTAACTCCTAACGGAACGACTTGGTAGCTTTCCTTAAGGATAATATTGAGGTTTTTGCGTGGACTCCGTACGAAATACCGGGCGTTAGCCCCGAATTCATCACGCACGCCCTCAATGTTGATCCGGCTAGGAAGCCGGTAGTACAAAAACCGAGGCGATCCTCGGGTATCCACTCCGACGCAGTCATGGAGGAGGTTGACCGCCTCATCGAAGCAAAGGCTATCCGAGAGGTGATGTACCCAACGTGGTTGGCAAACACCGTTGTGGTGAAGAAAAAGAACGGGAAGTGGAGGGTATGTGTGGACTTCACGAACCTCAACGACGCATGCCCTAAGGACTGCTTTCCCCTCCCTCGGATAGATCAACTGGTGGATGCCACGGCCGGTCATGCCAGGCTCAGCTTCATGGATGCCTACCGCGGATACAACCAAGTCGAGATGAGTGATGCGGACGTAGAGAAGACGGCGTTTATTACGCCAAGGGGGATCTTCTGCTATCGGGTCATGCCTTTCGGCCTGAAAAACGCAGGGGCTACCTACCGGAGGATGGTCTCCAAGATATTTGCCCAGGAGCTCGGCGACATTATGGAGGCCTACATCGACGATATGGTGGTAAAGAGCAAGTTTGCAGAAGACCATCTCTCCCACCTCGGCAGGGTCTTTTCCATTCTCAAGAAACACGATTTAAAGCTTAACGCAGAGAAGTGCGCGTTCGGGGTCGGTTCAGGGAAATTCTTGGGGTACCTTGTCACCCGCCGAGGGATCGAGGCTGATCCCAACCAGCTGGAAGCCATTCAAAACCTCCGAGCACCGACAACGGTTAGGGAGGTACAACGACTGACAGGGATGGCCGCTGCCCTCAACCGCTTTATTAGCAAGTCGTCCGACGCCTGCCGACCTTTCTTCTAAGCCATCAAGACCAGCCACAGGTCATTTTCTTTGGACCGCCCGAATCGCGATCGCGGCTTGGGTAGAACTCAAAAAGTTACATGTCGAGCAGATTCTTTGGTCATGCCCAAGAGGGCGAGGATTTGTATCTCTACACGGCGGGTTTCGATCATGCGTAAAGTTCACACTAGTTGGGGGGAGGAATTTGGACCAATTCCCCATCTACTACTCGAGCAAGACCATGCTCCCCTGCCGGAGACCAGTACGCCAATTGAGAAGTTAAGCGCTTTTCATTTGGTGATGGCCAAGAGGAAGCTCTTACCCTACTTCGAGCCACCGCGATCGTGGTGATTCTGGCGTTTCCCGAAGGCCGTTATCGAAAGGCGGACCTCTCCGGACGGATGCGCAAGTGGTCCCTTGAATTGGCCAACTATGACATCCTGCACGGCCCCAAACGGGCGATTAAGGGGGCGGGCATTGGCTGATTTTCGTCGCCCGAACTCACTCTCCCGGCCGGAGGCGAACTCCGGGAGGAGGCGTCACCAATGCCGATGGCGGTTAATCGGCTAAAGGCAATTCCACATCCGAGCAGTCCGGATTCGTCCTCAAGCGCTCCCCGCCCCGTACGGCCACCATCTATACGGGTGATTGTTGGCGTATACACGTTGACGGGGCATCAAACAGCCGAGGGGTAGGGGTCGGAATTGTGCTCATCTCTCCCAAGGGAACTCTACACGAATGCGCGATGAGCATCGGGTTTCCAGCCACGAACAACGAGGCCGAGTACGAAGCCTTGATCGCTGGACTCCGTCTTGCCCTCGCTCTCGGGGTCGATGAGCTGCAGGTCTATAGCGATTCCATGCTAGTGGTGAACCATTTGAACAAATGATTGCGGCTCGGGAATCTCGGATGTTAAAATACTTGAGCAACGTCCTAGAGCTGCAGAAGGGCTTCAAGGCCATCCACTTCTCCAACATAGGACGAGCAAAGAACGCCCATGCCGACGCCCTTGCTTCCCTCGGTTTGGCATGCAACGAACTTGGAGGTACGCGTACAATCACTCTCGGGGAGATAGCGTTGCCAAGCTTTGAGCAAGGTTTGAGGGGGCGTCATGACTATCGGGCGCCCACGGCCCTGCCGATGGACCCCGGTCATCTCTTTCCTCGAGACCGTGCACTCCCCGGACAAGAAGGGAGGCCCACCGGATCCGATGCCAGTCCACATCCTACTTTCTGTCTCCAACCGGCCAGCTCTATCGCCGAACTTACACCGGCCCTGACCTACGCGTGTTACATGAAGCCGAAGTGCCCCACGTTCTTCACGAGCTCCATGAGGGGAGTTGCGGCAACCACTCGGGAGGACGCACTCTCTCCGAGCGTGCCGTAACCCAGGGGTACTGGTGGCCGAAAATGAGGAAAAGCGCCGAAGAAGAACGGTTAGCGGTGCGAAGCATGCCGAAGCACTCTCCCTCCCCCGCACCCCCACCTATGCCCCTACAACCCGGTCCCACAAGTCCGTGGCCGTTAAGCACAATGGGGACTCGACATTGTAGGGGTCCTACCTACTGGCGCCGGTGGGTTTTCTAAAGCATCTTATCCGGCCCGCGGATTACTTCGCGAAATGGGTGGAAGCCGAGCCCTTAATTCATATTACGGCCACTGAAGTTGAGCAATTCATCTGGAAGAACATCATTTCTCGGCTCGGTGTGCCCTATGCTATCATCTCTGACAACGGCACGCAGTTTGTCGCCGAAGCAATTAAGACGCTTTGCAAAAAAAAGAACATTCGCATTTACAATTCCACCGCGGGCCTACCCTCGCGGAACGACCAAACCTAGGCTTCGAACAAGTCCATCTCGACTGGCCTCAAGCGTCGGTTGACCAACTAGCGGGGAAAATGGGCGGAGGAACTTCCTAAGGTACTCTGGGGTTACAGAACTACCCCACGGCGCGGAATTGGCCGAACGCCATACTCCATGGCCTATGGGGTCGAAGCTGTCCTTCCCCTGGCGGCAATCACTCCCTCCACTCAGACCGAAGCCTTCCATCCGGCCCATTTAACGATGAACATCTTGCCTCCGAAGCTCGACCAAATCGAGGATCTCGGAGACGCCTAACATCAAATATGCCGCGTGACGCCAGGGAGGTCGCCGGGGCTACAACAAAACACGTTAAGCTCCGCCCCTTCAATGTAGACGATTTGGTCCTCCAGGAGGTTGTCCAAAAGAAGAACAAAAAGAAGTTCATGCCCAATTGGGAAGGCCCTTACCGTGTTATGGCCAAGGCTGGTTATGGGGCTTACAAGCTCGCCGAGATGGATGGCATGGCGGTTAGCAACCCATGGAATGCGACGAAGCTGAGAAAATTCTATGGTTAGGATCTTATGTTTATCATTTTTGCCTTTTTGGCCCTCGGCCATTCCCTTTTTATAATATCTCGGGATTATAAATTGTTAATGATAAGATCCTTCCTACGGTTTTCATTATTCTTCCAAGTTTTTAATTTTTGCACGAGTTGTTGCCTTCGGAAGAAGGATCTCTGTTTGCATGCCGTTCGGCGGATCCATTCGACCTTATTCGTATGAATAGTCGGTTAAACGTTCGGTCGAACGGCAATTTCTCATTGACAATTGGAACAGAAATCTCATTACACGCTCGACACGGACAGACCTCATGCTCGGTTGGGAATCGGTACTTGTGCCTCCTATACTTCGGCAGGGTGTCATTCGGTTAATGGCTCCCCGCCGAAGCAGGGGCTATCATTATGACTGATTATCAGTTTTTGTGCATGCATATTGGTTGCCTATAACTTTTGCCATTTACAAGAGCATATCTTGCGAACTGCTTATCGGACTAGCTGCGTGCTATTGAATTCGATTATCGCTCGGCGCGAAAGTTCATTGATCATCGCTCGGCGCAAAATTGCAAAAATCTTTAAGTATCGCTCGGCGCAAAATTCGAATATCTAGTTAATTGTCGCTCGGCGCGAAATTTTAAAAAAGTTCTTTGCTCATCGCTCGGCGCAAAACCGGGATATTTATTTAACTATCGTCACTTATGCTTCGGCAGCACGCTGGTATAATAAAAGCTAGCCTTTGGCCTAGTGGCCATCATTATTCACAATCCGATGGTTATGACTTTAGTCCGGAGGTTTCGGCTCAGTTGTTAGAATTTGGTTTAAGCTCGGTGGTTAAAATCTTTCAGTTATGTCCGAGGACCATTACTTGAACAATTACTCAAACAGAATATGGAAGCACCAAACCAAAAATGAAGGAGGCATGCACGAAAAAGAAAAGTGAACATTCATCCATTAAGAGAGAAGCGCTCGGCAATAATTAAACATTCGGTGCCGGCCCCGAGTACAAAAAAAAAAAAAAAAAAAAACTAAGGCACTAAGGCTCCGGGGCCTGGGACGGACCCTGGTTGTCAGCGTGAGACCCGTTGGCACCCTCATTCTCGGAGGTGGTTCCCTCGGGTGCCACATCCTCGTCAAAGGGCATCTCCGGAATCTCGACCTCGGGGACTGGAGGGATGGAGGACCGAAGCGCTGGATTCAAGCGAGGGGCGCGAGGCAGGTCGTGAGGCGAGGTGAAGGCCGGGCCACCAACCAAGACGCACCGAGGAGGAAGCCCTTTTGAAGGCCGCCTCCTCCTGCGTTGTCGTCGCCTCTGGCCGGATTTTTTGGTCTCCTCGGCCCCTCGATGGCCGTTGGAATCTGCAGTGACCATCAATTTGTCATGATGTCGGCCAGTCTTTGGAGATCCCTCTCGGCCGTCGCCTTCTCCTCGACGACGCGGACACCTTGCCGGCCATCATGGCCCCTCTCCTGACCTCCAGTTGGGGCGGCATCGCGGTGCTTCTCAAGCTTCGTGGCCGTCGGCGGCAAGGGGCCTCGGCTTCCTTTTTAGCTCTACTTTCGGCTTTTGCACCGGCCTCGAGCTTCGCCTGCGCCTACGCTCGCTTTCCAGCGCCAAGGTTGTAGACCTTTCGCCGGCATACCCAAAATTCGGGCCGGCCTCGAAAAATACGAGAAATAATGCAAATGAATAAGTTGTAACGAGAACAAAGACTTGACAAAATTATGAAATCCGAAATCAAAGTCTTACCGTCACAAGGTTGGTGTAGTTTCGCGATAGTTGTCACCGTGGTGCTTCGAACGGTTTTCATGTCTCTAAGAAAAGGCGTAGGCCTTCGCCAGGTCATAGCCGCTGGGCGTTTTCTCCGTAACGCCGGGCGTTTTTTTTTCGTTTCCGCCGCTAGAGGTCCGGATGACGGCACTCACGGCTCGGCCCCCCGCCGGAATCCAGGGGCCCAATGCCTGAGTCAGAGAGGGTTTGCTGAGTCCGTTGGGCCGCCTTCGGCGGGACCTCGCCCGTGTCAGCCGGATGGACGGTACTGCGAGGCACAAGCCCTCGCGGAGGAACCCCTTTCGCCGCAGAACGGCCCCGGCCGTATCGGGAATTTCTTCCGAGGGTCCTCGCCCTCGGTATGCATGGCCGGGAGGGCCCCCATTCTCTGCCTCTTTCCTCTTCCTCTCGGCTCTGTCCCGCCGTTGAGCCTCCCTCAGAGCCGAAGATCCAGCCATACCTGCGTCGGGAAGGATGCGAGAGGTTCTCGGTAGACGCTCTCGGCCGATTAGGTCGGAGGGTTGAGTGTCAGGATCGAACAGGCGCCTACGCCGCTCTCCTACCCTCGGTACGGGGCTCTTCCCTCTCTTCAAAAAACCCTTGTACGAGGGTGTGTAGCCGAGGATAGAGGGCGCGGTGCGGTTCTGAATGGCAAAGATCTGGTCGATGATGTCGCCGTCAAGGCACCGTCCTTGGCAGCCTCCCTCGTCACCTTCACGCATTAATCGAGGAGAAACAAGGCAAGTATAATGAGAAAAATATATGGGGTAAGCATAACGGAAGGGCAAGTACAATAGATGAAAGACATGTAAAATCTCTCGGCTTACTAGGGTTCCCACGGCGCCATGGGACGGGCCACGTGGACTGCTCCCCGGGGGTCCCTTCGTAATTCCCCCTGACTATAACAAGCTCGCAGGCGTGCCTCTCCGAGTCCGTGAGTTGGCCAATGAGGTGGGGGTACTCGGGGCGCCTGGAGAAGTAGTACCGACCATAGCTCTTGCTCCGCGCCACGGTATAGACCGCCATCAGGTCGGACAAGCAGAAGGGGATGTCGTGCTGCTCGGATAACCTGACGACGGAGCAGATGATGCGGTACACGTTGGTTACCAGCTGGTGGGGAGCAAGCTCGTACGCGTCCAGGAATTGGCGCAGGAGGCGGGGCATGGGAAAGGTGAGACCGCCCTCGGCAATGGCCATCAGGGGCACGGACACCTGCCCCTCCACGTAGTGGATCCGGTCGTCCGTGGGCCTGACGATCTCCACATCCTCGGGGATGTTGTAGTCCCTTCGGAAGGCAGCCACTTTCTCCGCCGAGCCGTCGAAATATGTCTCGACATATCTGCATTTGCCGTGCTTAGGATTCGGCGGAGGGATTGACTCCCAGTCCCGTCCGTATTCGACGCCACCTTCGACGTCGACCCCATCAGCGTCCTCGGGGACCTGGTCTTGCTCGTCGTTTCCGGCCGGAGAACCCTCGTCGTTCCCCGCCTGGGGTCCCGAGGGTGACCCCTCGTCCTCAGGATCGGAAGCGTGTCCCTCGGTCTGCGGCTGGCGGGACAGGATTTCGTCCACCTCAAGAACGACGACTGGCTGAGGCTCGCCGAACCCCGCGGTCTCCCTATCTATTTCCATCACCTCCGAGTCCGGGGACCAGTCGACGGGGGAATTTGGGATCTGTGTTGGGTCGATGGAAGGGGACGCAGGAATACCGCTCGGTACCTCAGTGTCGGGGGCTGGGTTCGGAGACACGTTCTGCTCAGATGTAGACGTTTGAGCACCACTCTCGGCGCGTCTTGCTTCCTCCACCATCTCCATCCAGCGATCGTTGGGGATGGCTTGAAGAGGGGCTACGTCGAGTGGTTCGGTTCCGAACGGTGGAAGGTCTTGTTGGGAATGGCACCTATAGTCTCGCCCGAGACTTCTTAGTTGCTCGCGGGCAAGGATGCTCTGGATGAAATCACCGAGCCGGGTTTCGCGAGGGCGCCGCCGGTAGATGAGTCCAAGAATCCGAAGCTCATCCAGTAGAACCTACAAAGGCACGGGTGAAACAACCATCGGCCCGATATGCGCAGTTTAAGTTTAAGAAAAATCGAAGTGGTGGACATCGGCACCATGCCGCAGCCCCCACATGGTGCTTATTTCGGAGAGCCTCGCCCATGCATGGGCCCCCGGCGAGATTTGTGGAAATATATCGCCGGGCGGAAGACAATACGCCAAGATCTAACGCCGGAAGAACACGCGATGAGTGTTCTTCAAGCCTGTAATCCGGCGGCGTAGTTCACCGCACAAGCCACCGGAAAACTCAACGTAAGCTAAGGCAAAAAGACGAAAAAGTAAAAACATGGAGAAGTCATTCAAAACAAGGCAGAAACTTACGAAAAGGCACAAAAATGCAAGAAAAAGTGATGAGGAGTTGGGATACCTGAGTATTTGTCGAAGATCTTAGCCGGAAAACGGGTTTTGTTTGGATCGTTGGTGAAGTGCAGCGGTGGATGACGGTGGCGCAGGGCTTCGACGCTAGAGAGAGAGAGTAACAGTGACTCTCTCTCCCTCCGCCTTTGTATTTATAGGGGGCAGGCTCGAGAGGTGAAGGGTCACCCCCCTTCAGATCGAGACACGTGCCCCCCCGATTCAAACTGTTTGGGCGTGACAATCAAACGACGGCGCGCGGTCCAATCACGCGACGACACATAGCACAGCCATCATCACGCTGCATGCGGTTTTACGAGCGGTGTGTCGGCGCCCTTTCACGCCTCGATTGATGCGGCGTTCAACACCAACCCCCTCCGAAGCCATTATTGGTGAACCTAGGGCGGTCATCAACCCGACCGAAGTTTTTGTCCACAAGCGCTTTCGGTGTTATTGCGAGCCCGTTTCTCCGACCGCCTGAATCGGTTTTATCGACTCCCGCACCCTCCACTTGTCAACATGCGGAAGTCAATGGGGCTATTGTAGCGGCCGGATCCATAGGGACCACCAGGGTCACTCTCCTAAAAGTACAAAGAAGCTGAAAAGGATCAAGTGTCTCGAGAATCGGACAAAGCGAATGCGATTCGATCGGCCGATGGTGCGAGCGTGTGGCATCCACCGGCGAGCACATGTGCGTAGTTTTGGACGAATAAGGATTTGAATGATCTTTTGCGGCGTGAGGTGCCCAAGGTGTGGCAACCTCCTCTCGTCTCTCGGCATACTCACCGGGACCTCCATGCCGTCCCGAAGTGCGGCGTCACGGAGATGGGTGGAGTTGCGTCGCGAGCCAATCGACCACCGGCAAGTGGGGGCTTTCGGGCGCTGTTGGTTGGGGCGTGCAGTACGCCACACATTTCCCAATGGAGCATTAAATCACGGCGATCCACCTACTGCCACCGCTTGCCGCTGCGGGCAAAGACGTGGGTTATGGGAATGTCTCGAGGTGATTTGACTACTTCAGCCCCACGCAAGGCGACGCCGGGCCGGTGATATGGGCGTCTGTGGCGAGGGACAGAGGTCACTTCACCGCCATTCCGGAGCCAATGACAAAGTGCAGGGGGGAGGGCCGAGCCCGCGAAATGCACGCCCTCTCGCCTATAAATACGCAGCCACAACTACCACCAGATCGATCTCTCTCTCCTCATTTACTACCCTCATAACTTCAGTCTTTTCTTGAGATTTAGTGCATATCTCCTCCCTCTGGTGACTGACTTTATCATCGGAGTGCCTTCCCGGACCTCCACCGTCCGGGCTAGGCACTAACGAGGTTCTCTACTTGTGCAGGTCCCCACAGGCGTGCACCACTTCTTCCATCGCAGCCCGTTCAACTCTCAAAAGGTTCAGAAGGCTCGATCCGGCGAAGAATCTCCCACAGTCCCGCTCTGCCTTTGGTGCTGTGGTGACCTCTGCGGGTGCAATAGATGTCGTTGATGCTGGGATGGATTCTGGTAGCATCATGATAGACAGGAGTGGTGTTGTTGGTGATGATAGAAGTGCCATGGCGGAAGCACGGGACACCGTGGGTAACGATCAGAGTACCGTGTGAGATTCTCAGAGTGTCGTGGTGATGGATACGGCTGTGCATGGTAGTTTTGTGGCCATGGATGTAGATGCTCCAAGTATGGGCACTCCGATTTTTTATATTGCGATGAATATTTGTGGTGGAGAAAATGGGTGCCGGAGAAAGTATGAGCAGTGGGTTCGGTGTTAGTGTTGTGCCCGATGAAATGATGGAGGTTACTCTTGTTACTGAGATTCCTGTTGGTGGTAAGCGCACAATGACTCATTCCAATGCTTTAGAGGGGATTAGGTGATAGTGATGTGCACGTAGAGGAGGTTGTGGGGTGAGCAGCAATGGTGGTGAGGAGACACCTTTAGCGAGACCTGTTTCTCGTGTTTTTGGAGGCTCGGCTATTGCACTTGGTGTGGCTAGAGTGCCTGAGGAAAGTGCTGACAGGGAAGCAGAGGTTTTAGAGCCTACGTTTTTTGTTCCTCCAGTTGGTTCTTTTCGAGGTTCAGGCTTGACTTTAGCGAACACTTTGGAGGGAGCGAGAGATGAGGATATAGTAGCCACTGTGCATAAATCCCCTCAGTTTACAGTGGTTTTGATTCAGGAGAGTGCGTTGCTGCATGTTCAGGAGATTGAGCACGAGGATTGTCACGCCCTCATTTTTTTTACAAATATAAATAAAAGAATCTCAAACAATAAGTAAGTTTAAAGATTTTCATAAATTATTGAGATTTCCATAATTAAAGTACATCCTTAGCCCAATGGCTATCAAATGTTTGGGCACCCTTGCTCCAAAGGTGTAATCAAATAATAAAGTTTTGGCACCCTTGCCCAAAGGTGAAATCAAAATAACATCATATGATTCAAATATTTGGACACCCTTGCCCCAAAGGTGAAGTCAAACAAAAAGAAATATGTTTGGACACCCTTGTCCCCAAGGTGAAGTCGAAATAATATCTCATAAGTTATTACAAATCCAAAGTCAAAAGATGATAAAAGAAATTAGAATTACATTCACATCTCCCCAAAATAAAGTTTAATGCGCAGAAGATGAATAAAATGACTTCATACCGTGTATGCTCATCATCCAAGTCATGCATTCCAAATCATGCATGATCAAAGCTGGGTACCTGAAAATGATAGGGTGAGCACATTTGCTCGTAGGAGAACTATTCTGCCAACACTAGGTATATGAACATGATTCATGCACATGGGGGGTAAGACATGTCAAATGAATATTCATGTGTGAGTCCAAATATCCAAGTCATGGAGGAAGAATTTAGAAAGTTTCAACGTACACAAGTGATTTCCAAGTATTCTCCCACAACTCATGTTTTCAAAAGTCCTTTTTAAGTATCCAAAACATGACACAAATATCCATTTCATTTCACCCAACCACCCAAGTTTATCACACAAGTCAAAATCAAGTTTGCATAACGAGTTTTGTCAAAACTTTAAGGATAGTCCAAAACTTCATTTCTCATTTCTTTCATTGAAGAAAAACTATCATGTCTATTTAGTACTAGGGATTTAATCCCTCTGCTAGGTTCCATAGGCCTCACGTGCCTTTATAAAAAAATTTACCAAATGATGGTATCGGTTTAAGAACATCTCATTATCCCAAATATTTCTTCAAAACTTTCATAACAAGTCTGTTTTCCAAATTTCATTTCATTACTTCACATCTTTCGATAAAAAGGGTGACGCACACACCCACCTACTCTTTCTACAAACCATCAAACTTTCATGTGATGTAAAATGACATATTTGTTTATAAAATCAAAGTTCTTGAGTCAAACACGGTTGAAAGTGATGCCAAAAGTCGATTTTATGAAGGTATAAGCGATCGGGGACCAAACGGACATTAAAGGGTGATCGAAAACCACCCCAAAAACAGGGGCAGTGGCTGAAAATTACAGAGGCAGCAGCTATGAACAGTAAACTATGCAGATTTTCACCTTTAGGGTGTGGAATTTCAACCCAATCATAATAGAGATAGTTTAGGCTCAAATTGGAAATGCTAGACAACAATTAAACATGGAGGGAGGTCAATTTCACTCCCAATTTCACCAATCAACAAGCAAATTCATAGATCAAAGAATCAAAGTGAGAAAATCGACACAAATTGGGAAAAACATGAAATCCAAGAAGATTGAGGTCAAAAATCAAGTATAAGCAACAAATCATAAGCATATAACTAGAAAGCGTAGACATTGTTCCCCTACCTCAAGGATTTTCTTGAAAATGAAGATGAAGGAAACCCTAGGAGTAGAAAACCCCAAATCCTGAATTTTGTGCTCCCGGTGCAAATCCAAGGTGACCCAAGCTCCCCACGATGCGTAGAACATGAATATGGCCTTGGTTCTTCAAGACGTTGAGTGGGGAGGGCAAGATTTGAGCTTGGAGTGAGTAAAAATGGAGGAGAAAGAGAGAGAGAGAGAGAGAGAGAGAGAGAGAGAGAGAGAGGCCAGCGGGTGGGGTGAGGGAGAGAGATGAGAATTTTTGTTTTCTTGCAAATTTGCCCTACACACTACTTATTATAACCCCCTAATTACACCTCACACCCAAATGTCACTTGTGTATATAATATGTGACCACAATACTTATTTTCATAAACCACCACAATACTTAAGTTTGGTTTATGAAAATAAGGAAGTACCCCATTTGGAAATAATGACATTTCTAAAATTTAAAAATTCTAATCACATCAAAATGTCATCCCCCCACTTTTAGTACAAAACTGAAAAATGATAGATTTTTCTCCAAATAAAATGGGCGAAAGATGACTTTGCCTTACTAAAAAATAACTTCCAATTATACCATTGTGATTAGAAAAATCCAAGGAACAATTACCGGGACTTTTTATTGGCCAAATCGAAACTTCTCCATAAAGTAATTTTTTTTATACGGGTTCTTACAAGGAGAGACATAGAGAGGCTGAGGTAGTTTGGGTGTCTTGTTTGACAATAATACAAGAGGTAGAGGTGGAGTTGGAGTTGGAGCACAAGACCCCTTTCTTGATTGGAACTTATGTACCGTGCGTCCACGTCTTTGTTCCTTAGGGGTGTGACATGTATGCTCCATTGTTGCCTTCTTATTTAGACAAACATATTTTGCGTTGCCGCTCAACTCACATTGCCTTTAGGACACCCTTGGTATGCATCTTTTATTGCACTTATTTGATGTTCATTACTCTTTATAGCAATTGATAGAGAATATACCATGTTTTTGCAACAGTCTTAGAGATCTCTCAATGGTTATGGAGGCTTGGCAGATTCCTTAGAGTATTATCATGCTTTGCCGTCAACTGTAAGGGCTTTGGTTGATGCAGCAGGTTTCACCACTTTCATTTGGATCTTAACCGTGACATGGATAGACCGCAGATTGATGAGAGCTTTGGTGGAGCAGTGGTGGGATACCACCAATACTTTTGTCTTCAAGTTTGGAGAGATGATGATCACTCCTCTTGACTTTGGCGCTATTACTGGTTTGAGAGTTGGAGGTGAGCCCATACTGTTTGACTCGGGACTTTACTTGGACCCCGTTGCTGTAGAGTTTTACTTGGGGAGGAGACTAGGTGGTAGTGAGCCAATTGATAGGGGAAACAAAATTGACTTAGTGACTGGTGCAAAATTCGTGTGTGTACAAACTAACTCGATAAAGAAAAATACATACTGACTCGAGTTACAAAAGATGGACTTGATAGTCCCAAAAAGGTCTGGCAGGCATGATCTAATGATGACTAGATTACTGCTGATTCTTCATTTGTTGGAAGAACACCTTGAAGTTGACTGGCTTGGTTAATCTAGCTTTGCTTCCTCGTTCGGTTCTTACTACTTTGGTGGATTCTCCATGGCGTACATTTCCTTGAGCTGTTGAGGAGACAAACCATCATTCTGGAGGAGACAATCCTGATAATAGGCTTCATAGTCACATTCATCCCAGTACGTGTGTCCTGTCACCAGATCTTGGAAGTAGTGGACTGGTTTACCATTTGGCTTGAAATACTTGATCGTCGGCTCAGACATAACTTCTGAATATTCTTCCTCATTTTCTTGCACTGTCATGACAGTGATTTTGTCGGGGATGTCTTTGGATTCATCAACCTCGGGAAAGTGGAATCCCTAACCTTGACCGTTCATAGAGCTTTTAGGATCATGCCACTGCAGAGTTAATCCTGGTTGATCAGACATGATTAGCTGGTGAAGCAGTTCTTCGAGCTTGTCTTTATCTTGAGTCTCATTCTCAATTTTGTCTTCCCCCACTTCTTCCAATATCCACACCGGTGCACCATGATGGATTGCAAAGGTAGACTTGAGCTTCTTGCTTCTGAAGTGATCACCCATTTTCAGTTACAAAATCTGATAAAAAGTAAAACATTCTATTTATTTGTTTGGAGAAAAAGAGTCATTTGTAGCATTTATTTTGAAAAAGGGGATTTTATATATTCAACAGGGGATCTGATTATTGGGATAATCCTTGTTATTACTGT
The DNA here is from genome assembly GCA_022606695.1 of Vaccinium macrocarpon. Lineage (NCBI taxonomy): Eukaryota > Viridiplantae > Streptophyta > Magnoliopsida > Ericales > Ericaceae > Vaccinium > Vaccinium macrocarpon. Next base: position 21,582,380 of record CM040181.1, on the reverse strand, counting down.
GGAGGGGAGGTTATAACCTTAAGATGAAACTACCCCATATATGTATGCAGACAACAAAACAGTAAATAGTTAACAAGACAAATCACATAATCCTAACATGTGGGTCCCTGTCCTAGGTTGGATGGTTATAGGGCTTATTATATGCAAAGACCGGTTTTGGTTTAAGGGGTTCCCTAGACTAGAACTAATATTTGTCTTCCAGTGCCAAGAGTACGGCATGCCAAATGTCAAATGACAGGCTGACTCATCACGGTCCAGGGTTGTTGAGCATCTTGGGATGTCCTAACACCAGCAAGCTAGGTAGGGTAACAATGACGCAGCAGCGGGGCTTATCCAACATAAATATAAAAAGATCAAATTAGAGATTAATTTGAGAATCCCTAGCGGAGTCGCCATATTGTGGACGTCTGCCACTAGAACCAAAAAAATAGTGTTTGAATGGCAAAAAAAAAAAGAAAAAAGAAAAAAGAAAAAAGAAAAGAACCCTGGACCAGATGGAAAAGGATTTAACTAGAGAAACCATTTTGAAAATGATTTAGACAATAATGTAACTCTCGCGTCGTTAAAAAAAAAAAAGAATTTGATTGGAAAACCAGAGATCTTTGGATTCGGGAGCCAGGTTACGAACGAGGAAGGTTTTTAAGGCACCCCACTTGCCCGATTAAAAATCTGTCTTTACTAAATATTTGTGAGATTTTTCAAAAATATTTTAATGCTAAACTTTATCCAAATAAACAATTAATCATGCAAGACAAATAATTAAACATTGAAAAATGACAAGAAATATCATAATTAACAAAATAACAAAAAATTAATAAAAGAAAAATCAATGATTTAAAAATTTTAATTGAAGGGTACCGTGCGACATTCCCATGTGTACCATGCGGTATAGACAGAGTGCCATGCAACATTGTTTACTCAGTAAACAATTTGAAATTGAAAATGGGAATGCTAACGGGTGCCGTAGTGTACCCATTAAGATTACAAAAAAGTATTACAATTTAAAAGTACACTTGTACTTTAAAATACATCTTTTAATGTACTTTAACATATAATTGTACTTTTTTTGTACAAGTGGGACTACAAAAGTGTACTTTTTGTACCCTTAACAGGTGCTCTATGACACCCGTTAGCATGACTCTAAATAATCATGTTTTTGAATGGAAAATGTCCCTCCTTAAAGATCACAGCATATAATGCAATGATTTCATTATACGGCGCGATTGCAGGGTTTTCGATTGAATAATTTGCTGGATTAATACTCTACCAAGCACAAAAATGATATGAAAAATCATTTTGTACTTGGTATAGTCCCCTCAGAATACCAATGCCATGGGCTTTGGCGCAAAAACGGGTATTTTACCTTTCGATGGAAACTTATGGAACGATTAGCCTTCTGGAACTTCTGATTTTTGCTTCAACCTTCGCTACGCCTCCGGTTTTGTTTCCAATGAAGCATTGAGATACGTTCAGTCCACTGGTTTTCATTCCTGTAAATTTACCAAACCTGACGGTGCAGTGGTCGCTCCAAGAACATTGAATAGCTCTATTAACTAGCCATATATACACATTTTTTTTATATATTAGTTTGAATAATGAGACCAAATAATACGTAAGATATATGTCACAATTACATGTTTTTGTCGAATTCTATTTTTTAGGCCAAGTAAAATTAAACTAGCACATAAATACATCAATTTTTACTGTAGGAAATCTTCTGGCGAATGGCTTAGCACAGATATTTTTTGACATGTACTCATTTTTTTTTAAAGACATAGAGTTGATTGTTGTTCACAGAGAATCCAAAGCACGATATCAATACCAATAGATACTGGGGGTCATGCAAGTCGTTACCTTTAGGGCCTCGAAATTAGTCGAGATGCGCGCATGTTGGCCTAGACATCTGGTTATCAAAATTTTAAAAAAATGCATGTAATATAAAATAAAAGAGTTTACGTTGTTCAATTGACCATCAAATGTCAATGAGAAGCTACGGAGTCTCTTAAGGCTTTTAATTGGGTTCTTTACATTAGATTGGTTTGTGGGTTGATTTTTAGGGGCCAGTTGTTTAATTTTTTGGGGTTAGGAGTTCAAATATTTATGCGTTAAATTTTCATGATCCAAACTGTCCAATTTGTTCAAATGTGTTTTTAAGGGTCTGCGCGAGAAATCATTAAAAAAAATGATTGGGAAGGTTTTATCCAATCATTTTTTCATAAAACTGCATATAGTAGGTGGGGTGGTAAACTTAGAGGGCACCCGCCTCCTCTTTAGATGTGCCCTTGACAACCTGGTGGTTGTTTAGTCTCTTCTTTTTGGAGTGGCAGTGCTTGGTCGCTGAGCTTTCCTTCGTTCATTTTCTTAGTGAAGATGAAGGAAAGGTTGAAACTAAGTTTTAACCATTCATTGAGGTAAAGAAATAAAGATGAGCAATCTGTGGGAATAAAAAATTTAGCCTCTATTTCTTAAAAAGAAGAGGAGCGAAGCATGCATGAGTTGAGATAGACATTTTTACTAATCAAGTAAGGTAGTTTTTATGAAAAAATGATCGGATAAAACCTTTTCCGGTCATTTTCTTCTGATGATTTCTCGCATGGACCCTTAAAAACACGTTTTAACTCATTGGATCGTTCGGATTATGAAAATTTGATTGGAAAAGTGGGGTCTGGATGAAAGGTCGGCATTTTAAAGTGTGCACAGGAAGGGAACTGTATATATGTATGTGTGTGTGTAAGCACGCGTGCGCGCACACACACATATAGACACATATATATATGCACAAAACCTGTTCGTGGTTCTTCTTTCCTCACCCTTTGGATTTAGTCCAACGACCCAGATCAGAGTCTCACTTAAAAACCTATTCACTGTTTGTTGAACTGGGTAATACCCAATTCGTGGGTCAAATCCTTTATTTAGGTTGAAACAAAACCCCCTTTTCTCCCCTTTTCCCCTTTCACAAATAGGGGGAGAGAGAGAGAGAGAGAGAGAGAGAGAGAGAGAGAGAAGAGAAGAGAGAAACGAAGAAGATGATCCAATAACGACAATAGATCCAACCACCACCGAGCACTCTCAAGGTATCTCTCTCTCTCTCTTTCTCTCCTCTCTCATGATCGACGTCTACCTATGGACTTCTTCGATTTCTCTGAGAAACGAAACCCTTGTTGGAGTTTGGTACTCCTCATTCCAAACTTGATGGAGAAACAGAACCCTAAAGAAGGATTGGAGATGGCCTATTGAAATTGGAGTTTGATACTCCTCATTCCAAACTTGATGCTTTGTGAGTTTATATTAACCAACTGGGCTAGCATATTTGTCTGGCCTTGCATTAGGTTTGGACTTTAGAAAACAGAGACTTGGGTAATCCTCATTCCGGGCTAGATGCTTTTAAAATGATATTAGAGTCCTTGCATTTCGTTTCAAGGTTCGACCCCATGGAAGCTCTCTCTTGATTTGTAATTGTAGTGTTTGTTTTTGGTATGTGCGTGGTTCTATAGTACGTAGTTCGACTTTCTTATACTTTATCCAAATTTACATTATGTTGATTTAGTTCTCATGCCATTTCTAATATCTATATAAAGTAGAGAACTTGCTTTAATTAAGATGCATCTAAGAAAACTGAAGTTTGGTAATCAAAGATAGTAGAGTTTTCGATGACTTGGATAGTGGCATGAAAGAAATATGTGACTCTTCTATGTTAGTGAAGCGAAATAGCCTCTTCCAACTTGTTTCTAGTGTAATTAATGATGTTGTAGTAATTCAAGGTGGAACTGATGTTGTGAAAGAATGTTTGCTATTAGCTAAGAAGAAGCTTGTGTTGATGAAGAGTTCTCGCATAGATGGCGAAGGGAGTAGTATCCAAATTTGTATCCAAATGCCTGTTACTCTTGGAAGCGAACTTAGTTTTAAAGAACCACTTCTAGTGAGGGCAAAGGGTTGTGGAAAACGACTGAAAGGAGAGAAGGTGGTGATCAAGAAGGCTAGGCATTATAATGGTTATGGAAAAATGGGGAAGTCGCATGACAAAAGGAATTGTCCAAAACTTCTAAACATGTAGGTGCATCTAAGTATGTTCAATTGTTCAAATTGTTTATATGTAATTGTTTAATAGTTTCAATTTTAAATGTATTATTTTTTTCTCAGTTTGTCACAAGAGCTAATGACAAGAATGAGATCAACGAGGACGACATGGAATTTGAATCTACAAGTAGGAATTGAAAGCTGGAACTCTTAATTTATGTTATGGACTTAGTTTAATTTGTGGAACTCTTAATAGCTGTTATAAACTAGTGGAACTCTTAATTTATGTTAACTGGAATGCAGCAACTTCGTTTTTTTTTATTCGTTTGAGATGCAAGGTGTTGGGTTAGTCCACAGTTTCTGTAACTTTTAATTTGTGAACTTGCTATTCAATAGAGTAGTTTGAACTGGAATGTGGTTGTGTTGAATATTACTTTGAACTGGATTGTGGTGACTTGTTTATTGTTATTCGTTTGAAATGCAAGGTATCGGATCAGTCCATAAACCAAGGAAACCTTGTCAAATTGTTTTTGGCAAGGTTGATTTCCATAGTATTTCTTACAGTATATGTTAGATAAGTCTGTCTGATTACCATTTTTCACTCCTATAAAATTAAATCTTTTAATTGCTGAGTTGTTGTCTTGCTAGTTCAATGAAATGACTTGTGAGAAATGGCAGTAGATGTTCCTTTTCCTTTCAAAGAAACTGGACCAAAGTGCTTTCTTGCTAGGGTACTGTTATTGACTACCCATCCAAGAATTTAATCCAAATCCACGTCTAAATTCATCTAAAATAACAATTAAACACATACAATTCTACGGTTCTTTGTTACTTCATATCATGGTGTGGCTGTTACTTGTAGGCTTCAGCACTAAATTATGAACATCAACCAACTAGAAAGAAAACAAAAAAGTGGCAAGTGAACATCCTTGGGAAAGATATATAAATTATTCACAAAGGCAGTAGACAGAAATAAGTACATTATCTAACTAGGTAGCTTGCTTGCCTAACCTAGCCTAATGCCTTGAGGACACAAGTACAATCTAAAAAACTTTGGGCAGTATATCCTCTATTTTTTTCTCCTAGCCTGACGTCAAGCGTCTCAACAAACAATTCATGTCTGAAACCGATGTCATCCAATTCAAGCACATTCAAGTTTTATACAAAGATCATTCAAGAAGAGCCAAGCACAACCTATTATGGATACCCCAATTTTAATCCTAGTGCATCCCCTATGACGAAAGGAACATGCGTAATTACCTCGGAACGATTGATCAGAGCTCACAAAAATCAATAAATGACCAGTTTTTGGCCGGGCAATCCATTTAGACAGCCGAGCGGTCTACTTGCCTTCATGCTGGCCGGACGGCTAATTTTTTTTGGCTGGGTGGCTAACATGATTGGCCGGGCGGCCAATTTTGGTTGTCAAATCGACCAGCTTGCTTCTGCAGGGATTCTTCGCAGGCGAATATATTCCCCGGCGCAGGGAATAACATCATCGCGAAGATCTTCGGAAAGATTGTTTTCATCATTGACGCTCCTCCTCCACGGCTATAAAAACCCACCTCCGGCCTCCACTCAAACCCCGAACGAAAACAGGGACACACACAAGACTAGAAACCGAAATTCGTTACTCCACGTTTCGAAACACTGTCAAACCACCTCCTTTCAAACCTTCGACTACTACCAATTCTCCTCTCCTCATTCCTACTCTCTCATTCACCCAATAGCCAACCAAAATACTTCACTAGAAGTTCTTCCTCCCAAAACAAAGAAATCGAAAACTTCTGTGTAGCTCGATCGTTCCATTCCAAAAAGGTACAACGTTGTTCATTTAATCGATCATCCAACATTTTGAGGGGAGTTATTCCGGACTCGGGATGATTCCTGTAATCATCCCTAAAGTTCGGGTAATCTTATTTCAAGCAAAACTTATCCGTACGGCTCTGTATCGGGCGATATCCTCCATTATCGCACGGTACAACCTCACCAGGGGTACAACTTTCCCAAAATCTACTTCTCAAGTTTGTTCTGAACTCAAAGGAATTGGTTTCCTTCCAAAAGAAAGGTTTTCAAGGCGTTCTTCCAGCTTACAAAATTTTCCAAAAAACAGAGGAAAGTTGGCCAGGCGGCCAACATATTTGGCCGAGTGGCTAACCTGAGATGGCCGTGAGGCTAATTTTTGGAAGAATGGGTCCCTCCCCTACTTCAAACAGAATCATGCTCTGTTCTCGTGTTTTCTGGTTTTAAGCTGCTAATATTAGGCCGTTTCCCCTCATATTACTCCCTCTATCCCAATTTGTTTGCTCGCTTTGGGAAACGTGTATTTTTGTAGATGCTAAAAAATGTACTTTTGTATAATATTTTTAATTTTTTTTACACCAAATTAAAGTACTCAATGAGCACTTTAATTTGGTATAAAACAAATTAAAGTACTCAATGAGCACTTTAATTTGGTATAAAACAAATTAAAAAATAATATAGATAAATATATTTTGTAGGGGTTTGAAATTGCACGTATTCCCATTGTAAGCAAACAAATTGGGACGGAGGGAGTACTTGTTTATTATTGTTGCTCGTGTTTGATACTTTTTTTTTTGTTAAAGTTTTGCAATGAAATATTTTCTAAAGAAATCCCACAAATATTTTTGTAGAGATCAGAATTTGTCCGGGTGAGCGGGGTGCTTTTTTTTTTTTTAACAAAACCTTCCCCTATTGTAACTTGGCTTCTGAATCCAAAAGAATCTTTTTGCAGATCAAACCCTTTTCAAAACAGCACAAGAGTCATTCTTTTCAATGGTTTCTCAGGTACCAAAAATTATTTTTTAAATAAATCCCGGGTGGCGACTCATCATTTTTCGTGTTCACTCTTCAAAACCAAGAGCCGAAGAGATGTGTGGACCCCGACCGTCCACAGAATGGTGACTCTGCTGGGGATGATTTTTATTAATTCTTATTTTGGTATTTTACACTTGTAAAATGACCCCTAGAAGCTTGACAAAACGAACACGCCCCGCGTGGACGCAAGAAAGGAATGGTGCAATAACAGGGCTACGCCCGACCATCCAGACTGGAGCTTTCCCAGTTGTTTGCTTGAATAAAATTTCAAAATAAAATTAATTTAAGAGTGAGACAGATTTGAAAAGCATTTGTGGGATTTCGAAAATAATTTTATTGCAAAACTTTTGCATTGCACGTGCATCAATGTTGGATAAGCATCGCCGCTGCGTCTTGGTTACCCTACTCGGCTTGCCAATGTTAGGACATCCCAAGATTCTTGGCAAACCCCGGACGATGATGAGTCAGCCTACCATTCAACATTTGCCATGCAGTAAACTTGGCACTAGGAGGCAAATATTGGCTCTAGTCTAGGGAACCCCCTTAAACCAAAACCCAGCCTTTGCATATAATAAACCATAGTACCTTCCAACCTAGGACAGGGACCCGCAGGGTAGGATTGTTTGTTCTATCTTGTTTACCTGCTAATTGCTTTCCGTATCTTCTGTTTACTTGTCAACTGCATATTCTGTCCACCGCTCTCTGTAAATATCATTTTATACATACATCCTCCATTTAGCATGCATCTGTAAGGTAGTTTGGCCTTAGGTCATCACATCATAAGGGTCGCCCTGACAATTTCACATTGTGTTGGATACACATTCTTTAAAAAAAAAGACAAAAAAAAAAACTCATTCCTACGATTGGCTCTCTTTCACAAAAAACAAAAAACAAAAAAAATGAAATATGTCTTTTCCTTTGTAGTCATAATGTCTGGAGGCCCCTATAAGCGGTTCAAGTCTACGCTCTTCACTCACCATGGGGCACCTGCGTGGGTAATTGAGGAAATCCAACCTGAACAACTGCAAGTGGAGCCACAAGAACACAAACCAGGGAAGCTTGAAATAGAAAATCACATGGGAGGAGAGCTCGATGAGAAACTTAATCTGTTGGTTGATGCAAACCTACCAGGCATGAATCTCCAATGGGATGAAAATGAAGGATGGAAGTTTTACTTTCCAGAAGAGCCTGAGCCAATGCCAGAAAAAATTACTCTCATGATGGAACAAGATGATGGACAGTTCGCAGTCATGCCCCCTGTAAAATACTTTGACTCAAATGGGCAACCTGTCTACTATTTTGAAGACCCAGTTACAGGCCACAAATACTGGGATGATTGTGTGTGCGATGCATGCTTTGCAAACTGCGTTCTCGACAATGATGGTATAAACAGCTCCTAAAGGAAAATGTGATTACGCACTGACCTAATCCAGCCAGCAGGGTTTCTTTTGAAGAATCAAGCCAGCTCGTGATTCTTAGTACTTTGATTATCGAGTCTGTTGTTGCTTTTATAATCAAGTTATCGAGTCTATTGTTGCTTTAATTATCGAGTCTATCGAGTCAATTTGTACAGATGCTCCGCTTATTATAAGGAAAATCTTTTGAGAAAAAGAGCCAAAATTGTAGTCCCGAACTACGTCACGGCCTGATTCCTTTTGTTGATACATAGGCAACCTTCGGTTTGGCCGTTGTTTTCACAAATCATGGCATATCCAACAAAACAAGAAAGAAATTGGGGCGATCCTTTCATGCATCATGCATCATTTTTCTTCCTCATTTTTCCACATACATTGTACACTGCACCCCTGAGTTTCATTTATGCATATTCTCAGTATTAACCATTGGCAAAAAGAAGAAAAACCACATACCAGGTTGGACCCGAACCCCCGAACAACGATTGGTTTGAACTAAGTCAAAAGCAGAACAGTCAACTGGGAGTTCAGCTATGTCAGAAGAAATAGATGAGATCCAGCTTCTTAAGGATGCTTTGAGGAGAAGAAAACCAACAGTGCCAAGCAGATGGCCCAAATGATGCTCATGATTCATAAATTAACTTCTCAGCTCCCGCCACTAGCAGGAGACTCGAGTGGCCGAAACATGGAGTCAGTATTGACCAAGCTATCTAAACTTGAGGAGACTGTTCAGAAACAGGAGAAAATAGTAGCTACAGCAATCGATATGGAAAAGTTGTGCCTTTTTCCGGATGCAAATATCCCCAACAAGTTCAAACCAATGGATTGGGACAAGTTTGACGGTAGTGGTGACCCGAAAGCTCATCTACAAACATACGTGGGTACTTTATTCATGTATGACGTCGGAAAAAATGCCATGGGCCAAATGTTTCAGCAAACTCTGACTGGGCCTGCACTCTGCTGGTTTCTGAATTTGGACATCTCTAAGAAGAAGACGTGGGAAGATATTGGGGCAGCCTTTGTCACCCAATACAATTACGACATCCAACTTGAGATGCCTATTCGGGAACTGGAGTCAACCAAGATGGGCAAGAATGAGTCCTTTGCTAACTTTATCAAGAGATGGAGGGGAAAAGCCTCACAGATGATGGAGCGACCTTCAGAAGAGGAACAAATGAGAATCATCACAAGGAATCTAGAACCAGATTTCAAACCACTGTTGACTTCAAGACTTTCTATGAAGCCGGCCTAGCTGTTGAAGACGCTCTTTGAAGTGGCATATTTGAGAAAGGTGATGAATCCACCCCAAAACCCAGACGGGTTTACTCCGGCAACAGTAACACCTTGTTTGGACCTAGTAACTACAATCAAAACCAAGCCAGCTCTTCCAATCCCAAACCAGCCAAAGTTGAACCTGTCAACCAAATTATAACCCAGTCACATTTCCAGCAAACAGTACCCAAGCCAAGGAGAGAATTTAGCCCACTTCCCTTTCCCCTGGCCACAGTGTACAAAAACTCCTCGACAAAAAAGCCATACAACCACTTGAACCTCGAGAATTACCCAAAGAACTTCCCTTCAACCATGACCCAAATAGCTACTGTGCTTACCACCAAACGCCTAGCCATCACACCAATGATTTAATCCGACTCAGGCACAGAGTCCAAGATCTTGTAAACAACGGAACCCTTATACTTCCCAACCACAAGCCCAATACTATTTCCAATCCCTTACCCAATCACAAGCAAAACAACCAAATTGGCCAAATCTCCCTTACTTCCACCACAAATGACCTTACTGCCACTAAATTCAACCCTAGTCTCTATACCATCCCGATTACCGAGCCCAAGCCCATTGTCTCAATACCAGAAAACCTAGGAGTCCATTTCCTCTCATCTGCTAGTTTGGTGCAAAACCCAAGGTGGAGCGTTATTGTAGAAGAAGAAGAAAGGTCTATGGACGATCAAGATTGGGAGGAATCCCGACAAGCATTGTTCGATTCTTTGCTAATCTCTTCAGATCCAAGCCAGGTCATTGTCCCCAAATCCCTTGATAAGCCTATTGCTCGAATATCAGAAGATTCTCGTGTATGTCAGATTTATGTGACAAAAAGTATTTTCAAGCAGGGCAAAGGGGAAGAGATCACAAATCTTTCGGAAGAAGTGTCGATACCTGACAGACATCCTTTGGACAATTTTTCACCGTTTGCACGTTTTTGAGGTGAGGGCCACTCTGTCATAGAAGCCGCCTTCGACAATCAAGATTGGTTACTCAAGCATACATCATGGAAGAATCTTCATCACGGCTGTCAGTACCATCCCCGCCATCACCTGATTTATCAATCTTAGTTCCTGATCCAATGGCTACCATTTGGGATGAAAAGGAAATAGTTGATGTCCGAGTTAGCAATGACGAAGTATGGATCATCAACAAAGCTATGCTGGTGTAAGGGGGGAAAGCTCACGAAGAGTTTTCCTTGCTCTTATGAGATCAAATCCTCTTCGAATGGAGTGACCTCGATCCTGCAGCACAAGCAAACCATGAGAGCACCCCTGCCTCTAGGCGGCAAGGGCCCTCCGATGGCTAAGTTAGTATTGACGAACTAGAGAATAACTGTAATGAGGCGGCAATTATGAGAATGGGTTTTCTTTTTTTTTCCTCCTTTAGTACTTAGGAGTCGTTTTCTTATATGGGCGATTAGTTTCTATTTACATTCCCTATGGAATTCTCTTTTGTATGGAATCCTTCTAAGCTTAGGATTCTCCCTTATTGGGCAGCGTAGCCTGCATGATTCTATATCCTTATACGATAAGGATCCTTGCCAAGATGGCCGCAGATTGCTCGTTTGGAGTTTTACCCTACATGGGAGTTTGCTCCTTGTTTAATAAGTTGAGTGGCTTTCCATCGTCGGGTAAGATTGTGCTTATCTTTGTAAGCTCAACTGATTCTGGGAATATCTTTGAATATCTCCTCCTTTCCTTATCTTCATAAGGTAAGGCCGCTACTAGGGTTTCTCATGTATCGAGCCATCCCTTATGTGTTATCCAACGAGCAAATAGACTTGAGTGATTTACTGAATTATGGGCCTTGTGGTCGTTGGTGTACTGTTCTGTGTTTCTTTCCTCGTGCATGTCACGTGGTAGCTCTGGACGAGCTATTTTGTTTGTCTTATGTAGCCTTTGGAAAATAGTCCGCACAATTGCTCCCCAGCTTTTGCTCGTCCATGCATGTTCGTGCAAGACAAGTTGAAGCTATATGACTGGCAGTTACTGCTTCATTTATCTTTTCGTACCCTTGCTTTGCTTTGTACTGGTGTGATTGCCACGTGTCAGCTGTTTCGCAGTACTCCCAAGCGATAAGTCTATTTGAGTGTAACCCCCAAAGCACCTTTTCATCCCCCGGGTGACTTGAATCATTGCACCCTTTTAATTACCGATTTGACATTTCCCCACCTTTTCGTGGAAATGCGTGGGGAATCAAAACGTCGTCGTTTTAGATGACGTCGGCGAACACCAGTTTGTATTTGAGAAGGTATAAGACGTTTCCTTAACCTTCCTCTTCCTTCTTTCCATATCTGCATTGCTTTGTGTGAGAGAGAGAGTCATTTCATCGTGAGTTCCATTACCCTTGAGCTTTCTAAGTTGTTCTTTCCTCCGACTCCCCTTTCGCCAGAAAACATTTTCTTCGGCCGTCCCCGGTTTCCTATAAGTTTCTCGCAACCTTTTTCTGCTATTCTTGTACAGTTGCTTTAGGGTTTTCTTGTACCTACGTCGTTTTCTGCCATGGGTAGATTTAGGAGTCTCTATGATAATGAAGCCCATATGGAGGCCTTCCCCCGTCGTTATGAGGTCCCCGGTGATGTTAATCTAGCCTAGGCTCCTTCTGGTATTGATACCCATGACCAAACTGAGGATAAGATCCACATTCCCATTTTGGCCATTGTTGAGGGTGGTGTTAGGTTTCCTTTACACCCTTTGTTAGTCGAGATCTGCAACATTTGCATTGCTTTTTAAGAAAGAGAGAGAGAGAGAGAGAGAGAGAGAGAGAGTCATTCCGTTGTGAGTTCCATTACCCTTGAGCTTTCTAAGTTGTTCTTTCCTACGACTCCCCTTTCGCCGAAAAATGTCTTCTTCGACCGTCCCCGATTTCCTGTAAGTTTCTCGCAACCCTTTTTTGCTATTCTTGCACAGTTGCTTTAGGGTTTTCTTGTACCTGCGTCGTTTTTCGCCATGGGTATATTTAGGAGTCTCTATGATAATGAAGCCCATATGGAGGCCTTCTGTCGTCGTTATGAGGTCCCCAGTGACGTTAATCTAGCCCTGGCTCCTTCTGGTACTGATACCCATGACCAAACTGAGGATAAGATCCACGTTCCCCTTTTGGCCATTGTTGAGGGTGGTGTTAAGTTTCCTTTACACCCTTTGATAGTCGAGATTTGCAACATCTGTCACCTGACCCCTCTCAAACTCTATCCTAACTTCTATCGTGTGGTTATGGGAGTGGTGGCCCTAAATAGACTTTTGGGCATGAACTAGGGATGGTATGACATCCGCCATCTTTACAGCGTTTGCCCCATCACCCATGGGACCTACTACCTCAAGATCCAGGACAAAGAGTATCGTCTAGTGACCGATCTCCCCAATTCCTGTTGTGGGGAGAATGATGACTTTTTGATTGTGACTGGAAATTTCTTGCCCAGGGACAATGGTGGCAACGTCATGGGGCCTCCGTGCCCCCATACTTTTGGGCGTACACGTCAGTTCTCCTCTTTTTTTGTCCTTTGTCAATTTCTTCACTTTAATAGCTTCTATGTAGTTGTTCACTGTGTCTGCTTTTTCCGCTTCTACAGCGGAGAATATCAACAAGGGTCACTTGATGGTGCACAATGGTGTCCGCCTTCTTGTTATTGAGAGACCACTCAAGTTTCCGGGCATCAGGGGGATTGACCCAGAAGGGCTAGGTAGTGTTGCACATGTTTTACTGAAGTACAATCCGTCCTATCGTGGTGGCGTTCATGTAAGTGAGGTTTCTACTTCTGCTCGGAATTTGCGTAGGGGAAGAGGTCGTAGTGGGGTAAGACGTTCTCTTACTCAGAAGCTTTTTCTCCGTAATCAAGTTATCCACACTTCTAGTACAAACAATTATCTTGGAATTGACTTGTCTTGTGAAAATATTCAAAGTGATTTGTCAGGAGAGAGTACTAGCAGTGTTCCTGTGAGAGATTAACCCCCTGATTCTGCCATGCCGAGAGTTGTACTTGATTTTTCAGATTTTATAACCCTTGATGATGATGAGTCCCTTGTCCAATTTTTTGATCTTCTTCTGCATCTCCCCCTTCTCCTCCTCCTCCTCTAGAGCGAAGAGAACCTGATGATGCTCTGGAGAAGAGGCCTAAAGAAAAGTCGATTCCTGTTCCAAATCCCCCTCAGCAGCGTCGTCATACTACCAGGAGCTAGGGGTGCTCACGGTCCGGATCGGTCTGGATTGGCATGAATTCAATCCTAATCCGCGAGTCACGGTTTTTTGAAAATACAATCTGTGTCCGATCCAAAAGTCTCATGGTTCGATTCCAATCCGAACCGCGAGTCATGGATCGGTTCCGGATTTATCCGTGGATTTTCAACTTATTCGGAAAAAACAACAAATAAAGGTAGTAAGCCACTAGCAAGTAACAAATGCAAATGCACTAAATAGAAAGTTCAAAGTTGGAAACATTTCCAGATTAAGAGAATAGCAAGACTAGCAACAGAGGCAAGACAATAGCAAATTAAAACAATAACAAGACATTTCCAGAAAGTTCAAAGTTCAAACTAGCAAACCGTAAGTTGAGATAATCCACGGTTTCAAAATCAAAATCCGTGTCCGATCCAAAAGTCACGGTTTTTTATTTTTTGAATCCGTGTCCGGACCATTAATCCACGGTTAAAATCCAAAAGGTACGGATCGGTTCGGTCCGGACCAGATTCACGGTTCACCGGTCATTTTGAGCAGCCCTACCAGGAGCTTTTCTGCTCAGCCATCGCCCTTAACCCTCGATCCAGAATTTGACTCTGAGATGGCCATTTGGAATCCTCCTCTGCGTTGTGGCACCCAACCTGTCCTTTCTACTGATAGCTGCGATAATGCTGAGGTTGCTTTGGCTATGGGACGAGCTGTTTTTCTTCCTGGGGATGTTAAGAGAAAGGTCGGATCTAGTTATCTTAAGCTCCTTATTTGTGACACGTTGGTTTGTTGATCATTTTGACGAACTGCAGTCCATGCAACTCATGTATGTGGCTTGCGACCGTGCTGTCAAGGATAACAGGACAATCATTAGTGCCAATATGCAGCTGCGGACTGTGAATGACGAACTGAAAGTCTGTGCCAACCTCTTGATCAATGCCAATCAGTTGGTGACCAATGAAAATGAGAAATTAAAGGAAGAGCTGGCTTCTTTGAAGCGTCACATTGGCGAGACAAATCGTAACTTTAGTGATGCCATGACCAAACTTTGGCTCTTGGAAACCGAGCTATCGAACGCTCAGAGGAGCAGGGCCAATCTGGAGGCTGAATTGGCAGGTGCCCAAGCGTCTTCTAATCAGGCCTACAATCAGGAAGTGAATGATACAAAGATGAAGTTCAAAGCCCAGATGTCGTAGCTTAAAGACTTGTTTTTTGCCAGAGGATGGAATGCATGTCTGACCAAACAGGATGTTGATAGGCGAGATGCGATTTGGACTGAGATTGAATACCCCAGATGTAGGGATGCTGCTCCTCAACATGCTGTTGTGCTAAATCAAAGTGCTGATGTTGACCCTAGCCAGAAGGAAGCTAGTGGCAACACATTCGTTCCTGACGAGTAGCAGGTTGAGCTCCCCTCCTCTAGTGCTATTGAAGAATCAGGTAACATTTCTGCCACTGAGGTCCATGAGGCCCAGTGAAGAGGCCTTGTGCCTGTTTGATCCGTCTTAATTATAACTCTTTGACATTCCTGAGTTTTGTTTTGGTAGCTTAACATAATTTTTGGTCCCATGCCCTGGGTGGCTATTTGAACGAGCTAACCCTCCGTGGTCTTGTTTTTGGAACTACAGTCATTACACCTTTCGCAGTGTTAGGTGGGTTGGCATCCGAGTTGCCCGTTGACATGACTTGGAATTTTTTGCTTTACATTAGCTCTGAATGTTCTGGTTGCACTTGCCTATGTAGCAACTGTTGGGTAATCCACGTACAAGGATGAGGGGTGCAATTTTGGGTCTTGCATCTGCCTCCTTCCTTGTTTTGAATGTTAGTTCGCATCATTGAGTTGTGCATTATACGCTCCTGCATGCAATCAAAACTACATAGGACAAATATTATATAAGCTTTTAGACCCCCGGTAGTCCTGCATTTAGTCAATAAGGCGACCGGTTTGGAACCCAGATGTTCCTGTACGTACTCAAAGTAAGACAAACATTTTGGAACCTAGATGTTCCTGTATTTAGTCAATAATTTAATGAGACAAACACTCTGGAACCTATATGTTCCGACACTTAGTCAGATTTGTAAGGAGCAAATGACATAAACCATATCTAACCTTGAACTATTATGGACGAGGCCGTAAGCAGGTTTAGGCATATTCGCACCTAGTCATAGACGAGGCTATAAGTGATTTTTAAGGCATATTCGCGCCTAACCATGGACGAGGCCACGGGATGCAATATTCGCTATGAGGTCTAGGCATGTTCGCACCTAACCATGGACAATTTATAGGCGTATTTGCACCTAACCGTAGACGAGGCCATGGGGTGAAATATTCATTGTGAGGTCTAGGCATGTTCGCGCCTAACCATGGATAATTTATAGGCATATTCGTTCCTAACCGTGGACGAGGCCACGGGGTGCAATATTCACTGCGAGGTCTAGGCATGTTCGCGCCTAACCATGGACAATTTATGGGCATATTCACGCCTAACCATGGACGAGGCCACGGGGTAGCTTAGGCATATTCGCGCCTATTCATGGACGAGGCCATGGACGAGCTTAGGCATATTCGCGCCTATTCATGGACGAGGCCATAGATGATGCTAACGACAAGCCTGCATTTGCTCCATTATGACAGATTGAAGGTATATCATGCCCCCAATATGGGGTTTGTTTATTCAGTCAAAGCCCATATTTACTCAAAGTAAAGTAATGCATAGATTTGCAAGTCAATAAATGGATGACTTTATTCGCAATCATGATAGTTTCTCTACTTTACTCATAAATAAAGGGAAAAAAAAGATCGCATTTTGCCTTTCAGGGTATTATTCCAAGAAAAATTCATAATGAAAAACTTACTCTGCTTTTCAGTGCATTATTCAAAGGAAAAAGATAATTTTAAGGAAAAAACTTCATAAGATTTTGGATATTCCAAGGGCGGGGGACCGGATTCCCGTCTAGATCTATAAGTCTATATGCACCAACCCCTGCCAAGCCAACCACTTTGTAGGGCCCTTCCCAGTTTGGTCCGAGCTTTCTGTCTGATGCCTTTTTGGTATTCCCTACCACTTTCCTCATCACAAGGTCCCCTATTCAAAATTCACGGGGGTGGACCTTCTTGTTGTAAGTCCTGCAAAGCTGCTGCTGGTAGGCTGCCAGTGTAACCAAAGCTCTTTCTTGTCGTTCTTCTGCAAGATCCAAATTTGTTGCCAAAGCTTGGTAGTTCCCACCAGCCTCTACCAATGTTGTTCTGTTTGTTGGTAGCCCCACTTTGATGGGGATGACGGCCTCAATACCGTAGGCCAAGGAGTATGGAGTCTCTCCTGTTGATCGTCTTGGGGTGGTCCTGAATGCCCATAGCACTATTGGGAGTTCTTCAGGCTAACTTCCTTTCTTTTTCTCCAATCTTCGTTTGATTCCTTTGAGGATTATTTTGTTAGAGGCCTCTGCCTATCCGTTACTTTGAGGATACGCTGGTGTTGAGTAGTAGTTCCATATCCCATGTTAGGCATAGAAAGCTTCAAACTTTGGCCCGAATTGCGCTCCGTTATCCGAAATTATGCAGTAGGGCACCCGAAACCTTGTTATGATGTTCTGTCAGACAAACTTTTCCACATTATTCTCTGTGATCTTAGCAAGCGGCTCTGCTTCGATCCACTTGCTGAAGTAATCTGTCCCCATCAGCAAGAACTTCCTTTTGCCCGTTGCCATGGGTACGGGCCCTATGATGTCGAGCCCCCATTGAGCGAATGGCCATGGGCTGGTGAGCGGTTGTAGGTCTTCTACTGGTGTCCGGATTATTGGTTTGAATTGTTGACACTTTCACAGCTTTTGACGAAACACCTTGAATCTTCCTGCATGTATGGCCACCATTACCCCTGGGTTATTGCCCTATGTGTTGTCAATCTCCCTCCCATATGTCTGCCGCATGTCCCGGCGTGTATCTCATGTAAGAACTTCTATACCAACGTGGGATACACACAAAGCAGGTAAGGACCATGATATGACTTTTTGAAGGCCTTTTTTTTATCCTTTGGAAGGATTTCGTCCTTTAGGTAAGCGATGATTGGGTCCATCCAACTTGGTCCCAGGTTTGCATCGATGTTGGTTTTGGCCTCCTGCGCAATGGTGGGCTGGGCTAGGTATTCGACTGCCATAGTGTGCTTATACTCTGTTGGTAGTGCCGAGGCCAAGCAAGCTAATGAATCTGCATGAGCGTTTTGTCCTAAAGTGATTTGCTCTATCTTTGCTTCCTCAAAATCTGCCATTAGATCCTGTATAGCCTTTACGTAGGCTACCATTTTTTCATTTCTTAGAGCGTATTCCCCACTTAGCTAATTTACCACGATCTGTGAGTCATAGAAGATCTTTAAATTCTTGGCCCCAAGGGTCCTCACACTCTTGGGCCCGATTAGGAGGGCCTCGTATTCTGCCACGTTGTTCGTTGCGCTAAAGCTCAAACGAACGGATTGTTCGAGCATCAAGTGCTCTGGAGCAAATAGCACTATTCCTACCCTTGAGCCTTTGTTGCATGTTGATCCGTCAACGTACAGATGCTAGCTTCTTGTATTTTGATCGTCGCCTTGAGGACTTGGTTCATGTTTGCGAACCAAAGGAGGCTTAGCCTCTACCGGGGTAAACTCAGCTATGAAGTCTGCCAACACTTGGCCCTTGATGGCTGTCCTTGGTTGGAAATCAATGTCGTACTGACTGAGCTCTACCGACCAAGTGAAGATTCTCCCAGAGAAGTCTGCTTTTCAAAGTAGCGCCTTCAAGAGAAACTCAGTGTATACAGTGATGGGGTGCTCTAGAAAGTAATGTGGCAGTTTCCATGAAGCCATGATTAAAGCCTTAATGAGCTTTTCCAAGGGGAGGTATCTGGTGTGTGCGTCCAGGAGAGTTTCGCTTACAAAGTAGATTGGTTTGTGCTCTGTGCCTTCTATTCGGAGGAGGGCTGCATTGATTGCATGCTTTGAGACAGCCAGGTAAGGAATTAGCCACTCTCCTTTATTTGGTTTTGACAACAATGGAGGCATTTCAAGATACTTCTTGAGGTCTTTGAAAGCCTCCTCCTGCTCCGGTCCCCATTCATATCCTTTTCTTTTCTTCAACAGCTAGAAGAAATGCCTGCATCTGTCCGACGAGCAATTGATGAACCTGTTTAGTACTACCGCCATGCCCGTCAGCTTTTGCACTTCCTTGGTTGTCTTTGGGCTCTGAAGTCTCTGGAGGGCTATAATCTGATCTGGATTGGCCTCTATGCCACGTTCCGTGACCAAATGGCCCAGGAACTTTCTAGAACTCACACCAAATGCACATTTTGAAGCATTTAACTTTAATTGAAATTGTTGCAAGCTATCAAAAGTTACCTTTAAATCGGTTATATGATCAGCTTTCTCCTTGCTTTTCACTGCCATGTCGTCTATATAGACTTCCATAGTCCTCCCAAGCAAGTCTTTGAACATGAGTGTTTCAAGTCTTTAGTATGTAGCCCCGACGTTTCTGAGACCAAATGGCATGACCCTATAGCAATACAACCCTCGTGGAGTGATAAACGTTGTCTTTTCTTTGTCTGGCCCATGCATTGCTATCTGGTAGGCATCCAAAAACCCATTCGTTCGTACCCAGCCGTTGCATTAACAAACTGATCAATTCTAGGAAGAGGAAAACTGTCTTTGGGACAGGCCTTGTTTAGACTAGTGAAATTGACACACACTCTCCATTTCCCGTTCTTCTTCTTGACGACGACCATAATGGACAACCATTCGGGGTAATTCACTTCCTTGATTGCTTTGGCTTCTAGGAGACGATCAACCTCTTCATTGACTGCTTTGGCATGCTGAGGAGCCGACCTTCTGGACTTCTGGATTACTGACTTATGCTGGGGGTCTACGTTTAAATGATGACAGATTATATTGGGATCAATGCCTGTCATCTCTTGGGGCATCCAGGCAAACACATCAACGTGCTATTTGAGGAAATGTACAAGCTCTTCTTCCTCCTTCTCATCAAGCTTTTCTCCAACTAGAATGTACCTTTCTGGATCCTGGTTGTTGAGTTGAACCTTTTTCAATCCTTCCATAGTTCTTAGGGCTAGATTCCCTCCAACGTCTTCTAATGTAGCTTGGTCGGATACTTCAACGGACTGAATGAGATATGCCTTGGGGGCTTTGTTGATCGTTAAGACTAAACGCTGATTTGCCATTTTCTGGTTTCCTTTGATGTGTTCAATGCCTTTTGCCCCCGGGAATTTTATCATCTGATGGTAGCTAGGTTGATGAAATTGCCTTCATTTTGTACGACCATGTCCTACTAATGATGGCGTTGTAGGAAGATGGGACATCGACAACCAGGAACTCTGTTTTCAACACGACAGACCCTACTCGTACTAGCAATGTCACCTTTCCCATGGGCCAGACCATCTGTGACCCGAACCTGATTAGAGGAGTCTGACTCTTTTTTAAGTTCATCTTGGGCAACTCCATCTTCCTAAAAGTATCGTAATAAAGGATTTCTATGCAGCTCCCCTGTTCCACCAATATCTTCTCAACGTCGTATTCCCCTAGTCGTAAGGTAACGACCAGAGCGTCATCGTGAGGCAGCGTTACTCCGACTAGGTCTTCGTCTGTGAACGTGATTGACCGCACCGTAATCTCTTCTTCCTTGGGCCTTTTCACACCCAGCTTGTACACGTGTTTTGCATGCTTGTTCTACCTTTTGTACATATTTGATCTCAATTTCGGTGTAGGGGGCTGCGTGGCCCTGTATCATTTGGATTAGACCCTTAGGTTTTGCTAAACAGTCCACTTCCTCAGCTGGGGTTGTTTGATCTTTCTTTGTTTCTGCTACATATTCACCGAGGAGGCCTTTAGCTGCCTTCTTATCCAGGAAATTCTTATACTCGAAGTAGTCTTCTGTCATGTGCCCCCAGTCTCGGTGATAACTGCATTTCTTGTTTGTTGCTCTCGACCTTTCTGGATTTCCAGTCAGTTTTGGAGGTTCGCGAAACCATGGCTTATCTTTGAGTTTGTGCAACATTTTGTAAATTGGTACATTAAAAACCGTGTAAATGCTGTGGAAAGAACGGGTCTCCATAGTGGCCTTGTCTCTTCAACTGGACAAACTATCCCTCCTGCTGGTAGGGTACTCCTTCTTGTAACCCTTTTGCTCCGTCATCCTCTTTTCTGGAGTGACAGGTTGTCTTGCATTCTCTTTCCTGCTTTTTCATTGCTAGGGATTTCCTCAGATCTGAGCTAACAAGTAAGCTCATCTTGAAAGTTGCTATAGTGTACTCCTCGCTACAGTCTTCAATCTCATTAAAGGTTTCCTAGTACCTTTTTGAATATTCCCTCAAACTTTCTCCTTCCCTCTGTCCCATGGCGGTCAGATGTCAAAAGTTGTAGGTGCCGCTCGACTCATCAAGAATCGGGCTATGAACTCTTCGGAGAGCTGCTTCCAATTGTGGATCGAGTTTGGTGCCAGCTTATGATGATACCAGCTAAGCGCCACCTTACCCAGGCTTGACAAAAACATCTTGCACATCAAGGCGTCGTCCCTTGCATGCATAAACATCACCTGCTGGTAGTGCTGAATTTGAGTCACTGGATCATTCGTGGTTTTGTATAGCACGAACGGATTGTGCTTTATCCTGGTGGGTGGGTCTGCCCGTTGGATCCATTTAGCAAGTGGGGAAGCAGCCACATGGTTGAGGGCCTTTCTGGCTGCTTCCTGGGCCACTTCACGTTCATCGTAATGTTCATTTGAATTGGACATCTCGTACCAGTCCCTTCCATGCCGCCTTCTTTCCCCACTATCCGGGGATTCACTTGTGGCTCTTCTCTTCCTTCGTGGGCCCTTTCTGGCCGTGGAATCCGCCCTTTTTGGTGGGGATTCCATCCCCGACCGTCTCTGGTTTTTTCCACCATCCTAGGACTTGAGTTTCAGATTTTCCTCTGTTTGTCGAAAGCGGTGCTTTAGATTTTGGATTGCGGCTTCTTCTTGAGCAATCTGTCGTGCTAGGTCTGAGACTTCCTATTCCCTTCGCACAAAACTCTTTGCATATTCCCTGTCTCACCTCGCTAGGGAGTCTGCCTTTTTTGAGGTGAGACGTGGTGGGGAATTCCTCCGTTGATCCTTTCATGATTGGGCCTCTGAATCTCCCCCTCAGGATTTGCTAGGTCGAGAGCGTTCCACACGCTCCACCAGTCTTACTAGCCTCATAGGGGGAGGCTTCTTTGGGGCACTGGGTGGTCCTAGAGAGGGATCCCTCCAAGCCCCACTCTTCTGTGGTGTGTGAATATCGTGATCGTCCATGGATGATCTCAGTGGTGGTTTTCTTCTTTCCCATAGACGGTGCCAATTGTAAGAGGGGAAAAACTCACGAAGTTATTTCCTTGCTCTTATGAGATCAAATCCTCTTCGAATGGAGCGACCTCAATCCTGTAGCACAAGAAAACCGTTAGAGCACCCCTGCCTCTAGGCGACAAGGGCCCTTCGATGGCTAAGTTAGTATTGACAAACTAGAGAATAACTGTAATGAGGCGGCAAGTATGAGAATGGGTTTTCTTTTTTTCCCTCCTTTAGTATTTAGGAGTCATTTTCTTATACAGGCGATTAGTTTGCATTTAAATTCCCAGCGGAATTCTCTTCTACATAGAATCCTTCCAAGCTTAGGATTTTCCCTTATTGGGCAGCGTAGCCTGCATGATTCTTTATCCTTATACAATAAGGATCATTGCCAAGATGGCCGCATATTGCTCGTTTGGAGTTTTACCCTACATGAGAGTTCGCTCCTTGTTTACTAAGTTGACTGGCTTTCCATCTCCAAGTAAGATTGTGCTTATCTTTGTATCGATCATCTAGCATTCTGAGGGGAGTTATTCCGGACTCGGGATCATTCCCCGTACTCATCCCCAAGGTTGGGTAATCTTATTTCAAGCAAAACTTATCCCTACGATAGGCAGGCATCTTTACTTGCCTTCTGTATTCCCTCTTAATGGGTAACGCGCCTTCCTATATGAAATCAACATATTTGCATCATAGATCTGACGGAACTGGTCTTGGCTTCTTGAAGTCCAACGCACCACGGAAGCCATTTTGAGGGCCGCGGTAGTATAACTTTTTACCGATCATGGTAATGCTAATTCTGGTAAGGGGGCATCACCCTGTTCGGTAGCTAGCTGTTTCATCAATTTTTCTTGCCACTCCTCTACAGCTTGTTCTTCGCTCACTTCGTCAGCAATTGATGGCTCTGTCTTTTTGACAATTTCTATGGCTATCTTTTCTTCATTGAACTCAACCTTTGCTCCTAGGTGGCATGGGCATCAGGGAACCTGTTGTCCAATTTGGGCTTGTGAATGATTTTCACTTTATCAAAACACCGCATTAGCTTTTGTACAGTGACCTTGTTTGGAGCACGTTGACTCTTTAAATGCGTAGAGGCCTTCTGTTTGTAGAATTATGAGTTTCGAATCCCCCACGACTTTAAGGGTCTTTATCTCTTTTGCAATAGTAGCTAGGAGTCCCAGGCTTAAATCCTTTTATTCTGCTTCATTGTTTGAACATTGGAAGGATAACTTGTATGCGAGGTATTTGCGCTAGCCGTCCGTTGGTGAGGACTATCCCGACACCTCTTACAGCCCCATAGAAGCTTGGTGTCCAAGTGACTAACGCGGCTGTTAATGCTTCAAAAGCATCTCCTGGTAATTCTTCCTAGACTGGTTTGCACTGTTCACTAGGGAATTGTGCCAGTAAATCGGCGAGTGCTTGGCATTTGATTGCTTTGGGAGTGTGCTTGGCATTTGATTGCTTTAGGAGTGACACATGATATTTCGAATTCAGCTAGAGCTAAAATCCAATGGGCTACTCTCCCTATGAGTGCTGGCCATGATAGTAGATAGCACACTGGGTAACTTTTCATAATGAGGTGGATTTTGAAGGATAAGAAGTAGTGGCGCAATGAAGACCAGTGCTAGGCAATGCTGCTCCACCGGTTTGTAACGCCGTTCTGCTCCTTGTACTTTCTTGCTAATATAGTACACCGGTCTTTCTGCCCCATCGATTTCCTACATGAGCAGCACCCCAATAGATCTCAGGGTGGATGTCAAGTACAGGATAAAGGGTTTGCCTTTTTGTGGTGCGGTCATGGTCTGTGGTGAGGTCAAGGCAGTCTTGATTCTTTCAAATGCACACTGGTGCTCCGCACGCCATTTGAATTTTGTTTTTCCCTTCAGCAGGTCACTAAAAGGCGTTGAGATTTCTGCCAGCACGGGGATAAATCTGTATAAATAGGAAATTCATCCAAGGAACTTCTTGAGTGTCCGTTGGGAGTGCGGGGGGCAGCATTTCAGTAATGGACTTCATTTTTTGTGCCATCTGCCTCAATCCCATGCCCGTGGACCAAAAATCCCAAGAACTTCCCCGACGCAATGCCAAATGCTCACTTTAGCGGGTTTATCCTCATGTTGAACTTCCTACACCTTGTAAATACTGTCTTCATGTGGTCTAAATGATTGAACTTCTCCTTTGACTTTACAAGGAGGTCTTCCACATAGTCCTCTACAATGTGATACAGCATATCGTGAAAGATTGTCATCATTGCACGCTGGTATGTGGCACCCGCATTCTTCAGACCAAATGGCATAACAGTGTACTAAAAGTTGCACAACGGTGTTCTGAATGCCGTCTTCTCCGTGTCCTCTGCCCTATTTTAATCTGGTTGTAGCCACTAAAACCGTCCATAAAGGAGAACATCTGGTACCCGACGTGGAGTCAACCAATGTATCAATATGTGGTAAAGGAAATTCATCTTTCGGGCAGGCTTTGTTGAGGTCGCGGAAGTCGACACACACGTTTTTGGCCGTTCTTCTTTTTTACTGGTACAATGTTTGCAAGCCACAACGAGTACTGTATAGGCCTAATGAATTCGACTTATCTTAATTTCTCGATTTCCTCTTTAATTTTTTCTTACAATTCTGGTTGGTACTTGTGCGCACCTGGTTTGACAGGCTTAGAATTTGGGAAGACGTTCAGATGGTGTGCCACCAATTTGGTGTTTAACCCTAGCATTTCTTCATAGTGCCAAGCGAATACATCACTATATTGCTGCAATAATTGAATGAGCCTCTTTTTCATGCTGCTCTCTAGGGCCGCGCTAACGAAGACAGGTCTCGAAGTGCCCTCTCCTTCTCTGAGGTCAACCTTTTCCAACACTTCTGGTTGTGGCTTAGGACCGTCTTGCATGCATTCTGGAGCTGGCTTGTGTTTTACCATCTCTTCTATCCCTGTTGCCTCTATGCACCGCGAGTCGGACGCCTCTGTCAAGACATCTGGCCCACCGTCCCATCATAAACAATAGTACACGGTCTTTCCACCTTTCTCGACTTTGGTAATATTCCTTGGCCCTGAAGCGCTTTCTGTAAATGGTTCCTGCTTGCTCATGGAGACCTCTCCCTCATCTTTGATATCTTTGCATTTGGGCAACTTAACTCTGAATGGCTTTGCGATCACCGCGCTCAGTGTTTCCTCCATTTTGATGAAGTACACGGAATCAGATAAGTGGGCTTCGTTCACTTCGAATGGCCTTTCGGACGCCGCGATAGTTACTTTCTTTCCAGCCTAAATCGCCTTCAAGCACTAGTGATAGCTGGACCGGATGACCCCAAAGCGGTGCATCCAATTGCGGCCTAATATTATGTGGTAGTTTGTGCTTCAACTATGTGGAATTTTGTAAGAGTGTGGATAGGCCTGACTGCGAGATTGATGATAACATATCCCAGGGATTCCTTCTTGTCCTTTTGGAACCCAGTGATTAATGTCAGCGACTTTACGATCCGGTCCTCTGGGATTCCCACCTTTTGCAAAGTAGACATTGGCATGATATTGATGGACGCTCCTCCGTCCATGAAGGCTCGCTTTAGTTCCACACCATTGACTCATGCCGTGTCGTATAAAGGTCTGCTATGCGGGTGCAAAATCCTTTTGTCAGAGTCAAAAAATGAGATTGCATTTGACTCATGGCCTTCTTGCGCGATAGCGAAAATGGCCTTTGTCATTCTGAACCTTGCACTGGGAGTGAACCCCATTCCTCATAGAGTTGCTTGAATTTTGCGCTATTCTGCAGGATTTTGACCCCACTCTCTAGATCGAGAGTGGCCACCATTGGAGTATCGTATCCTGCAATATGGTCAAGCTCATCATAAAAAGACGTCATCTACACTTCCTCGTAATCATAATCATAATCATAATCACGATCATAATCGTAATCATAACCATAATCATCTTCCTCCATTTCGCGTATGAATTCGAAACATTCAGCCATGTTGGCTGTCCCATGTTCAAGATAGGGATGCGTGCGCTCGTCTTCTCAACTCGTTGTTATCTAACTTTTTCTTGAAAATCCTTCTCAAGGTCTAGCATTCACTAGTGGGATGCTTGGTGTGTCGATGGAACATGCAATAGTTAGGGCTTTCTCTGTCTGCGCGCGAGGGTGCGACCTCAATATCTTGTAGTGTGAAACCACCATCCACGATCCACTCTTTTACCAATGCTTTCACCTCCTTAATACTACAGGGGTATTCTGGAGCCCTGTGCCCTCTTTGTACACTTTTTATTTCTTCCAATCGCTGTGCCCGTTACCATTGCCACTCCATCCACCACGTCCACTGCCATTTCCACCATTTGCCTCATCCCCCTTGCAACTTGCGCGAAGACGGAGCAAAAGTTGTAGTTGTGGCAACAGAGTGAGATTTTCTAGACTTCTAGCCATCACGCGTTGGTGGTTATACAGTGTGGCGTAGCTTGTATGCTACCTCTAATAAAGCAGCAAATTTTTGGATCTTGACATTAACCAAGAATGGTTGATATTCGCACAGGAGTCCAGTTGTGCAAATTTTCACCAGATACTATTCCTCTTCCGGCTCGAGGCAATCGACCGCGCGGTGAAACCTTTTGATGTAGTCAATGATGTCTTCACTAGCGCCTTAAGTTTCTTTCACTAAGGATAGACTGGTTATCTTTTTGCACGTCTGGAAGAATTTGACATAGAAACGACTGACCATGTCTTCCCATGAAATTACAGAGTATGGAGTGAGGTTAACATACCACGTGTAAGCCGTATTAGTCAGGGATTTGGAGAATTCCCTTAGCTTTAGATTGGTATCACCGGAAAAGGCTCCTAGGGTTTCAATGAACCACACCACGTGCTCTTGCGCGTTTCCCTCTTTGCCATTGAACTTGATGAACTTTTGAGGAGTGTACCCTTCTGGATATGGCATCTGGAGGATTGCCATAAGGTATGGTGGTTGAATATCTGGTCTTAGGAGGGAGGGGAATGTTGTTCTTGTTTTCTCTTTCTGTAGCAGAGCCTGCACTCTTGGTAGAGTCACTGTCTAAGGCCCAGCATTTTCTCCGAGTGCTGCTCTTTGGTGAACAAAGCCAGTTCCTTTGGTTTGAAGACCAGGGTTTTCTAGCAAGGCAGGATGTACAGGAATCACTGGCTGAATAGGGGCCTGAGCACCAAAGCCGCCAGATAAGGGTCCCATTCCTTGAGTACCATGAGCCTGTCCAGCCCGTGGAAGCATAGGTAGTTGGACTCCCCCTTCAGTATGGATCTGTTGAGGCACATCTACTGATGGAGCCCTGGGCAAAACGGCCGTGATCACTTTTGTGAGGCCAACAATGGTAGCAAGCAACTGCGTCTGAGTAGTTTGCATTTGTGTGATTCCAGCTTGCATAGTGTGGATTATCTCTAGGATTGGAGCTTCTTGAGATCCTCTCACTTTGTTTCCCGCTTGACTGGATGTAGCATCCTCTATCAGTGGTGGACCGTCGAGAACAAGGTTGGCGTGATTTGCTGGTGTTGCCATGCCTGAAGTCTGTAGACCGCTTCTCGTGTTTACCATCAACTAAACAACCTCCCTAGCAGAGTCACCTGAATGTAGAAGATGGTTCTTGTTTTAGCCAAATGTGATGAACTGGAGAGATATGGATAGTCAACAATAAAGACACAGTAAGGATGAGAATAGGGTGGTTTAGCAGAAGGGTGAAAATTAGAGCATGTGTGCATAGAAAGAACTAAGGCTGTGGATTGCTCTCAGTCTAATCCGTAATACCCCGATGGCCTAGGAGATAGGGATTGACTTGTAGAGAGAATGTTCTCCTCTCAATCAGTGGTTTCCCTTTTCTCTCTCTAGAATGGCATATGCTCTGCCAAGATTTCACCAACCTCTGGGAATTGAAAGGGGAATGTCCCATATATTTATAGGCACTTGGACCAATGATCTTAGTGCAATGTCAATGCTCTGGATGTTGAATGAAAAAAGCATGGTAATGTGCACATAAATCAAAATAATTCTTGGGTCTTCCCCCTCTGATGCCGTTTGGCTTCGATTTGAGGGCATGATTCCGTAGCAAACGTGACGGTATAGGGGGACCACTGTTTCAGTGGTATTCTGTGAGCAGCCAATTTGTGCATTTATTGCCAAAGGTTAGGTTTATCTCCAATCCATCTGTTTCAGTGGTATTCTGGGAGCAACCACTTTGTGCATTTATTGCCAAAGGTTAGGTCTGTCTCCTATCCATCCCCTGCCCATACCCCCAATTATTTGGGGCTAAATGGGTTATGTTTATGTATTTATGTATGAACTTGGACCAATGATCAGGTGCCAAACACGTGTCATTTTCGTACAACTTGACCGCACATGTGACATCATCACCGAGCAGGCGTCCTGCATGGTTACAAGCCATTCCCCCGCGCAGCGATCCTCTTGTTCTTTATAGCCACCAAGCCATTAGATCCCCCTTATTCCTGTTGGGGCAAGGTCATGACCTGTTCGGTCGTGCCTATACTACAACCAAGCCTCAGTTGGCCCTCGAGGTCTTGCCTTCAGACCGCAGTAGGTATAATTACCTGGACTAAGTCAGACTAGCTCTTTGCATTCTCGCCCATGCTCTGAGTTGCGCTAGTTGTTTGGGCCATGAGCTTTTCTCCTGTTTGGATGACCCATGGTTGTCCAAGCACCGCCCTTACTAGGCTTGGGGTGCGCGCCGCTGAGGCGCCTTGCATTAGAGGGTCCCGCGCCAGTGGCCCCCCTACGCAGAGGTTTGCGTGGAGCATGCCACATGTCACGCGGAAATTGGTGCCACCTGTGTGACATTTGTCATCATTCTAGTGGAAGGTGAACGTTGATACGTGTCGCACGCTAACCTACCCTACACTTGGCAACTTGCCAAACAAATGTTATTTTTTTCCCTTTTGGTCCTAGCCAGAATATGATTACTGTTGTTCGGGCGTTTTGACTGTGTTTGGCTACTCGTGCTCCATTGTGATATTGTGTTTGAGTCTCTTTAATCTTTGTAATTTATTTTCAATGATTAACAAAATTCTTATTTTTTTGCTGTTAAAAAAATGGTAGATCTGCTTTGCTATTTGTTTTGTTAGACTACTTAGCTGTTTTTTGTTTGGCTTTACGGAATGTAACCCGTGGATAAAGCTTATATTTGGTTGGCCGTATGGCATTTGGTTACTTTTGGTCTGGACACAGATTGTATTTTCTTAGAACCAGGACTCGCCGTTCGGTTCTCAGATTCACAGGAATACAAACCGATCTGGACCGTATACAACCCTAATGTTTTAGACTAAAAGTAGGTGAGCACTTAAAGATTTAACAAAAAATAAAGGGTAAATTACACTGACCTCCCATGAGGTTTCTGACTTGTACACTGACCACCCCTACTTTATCTGAAATAGCATTGACCTCCCCTGAGTTTTATATTTTAGTATCAAAAACACCCTTCAACGGTACCGATGGCGCCGGGTACCCCCTTGTGGGTCCCCAACAGTCGATCCGAGCCGTCCGTTTATTTTAAAATCGAATTCCGAGTGGGTCTGCGCGAGAATCACCTCAATTGGACAATCCTAAGTGCTCGATCCAAAATTTTTGAATGAAATGTGGTGATTTTGGATCGAGGACTTAGGACCGTTTGATTGAGGTAATTCCCACGTAGACCCACTTGGAATTCAATTCTGGAATGAACAGATGGCTCGGATCGACCTTTGGGGACCCAAAAGGGAGTCTCTGGCGCCGTTGGTACTGTTGAAGGATGCTTTTGATACTAAAATATAAAATTCAGGGGAGGTCAATGTTATTTCAGATAAAGTAGGGGTGATCAGTGTACAAGTCAGAAACCTCAGGGGAGGTCAGTGTAATTTACCCAAAAATAAATGATAATTTTTAAAGTAGTTAATTGGAATCCTTGGTATAATAGGTAAATCTAAAAACTAATTCGATCAGCTTGTAGCGGGAGAGAGAGAAACTAAAGGGGGAAGCATATGTATATTGGTACTTTAACTGACACAATTCAATCAATTGCAAATTTTCATCTCTTTTTAAACAAAAATTAACTTAAACAGATCATTCTAACACATCCAATCGGATGGCGCCCCAGTAGTATTTTACCGCAAATGTCAATATTTAAGGCTCATTGGTTCTAAAGTACGGGCATGCAATTCTCTATTATTTTTAACACACCTTTCAACACACATTTGGGTATAGTTTGTGTGACTGATAAGTGACAAAACTGAACAACCATTGTCGAGACAAAAGAAGTGGAAGAAAGAAAGAGAGAGATCATTATTACAACCACAATTTCAAACAGAAGGTCTCCAGACAATATTTGCCAAACAGGCTCACAACATTGCAGCACTAAAACTACGTGTAATTTATTCAGTTTCCTCGGGCAGGGCATAACATTCCAACATCTTTTGACGGCCAGCAACACAATGATAATGGGTGGGGTGGTGTATCAAATAATACCCACCCAGGTATACTGAATAATTTTGCCAGAAACGTCTAGAGTCCGAGATCTCGAAGTTGTCGAAGATTCATAGGAGAAATGTATTTTTTATCTCCACCAACCAGTTGCTTGGCGACGATAATGTTGGCAGCTTCACTGGGGTGGTAAGGATCCCAAAACACGTGCTTGTCATGGTCCGAGCAGATGCTTGATTGGGGGCCGCATGGGATTATCCCAGCATACTGGCCCCCATTTCCACAACATGCTTTACTTGCTGTTGTGAATCCTGCTTTCACAGTTCCAACATTAATACAGATAACAATTTTTTTTAAGAGCAATGAATTTTGCACTCTAGTAGTACTTTCTTAGAGATTCGCTTTAAATTTTGTCCTTTAGTACTAGAAGAAATTAGTATGGATGTTAAATGGAACGAAAGTAAATCGCAAGCAGGATCGACTATTAATTTGTTTTGATAAATTAAAGTTCAAGTTTCAGCATGATTGTGTCGTACAAAACTTTTTAGAGTCCCCAAATTTTTTTCTCACCTCCTAATCACCTAATACACCTCTTTTTTACCCTTATGCTCAATCTTCCTCTTATTTTCTAACCTAAATTTCCGAACACGAAGGAAATATGAAATCACAACCAATGCCATATCATTAATTTCCACATGCAACTCAACTATGAAAAATCAAATGAAGGACATGAAATTTTAAATATTGGTGATAATGTATATAGTATATGTTACTTACCATATTTCTCATAGTTTGTGATGATTTCCATCACGAGATCATAAACATTTGCGAGCACGAATGTGGCTCCAGGGAGGTTTTTGTTAAGTTCAGCAATCAAACCCTTCAACCGTCCATTGTACTGATTTGCCAACTTGTTTGGTAATGCCACACATTCATCTTCATTCAGCCTGTTGATTGTTTTCTGATAAGGAATGCACCCAATTGGCCCAACATTTCCCACAATAAACTTCCTTGCATCCAGTTGATAAAGTCTCTGATATTAAAAAACATATATAGGTCAAGCAATTAGGTAAAGTACTACGTACTGAATCATTTACAAAAACTAATAAGGCCTCTGATTTTCTTCCCCTACCTGACAAGGGGTGACTTGTGGTTGGTTAAAGATAAAGAGCTGTATACAAAGCTTAAAAACACACAAACACATGTACTGTACATGTTTTGTAGGATCCAAATACACACACCACGACATGAGGCAAGTAAAACATGAGCTTTGGGCCCCACATTCAGGAAGGCCCCCAATTTTATTTTATTTTTTTTGTAGGTATTGTGTCTATATGTATTTACACAAAATTGGGAGCCTTACTAAATAAAGTAGTCCCCAATTTCAAAGATATATTTAATAATTTTATATTTAAAAAATCTGGAACTTTTTTTTTAAAAAATAATTAGTATCCTACTTAAAAAGGTTTATTTTAAATTGCCAACTTTGGCTCCCATAAGGCCATAACCCTGGAGGCCCTGTGTGTGACAATGTGCAAACTCAGTGAAACACGGTGTATTATGTATAGATCCCCAAAAAATTGGTAGTATTGTGTGAGGGTGGATTCCAACAAAATATTTGAGTGTGGGTATTGGGTGTGGAACTGGAAATTATTTTTCCTACAAAATGTGCTGAATGATGATCAGTTCTAGAAGTGTGATCAATTCATAATGTGTATTTTGAGTGTACGTATACCGTGAGTTGGGCTTTGAGGTGGGTAATAAGATCGTCAATGAAAGAATCTGGAGTTTGGGAAATCCTTGCCCCAATTGAGAAGACTGGAAGCAAATAATTATTGAGAAAATCATTGGATCCGATTGTGACGGAGAATATGGATTTCCTCATGATATAGTCTCTCGCCTCTTTTTCACCCAACAATTGATCAATCTGTTTTCTGGTAATGTTGAAGTAATCAACTTGGATCTCAATTGAAAGCCTATTTATCTGCACATACATTCAGGTGAAATAATTGATCAAAAAATAATATGGATTTGGATATATAGAGTGATTGATATTTTAGGTTAGAGCACTACTTACAAATATTCTTCCAGTGGCATTCAAAATCCCACCCCCACCAGATGCATAATTCACTCCGTGTAGTATGACTTTTCCGGTGGAATTTGGCGCCAGAAATGGCACTGCGTAGTGTGGTTGTCCCAATTCCTCCCCTAAGAAAATTTAATTAATACAATGTTAAAATTTTTAAGTCGTACATGCATTTTTCCGTCGAGAAGAAATTCCATAATACGTACCCGTCACTAGTGGCACCAATTAAATCATTGGTAACATTTTGTCTTGTATCACTCTCTATTACAAGCTCACAACGTGGATATATGAAACCCATCTTGCAACGTGAAGAACGCAACGGTTATGAAATTGCGCTGAACAAATAGAGAGGTCCACCAATCTCATTTGGTGAGTGATAATGCATTACATAAGTGAGTAAATATAAGCCTGTGTCATTTTTTTTTTTTGACCAAAATAGCCTGTATCATTTACGTGA
This sequence comes from Vaccinium macrocarpon, assembly GCA_022606695.1. Classification (NCBI taxonomy): domain Eukaryota; kingdom Viridiplantae; phylum Streptophyta; class Magnoliopsida; order Ericales; family Ericaceae; genus Vaccinium; species Vaccinium macrocarpon. The sequence goes on along the minus strand of CM040181.1, from coordinate 21,549,362 downwards.
TAGTTTTTCTCACAATTTGATGAGCTACGTACTCAATTAACGACTAGATTTTAATTTCCCATATCATTTCGGGTACAAGTTCAGCATTATATGTATGCTTTTTTGTGTAAGAATGTTCAAAAGTACTACTATATGTATGCTAGTGCCGCCAAGAATCGTCTCTCTCTCTCTCTCTCTCTCTCTCTCTCTCTCTCTCTCTCTCTCTCTCTCTCTCTCTCTCTCTCTCCACATTCCAAGGCATGCGCTTAGAGTAGTCATATGATCAAAATTTGTGAAACAGAAAAATTAAGACAAGTACAATAAGAAAATGCACCATGAAATAAGGACATGCATATATAGTGTTTTGGGCCTTGGGACGGAGCTAGGTTAGAGGATACTTAATTTGACTGAACATTGATCCATGCGAGAGAGAGAGAGAGAGAGAGAGAAATTGGAATAATACCAACAATGTCTCCAATGGTTCTTCCATTGGTGTACCGGCCGCTGGGATTTCCTCCGGACGGCTTAAAATCAATCCCATTTGGAGGGATATTAGCTTTTGACAGAGTCGGAAGATAATTGTTATTCCCGGCATCAACCAAAGAATCACCAAAGAGAAACGAAGCTCCTAGACCTGCTGCAGCATTGGCATCTTCAGTACCCTTTGCAAATAACCTCAAGTTGATGATGATCAAAAACACCAAAGCCAAATTCATGGTGGCCAATATTGCTTCTCGGATCGATCTTCACCCTTCTATTCGAACCACTGATAGAGATGACTCTAATCTAGTATAATTCAAGTGGCACGTGTATATGTATATAAATGACACCCTTTCTCACAAAAATGGCTAGAAAATTAAAGTGACGTTGTACGTAGAAACTTGTGGGGTTGTGTTTTTATTGGATTTCAAAATTTGGTTTGACTCGATACTGGAAAGAGAAGCACCTACCTATATTTGATTTGATGATGAGAATTTAATCCTGGTAGTTTATCAACCTTTCGTGTTTTTTTCACAATATGTTGAGGACTTGGGAGTGATTAGTTTAGAAAATAAACAAGTCTTCCACGTGAAAGTCGAGAAGATTGCAGGTACTTGATCTAATTAAACGTTAAGATAATTAATATTGTGGTTTAAGCCTCTAATTTGGAATGTTCTAGTAAGAACTTGGGTGTTCTGCAAAATTGTAAACCAAAATAAAACAACCGAGTGACTTCATAGTATGTAACACGGTTAGGTCACAAAAAATATGAATTATTGCGGCCTGTTTATTTGACCGGATATGAATAAAGAAAATTTAACTAGGCATCTTGTCTAATAATCCTACATATGTTCTCATCCATGATGTCACCGCGAATTATGTTTACATTCTAAAATGGGGTAATTGGACCATTATGCTCTTATTTTGTCCATTATATATATGCAATAAACTCTAATAAGGGATCCTTATTTAAGTTTTCATGCGGACCTAGGGGTATTTTCGACTTTCTAGACCAAATTTCGATGATCCGAACCGCTCAATGTTTTTAAAACATGTTTTTAAGGGTCTTTGCTTTGAATCATCAAAAAGTAACTGGGAATGGCTTCATCTAAACAGTTTTTGATAAAAGTTATATAGGAGTATTTTTTTATCAAAAACTGTTTGGATCAAGTCTTTTCCGGTTATTTTTTTTTATGAATCCTCACAGGATCTCTTAAAAACACGTTTTAAAAACATTGAGCAGTTCGGATGGTCAAAATTTGGTCCGAAAAGTTGAAAATACCCCTAGGTCTGCATGAAAACTTAAATAGGGGTCTCTTATTAGAAGGGGCTGGATCCGGAAACACAATTTTAGAAACTCCATTTTATATTTTTTGCATGGCAAAATAAATTTATTAATCTTTGAAAACGGATTACAAAGATTAAATGGAACCGTGGGAAGCCGGCATCATAAAGCCAAAGAGACATCCTCTCCGCAACAATCATCTACCTGTACATTCTTTTTACATTCTCTTAGTGTCTTTTTATTTCAAGCTAATTTATCCAAAAAAAAAAAAGGGAAATAACAAAAGGCTAACAAGTGGCCGGCCTAAATAAAATAGACAATCCAATCCAAGTTGGGAAGCAATTACACTTGTGAGATAAAAATACCAACTATATAACAGCCTTCACTACAAGTAGCTAAGAGGCAACTCCAAGAATTGGATCAATAGCAGCTGTATTTGAGCTCCAACCAAGAAAATAAGCTCCATTTGGAAACAATACTATTCAGCAACAGTCCACAGCAAGGGCACCAATAACAGATGTAAAGGTGTGATGCCAATTATCTCAGATGCCAACAGCAGTTAATTGCACTAGATTGAATATTGAAGTCCCATCAACTTTGAATCCTCCAAATGTTGGTTTCCAGCAGAGCATCAAGTGCAGCAAAAGATGAAATCCGAAAGTCTAGTGTCAAATGCTATTCAAACTTTGATTTTGCAGATATTAATAAGCATAGGATTATCCCAAACAAAACAGATACAATCCATATGTGATTAGTGATTGATCATTGATATCCGAAAATTTCCAGAAAAAATCATTACTTGAGACATGGGTGGGAAGTGAATAGATCCAGGGGCAGCAGCACTCCAAAGGAATTGGACAAAAAATTGCTTCTGAAGACCCAGCTTACATATCTATCCCCTTACTGTATGATACGCTATCGGAATCTGGAACAAGTATGCAGAACCCATATTGCATTTAAGAAAACCAAAATCCTTTCAAGGACCCTATGAATAACTCATCATCCCAAAGAAAATGCATAAGCGCGCTGCTGCTCCAAGCATCGATATGTGATCCTCTGCCGTACCGCCTATACACCACCTGAACAGACAATCCAAAAAGGCCTTCAAGACAGCCTCAAACAACTCTGAAACACCCCAAAAAGCCTCTAAGTCAACCCAAATTTATCCCTTGAATATAATCTTCTAGTGATTGTATTTCTGAACGCATGGCCTCCAATAGTATCTCCAACATCTCCTTCATTTGAGACTTGAATTGCACCAATTCTGATGAAAGCATGAAACAACTGCAGCTTCCTGATTTGAACTCCAAAACTATAAAAGAAGACTCCACATGGTTGAGTTTCCCTCCAAAATTCTTACTATGATGACACCCCCACAAGCAAAAAGAAGAAACAAAAATAAGCTCCAACGAATCAGCAAACAACATTGAAGCACCTCCAAGATTAGCAACAACATATTGAAACTCAAATAGCATCCTCCCGTGAGGCCGCAACAAGACATCAACAAAAGCAGTAGCAACCACACCAGGACTCACTCGTCTCTTATTCCAGGACAATAATTTCATACTTAAAAATATAAGATTCTAGACCCTTAATGAAATAGGCAGCTGCTTAGAGATGATTTGGAGCATGCTCATTTTCTTGAGAAATCCGATCAGCAATTTTGCTAATCACTTCCTCTTCATCACGTCATAGCCAATTCCCATTTCCTTGTTAATAGTCCAAATAGCTTGAGCCTCATTCAGAAAAATCATGTTCCTATTGCCAATACCCTCTGAAGAAACTAAAGCAGATAGAGCAGCTACTGCCACAGCTGACCTCAGGACAACACATTTCTGTTTATTTCTGCCCCTTTTTTGGTACTGAGAGTTAACATTTGAGAAGCCAAGAATGTCATTTATGGTTTTTCTCTACACCGTCAACAGTTGCTTTAAAAGGAATTATTTGATCATCCTCCAAATGGTCAAGGGAATTACCACCCTCATCCTCTTTACCCTGTTCAACATGTTCACCATCTAAAGAATCAGCAACTACACTAACCTCAATGCCTAGAGTATGTTCAACTTCTTTGTTGAGCCCATCCACACCTGAAGAGGAACTAATGGAATCATTGACAGCTGCCCTGTCAGCCCTATCATTTATATTATGTGTGCCCCAGTTACCAGTTGTGAATCCTTCTCAGTCCCTAAATCACCGAAAGCAGGATTTACTACCACATTCTCAACATTCTCTTCAATCTTTCCATCAGAGCCTAAATCAGTTCCCTTATTAGATTCTGCTACCATGTCCAATTCATTTAATTCTTCTCCTTTTTTATCCACATTATCCCTTGCTTGATTCATGATATCATCTACTGTATCCTCATCTTCTACCACTGTGGTCTGAGGAATGGAGAACCTGCTTTGCTCTACAACTCTAAAGGATTCTTCTTCCATCACTCGAACTGAAATTTTTTCTCCCCCAACAACCAGATCAATGCTTCCTTCAATTTTTTGGACTTATTCTGTAGCTATAAGAATACTACCCTTCGCAAATGATTTCCCTTTTAGAGTGCACTCATCCGCTTGTAAGAAGTGGCCCCAATTATTTCCTATTTTCTCGAAGGTTGGAACAGCCATGCATTGAGAGGCATCCCAAAGCATGCTAACCACACGAAATGTTCATCTTTTGCTTGGTCTCCATTCCAAGAACGAATTTCTTCAAACCAACATGACATCCAATTTAATTTAATAGTATAATCTCTAGTTTCTTTCTCTGGAAAGGTAATAATAACGAATCTTCCCCCCATGGCTTTAATTTGGACATTTTGAATCCCTTCTTTCATAAAAATAATCTCCAGATTCTGAGTAGACATTAATCTACGAATCTTTGCCACAGCACTCCTTAACAACCAGCCATTTCCTGATGGTTGAATTTGGATTTCAACAGATTTGTTCCCCATTTTTTGAAGATTCCTTTCTTCCCCTTGCTTACTTGATTCCGTAATGCCTTTTCTTCTCCAAACTTCTTTCCCTCTCATTTCAGTGTGGAACTTCCTTTCATGATATGTTAAAGATAAATCTCTTGCAATATAGCTCTTATCGTGAAGTACTTCTGCTTCCCTGCTTTGAGGAAATTGGGATTTATTTTTACTGGTTCCATACCTGCACAGATTATCTCTAAAAGAGCTTCCTTGAGTTTTTTTATCATCTCTCTTCCTCAGGAATCTTGCAAACTTAACCACCAGTTTACGATCCCAGAACCAAGAACCATCTGTACTGGATATGGCTTAGGATGCATCATCGCTCCTATAGAATCTCACAAAACCGAAGCTATTGCCAGAAATTTTACTTTCTTTTATTAGGGATAAAGATATCCCTAATTTTCCCAAACTTTGAGAAGAGATTATGAATCCAGATTTTCCTAATTTGGTGAGGTAGATTATCCATTAAAACCGTAGGGATTCGCATCTAAACAACATCAAATGCAACCGCCCAAAATGGAAATACTACAAGCAATCAATCAGCACAACATGACCCCAAAAATTAAAATACTGAGTGACACCTCAAATCCGAATCAAATTTGAAACATGGAGATTTTGATACCAATCATCGTAGCTTTTGTGATGAAATTGAATCTCATTCTCACACTGTTGAAGAGAAGAATCCACAATCAGGAGGGGAAGGATGATGCAGATGCGACGAAATCCGTCAGCGAGACCCACCGAAGATGAACAGATAAATGGCAGCTATAATTCAGAAGGGGTAAGAAGGTTTGGAGGAGGCAAAATAGATAATCGGGGGGAAAAGAAAGAGAGGATGCGGGCGGAGGCTATAGGGAGAGGGAGAGGGAGAGGGAGAGGGCCGACCGGCGATAGCCACCTCCGATGACGGCACGGGAGAGGATGAAAAGTTAGGCTTCAAATCAAGGGCTGAGATTATAATACCATCTCTCCTCCCACCTCATCTTTCACACGACGAATTTTGAGAAGAATTTTTAGATGAGTTTTGAGAAGAGTTGTTTGGTTGAAAGTTTTGAAAAGAATTTTTTGACAAATATTTTTGAGATAGTGTTTGGATGAATTTTTGAAAAAAGTAATTATTATAAACATGTGTAATAATTAGAGAGAGATAGAGAGAGAAATGAAAATAATAATTAGAGAGAAGAGTATGAGTAGAGAGAGAAATGTGATTAATGATTGGAGAGATGAGAGATAGGGAATGAATCTTTTTGGAAATTTTTTAGGAAATGTGAAATAAACACAATGAGATCTATCTCTCTCTCTCTCTCTCTCTCTCTCTCTCTCACTCCGTCTCTATTGTCATCGTTAACACAGAACCCTATGAAGCACCTCCATCTCAAGCACCTGCCTCTCCGGTGATCGCAGACTCTCCCTCCCTTCCTCCATCTCCGCTCCACCATCGCTCTCTGACTTCCACTGACAAGAACATCGAATCCACTCCTGCCTCCGCCTTTTCAACACCGACCGTACCACCTGTAAGTCCCGAATCTCTTTCTCCTCCCCCAACCCGCCAATAGCTTTTCCTATTTCTTTTTCTTTTCTTCTTTTTGAAGGAAAAATTAGGGCTTTTTTTGTTTTTTAAAAATTAAAGAGAGTTGGTAACTGATCGAATTGTTTCTTGCCGTGTTCGCAAAATTAAAATCTGTTTGGTTTCTAAGAAAATGGAGACTAGATAACTTAGAGCTTTTTCTACTTTAACTCTGAGCTTTTGGTTATCTATTTCGTAGAGGTTGCAATTGTAAATTAATGCGGTTCATCCTCATCTTCATAATGATAGCCATTGATCTTGTCGAACTATCTAGCTACTTTACATTTTCTACTTTTGCTGAAGAAGCCAGCTGATTTACGGGGTCACAAATTGATTATTAATTGCGGCAAATTGGGCTAGGGTCCAAGGTTTTGGGTCTAGTGGGTTGTTTAGTCCAGCGCAATGTTTTAAGAGGTGGTGTGTCCATCGTTTTAAAAGTGTTCATTCTTATAGTCTTTTAATGGACAAAAATATCCCTCTAGATGCAGGATCAAGCATTGTTCTCTTCCGCATACGGTTGCTCTCTCTCTCTCTCTCTCTCTCTTCCCGCAAAAAATAGTAGCCGCAGCACCACCGTTGGCCTTATAGCTTGTGCTATGACAGTGGTGACAGCGAGTTCGGCCTGGGAAGAAGGCAAGTGGAAGAGATGCAGGGAAGGAAAGAGAAGAAGGGAAGAGAGGTGAGGTGGTGGCAGCCATGGAACCCGACTGCCATGGCTGCCATATGTGGTTTCCATTTTTCATTCCTTTCTTCTTTTAATGTTATTAGGAGAGGGAGAGAGAGAGAGAGAGAGAGAGAGAGAGAGAGAGAGCTTGTTGATCTTATGGCTTGCCGGAAGAGTGATAGTTCGCTGGTGGCAGATTGTTCACCGGGGAAGAAGAGTGGTTTGACAGGGGAGAAAAGAAGTGGGTTATTTCGGGTAGAGAAGAGAGTGTGATAGAGAGAAGGAAAGAAAAAATAAACAAGCATTTCTAGAAAAGAATGAGAACAAAAGATGAGGCAAAAAATTTTTACGCCAACTCAGTAGGTGTCACCCTTGTTAACAAAGGCCATTAAGGAAGTTAATGAGTTTCTTTTTGTATTTTTGTAGTGTATAAAAGCCTCATTGGCTCTCTGGTGTAATTGACGAGAAATGAAAAGAAAATTCAGTTGGTTGATTTCCTCTGATTTCCTCTCTATTCTTAGCCAACAAGATTAAAGGAGTAGCATTGCCACCATAACTTTTCAGTTCGAGAAATAATTCCACGGGCGGTGTTTAAGTGGAACTGGCCCCTATCCACTTGTGCTGTAGAGACTTCGTTAGCAAAAAAAATAAAAATACCAGAAATTTTTTCAAATAATTGAAAATTTCCACACTTTGAAAGACAAAAATTAGTTGGAAGAAATGTTTGGAGATGATATTGTTATCTCATCCTTTGTTTTTTTACAAACAGATACTATTTCAGTGGAAGAAGTGTTATCTGTTCTTTTATTTTTGCACACTGAGACTGTACATTTTAACTAAGATATTGTTATTTCATGCTTTGTTTTTGTCGAAACAAAGACTATTTCAGTTGAGATAGTCATATTTCTCGTGCTTTATTTTTATACACCGAGATATTTTAGTTAAGATACTGTTATCTCATTGTTTAGCTGATATACAATTATCTTATACTTCATTTTTGTAGAAACATAGTCTATTTCAGTTGAGATAGTGTTATCTCTTATTTTACTTTTGTACAAGACTGTACAATTAGTTGAGATACTATTATCTCATATTTTTTTGGGGTAGAAATAGACTATTTCAGTTGTGATAGTGTTATCTCATGTTTTATTTTATTTTTGTACACTGAGATTGTACATTTTAGCCGAGATATTGTGATCTCATGAATTATTTTAGTTGAGATAATATTATCTCATATTTTGCTTTTATAGAAAGACACTGTTTCAATTGAGATAGTGTTATCTCTTTCTTTATTTCTGTCCATGAGACTGAGATACTATTATCGCATGCTTTATTTTGAAAAAATACACAATACAAAAGAGAGATCGGATCACTCTAACTCCTGAGAGAAATTGACCCATGCATCTCCCACACACCTCATCGATTATGTCACCACAACCCACGTTTCTTTAATCAATTATTACATGGTTTTGGGGTACTACATGTGATAGCCAAGATACCGCTATCTCATAATTTATTTTTGTAGATACCGAGAATGTATAAGCTGAGATACAGTTATCTCTTTCGTTGTTTTTGTAAATACAAAGATTATTTTACCTGAGATACTATTATCTCATGATTTATTTTTGTAGATATCGAGAGTGTCCAAGCTATGATACAATTATCTCTTCTTTTGTTTTTGTAGATACAAAGGCTGTTTTACCTGAGATACCGTTATCTCAGAGACTATTACAAGTGATATAATTATCCCGTTCTTTTGTTTTTTAGAACCAGATACTATTCAATTGAGATAGCATTATCTTTTAATTTATTTTTGAGAATATATAGAGACTATCTAAGTTGAGATGTTATTATATCTTGCTTTGTTTTGTAATAGAGAGAATTTTTAAGTTGAGACATTGTTATCTTGTTCCCTACTAGTATGGTATGTATTGATATCGGTGAGATATTGGGCACTGTTTCAGATTTACCGCTATAAAGTTTTTAATTAAAAATTATGAATGTTTAATTGATTTTTTTTGACAAGAGTAATGAATACTCTATACAACAAACAAAAAAATAATTTAAAAAACAAAAGAGCAAAGTTGTTTCTCTCTTGTTAAAGAAACTGACAGACAAAACAATGTTTCCAAGCTCACTTTTAAAGCGATAGCACATTTTATATATCTATTCGAAGCACCATGGATACTAACCGACACCCAAAGCATTTCACCAAACATGATTCATTGCCATCAAAAGCACTTCATCGGACACCAACGACAGCCGACTAGTCCTGCCAGCCCTTCTTTTGTTCTCTAGTGATCCTTATCGAAAGCACCAAAGTATTAATGAGAGTAGATCTGTCTTGTATTCGCCAAAGCTCCAGTGTCACTGGCGATCATTGTCGAAGTTTTCACGAAGGGTAGCGGCGTCCTTGCATCTAAGTCCACTCGCCGCTGCGACATCTGCCTCACCTCCGCCGGATCCTAGCTCCTACCCTCCATTCATGCCGCCGACGATGATCACGTAGATGCTGGAGTTGACTTTGAGATGTTTTCTTTGTGTTATTTAAAATGTGGGCGTAATTTTGGAATGCGTGTGTAGTGAAAGATTAGAGGTGTTGTGAAAAGTTAGGATGGACTAATTAGGGCGTGCACTTTGTGTCATGTCCTTTTCAACAAGGCGCCCTATTAATTGCTAGTGGGTCTTGATTTTATTTTATTTTTTGTAGTTTTTTACTACACTTGAATGTTTAATGCCCTACTAAATTTTTTATTGTCTATTGAAGGGTGAGCAATGGAAGAATCTTTTGGATTAGATGATTTTGAAATAGAGGATTTGCAGACTCCAAATAATAATGTGGAAATGTTAGAAGTACCATCAATTGGGATGTCTTTTGAGACAATTGAAGAAGCACTAAAATACTATGAAGATTATGGTCAACAAAAGGGTTTTTGGATTCGTGCTTGGACTTCATCCAAAGGATAAAACATGTTGAATGAAGTGACTGGTATGTTATTTGTATGCACAAAAGAAGGAAAATACGTTGCAAAAACTAAGAAGGATGGCTTGGAAGAGATGATGAGAGAGGGGAAGATGGTCAAGTGATTCCAAAGAAAAGAAAAATAAGTTGTTCAACAGCTAAATGCAGATTCAATGCTCATTTGCGGATTAAGCGTGACAAATGGAGTCTGAAATGGAAGGTACCAATTTTCGACGATTTTTTTTTTTGAACAGTAAAAAAGATTAAACGGAATAAGAGAAACATCAAATCGAGGGGCGACATCCCAACAAGTTGGCACCCCACCCGGAGACAATCATCTGCCTCTCGTGACCCAAAAGATTGAAAGGTTGACAAGAAGACAACCAAACAACAATCGCCAATTAGTGACTCCATCTAAGAGGATGAAAATGAAGTCAAACCGACATATGCCCAAAGCAGTTAAGGATTTGACCGAAGCATTTCATAGAGAAAATTTGGAAATTTCTAAAGTTACTTCAGTTTTTGGTGGTGAATACATGGGCTTTGATAATAGAGACTGCTATAATCACTTGAGAAATGTGAGGCATATAGAGTTAGATGGTGGAGATGCACAATCAGTTCTCACCTATTTTAAAAACAAACACAGAATCCCCGATTTTTTTTTATGCAATTCAATGTGATGAAAGTGCGAGAGCAGTGAATTTTTTTTGGATGGACTCTTGATCTCGCATGGCATACCAATATTCTGGGGATGTAGTCACATTTGACACAACATATTGAACAAACAAGTATGATATACCTTTCGCACCATTTACGGGAATAAACCATCACATGTAGTCAATACAGTTTGGATGTACACTTTTGCAAAATGAGTCGGAGTTGACGTTTTTATGGTTGTTTGAGACATGGCTTGAAGCTATGGGAGGACATCCTCCAACTTCTATCATCACTAACCAAGACTTGGCAATGAAGGGAGCAATTGCCAAAGTCTTTCCCAACACCCATCATCGTCTATGCTTTTGGCATATGAAAAGAAATTTGTTGAAAAGTTGTCACAAGTGTACTACAAGTGATCGAAATTCAAGAAGGCGGTGAAAAAATGTATTTGGCTTACATATAAGAAAGAGGATTTTGAAGAGAGATGGAAGGCACTAATGAAGGAATATGCGTTAGAAAGCAATGAATGGCTTCAACAATTGTATGATATTCATGAGTCTTGGGTACCCCTTTACAATTGTGGCTCATTCTTTACCGGTATGAATACTACCAAACATAGTGAGGTTGTCAATTCATTTTTTGATGGTTTTGTAACTTCGACGACAAATCTCAAAAAGCTTGTTGTCAAGTATGAGCAAGCCTTGAAGAAAATAGTAAAAACGAAAAGTGATGAAGATTTTGAGTCCAAGCATAAGTTTGGAATTGTGAATAAGATTGAATTTTTGTTGAAGCATGCGGCAAAAGTTTATATTAGAAACATCTTCAACAAGTTCAAGGATGAAATGAGTGAAACCTTTCGTTACAAAGTTGAAGATGTGAGAGATAGCAATAGATTTCAATCATTCATAGTGAATTCAAAAGTTTATGAACTCAACAAGATCATTTTGACATTGGATTCACAAACTTATGAGGGTAGCTGTGAATGTCAAAAATTTGAGTTTCTTGGAATATTGTGTACACATATGTTGAAAGTGTTTGTCCAAATAGACATTGATGCAATACCTGACCATTTCATTCTTTCACGATGGAGACGAAAGGCCAACAAATTTAGGATAATTGATTTGAAGAATTGGTGCATGACAATGGCAAAGAAGAATCCAAAGCTTTAAGACTTAGCCATATGTGTCCAGAATCTACAAAATTGGCTTGTCTGGCCGCCCTGTCAAATGAGGCATACACAATTTTTATCGAAGCTATGAATGGTCTATTTGAGAAGCTCATAAAAGTTACTTCTCTTGTGCCTCCAATGGATATTTGTCTTGAAAAAGTTAATGTAGCTACTACCGAGCCATCTCACATATTACTTTCCAATTCAAATATCTCACAAACCAAGGTTAGGAAAAAAGATGCGACGGGAAAGGGTGCTAGTATACAATCCAGAAGATTGAAAAGCGGTATTTAGATGGCATTGAACAACAAGAAAAGAAATTGTAACTTATGCAAAAAGTTAGGACATGATAAAAGAACTTGTCCCAAGAATCCGATGAGTAAAACTTACAAAGGTAAATGAATTATAATTTTTGTTAACATAATTGTTCTTATTTTTTTCTCACCGTCAATTTTTTTTCACAGCCTTAGAAGCGGGAGCACAAAATTCTGAAGTGAGCAAGACGTGCTTCTTAGCAACAGTAAAGAAAGAGAAGAAGAATGGACTCCAACCTAAACCCATGGCGTCAGCTACGAAAAATTAAGAATTAGATGATATCTTAATTAAGTTTCTTAGACCTAGGTTTTTGTCCATGACTTCAAGTTTGGTTTTTGTCTATCACTTAAAGTTTGGTTTTTGTCCATGTGGTACATAATTTGCTCCTGGTATGTGGAGCCATTACCATTGCTTGACCAAATCCTAGACATAAATTAATGGGTTCCCCCAAGCGTAGGGCTGAGACCGGTGTAGCATAACACCCGGTAAGACCGGAATTGAATCCACAGGTATGGTGGAGAGTGCTTAACTAAAAACTCGGGTTGTGAGATTTAAAACGGCTCTAAGGTAGCCACCCCTTATAATATGATGGGAAGAATTAACTAAACTAAAGTAAATTTGGTTTTCCTTAAATTACTTAAAAGATGGTACAGTCGTAGGGTTCCTAACACGGGTGACCAAGCCTGGACAAATCAGCTCCATTTAGTGTTCCAAAAACATTTGACTTTAGAGAGAAAAAGATACCCCGAAAGATGCGAATCCTTGTGGTCACCGTTTACCCATGTACAGTGAAGAACGAGTTTTGGTCCCCCATTCCTCGCGTTAAAGGGCTTCGACAATGGACAATGCCTGGATTCGTCCAAAGGAAGTTCTTTAATAACCTAAAATTGCTTTTTCCCATTATTAATTTTGAAAATAGGAGCAAGAACATACCCAGCCCTGGCCACGACGTGTTAATCACCCCTCAACCATACCTAAGTGACTACTCACTCATCACCTTGTTAAACACAGCAATAACATCAAACCTAGATCTAAACATGCTTCAAACAATTGAAATAGGGAAAAGAAAACAGAAAAACACGATACCACAGAATGCGGAAGAAAAGACGGACTCGATAACTGAGGAAGATCAAGAATTCAGTGCTTGAAAATGCTAAGAAACTTGAATTACACTTGAATCTCAAAATCACCCTGAAAACAGCAGCCAAAGTTATGAAAATAATGTGAACGTTCTAAATTCTGGAACCCTAATTACGAGTTGTAAGAGGGTTTTTATACTAATCTCTCCTAGTGTCAATTAAAAATCGGAATAAAACATAAAATCCATTGCGCGAAGGCCAAACACTGCCGTTCCACTGCTGAATTAACCAACCGGTAGCGCTACCATGAAAATGGTGTAGCGCTACTGCTTCCCTTAACTGCCCCCTTTGACTGGTTGACCGCTGAACCTTCTGTTCATTCTTGTGCCTTTTTGTACCGTTCTTGAGCGCTCCAGAGAAATAATGTAGCGCTCCTGATGGGTTTCGAGCATTTTTCACGCGAAATCGACTTCAACAGTTAGTCTCCACAGCTTTTGCTCACTCTCGAACCTCCATCACGGCCTTTACGGGTACCTTCCATTAGCACCAGAACATCACGAATATCTGTAATTAAACGCAAACACAAAATCCAACCACGTGCACGCATTAAATGGAAAATGAGGATTAACTGCACATTTAACGCGCTAATTCTACCCTACTTAGGCGCTTATATCTGTGATATTGCGCGCCTATCACACCCCCCAACTTGAAGGTTGCTGGTCCCAAGCAACGAAAAGAATAAAAATAAATGAAGTGATAGATCTTTTAAACCCCTGGGCGGCCCCGGTAGGACGAGTGAAGTTTTGTGAGGGTTTTCAGCAGTGATCACCCACAAAACACAAAGGACTCGGACACTTCAAATGTAACTCAACCTAATCAATAACCTCTAAAAACACTACAATAACTGTCAAGCATGTCAAAGGCAAGATATTTCATCCATGGATAAAGTTAAACAAATGAACTCCGTACCAAACTTAGCACAAAAATTAATCCTCTCACCTATGATCGGATAGCGAATTTTCACATGACATACGTGAATGAAAAGCCACATAAAGAAATTTACCAATCTCGAGAACAGTCCACACACCGTTGATAGCCCAGTGTTTCTTTAACCACACTCCTTCCTTCTTTTTCTTTGTTTTTTCTCATGGTCGTGCAATGCCAGATCTCTCGGGCTTTTTAGTTGACTCTTTAGCGAGCTTTGGGTCGGCTATCCCCAAGCCAAGCGGTCTTAGAGCACCAGGTTTTAAGAGACCCCTACGGACTTAATTACTTAAGTAAAAAAGGCTTTATTGAGATCCCAACTATCCACATTTAGCGATACTTTCACAAGGTCAATCCATCTTTTGATGCGAACAACACGGTGGAAGCATAACCCGATTGCCCGGTTACTACTCAATGGACGCCCGGATAAGCATTAACAATCTAGCACACATAACTCTTTCTTTCTTTCCTTTTTTTCCTTTTTTTTTAGAAGGAGTTCCACAAAGTCCCATCAAACAAGTTAACACATACAAGATTACCAATGACACATGAACCAAACTCGAGACCGGCAAATCATCAAGTGGGACAATGTGTGTGTGAGCATGCTTTCAAGTGACCAAACGCTATCCAACTATAGATGATACGGGCTAACCAAGTACTTCTTTAACATCATGTTCACGAGCTTAAGTCTATACATGAAATCATATCTAGACGCCGACTCGCACAACAACCACTGTAGTGCTAATTAACAGTCATCAACCAAGAATAGTTACACCCAAACATCCAAACTCCTTTCTTTTTTTTCTTTTTTTTTTGAAAAACATGTACGAAGTACACCCTCTCCCCAACTTAGAACATGCTATGTCCTCAAAGCATGAAGACAAACATAGAAATGGAAAAACAAAGGAAAGAGATGGATCGTCGGATGGCAGCCAACCATCATGATCCCCGCCGATGTATGGGGAATTTGCTGTCACCGTTGCATTTCGTCATCAAAACTGCTTCCAGGATCCGCTCCTTCGGACCTAAAAAGGTCCATAGCTAGTCACACAGAGTCGCGCTGAAGTTTTATAGGACTTACAACCGCCACATTTCGTGGCACCCCTGCTCGAGGCTCTTGAATACCGCACTCACTCCGACAGAGAGGCCCAAACTACCAAGGCTGTTGTGGTAGCATGCTCGTCCTGTAAAAGACTGAAGAATCAACTACCTACTAGGCAACAAATGACATCAGTACTGCCTGCTCGTGGAGTCAAGGCCACAACAAGAATTAATGAATATAAAAGAACACCACCAAACATTCACGCAGTCTCACGTGTCATACTTTTCTCCCCATGTCCAGTGAATGAGCGAGAAACGGGTGGCTATGCAAGACCAACAAGTCAAAAACCCTAAACTTAAAAAGAATTTTTTTTTGAAAATTAAAAACAGACACGAAAATACACAAATCGCCCTTACTAACTGGAGCTGGGCACACGATCCTTATTTAAATAGCGGCGTGTGAAGCTATAAATACCCAAGTCAATGATCGGTACCCCTATTGCTAGGAGTTGAGTCCACACTCAATAAAGAGCATGGTACACGTGAGCTACCCGTCAAAACATAGCCCAACGGCTAGACAACGGAAGTATCCGAGTGAACTGGATCAACTAAGTCCTCCTCAGGTTCACCTACGTCTATTATATCTAAAAATGGTTTAAGACGCTGCCCATTAACTTTGAAAATATGATTGTGCTTAGGATCGCAGACATCTATCGAACTGTTCAGGTAAACCTTATAGACAATATATGGCCCATCCTAGCGAGACCTCAACTTACCAGGAAACAAGTGAATGCGCGAAATATACAGTAAGACTTTCTACCCAACAGTAAAGGTTTTGCGCTGAATATTCCTATCATGGTACGCCTTAACCTTAGCTTTATAAATGCTAGTGTTTTCATACGCATCATTCCTAATTTCCTCAAGCTCACACAATTGGAGCTTCCTATGGGCACCTGCTTCTGGCAAACTTGCGTTCACCGTCTGAATGGCCCAATGGGCCTTATGCTCCATCTCCACGAGCAGGTGATAGGCCTTACCGTAAACAAGCTGATAAGGTGAAGCACCTAACACAGTCTTGTAAGCAGTGCGGTAAGCCCACAGCGCATCAGCCAGCCGCTGGGACCAATCCTTCCTACTCGGATTTACCGTTTTCTCTAAGATCCCCTTAATTTCTCGATTGGCCAACTCAGCCTCGCCATTGGTCTGACGGTGATAGGCTGTAGACACCTTGTGAAAGATGCCATACTTCCTCATCAACGCCTCAAAGGACTGATTACAAAAGTGGGTGCCCTAATCCAAAATAATGGCACGTGGCATGCCAAATTGCGATAAAACATTATTCCTCAAAAATTCAAGCACCACCTTTGAATCACTAGTCCTAGTGGGAATTGCCTCTACCCACTTTGACACATAATCCACCACTAGGAGGATGTACTCAAAACCATGTGACATTGGAAATGTGGCCATAAAATCAATGCCCCAACAATCGAAGACCTCCAACACATAAATATTTTGAAGGGGCATCATGTTTCGTGAGCCGACTTTGCCTAACTTTTGGCATCAGTCACAAGACTTACAAAAAATGTATGCATCCTTAAACAGGCTTGACCAAAAAAAGCCACACTATAGCACCTTGGCGGTGGTTTTCTTGGCGGAAAAATGACCGCCGCACGCCTTTGAATGACAAAACTCTAAAATTTCCCTTTGACCAACCTCGGGGACACAACGTCGCACTATATGGTCCGCGTAGTACTTGAACACATATGGATCATCGAAAATATAGTGCCGGACCTGCGTTAAGAATCACTGCTTTTCAAGTGTAGTCCAATGGGGTGGAATCTACTCAGTCACCAAATAATTAGCTATATCCGCAAACCATGGGCACGTATTAGCAGCGAACAAGTGCTCGTCAGGAAAAGTATCTGTGATAGGAAGATGAGAGGAGGGGTCCTCAAACTCTAGACCAGATAGGTGATCGGCCACTACATTCTCTACCCCTTTCTTATCCTTAATGATGAGGTGGAATTCTTGCAGCAAAAGAATCCACCGGATAAGGCGAGCCTTCGCATCCTGCTTGGTCATCAAATACCTCAAGGCCGCATGATCGGTATATACCATAATCTGCGAACCCACCAAGTAGGACCGGAACTTATCTAAGGCAAACACCACTGCTAGCAATTCCTTCTCAGTGGTGGTGTAGTTAATTTGTGCCTCATTAAACGTTTTGCTTGCATAGTAAATGACACAGGGATCTTTCCCTCGCCTCTAACCTAAAACTGCCTCGACTACATAGTCGAATGCGTCACACATTAGCTCAAATGGCAAACTCCAATTTGGGGGCGAAACGATTGGCGGAGTAGTGAGACTCCACTTCAACTTCTAGAAGGCCCCCTCACAAGCGTCGGACCACACAAAGGGTGTGTCTTTCGCTAACAGTTGACACAATGGCCGGGAGATGACACTGAAATCCTTAATAAATTGCCGATAAAACTCGGTGTGAACTAGAAAAGACCGGACATCCTTGACAGTCTTTGGAGTGGGAAGATTCGCAATTAAGTCTATCTTCGCCTTGTCCGCCTCAATGCCCTTAGATGAGACAATATGTCCCAAAACAATTTCTTGGGTCACCATGAAGTGACACTTCTCCCAATTCAGCACAAGTCACTTCTCCTCGCACCTTGTCAAGACTTTTCCTAAGTTCTCGAGACATCCGTCAAATAAATCCCCAAAACTGAAAAGTCATCCATGAACACCTCCACAATCTTCTCTACCATATCGCTGAAAATTTCCATCATACACCTTGAAAAGGTGCGGGGAGCATTACACAAGCCAAAAGGCATGCGACGGTAGGCAAAAGTACCATATGGGCACGTGAATGTGGTCTTTTCCTGGTCCTCCATGGCTACCTCAATCTGATTGTAGCCAGAGTATCCATCCAGGAAACAATAGAATGCTCTGCCCGCAACTCTCTCCAAAATTTGATCAATAAATGGGAGGGGAAAATGATCCTTCCGGGTGCTCGCGTTGAGCTTCCTGTAGTCAATGCAAACACGCCACCCGGTCTGCACACGGGTTGGGACTAGCTCACCCTCCTCATTCCTCACAACAGTCACTCCTGCCTCCTTAGGCACAACCTGAACAGGACTTACCCACTCATTGTGGACAATCGGGTAAATGATACCCGCATCTAAAAGTTTAAGCACCTCCATCTAAATCACCTCCTTCATATTGGGGTTCAGACGCCGCTGGGGTTGCCTAGAAGGCTTCACATTCTCTTCCAGAAAAATGCGGTGTGTACACACCATAGGACTAATACCTTTTAAATCAGCTATCGTCCAGCCAATTGCCCCTATATGCTCTCTCAGCCGGGCAAGTAATTTGGCCTCTTGATCTGCCTCCAAGGAGGAGGAGATCACCACAGGAAAAGTATCATTACCTTTAAGAAAGGCGTATTTCAGAGTATTTCGCAGAGGTAAAACTCAGGTTTCAGTAGCTGGACCGCTGATGGGAGAGCTTTAGATAATGGGGCACCCAGCAGTTCGAGAACTGAGTCCCAAGCGGCGCAACATACATCCTTAACTACTAGCATCTCCATCAAACTCCCGACCTCTGGAGAATCTAAAAATAACGCCTCTTCGGCGGTCAGCGCTATCTCCAAAGGATCCTTGTATAGGATATTATCGACATGCTCCTGCACTAGCGTGTCGATCAGACTCACTTCATAGACCTCCTCATGATCCTCGACTCGGCTGTCCACATTGAAAACATTCACCTCGGTGTTCAAGTCCCCAAATGATAATTGGACTTGTCCAGTTTTGCAATTCATTACAGCACTGGAGGTGGCTAAAAATGGACGGCCAAGGATAATGGGAGTCTTCTAAAAAACTTCCAGAATTGGATATGTGTCCAAAACAATGAAATCCACGAGGAACAGAAAATCCCACACTTGAATCAACACATCCTCCACTATCCCCTTAGGAATTCTCACACTCCAGTCAGCCAGCTGTAGCACAACCGGTGTGGCTTTAAGATCACCTAAGCGTAATCTTAAGTATACCGAATATGGGAGCAAGTTGACACTTGCTCCCAAATCCAGCAAGGCCTTATCAAAACTCTGGCTCGTTATAGCTATAGGGATGGTGGGGCAACCTGGATCTTTTCGCTTAATCAGAATATCAGCTTGGAGAATGGAGCTCACCTGCTCCGTCAGGAGCACTTTGTCCTGACTCTTAGTTCTCCGTTTCGATGTGCACAGCTCTTTCATCACTTTAGCAAACTGAGGAATAGCGTCAATGGCTTCCATTAAAGAGATAGGAAATTGAACCTTCTTGAACAATTCAAGAATCTGGAAGATCACATTGACGTTCAGCTTTGCCACCAAGTGATGGGGATATGGTGCAACGGGTGGCAAAGAAGTTGTGGGGGCTGCAAGCGTGGGCACCACTACCTCAGGTGACTCTAATTCTTTCTCTTCCTCAGTACACTTCCCCACGGTAGGGACAACTACTGGTGCAGCGACCGGCTCCGGAGGTGGAATCGGTTTTTGCTTAGGAGGAATCGTCTTATCAATCACCTTCCCACTTCTGAGAGTGGTGATCGTTTTTGCTTCCTCCGGACTGGGGTTTGAATTACTTGTGTCTGAACCATCTTCCAGAAAATTAGTACCAACAGCATTGGTGTGAGGTTGAGAGGGAAATCTTCCCCTCTCTTGTTGGGCTTGCCCAACTGCTGCCATCAATTGAGTCAATTGAGACCTAATGTCTCCTATGGCTTGCTTAGTCTACTCAGTAAAGCTCAGTTGAGACTGCATGAGAGCCTTCAAGATCTCATCAGTCTGCCTATCTCTCATAGGTTGATTTTTGCCTAGGGGTGGTCTAGAGAATGAAGGACCGAACCCCTGCTGATTTTTGCATCTGTTGCTGTGGTGGTGCCTGGGGTGGCACTGGTACTTTAGGATCTCTCCAACTCAAGGCTTGGTAATGTGCCCAACCCGGATTATAGGTGTTTGAGAACGGATCCCAACGTTGGTTCACCGCATTCACCTCAGCCTGGTTACTTTGGTATGCCTCTTTAACCATCTGAAAAGTGGGGCAGACAATCACTAAATGCCCCAGACACTCACAAAGCGTGCATACCTCCTTAACTCTCACATCACTCACCTGTTGGACTTGCTTCAGACGAAAGTCCTCCATTTGCTTGGACAATTTGTCCAGCTGAGCCTGGATAGTGTGTTCTTTCACACTAAGGGGGAAAAATACCAAACCCACTGGGTCCCTGTGCAGCTACGGCCCTGTCAGCAAGGTAAGAGGGTTTCCAACTTTGATGCTTTTCGGCCAACTCCTCTAGAAAATCCCATGCCTCATCCGGGGCCTTATCCAGGAAATCTTCCTCTCTATAGAGGTACTCAATCTGCTGGGTCGTCGCAATACTTAGGCCCAGGTGGAAGAATGTTACCAACTAGTATTTCTCATACCCATGGTGGGGTAAGGATAGCAGCAAGTCCTTGAACCTCTCCCAACACCTTAAAAATGACTCGCCCTCTTTTTGCCTGAACAACTGGATTTGGCGAGTCAGGTGTTGTGACTTGCTTTCAGAGAAATACTTCTTATAGAACATATCCCTTAATGCTACCCACGTCGTGAGAGATTACTCCTTTTGTATTCTGAGCCACTTATCTGCACTATCCTTCAAAGAAGCGGGGAAAAGCTTAAGGCAAGCGTTTTCCCACTGGGAGTTGGTGGCCAGGGTGCGCACCAATCCCTCAAAATGAAGGACATGTTCGTACGGGTCCTCATTCTCTCTCCCGTAAAAGAGAGGAAGAGCATTATGGGTTCCTAGTTTAACAGTGAAGGCGTTGCATGCCTCCACGGTCTCGGTTGGCAATACTATTGGGCCAAGAGGAGTAGTTCTCTCGGGACGCATATAATCGCGCATAGTTCTTTGTTCTGCCATCGGTGGCTCAATCTCTAAGTCAACAAAAAGGCTGTCTATTGCTATAGGCTCAGTACTGGTTGACACTTCCTTAACTACAGGGATTTCTAGTGACGAAAAATTTGACTCAATAGCTACTAGACGCCGAGTGTTATCCCTGTAGTACTTAGGTTTCAGAGGCGATTGCTTTCCTACAATTGAGGATTGCTTGCCTCTACCTATGGTGAATTCAGAAAAACCCAAAAGAAAATAAACTCTAACTACCCAAATTCTTAACACCTCTTGTCGTCCCCAACAATGGTGCCAAAAAGGCTTGACCAAATCCTAGACCTAAATTAATGGGTTGCCCCATGCGTAGGGCTGAGACCGGTGTAGCATAATACCCGGTAAGACCGAAATCGAATCCACAGGGACGGTGGAGAGGGCTTAACTAAAAACTCGGGTTGTGAGATTTAAAACGGCTCTAAGGTAGCCACCCCCTTGTAATATGATGGGAAGAATTAACTAAACTAAAGTAAATTTGGTTTTCCTTAAAGAAGGTACGATCGTAGGGTTCTTAACACGGGTGAGGGCCTGGACATATCAGCTCCGTTCAGTGTTCCAAAAACATTTGCCTTTAGAGAGAAAAAGATACCCCGAAAGATGCGAATCCTTGTGGTCGCCGTTTACCCATGTACAGTGAAGAACGAGTTTTGGTCCCCCATTCCCCGCATTATAAGGGCTTCGACAATGCCCAGATTCTTTAATAACCTAAAATTGCTTTTCCCCATTATTAATTTTGAAAATAGGAGCAAGAACATACCCAGCCCTGGCCACGACGTGTTAATCACCCCGCAACCATACCTAAGTGACTACTCACTCATCACCTTGTTAAACACAACAATAACATCAAACCTAGATCTAAACTTGCTTCAAACAATTGAAATAGTAAAAGAAAACAAAAAAACACAATACCACAGAACGTGGAAGAAAAGACGGATTCGACAACTGAGGAAGATCAAGAATTCAGTGCTTGAAAATGCTAAGAAACTTGAATTACACTTGAATCTCAAAATCACCCTGAAAACAGCAGCCAAAGTTAAGAAAATAATGTGTACGTTCTAAATTCTGGAACCTTAATTATGAGTTATAAGAGGGTTTTTATACTAATCCCTCCTAGTTACAATTCACTACTACAAAAAACCATAAACATCACCTTATAAAGCGTGACGGAAAGGGAGATCAATCACAGCAAAAAAGTGTGATCATTTCCGGTAAAAGCGAGATGAAAACTACTTCCTGCGTTCTTTTTGGGTTTTTTCTATCTCGGTTTATCATGAAAAGCGTGGTTATATGTAAGTAAAGAACACAGCAAAAAAGTGTGATCGTTTATGGTCAAAACTGAGATAGAAAATTGTTTAGCATGTTCTTTTATTGTTTTAGATCTCATTTTCTCTTTAAAAGCGTGATTAAATGTCTTTACCATCACACTAAAAAAAACGTGATTAAAAGAGGCATCACAATTTTTTTTTTGTTGAATTTGGCAATCAATTCTCGAATCGCTGATCATTTTCCACTAATGCAACTATTAACATAAACCATAACAAATAATTAATCTAACCAAGAAATTTTCATTAAACAAATTTTCCCTTCATAATAGGATATGAGAACCAGTATCCATTAACCTTCACAATAGTAGCAAACTAGAACTTTGAATAACAACGATAAAACAAACCAAAATAAGTCAATACTGATAAGTCGATGCCACAAGTATACTAGGTCTACAAATGATCATACTGATAACAATGATAAAACAAACCAAAATAAGTCAATGACAAGGGAATACCCTCAAATAGAAAACAATACTAGAGCCAATACTAGATTTCAAAATAGAATATCAGCATCCAATACTAGAGCTAGCATCGGAAAGCTGCAAATCAGCACCTCAAAATGAGCATCAGTAGCAGTAGCAGCAGCAGCATATCCACATCAATACTGATACCCTCATTGCCCTTCAATGTAGTAGATCATCTCCCAAAGCAGAACTCAAACCATAATCAGCAATAGCATCAGTAACAAAGATAAATCCCCAGCGACGGTCCCTAATATTTGCAACCCAGGCCAAAGATAGAAAGATAAATCCCAAGCGACAATCGAGCCAATCAGCAGCAAAACAGAATAGGAAGCAACAAGCAAAAAACCAAAAAAAGATTCAGTTTCTAAACAGAAGTAGACCAAGCAGCAGCATTGGGAATTCTCAAGCCAACAAATGCAGACCAAGAGAAACACGTTTATAATATATGTATCATAATAGTCCCCCTCTTTCCTCGCTATATATCTCTCACAATACATGTATTTTTCTCCCTAAAAACCTCTTATAGTTAACAAGGGTCCTACACCTAAAACCAAATAGATAGCCGCTCATATTTTCAGCATTTAAACACCTGAAACCAAGTAAAATCATATTTTTAGCATTTAAACAACAAATGTCAGCACCTAAACCACATTTTCAGCAACTAAACCACAGTTTCAGCATATTCTGAAGCATTAGATATGACATCGAAGTATATACAGCAAGTGCACCAAAGCATTTCAAAAGAAGTGAACCCAAACAACGATATATTGTGAAGAATAAATAGTGAAGCATACCAGAAACAAGTGATATTGGATTGAAGAGAGCTCTTCAGTCGGGATCACTTCATTGTCTACACGCCTCTATCAAAGATAAATAAGATAAGTTAATCATTTAGAATAATTTTCAACTACAAACTTCACGGACGAAACAATAATAACTACTGCATTAATCCATTACAACGCATGATCCAAACTGATATGAAAACAAAAACTACAAAACATGAATAGCTATAGAAAACCATCAGTATCCCAATAATGGTGACTATCCATGGTTGATTCTAATACAACCAAGAGCAGCAAGAACAAATAACAACAGAGAGAGAGAGAGAGAGGTTACCTGTTCTCATCATTGCTGGAGTTGGAGCTTTTGTTCGATTGAAGTCCATAGATGAAAGTCGTGAACTGATATGTGTTAATGGTTGGGGAAGTTGTCTGTCTATAGATACAGTAGTCGCCTTAGTCTTCTAGGAACCCAAATGGCGGCCCAAAACGAATAATACTCGCCTCTCTCTTCTTCGACTTCTAGAGTTCTTGCAGATATGGTGGAGAGTACAGCAAAAACGGTCGCGCCCAAACCATTTTCCCCAAAACGAATATGGGGAGAGTATAGCAGAAATTAGAAATTTGGGGAAAATGGTCGTGCCCAATTCGTTTTCCTCTCGATTAGAAGTTTGGGGCTTTCCATCACCGCGTCAAAGCGTGATGAGTTCTTTTCCATGGCAGCTTCAAAAGCGTGATGGTTTGGGTTTTTCTTGTCGTGCGAGACCCTTGTTTTCCATCTCAGTTTGGGGAAGTAACCATCACTGCTGAAAAGCGTGATGGTTGGGGCACGGCAAAATTTGTTTTCGTCTCACTTAAACAAACAAAGTGAGATTAAAAAACTAGTTACAATCTCGCTTTTTTAACCCCTGAGATTAAAACTTTTCCTTCCATTTCTTTATCACACTTTTTCTAAAAGTGAGATCTTTCTAAAATTCCTAGTGTGATACTTATGGGATATTGTAGTAGTGATTGAAAATTGGAATAAAACAAAAAATCCATTACGCGAAGACGAAACGCTGCCGTTTCACTGCTGAATTAACCAATCGGTAGCGCTACCATGAAAATGGTGTAGCGCTACCGCTTCCCTTAACTCCCCCCTTTGACTAGTTGACCGCTGAACCGTTGACCCATCTAAACCCTTAGGTAGCGCTACACCACTTTTGGTGTAGCACTCTAGAACCTTCTGCTCATTCTTGTGCCTTTTTGTGCCATTCTTGAGCGCTCCAGAGAAATAATGTAGCGCTCCCAATGGGTTTCGAGCATTTTCCACGTGAAATCGACTTCAATAGTTAGTCTCCACAGCTTTTGCTCACTCTCGAACCTCCATCACAGCCTTTACGGGTACCTTCCATTAGCGCCAAAACATCACGAATATCTGCAATTAAACACAAACACAAAATCCAACCACGTGCAAGCATTAAATGGAAAATGAGGACTAACCGCACGTCTAACGCTGTAAAGACCCGTAAAATAGTGTTGTTTTTCGTAAATTAATATTGGAAAAGATTTAAAGTGATTAAATGGGGAGTAATTATGTGGTATTTGTGATTGGGGTTGATTTGATTTACATATGTGAATTGTGGGGCTTGTGTGTAATTATTGGAGAGTGTATAAGGGAGTGGGTGTAGGGGATTAGAGCAAAAATCTGCCCCTTTCTTCCTCTTTGACAGCCAAACTCCCTCTCTCTCTCAACTCCTCCATTGCTCTCTCACTCAAAACTTCAAACCACTTCATCCCAACTAAAAACCTTCATAACCCTTCATCAAAATCAGTCCCTCTTCGCGTTTCCAAGCTCGGTTTGTGCTCATTTTGCCCCGGGAGGCATACATTTGCTTGAAGCTCAAATAGGAGGAGCTAGGGTTTTAGGATCTCATTTTTGGAGCTAAATCACTCTTGAGGTAGGGGATTTCTATCTTCTCTAAGTGTTTTGAGGTGTTTAATGTGAGTGGTGTAACCACATTTGATCATTTTCTTCATTTCTTGCAAGAAAACCCATTTTTCATGTTCTTGTTTTGGTTGGGTTTGATTCACGTTTTTGATGTTGTGCTAAGTTAAATGTGTTGTTGTTTCATTACCTTGGATGCCTTTGAGTCAAATTTTTTCCTTGGAAGTGATTGGGTTGAGCCCCATTGTGATCTAAGTGAGAAAAACCAGATTGAAACCTGTAACTTTTGCTCGTAATGGCTTTTGTATCGATACTACCTTTCTTTAGTATCGATACCTATTCGTTCTGTTTCGTTTTAGGTGGTCCGGTATCGATACTAGCTTTCCTTAGTATCGATACCCATCTGTTTATAAGGCAGATTTTGACCTAACTTCGCGGGCACGCCCCGGCTTCGTCCGAACTCCGATTGAGGTGATTCTCGAACCGTTGGAAAGCTCTATGAGTCTACTTTCAAACCCAATTGGTCTCATATTCATAGCCTTTATATTTTGAGAGAAATGTGCTTCTTTCTATCAAGGTGTTAGGTTTTCTCGAGGTTCATAACTCCATTTATTATGTTCCTATGCTCCGGGCCTTTATTGGTCTTTTCTAAGCTTCTCAACTTGACTTTTAAGCTTTGGTAATCTATCATGGTATGAATTTCACACGTTCTTGGACACATATTAACTTTGCCATGACCGACACACTACGAGCGTTCAAACTAAGTGAATCACATGGAATGAACGTGAGGTGTAAATGAAAGAATGAAAGATGTGACACGGGGTCCTATGGAAGGATATGCCCGGAATGACACGGGGCCCTCACAATATGCCCGGAATGACACGGGGCCTATATGGCATGCCCGGAATCTTAGTAAATGATGAAATTAAATGAAACAAGGGGTGTGTGAGTGAGTTGGACACCTACGGAATATCGGGTACGTATCGGACACAACGGCACACCGGTTAATCTTGGTCGAGCATATGGAATTCTAATTGTTTATATCTAAAATTGGGGCTTCCGTGAGTATATTGTGAAATCTCCCTTTTGTTGCGTGCACTCCATTAGCATTTCATCATATTTAGATTTGATAGACGTTTCCTACGAGCTAGTGAGCTCACCCTAAAAATTTTCAGGTAATCAACCCGGAGGAGCATGATGTGGTGCATGCATGGCATGTTTTGGAAGCGATAATGGAGTTACCTTATCATCTTTGAGTTCACTATTTTTGTTAAGATGATTTTGTAGCTAAATTTTGGTTTATCTTTTGACAAGGAGATTTGTAATAACTCTTGTATTTACTCATTTCATTTGGGGTATGGGTACCCGTAGCTTGTTGTAATATTTGACTTTGACCCGGCGAAATTATTTTGACTTCGACTTGACCGTGTGAAGTGTGGACTTCCACGTGGAATTTATGATTATTATGTTTCACAAAATGTGGCGGCGTGACAAAATCGCTAATTCTACCCTACTTAGGCATTTATATCTGTGATATTGCGTGCCTATCAACCATGACTTTAATGAAGCTCCAATTGATTTGTAATGGAATTCTAGTTACTTAACTTTCTTGGTTTCACTGAACTTTTGAGTTCGTGTTGGCCATTGGCTCCCCTATGCATCTAGTTATATTGGGTGAACAATTGTGCATTTGGTGCCCTTTCATATCTTTCATTTATTTTATTTTTTGCATCTTTTTTCTGGTCGCTCTTTTGTGAAAGGAAACTTTTTTGGCTTGTAGCCTGCTTTGTTGTTGGGTAAAGAATTTAGATCACCTAATTGGTGAGATTGGATTAGTTATATTTGTGAGATGGAATCCATAGCATTGACTTTTGCTTTTTCCTGGAATCCTATATCGAAGATCGCTATTATTTTTATTTTATTTTTTACAGTTTGTTGGAGCTCTGAAGTTAAAAGTTTGGTTTTTGTTCAACACATACATTCATAGCAAGTTTTTTTTTTTTTTTTTGCACGGCGAAAAAGAATTGTATTGCTCCAATAGAATAGACACAATAAAAGGGGGACAAAGCACAAAGGCATCACAATGCGATAGGAACACCCCAACTAGGTTGACACCTAACTCTCGCGACAATCATATGCCGCTAAGACCCAAACATAGTTGGCAAGAGACCAGCCAGCCACACCACACTCAAAAATTCCTCAGCAGATACAATCAAGTATTCGAAATGATACCCAAGCACCTATAGCACCAAAACATAGCAAAAAGAAAGCTAAAGTATTCATAGCAAGTTATTCTTTCATTCATAGAAAGACCAGACATGATGGATCATAAAAAGATAGGCCAATGGCGGCTCCAAGAATTTTGAACAGGATGTTCAAAAATTACCTTTAACTCTACTAGCTCTATTAACTAGCCATAGATACACAATTTTTTATATATATTAATTTGATTAATGAGACCATAATATGAAAAATACATAGATATATGTCACAACAGCATGTTCTGCGCGAATTTTATTTTTTAGGCTAAGCAAAATTAAACGGGCACATTAGTTTTTATTGTAGAAAATTGTATGGAAAATAAATTCACTCATTTTTTGACGTATATTCTTATTTTTTGAGATATAGAGTTGATTGATGTTTAGAGAAAAGACAGGGCACGATATCGATACCAATAGATACTCTTTTCTCTCTATTTTTTATTTATTTTTATTAAGAGTATTTACTTTGTTTGAGCTAATATATTAGTTATTCAATTGTGAATTTCCTGAATTGATGGATATTTACAGTATAGGAATAAGTGTTCAAATAAACTCGAGATAAAATTGTTACATGTAATATAAAATGTAAAAGAGTTTATGTTGTTTCATTGACCATCTATGGGAAGCTATGGAGCCTCTTTTGGCTTTTTAATTGGGTTCTTTACATTGGATTGATTTATGGGCTGATTTTTGGAGGCTAGTTGTTCAATTTTTTGGGTTCAGTATTCAAATATTTATGCGAGGGTGTTCAAATATTTTTAGATTGGGTGTTCAAAACGAACAAAACTTAAATAAAAGTACAAAAAATTACATGTATTCTATTTTTTTTTTTTTTTTGTTTAGGGTGTTACTTGAACACCCTAAAATCAATGTGGAGCCACCTATGCCATAGTCAAAGAGGTGTTCCTATGAATCATAAAACCATAGGCAAAGAGTTGCATTATATGCAAGGTTAACCAGCTCCAGCATATGTGTTTATTCAATGTGATCTGACCCAAAATGTTGCAAATATGTTCAGGATGAAACTGTACATGGAGAATACTCAAAACTCTGTAATGAAATTCTACAACCTATATATTTCAGTTCAATTCACCCTGATACTGCAAAATAACAGAAAAACATGAACAAAGGGTACAACTTTGCTTTTCAGATTCTAGTTTCCCCAGTTTATCCAAATTTTATTTTTTTGTGCAAGCAATCACCATCCTTTGCAAGAACACTGTCATTTAGAAAGGAAGACAATGCCACTCAAGTTAAAAGTTGTAGGTTTCAAATTTCTCGTTATTGCAGTCATATCCAATGGTTCTTAAAGGAAATAAGGAGGAACCCTTGTTTCTCGTCATTGCAAAGCTACTTGGTCCCAATGGTTGTTAAGGGTAATAATCATCCATTGTGAAATAACCATAAAACAGAGCATATTTATTGTTACAGCAAGGTTATCTTGAATTACTAGAAAAAAACGCTCACGGTGGTCCAAAACTAATAAAGGTAGTATGCTTGTACACCACAATCTTTGAACATATGCAAGAAAAATTGCAAAATAACTAGCCTTCAATGGAACTTTTTGCACAAGTATAGGTTATTCAAAAAGGACATAATGAACTTGCATTAAGGTAAGGAACCGTCCATCTGGGAAAAACATAACCATATACATTTAGCAGTATACGCACTTAGAACTTAGTAACATAAACTCCTGAAAATTTAAAGAATACGACAATAGATAAAATAAGGTCTAAAGACATGAATGAAAAATAGTAGATAGTTTGTCTTGCCTCCTCTATTGATTATTCACACGCTCAAAGTCCAGTGGCGGCTCCAGGAATTTTCTTGTGGGTGTTCATAAATATTTACACTAGCATATCATCTCGAGAAACTGCAATGATATATAAACTAAAATTCATATATTCATATCAACAATGTTGTCTAAAAATAGCAAAGTACAAATACCTATTACAATAGCCCTCGACGACTTTTCATGTTTTGAAACTGTTGTATAATAGTCTCATTATCAACGGTATTAAATATATTGCTCTCAATGTAAGGAACTAAACAATCATTCATCCACTGATCTCTCATTCGATTGCGCAGATTGCTCTTTATGTACTTCATTGCCGAAAAACTTCTTTCAACTGAGGCAGTTGCGACAGGAAGAGTCAACTCCAATGTCACAAGCAAATACACCAATCCACATATAACATGTTTTTCTGTCTTCACCAACTTTTCACCAAGATCACCAATCCCGTCAAGCTCTGAAAATCTTTCATCGGATCTCACATCTACAATGAAATTTTGAAGTTGAATGTCCAACCTCAGAAAAGTCACATGGGTAAAGTTCCACAAGACGGGTCAACTTTTTCCTATCAAAAGCTGAAAATGAATTTTTAAGATTCAAGCAAGCCATGCAAAGTAGCAACTCCGTATTAGCCTATGTAAAGCAATTGTTAAGCTCATGAAGTTGCATAT
The DNA here is from genome assembly GCA_022606695.1 of Vaccinium macrocarpon. Lineage (NCBI taxonomy): Eukaryota > Viridiplantae > Streptophyta > Magnoliopsida > Ericales > Ericaceae > Vaccinium > Vaccinium macrocarpon. The sequence goes on along the minus strand of CM040181.1, from coordinate 21,519,024 downwards.
CTAAGACCATGTAGAATAGATCAACGCGATAACGATGTGAAATCGTAATTTGTGGGGATTTGCGTTGTGGCCTACCACTAGATACATACATTCCACTCATGTCAGGGAATGGAATATATATCATGCTTGCTGTAAAACGAAGACACTTTGTCAATAAGGAATCCCACCCATCATCTCTCATCATTTGCAACCATTTCTTAGACATTTCAAAAAGTCTCGTAGCATTTACAATATCTTGTGTCTTCTTTTGTAATGCTATTGACAACTCATTTGTGATCCCCATGACATTTCTGACCAAGTGTAAGCTAAAGGCAAATTTGAAATATAGCATTGATTTCTTAATAAAAGAAGCTTGAGCTCTATGATCGGTTGATGGGTCATCCTCTTTAATCATATCAAGTACCTCAATCACGGACGAAAACATCAAGATCAAGTTAACAAGTGTATTGTAATAAGATCCCCAACGTGTATCACAAACACGTTTTAGACTAGTCACTTGATTGAGACCTCTTCCACTTTTAAGATTACCATTGTCCAATGCTTCTTTAATTTTAGCAACTTGTGCATCTCTAAGAGTATCTTGTCTTTTGCAAGAGCCTCCAACAACAGTCACTATATTAGCAACTATAAAACAAATTCGCTAACATCAACATGCTTTTTAACAACAGCAACAAGAGTCAACTGAAGTTGGTGAGCAAAGCAATGGATATAAAATGCAGATTGATTCTCTCTCAAAATTAAAGCTTTAAGACCATTGAACTCACCTCGCATATTACTAGCTCTATCACACCCTTGCCACGTACTCTTGAGAAGCTTCATCCATGTTGAGCAAATAATGAGTCAATTGCCGCTTTGAGTGACAAAGCACTTGTAGTTGAAACGTGCACAATTCCAAGAAATCGCTCAGTAACAAGGCCTTTCTTGTCAACATAGCGCAAAACAACGGCCATTTGTTCTTTGTTGGAGATGTCACGAGACTCATCAACTAAAATTGAAAAAAATGCTTCGCCCACATCCTTGATGATAGCATGAGTAGTCTCACAAGCCGCGGCATTCACTACATCCTTTTGGATATCGTGGTGGGTTAGTTTGTGATTTTTTAGAGTATTCCCTAATACCACTTTGTTGATAGCCTCATTATGATCCACTAGGAATTTCAAAAGCTCAAGAAAATTCCCTCTCTGACTCGATTCTTCGGATTCATCATGACCACGAAAAGCTTGACCTTGTCGCAAAAGGTGTCTTACACAAACAACTATTGCATAGAAGCGAGTTTCATAATCAAGTTTTTCTTGATTTGTGTGCTTATCAAAAACACTTTGAATATGTTGTTGCTTCATGAGATCTTGACAACCCTTCACAGCTTGATTATGAACACTATTGATGCCTCCCACATGAATTTGCAACTTTTCTTTCCTATTCCAAAGTTTAAACCCCTCTGAAACAAAAGCATCGCCTCCAATGTGCTTACCAGAATCAGGACGGAAAAGGTAACAAGGTAGACAAAATGCAGCATCCTTATCTATACTGTATTCCAACCAATTTTTGCACTCTTTGAACCAAGCAGGATTAAACCGACGCAATAATCCACTCATATTTGTTTGAGGAAAATTGTGTTGAATAGGTTGACATGGGCCCTTTAGGAGATATGCTCTTCTTATATCACCTCTATCATTAGGATGATATGAAGAGATTTTTTCTCGTAACCCAGGATCGGCGGGAAGATTAGACAAGTCAATACGGCTTCGCTTCAAAGAGTTTGGAGGGTTGCTATTAGTAAAGTTTTCGAGAGGAGATGACTCTTGGACTGCTCTTGGTTTTCTTATAAGAAATTTGTCCATGATTCCAACTAACAAAAATTTAAAAAGTATTAGCATTACGAATACTAAATTAGTTCAATACCCTATACCCAATGTTGTAACAAATAAAAAAAATCTAGTCATGAGACCAATTATTAAATAAGCAAAACATGATCCAACAAAATCAAATTAACCTATATAATAATAAAAAAAACATTCAAAACAAACAAGATAAATGTAGACATATATTATACTAATTGATCCATAACCTAACCACATGCAATAAATATAAAGAGATTGAGATAGAGTTAGTGCCTTAGTGGCAATCTTACCTTTTAGGGCAAAATTTGATGGATGTGTAGACTGTAGAGTCAAAGACGAAGAGAGACCCATAGACTGGAGAGCTCGGGAGAGAGAGAGAGAGAGAGGAGAGAAGACCACCGAAGTATCAAGTACCGAACAACCAAATCTTCTTTTGAGAACCAGACCTACCTCTATTTACACGAGAGAGAGATAGAGAAGACAAGTTCTTTACAGAGAATAGAAGGTTCTCTTTTTCCTTTCTGATTTTGAAACTGGAGTCGGCAAAAGGTAAGTTGTAAAGGTAAAGTATACTAGTTTACTTTAGTTTATTACACTTTACCCCATTTTCTATTATTGTGTTATTTTGTATTTTATTTTATTAGAGGCTATTGGGTTGTTCAAATTAGATTGATTTGCATTTTGTGGGCTAATTTTTTTGTGAGTGGTCATTAATTTTAGACCGAGTGTTCATTCATATTTAGAATGGGACTGGGGTGTTCATCCATATTTCGCTTGGGTGTTCAAAAGAGGACTAACCTAAATTTTTTGACATATATACTTGGTAAAAAAAAAATTTTGGGTTGTCAGTTGACCATTCTGAATTACTAGTGGAGCTGCCAGCCTCAAACAGTTTATTTTCATAACAGATGTTCATTCCATTCATTCATAAACTAGTACAAAAACGGTTTGTTAACCATGGGCATTTTTACGGCAATACAAGTAAGATAGATTACCGAAGGAGAATTGGGAAAAGAAAAACTATTGCTGATGAAAGTTTAACAGCGGCAACAAATAATTGTAGCTCAAAGCATAATAAAGATTGAAACAAGGTGAAGTCAGCGCCCACCCATAATCTGAGACCGAATTTCTCCCTGCTTTTAAATGGTACTGTACATTTTCCTCTCCCGGTATTTGTTAGGCTGTAAACCAGTCCTCTTCATTTTGTCGGTTCCACTCTTTACATTTTTTCAGGAAGAGAGACTGATTGCTGACTATAACATGCATTTGGCTCTTTTAACCTGTGATTGATGACTTTTGCTTTGCCAGAAATGAGTCTAAACAAACTTATGACCCATTAACAATCATTTCGGGTGAGGAGCTAGGTATGAGCATTCCTATCCATTTAGCTGTCTATTCTCTGGATTACTATGGAAGCTATCTGAGCAGCTTCTGGAATAGTTGGATTCGTTTTCTTTATGGTTCGGTTGACGGGAACTTGTAACACCCATTTCTTTATGGAGTGTTTACTGATCCGTTGCTTCTTTATCATCAGCTCAGGCTCCTACTTAGAACCCAATTTCTATTTCAGCATAAATGCAATTTTAATCAAAACCACAATCTGTCAAAGCATATGCCTCAAAAAATTGTGACGATGATGAACTATTATTACAATCACAGAGCCTATGAACCAAACTAAAACGTTAAACCTACAGGTACAGAGGGTTTGGTACAGAAAATGTACTGAGCCCTCTCGGAGACCCACTTTTGGGTCCCACACGAATGATCTGAACCGTTCATTGTTCTTAGAATATTTTTCTGAAGGGCCCCACAAAATTTAACTCAATCGGACAATTAGAAGTGCTTGAACCAAAGTCTCACCGTTTCAAACAAAAAAAATTCGATTGAAACGGTGGGACTTTGGTTCAATCACTTCTAACCATCCAATTGAGCTGAAATTTTGTGAGGCCCCTCAGAAAAATGTTCTAAGAACAATAAACGGTTCGGATCACTCGTGTGAGACCAAAAATTGGATCCCCAAGAGGGCTCGGTACATTTTCTGTACCAAACCCTCTGTACCCGTAGCAAAGTCCAAACTAAAAAGCCCTAAATTCTATAATAAACAAAGCTAAAAAGCCCTAGATTCTACAATAAACAAAATCGGAAAGCCCAAATTTTTCTTCAAAGAAGAAAAGAAAAAAAATGGCAAAAGCTGAAGAAATAGAGAAAGTTGTTGCTGGGTTGGGGTAGGAGAGAGAGTGAGAGAGAGAGAGATCGGGACATACAAAGTCATCGGTGGTGTGGTCTTCGACGAGAGGCGGAGGAAGTTGCAGGAATGGATTCGATGTTCCCATTTGTGGAAGTCAGAGAGGGATGGTGGAGTGGAGAGACTGGTGGAGTGGAGAGAGAGAGAGAGAGAGAGAGAGAGAGAGAGTCTAGGGTCGCCAGAGAAGACCCTCACCAGAGAGGCAGGAGCTTGAGATGGTGGTGCTTGAGAGGGTTCCGGGTTATCGACGACAACAGATGGAGTGAAAGAGAGATAATGTCGTGTAAAAGATAGGGTGGGAGGAGAGAGGGTATTCTAATCTCAGCCATTGATTTCAAGGGCTGAGATAGAGTGTCTATAATTGTGTCAAAACTTGTGTCTTCGAATCCACTTTCGGTCAGGGATCCCGGATTTTAAAAAAATCCGAACCTCATTGAATCCGATCGAATTTCGAAAACTGTACTCGGATCAAGCCCTTCTCGGTATTTTTTTGCTAATTTCTCACAGGGGCCCTAAAAAACACCTTTTAAACACATTGGATGGTTCGGATCATCGAAATCCGATCGGGATCAACGAGGTGTGGATTTTTTTTAAAATTTGGGATCCTTGATAGGAAGTATGATCACACTTCCTATCAAGGATCCCAGATTTTAAAAAAAACCACACCTCATTGATCCCGATGATCACACTTCCTATCAAGGATTTCAGATTTTAAAAAAATCCACACCTCATTGATCCCGATCAGATTTCGATGATCCGAACCCCCCAATGTGTTTGAAAGGTGTTTTTTAGGGCCCCTGAGAGAAATCAGAAAAAAAAATACAGGGATGTACTTGACTCGAGTAGTTTTTCACAAAATTGTTATATGTACAGTTTTGTGAAAAACTGCTCGGATCAAGTCCTTCTCGGTATTTTTTTTTGCTGATTTCTCACAAGGGCCTTAAAAACACCTTTTAAACACATTGGACGGTTCGGATCATCGAAATTCGATCGGAATCAATGAGGTCCGGATTTTAAAAAAATCCAGGAGTTTGGACTAGAAGTGGACTTTATTATATAGTGAATCAATTTGAAACTTTCCTAAACAAAGCCTATCTTTCCATTAAAGAAGGGATATCATGAGAATCCTCAGTTATGAATTCCAAACAAAGTCAATCTTTTCACATTTTAAATAAGAAATATCATGCATTATCTCCTGATATCACGTATCACGCCATCTAAATTCTCTATATTTTCATCTACAAATTCTTTGCCTATATGGTAAAGATTTTTGGGATGAAAACATAATGATTTTTTGCCGTAGTTCTTTATAATTTCTTCCCAAAATCCTTGATCCAGGAATCATGGTTAAAATTTTAAAAAGAGCTGTTGTGAGGGCCAAATTCCTAAATGGAAGATCATGGTAAAACTATTATCTCACTTCCCTTTATGAATTTGGCCCGTGCAATGATACCCAAATTGTTTAAGTTTTCATCCAAAAAATCTTCACCCTATAGACTTTATTCATGGTAAATAATTTTACCATGTTTGTGGGTTGCCGAGTCATGGTTAATTATTTTTTTACCATATTAGGTGAATCGTGCAGTGGACATGATTCATTAATATATCATTGGTTCTTTGTAAAGTAGAATATTTAGAGCAGAATATGTGAGATGGAGAGGGGAGAATAGTCAATAGTCACTACAAGAAATTACACAATTCCCAACTAAAAATGCCGACTAAAATATTTTAGTCGCCAAACGGCGAACAATTACCGACCAAATAAAATCTAGTCGGCCAAGTGTAATTTCATTGCCAACCAAATATGGTTAGTCGGTAAATATTAGCTCAATGCCGACTAAAATATGATCTAGTCGGCAAAAATTTGGCAGAAAAGTGGATTTTTGGTGGGAAATTAATTGCCAACTAAAATTTGGTCAGTGATTAAATAGTATTTTTTTTAAAAAATCTTGGACTATATTTCCCGACTAACTATCTAGTCGGCATTTGTTCTATTTTTTAGTACCAATTTCTTTGCGTGAATTCAAAAAATCACGAAATTGATGGCGGGATATTTTGGTATTTCCCGACCAAAAATTAGTTGGCAATTGACAAGCACAATTGCCGACCAACGCATTTAGTCGGCATTTGCCAATTGTCTGAATAATTTTTTTTTTTTTGTGATTTTAATTCAATACCCACTTGTTATTTAGATGATAGTTAACGTCCAATTACATATCTATCGATGCGTGATCAACTTTATTCTTGGTAGAAATATTGTATTGCATAATATGTTAAAGATAGACAGTTCGGATCACCAAATAAATACTCCGTAGGGGCTCTAATGTTCCATAAAAAGATTTTAATGTCTCGGAATACATTGAACGGGATCCGATCACGTGATTGTCGATATCCAATGATCTCCAATTTTTGTGACAATGATGGAATCAATGAGGCGTGAAATCCTAACAGTTTAGATCGACCATGGTAAAAATTTACTTTGTAATGATGGTTAACATCTATACATCGAATGTAGTTGATACTAAAGTCAGTCTTGTACTGTAGTTGAATGTAAATTAAGAAGCCACACGACCACGACACAATCGTGATGATCTTGAATTTAGTTGATAACAAAATATATACCTTGAACTTAGTTGATAACAAAATAAGTCTTGTACTATAGTAGAATGCAAAGTGGTCACACGACCGCGACACAATCATGATGATCGAGACCGCTGATCTTGTTGGGCTTTTTGATTAAATCAATCTCATAAAAATTTAGTTCGATCGGGTTTGCAAAGCTCCTTGATCGATACGCAATTTGTTATTTGGATGATAGTTATTGTCCAATTCAGCGTCTATTGATGCATGATCGACTTTATTCTTGGTAGGAATGTTGTACTTCATAATATGTAATAGATAGACGGTTTGGATCGCTAAACAAAAGCTTAATTGAGGCTCGGGTAGTGCAATATAAGACTTTAATGCCCCGGGATGCATTAAATGTGATCTGATCACGCTGTCGTCCATATCGGATGATCTTCGATTTTGGTGACGATGATGGGATTAGCAAGATCTAAAATCTGAACGATTCAAATTGACCATCATAAAAATTGATTCGGTTAATGACCTATAAATATACATGTTGAATGTAGTTGCTAACAAACTAAGTCTGATGTTGTAGTTTAATGTATAGTAGCCACTCAATAGCAACACAATCATGATAATCATGACCGTTGATATTATTTTTCACATTGATTGCATCATTGTCATAAAAACTAGGCTCCATCGGATTTAGAAGGGTTATTTATCGAGACGTAATTTCACTAATGAAACGAGTTTTTTTGCCGGATCAAAAGCCTAGCGATACTCAATTAACTCAACTCTTGATACGAATGATCAAATACATGTATTGTAGAAGATAGATGGTTCCGATCGCCAAAAATATCTCAGGTGGGCCCAGTTGGTACATAATAATAATTCACTTGCTTTAAGGTAACTGAAACGTCTAGTGATGACACTGTTTAATTTTCCGACGATATTCAATTTTCAAGATGATGATGGAATTCAGAGAATCTAAAATCCTAACAGCTCAGATTGATGAATCTAAAACTTTTATTGGCAAATATTTTAAAAATTATTATATAGATATTGCGCGATATGAGTACACCTAAGTTTTTTCCAACCTCAAATATCTCAATCAGTAAATATTTTTTGCGCCAATTGAAAATTTTCGTCAAAAGTATTGGCGGGTCAAATGGGAACCCCCGACTAAATATTTAGCCGCCAAATATAAATTCTATAAAAACGGCACCGTATGGGGCACACACACGAGATCTAAACCCACTCCCAAACACTTTATCTAAACCCATCCCCCAAACACTTTATCAAAACCCACCCCCAAACACGTTCCAGTACCTCTCTCGTTAACACTTCAAGGGATCCTCAGCCCACCGCCGTCCAGTTCAGTTCTGCCGTCCAGTTTGTCTCTCTCCCTCTCGTTACTCAGCTCACCGCCGTCTCCTCGAAACACTTCAAGGGATCCTCTCTCGTTAACAACGCTACTGGATAGTTCAGTCCCATCCTCTCTCACCGATTGATTCTCTTCGAGCTAGACAGTTCAATTCCACCTCTCTCACCGATTGATTCTCTCTGAGGGTATGTATTTTCGTGATTCAACCTCCTTTCTGTTTTCCCCCTAAATTTTTTGTACACTATGTTTAGTTGATGAGAACTGTACGTGCATGCGAGAATCAATAGTCCAGTAGGGTTGATTTAATGATTTTTGGACACTTTGATTGCTCTGGAATGTTGATTTCTCCAGTAATATCATAAGTTGAACATTCTGATTAAATCCGTAAAAAGAAAAAGAGGGAGAGGGGGGCTAGACTTACATCATGATATCTTTTAAATTATTTCGTATCTTCTAAATCCTTTCTGATAAAAAAAAATTTATTTCATAGTCATGTAATATGTCTATTATACTGAAAAAGAGTTAGAAGGCAGAGCTTCCCATAATGACATTTGGATATGCAATTACTCATTTTACTGAAAGTCTAGAACAACTTTAGGTAATGCTTCAAACCATTGTAATTATGCTCCTCATTTTTCTAGAACAATGTTAGAACTATGTTTGTTTAGAGGTGGACCTGTTTTATAGAAGTCCTATACTGAGTTGAATGGAAAGAGTGTGCTCTTTTGAAAACCTTGTATTAAATGATTCATTGTAACTTTCTGTGTGTCCCGATACCTTATTTAAAACCTTGATGAGTGTAAATTCTCAAAGGAATCGTATAAGGTATGGATGCTAATACGGAATTTTTACCCATAGACATAAAGATTGTGTTGTAAAATATTACTTGTGAAGTGCAAAGAACAGCAGAGCTACCTTCTTTTTTTTCAAATTTCATAAATCAATTTTTAACCATAGCATAGGCAGCCCCGAGTGATTGAAGCAAGGCCAGTTATTCATGATTGAAGCGATGAAATAGCTTCAATCATTGAAGCGTGAACTGGACCCTTTTTTTACCTTCCAACATTTGATATCAGACTACATTGACAGAAAAATGCATAGGAGATGGTTCGAGCTAGGATGGTTTTGACCCTTATTTTTTACTTAGGTGAGACTTATACTAGTTGCTTGATCCATATAGAAAGTGACCCAATCATGTAACGCTAGCAGATTTGATTTAACTATAGTGCTGTATTTTCTCTCTACATCCACCTCGTTCAAACTCAAAAGAGATGCATCTTACTCAAAAGCTGCAGCAAAATGTCCTATTATCTCATTGCATTTTGTGTGTGTTTCCAGTTGCATAGAGGTAATTAGGTTCTTCACTGGTTTGTGTACCTGTTAATTTATCTTATTTTGAAAGTAACTTTGATTTTCTCCTTGTTGTGTGTGACTGGGGCGGCCGGGAACAATCCTTTTTGTGGATACGTGATATGCACCTTTTAGTTAGAGTTTTCTTTCATGCAGCTAAATCATGCCAATAATTCGAAAGGATTGATGGTGAAGTTGCACATATATGATGTTTCATTCTATTATTTACTTTGGTTTTCTTATTTTTCTACCGGAATATGCTTAAATAGGAAAGGGGTTAGGAAGGCAAAAAAATTAAAGTTTTCGCACTTTAGGTTCTGGTATTGATTTTCTGTTATTCACATTTATTTTCAAAGAAAGGAAAGACCGAAAGACTATGAATAGTGCATGATTTCTAGCTTTTTGAACAACCGACAATCTCCTCGTTTGTTGTGTAATATGCTTACTGCCTACTTGGCTCATTTCAATTTGGATGATTCTCTTGTGCAATCTGCTTACAACATGTTTTAATCGTTTTAATTTGCTTACATGTGTAATCTGGATGATTCTCTTGTGCTAGGCATTCTCTTGTGCAGTGCATGATTTCCAACTTCGTGCAAGCAATTATGCTACAGTTCTGGTTGGTCGCAGTTGTTTCTAGTTGGGAGTATGATTCTGTGATACACTAGTACATAAATACTAATGGTGGATTTTTTTATTTTTTTTATTTTTTTATTTCAAATCAAAGCTTTAACGGAGTATCCCGCCATTCTACTTTTGGGTTATTGACTATGAAGATCAAAGCTGGATTATGGTTACAGATGTACGTGGATGGTTTTTGGTTATCCATTCGTTGAATTTGAGTTATTTCAGTATTTTGTAGTGTAGGGGTTTGTATTTTTTTTATCCCCTTGTTACGACTAGACATGTTATTTGGTGCTTTAGGAATTTGAATACAAGTTTTCTACATATTTGGCGGACCTTTATGTATGAAAGCTTGGATTTATTTTTTTGGAATTTATTTTTTTAGTATTCATTGCAAATTGGCAGGAAATCAAAATGGGAAAAAAAAAAATATAGCCAATTATGGGAATTCAACATTTAAAACTGGCAGTCAATAAATGATATAGACAATTACCAACCAAATATTTAGTTGTTGAGTCAACACATTCCCCGACCAAAAATTTAGTTGGTGACAGTGAACACATTTCCCGACCACACATTTAGTAGGTGATAGTGAATAAATTCCCCGACTAGAATTTAGTTGGTAAAAGTTTATGCATTCCCGACTAGAATTTAGTTGGTAAATGTTAATCCATTCCCCGACTAAAAAACTTTACCGACTAAGTTTTTGGTCGGGAACCGTAGTCGCCAAAGGCACACACCTAAGCCGACTAAACATTTTTTAGTCGGCAATTACCTTTGCCGACAATCATTAACCGACAAAAAATGCCGACTAAAAATCTAGTCGGGAAAACCTTTTGCCGACTAAAATGGCCACTTTAGCCGACTAAAAGTTAGTCGGGAATTGTGAAATTTCTTGTAGTGAGTAAAACAAGTATGAAAAAGAATGAAATGATCTAGAAGAAGGGTGAAGAATAGAGCAGACGTGTATAGAAAAGACTAAGGTAGGAGATTGCTCTCAGACTAATCCATGGGATACCCAAGTGACCTAGAGAATGAAATGACCTTACTTGGAAGAAATAAAAAGAATGATCTTCTTCCAAACCAGTGATTATCCATTTTCTCTCTCTAGGATGACACACTCTGTCAAGAATCACCATTGGGAATTATGAAGGTGAATGTCTCGTATTTATAGGCACCTTGGACCAATGATAAGGTGTCACGCTGTCATCCTATAATATGAGGACATGTATCCTTTCCATACAACCTAACCACGCGGGTGACATCATCCACTGTGGAGTTGACCTCTGCAGTTTTTCGGGCGGCTACTCCACCCCTCACATGGAGAATTCTCTTATTCTTTTATAGCCACCAAACCGCTGGATCTCCTGAATTCTTGTATGGGCAAGGTCGTAACCTGTTCAATCATGCCTGTACCGCAGCCAAGCCCTAAAAGGCCCCTTAGGTCTTGCCTTCAAATCGAAGCAAATATAATTACCTGGGCTAAGGTAGACTTGTTTCTTGCATCCTCGCACATTTATATGGGCCGCACTAGTCATTGCGCACATGGGCTTTTCTCAATTTATGGATGGCTCATGGCCTCATAAGTGTTTTCCCCGTACTGGGTCTGAGCGGCGCGCAATTGGGGATACCCGCTCAGGGTAGTGCCATGTCGGTTGACCTTGCTCGGTGGGTGTCGTGCAGCCTGGTCATGTGTCACGCGATTATGTGTGACACCTATCATTATTTTATTGGATGGTCAATCTTGACTTTGGTCAACTTTGGTTAAAATGCTGACCTTCCTTACAATAGCCCCCACGTGCGTGGTGTGACTTGCATGCCTTTTCTCACGCATGCATGATGTCAGCGCCTTATCTAATTTTCAAAATCTTTTCAAGGGAATGTCCTTTCAATTGCACTCGCCATTATTGCACCGGTTCCTTGGTTCCACCATTATGATAGTGATCGTTGCCCTTTTCTCTCTATATATATCAAAGGAGATCATCCATTCGCCCATTTTTTCTCAAATCGCTTTCTCTCACTACAATTGCTCTGCCTTCTCTCTAAGATTCTCGATCCATGTTCTTCAATTTTCTTCTTCTTTTACTTTACCTCCTTCACTCTTTGGAGATGACACATCGAGAGAAAAACGTAGGGGGGTATAGAGCAGTGATTCAAGGCAACCTGCGCCACCGAAGGACCAGTGGTGTAGAGCTCCTTATTGTCACACCCCAAAATGGGAAATGACTGGCCGTGAACCAAAGGGTCAACCTATGGAACCGAAGCCTAAAATAAATTTAAAAATATATATACATAAGGTCGACAAACACCAAATGATCGTTATTTACCATTAAACAAAATAAAACCAATATGTATAGCCAAAGCATGGGGAACAACCATCCCATGAACCAAACAATAAAATTATGCACTATCGATAAAATGAATCCAATAATTATTTTTCTTTTACGAAAACAAGTTTAACCAAGTGCGGAAGCAAATAATTAAATCCCGACACTAAATGCAACTCCCTATGGTGGTCGACACAACTACTCCCCAATATGCCACTAAAGTCCTCACCTATTGACTCAATTTGCTTGAAAATAATGTTAGAATAAATCCGTCAGCTGACAAACTTAATGAATGGCAAGGCATGTATATTAAATAAAGTTCAAAAGTAGGACCATGTACAATTTGGCATACACAATCTACTATAAAAGAATAATAAATCTTAATGGTGATCACGAGATAATATCTAATAACAATGGGGGACAAGAACCAAATAGTACCATGACCAACAAAATCATAAACTCAAATGTAAGAACCCGTATGAAAAATCACTTTTTGGAGAAGTTTCGATTTGGCCAAAAAAAAATGCCGGTAATTGTTCCTTGGATTTTTCTAATCACAACGGTATAATCGGAAGTTATTTTTAAGTAAGGCAAAGTCATCTTTCGCCTATTTTATTCGGAGAAAAATCTGCCGTTTTTCAGTTTTGTACTAAAAGTGGGGGGATGAGATTTTGATGTGATTAGAATTTTAAAATTTTAGAAATGCCATTGTTTCCAAATGGGGGGTACTTCCTTATTTTCATAAATAAATTAAAGTAAAGACTATAATTTTTGTCTTTACTTAAGTTTGGTTTATGAAAATAAGTATTGTGGTCACATACTATATACACAAGTGACATTTGGGTGTGAGGGGTAATTAGGGGGTTATAATAAGTAGTGTGGGGCAAATTTGAAAAAAAAACAAAATATCTCACTCTCCCTCTCTCCTCCACCGATCGGCTCACCCTCCCTCTCTCTTCTCCTCCATTTTTACTCACTTCAAGCTCAAAACTCTTCCTCCCCACTCAATCTCTTCAAGAACCAAGGCCATATTCACGTTCTACGCACCGTGGGGAGCTTGGGTCACCTTGGATTCACACCGGGAGCACATAATTCGGGATTTGGGGCTAGGGTTTCATTCATCTCCATTTTTCAAACAAATCCTTGAGGTAGGGGAACAATGTCTACTCTCTCTAGTTATATGCTTATGATTTGTTGCACATACTTGATTTTTGGCCTCAATCTCCTTGAATTTCATGTTTTCCCCAATTTGTGCGGGTTTTTCCACTTTGATTCTTGATCTATGAATTTTCTTGTTGATTGGTGAAATTGGGAGTGAAATTGACATCCCTCCATGTTTAATTGTTGCCTAGCATTTCCAATTTGAGCCTAAACTATCTCTATTGTGATTGGGTTGAAATTCCACACCCTAAGGGTGAAAATCTGCTCAGACTACTGTTCATAGCTACTGCCCCTATAATTTCCAGCCACTGCCCCTGTTTTTGGGGTGATTTTCGGTCACCCTTTGATGTCCATTTGGTCCCCGATCGCTTATTCCTTCATAAAATTGACATTTGGCATTACGTGCAACCATGTTTTGACTCGAGGACTTTGATTTTATAAACAAATATGTCATTTTGCATCACATGAAAGTTTGATGGTTTTTAGAAAGCGTGTGTGGTTGTGTGCGTCACCCTTTTTATCAAAAGATGTGAAATAATGAAATGAAATTTGAAAAACGGACTTGTTATGAAATGTTTGGGATAATGGGATATTCTTAAACCGATACCATCATTTGGTAAATTTTTTTTTGATAAAGGCACGCGGGGCCTATGGAACCCGGCAGAGGCACGCGGGGCCTATGGAACCCGGGCCTATGGAACCTAGCAGAGGCACGCGGGGCCTATGGAACCCGACAGAGGCACGTGGGGCCTACGGAACCCGGCAAAGGCACGCGGGGCCTATGGAACCCGGCAGAGGGGTTAAATCCCTAGTACTAAATGAACATGATGATTTTTCTTCAATGAAAGAAATGAGAATTGAAGTTTTGGACTATCCTTAAAGTTTTGTCGAAACTCGTTTTGTAAACTTGATTTTGACTTGTGTGATGAACTTGGGTGGTTGGGTGAAATGAAATGGATATTTGGATTATATTTTGGACACTTAGAAAGGACTTTTGAAACATGAGTTGTGGGTGGATACTTGGAAATCACTTGGATACGTTGAAACTTTCTAAATTCTTCCTTTCTTCCTCCATGACTTGGATACTCGGACTTGCATATGAATAACCGTTTGACATATTTTACTCTCATGTGCATGCATCATATTCATATACCTAGCGTTAGTAGAATAGTTCTCCTACGAGCAAGTGTGCTCACCCTATCATTTTCAGGTACCCAGCTTTGATCATGCATGGTTTGGAATGCATGACTTGGATGATGAGCATACATGGCATGGAGTTATTTACTTCATCTTCTACGCATTTAAACTTTCTTTTGGGGAGATGTTAATGTAACTCTAATTTCCTTTACCATCTTTTGACTTTGGATTTGTAAAAAAAAACTTATGAGATATTATTTCGACTTCACCTTGGGGGCAAGGGTGCCCAAATATTTGAATCACAGGATGTTATTTAATTTTACCTTTGGGGCAAGGGTGCCCAAACTTTATTATTTGATTACACCTTTGGGGCAAGGGTGCCCAAATATTTGATAGCCGATGGGCTAATGATGTATTCTATTTATGGAAATTTTTATCTTTTAACTTGGTTATTGTTTGAGATTCTTTTATTTATGTTTTAAAAAAAAAATAAATAAATAAATAAATGAGGGCGTGACATCAAAATTGGATCCAATATTGAACTTAGAGACACCAAGTGTTGGTAGCCCGTGGTACTCTTCCTTAAGTTGATCAGGGGAAAAGATAACCAGTAGACACCCCGATTTTTACCCGAGAAACTTATCAAGCATCCCCGATGATGAAAATGTCCGATGAGAGCACGCAAAAGCTTGATTGTGAACTTGGAAACCCCTCCAAAATCTCTCCAAAATTAACACAAGCCTACACCACCTTCTAGTACATTCAAAACCCTCTTTTTTGATATATGTAATATGTCCCAATCCGTTTTGAAATGAGGGAGATGTGTTTGTTTTACTAAAATAACTTGTTCTTTCGACCTTCTGAGGGAAAAATAGTCATATGTTTTGACGTAAAAATCATATTGGGTTCAAACCACTTGGGTTAGAAAGTAGATTCTACAAGCCTTCTAACACTTCAAACCATGCACAAAACAGAGTTTAGAGGCACCCGGAATGGCCTCGCAAAGATTCATATGTGGGTTGTCTCCTAGTCCAGGCGCCTGGATTACCCTATTCCAGGTGCCCAGACTCAATCCAGGCACCTAGATTCCCCTATTCAAGGTGCCCGGATTCACTCCAAATACTTGTTGTCCAAGGTCAAGTGAGTGGAGAGGAGCGTCTTCGAGGAATTTTTGGGGATTTTTCTGCAGAAATATGTTGGAGATAGTGGAGGGAATATAGGGTACCCTATTACCCCCTAAGGGTTCTAATGGCTCTTTTTGAACCATATATTGCCTATATAAAGCCCTTCACCTCTCTCATTTTGGAGGGGTTGTATCCCTCCCACTCTCTTGCTGTTATGCTGCTGCAATAACCCTAGAAAATTGATCCCCAATTGATCTCTTTCAATTCCATCCATTTTCAACCATTAAAGTCCAATTTTCCTAATTCTAACTCCACATAGTTACTTGATTCTACCCATTTTTCATCATCCACAATCAAACCACCTACAATCAGCCCTGTACACCTACAAAAACAAAAGTCCAGCCCTTTCACTTACCAAAAGTCCCTCAAAAAATCAAACCAAAGTTCATCAATCAAACTTGAAGTTTGGGACATCAACCAAGCTCTAGCTAATCTTCTATACTAGCTTAAAGTTTGGGAAAGGTCTTAAACATCACAAGAGAAATTTATTTTGTGCATCAACATCAAATCCAGGCGCCCGGATCTGCTAAATGCAGGCGCCTGGATTCCCTCAATGTAGGCGCCTAGATCCCATCTGTGTTGCCATGTTTTCTGCACGTTTACCTTTTTTCTTAGTTATTTGAAGCATTACAGGTCATTTGTAATTCCTACTAATCTTGCATGATTTAGTCGACTACTTAAAAAGCATGGTTTATGATTCTTTGAAGTAAATCAAGGTTCAAAAGAGAAGGTTTTCTTGCATTTTTACATGGTGTTTTTTGTAGGCAGTTCATCAAATGCATGAAAGAGCATGGTATATGCCCAAGATCAGTTAAATACTCTTTGTTCCATCTACAAAGCATTCTAAAATCATGGTTTCCTAGGTTCATATCATTTCATGAGCTGATTGTGAGGTTCGTTCAGTCCACAAAGTCACTAAACACCATTCTGAGCATGTGTGCGTAATTCAAAGGTATTGCATTTGGTGCTTACTATGAACAATAGAGTTCTGAAGTTTCTGTCTAGTAAGCCATCCAGTGCCTAGATTGGTCTATTCCAGGCACCTACATTCAATCTAAGCGCCTAGATCTGCCTAATCCAGGTGCCTAAATTGCTATCCAGGTGTGATATGTTTGATGTTTGTGATCAGTTTCTAGGACATCTTGGAGCAATTTTAGCATGATTTGATCAAGTTTCAATGTTTTATAAATATAAATCATTCACTCATGACATTTTGCACAAGCATCCACCCACATTTCATTGATCTTTTTAATACATTCTTCATGTTTTTCACATGAATATGTGCTCAAAGTCCATTCAAACAACATTTTCAAAATCCCTTAAGCATTTAGTAAAGATCGGTGGTCGCACTGGGCGCGAGGGATGCTTTAAATTCCTTCCCCTCGCGCAACCTAGTTTCTAGACCCGAGAAATCTCATTTTGCAAGACCAGTGAAATATTTTCCATACCAAGAACAAAATAGTTATTTTTCAATTGGTTTATCGGGTACAGTCCTCAAACCCGGGTGGCGACTCCTGTCAATCAATCAAAACCGCCTTCCAAACCAAATCAATTTCGTGGACATTAGTCCGCAAGGTGTTCACAAGTTGGCGACTCTGCTGGGGACCTAATTAAATATATATATATTTAAAATGTGTATTAATTATCGAGAGATAAATTTGAAAAATGTTTAAGGGGTTTTGAAAATGTTGTTTTTTATTGACTTTTGCATTGCACGTGCATGGTTACTAGCCCTCGCTGGTGTGTTTCGGCAATCCCGCCCGACTAGCCCGTGACGGGGAATCCCGAAATGCTCAGCACCCGTCGACCGTGATAAGTCACAATTGTCGTTATTATCATCGCCTTACGGGATCCTTAGCAATGGGAGACAACTTTGGCTTTGAGTTTGGGGTACCCCTTTCAAACCAAAATTGGCCTTTGCATATAGATAACCATAGAACCCCACGTTAGATAACCAACCCATGTGTTAGGATTATGTGCTCCATCATGTTATGTGCTATGTGTTACTGTCTTCCCTAGCCTGCCATACTGCCTACATACATACACTTGCATATGTATATATTATTGTCTTACATGTTGTTAGTTTAGCATAAGCTAGGTCCTCGACAATTAGTAGATGGTTGATTTGGCCCGATGATGAGTCGTGCATCCCATATGCGTGTTCTTACAAGTTAGCCTTTAGGATGATTGGACATGGTAAAATTTGAATTGTCGAATTCTTGACAATAATCCAACCAAATTCAATGGTAATTAACCCGAGATTAGGGATAATCTCCCCTAAATATCCAAATTTAGATTCTTGCCGGGAAGCTGTTTTAGTCAGGTTTTCCCAAATCCGTTTGTTCAATTTCAAGGATTTGATGCTTAAAAGAAAACTTGAAGATTGAAGCAATCTTCAAAAACTATCAAGTCAGTCTAGGAGACTTAAAATCCATGGAGTTTGAGATACCTCCGGTGTTTGCCATGCTCGAACGGATCCCCGTGTTTCGAGCAAGCCTTAAGTGCATTCGTATCCGGATTTCAACAACCTTATTGCTTTGTCTCGGATAGTCTATAAGGAGATTGGCTCTGATTCCACGATGATTGGAATTTAACATGCCTATCACGACTTACCTATGGTTGTTGTTTTAAACATCGGTGCAATGTCTTAAGTGAGATTGAGACTGTTAGTCTAGATCTTAGACACGACATGACGATGACACATGCATGACATTTTCTTCAATAAAACCAGGGGCACAATCTGAGTTTGACTTTTTTGCTTTACTGTCAGTCCTTAATCTAGAAAACCTTACTTGTTTGGATCCAACCACCCAGGCAAAGATTGTCACGACCTTCATCGCCAATGTCTGAAACAAAAATGTCGGCAGATCAGGAACAAGATCCCCCAAATGAAATGGATCAAATAAGGAAGGAGATAATGGATGTGAGGGCCCACAACGACACTCAAATCGCCCAACTCATGGCGATAATGGTAAACATCCAAAGTCAGCTGCCTCCACCCCAACCTCAAATGCCCGAAGATGGGCCCCAAAACCAAGAAATCCCTAATGATGATCGCCAAGAACAATCTGCTGAAAACACTCAATTGGCCGAGATGCCAGCCAAGATTGCTAAGCTTGAGGAGTCAGTAGGAAAGAATGAGCAACGGGCAACCACCGATTTGATATGGATAAGCTCTGTTTGTTTTCGGATGCTAAACTCCCTAAAAAGTTCAAGCTGATGGACTTTAAAAGTTTGACAAAACTGGGAATCCTAAGGGACACATTCAAGCATATATGTAAGCTGTAAAGACCCGTAAAATTTTAAAAAAAAAATGTTGAGACATTTTGTGTTAAGTGTTGATTGGGGTTTATTTGGTTTAAACATGTAAAGTTTGGACTTGGGGTAAAATTTTATGAGGTGCATATATGTGTAGTGTGTGAGAGAGGAGAGAAAACTTCTCCCTCTCTTTCTTCCACAGCCATATTCTCCCTCTCTCTTCTCCCCTCCATTTTTGCTTCCTCTCCCAAACAAAACCTCACCCATTCACCAAAAATCCTTCACAACCCTTCACTAAAATCAGTCCCTCTACGCGTTTCCAAGCTTGGTTCGTACTCGTTTCGCTCCGGGAGGTGAACATTTGTTTGGAGCTTGGAGTAGGAGAAGCTAGGGTTTTGAAATCTTCCATGGGGAGCCCAATCATTCTTGAGGTAGGGGATTTCTATCTTCTCTAAGTGTTTTGAGGTGTTTAATGTGAGTGGTGTAACCACCTTTGATCATTTTTTTCATTTCTTGCAAGAAAACCCATTTTTCTCATGTTCTTGTTTTGGTTGGGTTTGATTCATGTTTTTGATGTTGTGCTAAGTTAAATGTATTTTTGTTTCATTACCTTGGATGCCTTTGAGTCTAATTTTTGCCTTGGAAGTGATTGGGTTGAGCCCCATTGTGATCTAAGTGAGAAAAACCAGTCTGAAACCTGTAAATTTCGCTCGTAACACCTTAGTATCGATACCCCTCTCACGGGTATTGATACCTATCTCTCTGTTCAGTTTGTAGTGATCTGGTATCGATACCCCTTTCATGGGTATCGATACCCAGATGCTTATAAGGCAGATTTTTTATCCAACCGGCGGGCACGCCCGGCCGTCGAACTCCGATTGAGGTGATTCTTGAACCGTTGGAAAGCTCTATGAGTCTACTTTTAAACCCAATTGGTCTCAGATTCATAGCCTTTGTATTTTGAGAGAAATGTGCTTTTTCCTATCAAGGTGTTAGGTTTTCTCGAGGTTCATAACTCCATTTCTTATGTTCCTATGCTCCGGGCCTTTATTGCTCTTTTCTAAGCCTCTCAACTTGACTTTTAAGCTTTATTAATCTATCATGGTATGAATGATATTTTGTCACGATTTCTCACGATTCTTGGACACATATTAACTTTGGCATAACCGACACACTACGAGCTTTCGAACTAAATGAACCACATGGGATGAACGTGAGGTATAAATGAAAGAATGAATGATGTGACATGGGGTCCTACGGAAGGATATGCCCGGAATGACACGGGGCCCTCACAAGGGGTATGCCCAGAATGACACGAGGCCCTATGTAAGGGTATGCCCGGAATGACACGGGGCCTATATGGCATGCCCGGAATCTTAGTAAATGATGAAATTAAATGAAACAAGGGGTGTGTGAGTGAGTTGGACACCTACGGAATATCGGGTACGTATCGGACACAACGGCACACCGGTTAATCTTGGTCAAGCATATGGAATTCTAATTGTTTATATCTAAAATTGGGGCTTCCGTGAGTATATTGTGAAATCTCCCTTTTGTTGCGTGCACTCCATTAACATTTCATCATATTTAGATTTGATAGATGTTTCCTACGAGCTAGTGAGCTCACCCTAAAAATTTTCAGGTAATCAACCCGGAGGAGCATGATGTGGTGCATGCATGACACGTTTTGGAAGCGATAATGGAGTTACCTTATCATCTTTGAGTTCACTATTTTTGTTAAGATGATTTTGTAACTTAATCTTGGTTTATCTTTTGATAAGGAGATTTGTAATAACTCTTGTATTTACTCATTTCATTTGGGGTATGGGTACCCGTAGCTTGTTGTAATATTTGACTTTGACCCGGTAAAATTATTTTTTACTTTGACTTGGCTGTGTGAAGTGTGGACTTCCACGTGAAATTTATGATTATTATGTTTCACAAATGTGGGGGCGTGACAAC
The DNA here is from genome assembly GCA_022606695.1 of Vaccinium macrocarpon. Taxonomy (NCBI): domain Eukaryota; kingdom Viridiplantae; phylum Streptophyta; class Magnoliopsida; order Ericales; family Ericaceae; genus Vaccinium; species Vaccinium macrocarpon. Next base: position 21,497,983 of record CM040181.1, on the reverse strand, counting down.
TTGGTATCAGAGCGTGTGTTCGAAAACTTAGGAACCGTGGGAAGACTTATAGTCTTGGGGCTAGACCATTGCATCTAGGCTTCATGAAAACATTTTCTCATGCATTGTGCATTGTGTGACATTCATACGCACGAAACATCTATCAGCATTGTGATTACCTATCGAGCACAGTATGGTGTTGTATACCCGTGTTGGGAGTCGTTAGAGGGTTGGACCTCGTTTGTAGTATTGTGAGCTTAATGAGACATCTCTTTCTTATATTCTTATAGAATTATGCCGCCAAGAAGAGGTACTAGGCGTGGTGGGGCAACTAACCGAGGACGAGGGCCTAGGGGTGGCTGTAATGGGAGAGCAATGATGAAGCTAGTCAACGCGATGAGAGGCGTGAGGAAGAGGTAGAGCAATCGCAACCTCAAAACCCACCTAACCAATTTGCAACCGATCTTGTGGCCGCGCTTTTGGCCTCCAATGTTATCAACCAAACTCCTAAGGGCTCGGAAGCTAGGGAAGCAATGAGGGAATTCCGCCGTATGAATCCACCAACCTTTGACGGGGCTTGTAGTGATCCGCTTAGGGCGAACCATTGGCTCGCGGACATCCGAAAACTCTTCAACGCACTTGCAATCACCGAGGATAGTATAAGGGTTAATTTGGTGGCTTGTCAACTTACCGGAGAGGCGAATGAGTGGTGGGAATCAGTGCTATCTACTAGGAAAGATGCTAGGAGGATGGATAGAGCGGCACGGGGTGTTAATGAACCGGACGTCGAAACTCTCACGTGGGCAGAATTTGAAACGATATTTGAGAACCAATACTTTCCAGAATCTTACAAAGAGCAACTTAGGGATCAATTTGAGAATTTGAGGAAAGGGGATATGTCCGTATCGGAGTTCGCGTTGAAATTTCAATCTTTGTCCCGATTTGCGCCGGAATTGGTGAGTACCGAGGAGAGAAAGTGTAGGAGGTTCGAGAAGGGTTTGGATGAGTTGCTCAAGCGTTTAGTTATTGCGTCGCGGGCTAAGACTTTTGCCGAGGTCGTGGAGTGCGCTAGAAACCTCGAGGATGCGGGCGAGACGACATCGAATGCTAGAAAAGAGGAAGCTAGGCCAACAATTACTACGGTGAGTGCACCTTCGAGCTTTCATGGGAGTCAAGGGAGAAAGAGATCTAGAGAACAATTCCAAGCGTCGCATAGCCAATCGAGTTTTCGGGCACCTACTTCTTTGGGTTTTCGGGGTGGTTCCGATCGACCACCGATTGTGTGCCACAATTGCAAGCAACCGGGTCATGTGCGAGCCCAATGTCCTTTAATTCCGAGTTCTCAATCACAGAGTGTGCCATTTTCGGGTTCATGTTTCACGTGTGGTAAATCGGGGCACGTTGCTAGAAATTGTCCAAGAGGAGGAGGAGCACGTAGCGAATCGGGTTCTGTGCAGCAGCCGAGGGGTGGACACAATGTTAGTCAGTCGAGGGGTTCTCACGGGCAGTCTCAGTTCCGTCAGGCTACTACCGGGCAGGGTCCGCAGTTTGTTGAGCGGGGTGCGAGTTCTTCGGCACCGAGTCAGGGTTCCGTTCAGAGGGGTGGTCACACCCAGAGTCAGATAGTTCCGGGGAGAGTTTATCATATCACAGCTACTACACCGCCACCGCATGTCACTGCTCAGGGTGCCGAGGCTTCGGTTGTGAGGGGTACATTTCTATTGTTCAACTCGTTAGCTAAAGTTTTATTTGATTCGGGAGCATCACATTCATTCATTGCATCATCATTTGTGCGTGCCTTAGAGTTGGAGTCTGAGGAGCTTAGTCCACCATTGTTTGTTGATACGCCATTGGGTGGTAGAGCTCCGTTAGATCGCATATGTCGGGATTGTGAGTTGATTATTTGGGAGCGTCGGTTTGTATTCGATTTTATCGTATTGGGTATGTCTGGGTTTGACATTATCTTGGTTATGGATTGGTTATCAACGTATCGCGCCAATATTGATTGTTTTAAACGCCGGGTTTGACTGTGTGTTGATGGCGATTGTTTTGAGTTTTTCGGGGAGCGATGGGAACCAATAGAGCCGTACTTATGTGGGCCGCGGGAAAAGGAATCGATTACATGTCTTTTGGCTAGTTTGACGCTAGATGAGAAATTATCCACTCGTGGGGAATTGCCGAGGGTAGTTTGTGATTTCCCGGATGTTTTTCCAGAGGAGTTACCGGGCTTGCCACCCGATAGGGAAGTCGAGTTTATGATAGATTTATTACCAGGCACCGCGCCGATTTCTATGCCTCCTTATCGTTTTGCACCGGCCGAATTGAGGGAGCTTAAGACGCAACTACAGGAATTGCAAGATTTGGGTTTTATCCGTCCGAGTACTTCACCGTGGGGAGCACCGGCACTATTTGCGCAAAAGAAGGATGGGTCACTTCGATTATGCATAGACTACCGTAAGTTTAATCGTGTCACCATTAAGAATAAGTATCCTATGCCTAGAATCGATGATTTGTTTGATCAACTTCGAGGTGCTACTTGTTTTTCCAAAATTGATTTGAGATCCGGTTATCATCAATTGCGAGTTCGTTGTGAGGATATCCCCAAAACCGCTTTTCGCACTCGATATGGCCATTATGAATTCGTGGTCATGCCATTTGGCCTAACCAATGCTCCTGCTACTTTCATGGATTTGATGAATCTAATTTTTCGGGCTTATCTTGATCATTTCATAGTGGTCTTTGTTGATGATATCCTTGTTTATTCTCCTTCCAAAGAAGACCACAAATCTCATCTCACCATTGTTCTTGAAATCTTGAGAGAGCACCAATTGTACGCGAAACTTAGTAAGTGTGAGTTTTGGTTATCCGAGGTGAAATTCTTAGGTCATGTGGTGTCGAGAGATGGGGTTTCCGTGGATCCGGGAAAGATTGAGTCGGTTTTGAATTGGGAGCGTCCGAGAAGCGTTTTTGAGATTCGAAGTTTTTTGGGTTTAGCCGGGTATTACCGTCGTTTCATATTAGATTTCTCGCGTTTAGCGGCACCGATGACTAGATTGACTCGCAAGGGAACGAAGTTCGTGTGGGATGACAAGTGTGAAGCGTCGTTTAGTGAATTGAAGAAGCGCCTAACCTCCGCACCGATTCTTATTGTACCCAAGCGTGGAGTTGGCTATTCCGTCTATTGTGATGCCTCGCGGGAAGGGCTTGGATGTGTTCTCATGCAAAATGGGAAAGTGGTAGCGTATGGGTCGCGACAGTTGAAGCAACACGAGCGTAATTACCCAACTCATGATTTGAAACTTGCTGCCGTTATTTTTGCTTTAAAAAGTTGGAGGCATTACCTCTATGGTGAAAAATTTGAAGTATTTTCCGATCATAAGAGCTTAAAGTATCTATTTTCTCAAAAAGAACTAAACTTGCGTCAACGCCGTTGGATGGAGCATTTAGAGGATTACGATTTTGATTTACAATATCACCCAGGGAAGGCGAACGTGGTAGCAGATGCGCTAAGTAGAAAACCGGCATATTTGGCGAGTTTGGCTATTGATGAGTGGAAAATGATGGAAGACTTGGGGTTCTACGCATCGCATTGCGAGGAGGTCCGCGAGGGTGTCACCTTATGTAATCTAACCGTTCAATCGATGTTATCTATTCGGGTCATTGAGTCACAACAAGCAGATGAGGAAGCAGGTAACTTTCGACTTAAGTTTCTTAGCGGAGGAGCACCGATTGGATGGATGATTCATGCCGACCAAGGTTTGCGTTTCAAGGGGAAGCTATTCGTACCTATCGCATGTCGGGACGAAATTTTGAGAGAGTTTCACCATTCACCGTTAGCCGTGCATCCGGGTGGGACAAAAATGTATCACGATTTGCGTAGACAATTTTGGTGGCCGGGAATGAAGCGAGACGTTGCTAATTTTGTATCACGGTGTCTTACTTGCCAACAAGTCAAAGCGGAGCATCAACGACCGGCGGGGGAACTGCAACCGTTACCGGTAGCCAAATGGAAATGGGAGAACGTGACTATGGATTTCGTGACGGGCTTACCGAGATCGCCGAGGGGACACGATGCCATATGGGGTTATTGTTGATCGATTTACCAAGAGTGCTCACTTTTTGCCTATTCAAGTCATCAATTCGGTTGAGACACTTAGCCGCTTGTATATCCGGGAGATTATTCGACTTCATGGAATTCCGGTATCGATTGTGTCCGATAGAGATCCACGTTTTACAGCTCGTTTTTGGAAAAGCTTGCAAGCCACGCTTGGAACAAACTTGTTGTTTAGCACCGCGTATCATCCACAAACCGACGGGCAATCCGAGAGGACAATTCAAATTCTGGAAGATATGCTACGAGCCTGCATGTTAGACTTTCGGGGTAGTTGGGAGGATCACTTACCGTTAGTCGAGTTCGCTTATAATAATAGTTACCAATCCAGCATTGAGATGGCACCTTTCGAAGCTTTGTACGGTAGGCAATGTAGATCGCCGATATGTTGGACCGAATTGGGGGAAGCAACGCTAGTGGGGCCCGAGTTGGTAAACGAAACCGCCGAGAACATGAGATTGATTCGCAAGAGGCTTAAGGCCGCGCAAGAGGCAACAACCGAGAAGGTCAAGATGATTCGTCAACGTTTGCTAACCGCTCAAAGTCGTCAAAAGAGCTATGCTGACCGTCATCGACGTCCTTTGTCATTTGAGGTAGGGGATCACGTATTTCTTAAGATATCGCCGCGTCAGGGTTTGACACGTTTCGGATGAGGGGGTAAACTGTCACCGCGTTATATTGGGCCGTTTGATATCATTGAGAGGATTGGAGAAGTCGCGTATCGCTTGGCATTGCTGCCACGATTATCGGGCATTCACAATGTTTTTCATGTCTCGATGTTAAAGAAGTATGAGCCAAATCCGTCACACGTGTTGGAGTGGTCTGAATTAGAACTTGAGGCTGATGCGTCTTATGGGGAGAAACCGATACGGGTTACGGACACGCGGGAGAAAATTTTAAGAGGTAAAACAATTCGACTAGTTCAGTGTTGTGGAATAACTTCGGAATTGAGGAATCAACATGGGAAAGAGAGGATGAGATGAAAGAGAAGTATCCGGAGTTGTTCTCGACGTAATTAATATGAGTATTTGACTTATTCATTACATTGGGTAGGATGAGGTGTCCGATACTTGTTGCATGGCATGCATGTTATGTAGGATTCTTTGATAGTTTACCTGAGCGAATTTTGAGGACAAAATTTTTCTAAGGAGGGTAGAATGTAAAGACCCGTAAAATTTATAAAAAAAAATGTTGAGACATTTTGTGTTAAGTGTTGATTGGGGTTTATTTGGTTTACACATGTAAAGTTTGGACTTGGGGTAAAATTTTATGAGGTGCATATATGTGTAGTGTGTGAGAGAGGAGAGAAAACTTCTCCCTCTCTTTCTTCCACAGCCATATTCTCCCTCTCTCTTCTCCCCTCCATTTTTGCTTCCTCTCCCAAACAAAACCTCACCCATTCACCAAAAATCCTTCACAACCCTTCACTAAAATCAGTCCCTCTACGCGTTTCCAAGCTTGGTTCGTACTCGTTTCGCTCCGGGAGGTGAACATTTGTTTGGAGCTTGGAGTAGGAGAAGCTAGGGTTTTGAAATCTTCCATGGGGAGCCCAATCATTCTTGAGGTAGGGGATTTCTATCTTCTCTAAGTGTTTTGAGGTGTTTAATGTGAGTGGTGTAACCACCTTTGATCATTTTTTTCATTTCTTGCAAGAAAACCCATTTTTCTCATGTTCTTGTTTTGGTTGGGTTTGATTCATGTTTTTGATGTTGTGCTAAGTTATGTATTTTTGTTTCATTACCTTGGATGCCTTTGAGTCTAATTTTTGCCTTGGAAGTGATTGGGTTGAGCCCCATTGTGATCTAAGTGAGAAAAACCAGTCTGAAACCTGTAAATTTTGCTCGTAACGTCTTAGTATCGATACCCCTCTCACGGGTATCGATACATATCTCTCTATTCAGTTCGTAGTGATCTGGTATCGATACCCCTTTCATGGGTATCGATACCCAGATGCTTATAAGGCAGATTTTTTTATCCAACTTCGCGGGCACGCCCCGGCTTCGTCCGAACTTCGATTGAGGTGATTATTGAACCGTTGGAAAGCTCTATGAGTCTACTTTCAAACCCAATTGGTCTCATATTCATAGCCTTTGTATTTTAAGAGAAATGTGCTTTTTCCTATCAAGGTGTTAGGTTTTCTCGAGGTTCATAACTCCATTTCTTATGTTCCTATGCTCCAGGCCTTTATTGGTCTTTTCTAAGCCTCTCAACTTGACTTTTAAGCTTTATTAATCTATCATGGTATGAATAATATTTTGTCACGATTTCTCACGATTCTTGGACACATATTAACTTTGCCATAACCAACACACTACGAGCTTTCGAACTAAATGAACCACATGGGATGAACGTGAGGTATAAATGAAAGAATGAATGATGTGACATGGGGTCCTACGGAAGGATATGCCCGGAATGACACGGGGCCCTCACAAGGGGTATGCCCGAAATGACACGAGGCCCTATGTAAGGGTATGCACGGAATGACACGGGGCCTATATGGCATGCCCGGAATCTTAGTAAATGATGAAATTAAATGAAACAAGGGGTGTGTGAGTGAGTTGGACACCTACAGAATATCGGTTAATCTTGGTCAAGCATATGGAATTCTAATTGTTTATATCTAAAATTGGGGCTTCCGTGAGTATATTGTGAAATCTCCCTTTTGTTGCGTGCACTCCATTAACATTTCATCATATTTAGATTTGATAGATGTTTCCTACGAGCTAGTGAGCTCACCCTAAAAATTTTCAGGTAATCAACCCGGAGGAGCATGATGTGGTGCATGCATGACATGTTTTGGAAGCGATAATGGAGTTACCTTATCATCTTTGAGTTCACTATTTTTGTTAAGATGATTTTGTAACTTAATCTTGGTTTATCTTTTGACAAGGAGATTTGTAATTTCTCTTGTATTTACTCATTTCATTTGGGGTATGGGTACCCGTAGCTTGTTGTAATATTTGACTTTGACCCGGTAAAATTATTTTTGACTTTGACTTGGCCGTGTGAAGTGTGGACTTCCACGTGAAATTTATGATTATTATGTTTCACAAATGTGGGGGCGTGACATAAGCTCCCTCTCACTTCAAAACGTTAACAAGCCAACTATGGCCCAGATGTTTCACCAAACTCTCACACGGCCCGCACTTCAATGGCTCTTGTCTCTTGACATCTCAAGGAGGCAAACTTGGGAAGAAATGGTGGTTGTTTTCATAAAGCAGTATGAGTACAATGTTCAGTTCAAGGTGATCACTCGTGAACTTGAAAGCATCAAGATGAAAGAGAAGGAGTCCTTTGCAGAGTTTGTAAAAAGGTAGAGGGTGAAGGCCGCACAAATGACAGATCGCCCCAGTGATAAGGACCAAATGAGGATTATAACCAAGAATCTACAACCCAACTTGGCCCAGTACATGGTGATGGCCCAGTCACATAACTTTCAGACCTACTTTGAGACAGGCCTGTCAATTGAGGAAGCAATACGGGACGACATTCTTGAGAAAGATGACCCCACTCTAAAACCAGGAAACAACTCCGGGGATAACAACACCTTATATGCAAAAGCCTCATCCAGCTCCACAAAACACAACTCCAATCAATCAACACCCATTCACAAAATCACAGTCTAAGCCAACCACTCTAAAAAGCCACAAAGAACCCTCACACAGTTATCCACACCCCTATTTGTGGTGTATAAAGAGCTCTATGAAGCCGGTCTTCTCAAACCACTCCCTCCAACTCCTCCACCTCAAAAGCTCCCAGCCTACCACAACCCAAATGCCTTTTATGCCTTCCATCAAATACCTAGTCAAGCTACCAATGAGTGTCATCGACTCCGTCACAAGATTCAAGATCTCATTAACAACGGATCAAACTTTGCTCCACTAGCAAAATTGAATACCTCGCTGAATCAATGAACCAACAATGGCCACGAGTCTTGGAAGTCTTCAAGTGTCGAGTCCAGTTTTCACTTCTGATCGAGTCAGTTTGTATTTTGAGTTTGTTTATGTTTTTGCTTTCCTCGTCTATTTGTTTTCATCATGGAGTCTGTAATGTCTTGTTGTTGTCAAAAAAGAAAAAGACCAAAAAAAAAGAGTCGACTTTGTAGTCTCGAACTACGCACGACTTGATTCCTTTCAAAGGGATACGTAGGCAACCTTTACTGGATCGGTCGCAACCATAAAAAACTAAATGTCATGTTGTTGTGTCGAAATTGTCGTCATAAACTTGGGGTTTTACAATAATCCCTCAACTTGGAATTGTTTTACACCATCATTTGAGAAACATGATAATCACTTAGAAACACGAGAAGAATTTTGATTGAACCCTTGCCCCGCACAAGGAGGATTTCCAGTGGACCATTCTCCGATGTCATCAAGAAGTGATGTGTTGACACAAGAAAAGCCTGCTAGGTCAAAAACTTGCAAGGGCGGCCTAGGCAAAAGTTAAGGCAAAAAACTCTCTAGATCAAAATTCAAAATGAGATCTAGGCAAAAGTTAGAGCAATCATAAGCATTCTTTGCTTTTATTCCCTACATAAATATCCATTGCAAAGCCCTTTTATGCCTGAATCAATTTCTTTGGAAAAGAATCCAGCTAGACAGCTATCACCCACACTAGGGTGAAACAAGAAATATGAAAGTGTTAAACACGTGACAGCCAGCATAATGAAAGTGCCAAATATATAAGCGCATGAAGATTCAAAGTATCACGAGAATGAAAGCGCCAAACTTATAGGCTTGTCAACAAAATGAAGAGCACTAAAGAAATTTGAAACAGAAAAATTAAATGAAAGGAAGTGCTCATTTAAAGCAACAAGAGGCACATGAAAGCACCCATCAGTAGCAAAAATGGCACAAAAAGTCCGAGATAGCTGTCAGCTCAAACAACCTCGAGGAAAATTGAGATTTTTGAGCCTATTATCCTTCCTTTGTTAAGCCCGCAACCTTGGCCCCGTCATAACCTAGATAAAAGTCTTTTCAGATTGTAAAGCGCAACTTGATAGTGAGAATTCAAGTCAAAAGGGAACTATCTAATCTCCCTTGAAAATCAAAAGTCAAAGCATTGTGCAAGCTGTGGCATTATGCAAAGCAAAAATCCAAACTGGGGCATATCAACAAGTCTTCATCAACAACCCTCTAAACTGGGGCTTTTTGAAGAAAAATCAATGAAGCATCATCAGCAATCTGGGGCATGGGTTCATGATAAGAAGTCTTGTGTTTTGCTAAAATAGTAGATTTGAATGAACATCACTTGATGGAGTGAAACAATCACAAAATAAAAATTCAATTTTGTCATGACAATTTTGACATTAATGATTAGGGATGTTTGCCATCTTTCTAAACTTCAAGTCAACAGAGTCTTCCATATCTTTTGAGTTAACACATTCTTGCACCTATCTATCAAGTCAACATGGTCAATCAAATTCCTCAAGCCTTGTCTGTCAAAGTCCGCCCTTCTTGTCCAAAAGGCCAATCAAATTTCTTGGCCTTGTACATCTTATCGAAGTCCATCACTTTGTCAAAAAGGCCAATCAAATTCCTTGGCCTTGTCAGCCTTATCGATGTCCACCCTCTTGTCAAAAGGCCGATCAAATTCCTTAGCCTTGTAAAAATCCACCTTTTTGGTTAACCATGTCCCCTTAGTCTTGTCTATCCCTGACTCATGGAAACGATTTCAATGCATCAAAGAATCTACGTTTGGGTACATGGTCAATTGGTCGCCAAAACCATTAGTAAAGCCAAGAAAGAAAATCATAATTGAGATTCGTCATCTGTGGAGGCACATCAACCCCAAAATTGGGGCACGATAGCCCAATACTATCTATCGAGGGAGACATACACCCAAATCCAAGACTAGGACATAAGAGCCTGAAAATCCCAAACCAATTCAAAAGCCTAAAGTCTGAAACCAATCCAAAACCTAAATCTTGCCAAGCTCAATCCCAAACCTTGTCCAAAAGGGAAAGACGGTAAAGCAAAAAACCACCCCATTGAGTCTCCTACTTTGCCAAGCTCAATCCCAAACCCTACGGGACAATTTTAAATCAATCGTCCTGCGGGACAGTTTTAAATCAATTGTCCTAAAGGAAAACTTTTAAATATATCATCCTGAGGGACAAATTTTTAAATCAATCGTCCTGAGGGACCAAACTTTTTAAATCAATCGTCTTGAGGGACAACTCTTAATCAATCCTCTTGATAGACCAAACTTTTTAAGTCAATCGTCTTGAAGGACCAAACTTTTTAAATCAATTGTCCCAAGGGACAACTTTTAATCAATCATCCTAAAAGATCAAACTTTTTAAATCAATTGTCCTAAGGGAGAACTCTTAATCAATCGTCCTGAGAGACCAAACTTTTTAAATCAATCGTCCTAAAGGAAAACTTTTTAAATCAATCGTCCTGAGGGACAACTCTTAATCAATCGTCCTAAGGGACCAAACTTTTTAAATCAATCGTCCCGAAAGACCAAACTTTTTAAATTAATTGTCCTGAGGGACAACTTTTAATCAATTGTCCTGATGGACCAAACTTTTTAAATCAATTGTCTTGAAGGACCAAACTTTTTAAATCAATTGTCTTGAGGGACAACTTTTAATCAATCATCCTGAAGGACCAAATTTTTTAAACCAATTGTTTGGAGGGACAACTTTTAATCAATCGTTCTGATGGCCCCGCAAAATTTCATATGTGGTGCTGTCTCCTAATCCAGACACCTAGATTATGCTATTCCAGGCACCCAGTCTCAATCCAAGCACCTGGATTCCCCTATTCTAGGTGCCCAGATTCATTCCAAATACTTGTTGTCAAGGGTCAAGTGAGTGGGGAGGAGTGTCTTGGAATTTTTGGGGATTTTCTGCAGAAATCTGTTGGAGATAGTGGAGGGAATTTAGGGTACCCTATTACCCCCTAGCCTTGACCCCTAAGGGTTCTAATGACTCTTTTTGAACCTTATATTTCCTATATAAAGCCCCTCACCTCTCTCATTTTGGAGAGGTTGAATCCCACCCACTCTTTTGCTGTTATGCTGCTGCAATAACCCCAAAAAATTGATCCCCAACTAATCTCTTTCAATTCCATCCATTTTCAACCATCAAAATCCAATTTTCCCCATCCTAACTCCACATAATTACTTGATTCTACCCATTTTTCATCATCCACAATCAAACCACCTACAATCAGCCCTCAACATCTACAGAAACAAAAGTCCAGCCCTTTCACTTACCAAAAATCCCTCAAAAAATCAAACCAAAGTTCATCAATCAAACTTGTCAAGGTAGTTACCTACCAAATTTGCTCAAAAAGGCCCTAAGGAGACATCAACCAAGCTCTAGCTAATCTTCTATACTAGCTTAAAGTTTGGGAAAGGTCTTAAACATCACAAGAGAAATTTATTTTGTGCATCAACATCAAATCCAGGCGCCCGGATCTGCTCAATGCAGGCACCTGGATCCCATCTGTGTTGCCATGTTTTCTGCACGTTTACCTTTTTTCTTAGTTATTTGAAGCATTACAGGTCATTTGTAATTCCTACTAATCTTGCATGATTTAGTCGACTACTTAAAAAGCATTTATGATTCTTTAAAGTAAATCAAGGTTCAAAAGAGAAGGTTTTCTTGCATTTTTACATGGTGTTTTTTGTAGGCAGTTCATCAAATGCATGAAAGAGCATGGTATATGCCCAAGATCAGTTAAATACTCTTTGTTCCATCTACAAAGCATTCTAAAATCATAGTTTCCTAGGTTCGTATCATTTCATGAGCTGATTGTGAGATCCGTTCAGTCCACAAAGTCACTAAATACCATTCTGAGCATGTGTGCGTAATTCAAAGGTATTGCATTTGGTGCTTACTATGAAAAATAGAGTTCTGAAGTTTCTGTCTAGTAAGCCATCCAGCGCCTAGATTGGTCTATTCCAGGCGCCTACATTCAATCTAGGCGCCTGGATCTGCCTAATCCAGGTGCCTAAATTGCTATCCAGGTGTGATATGTTTGATGTTTGTGATCAGTTTCTAGGACATCTTGGAGCAATTTTAGCATGATTTGATCAAGTTTCAATGTTTTATAAACATAAATCATTCACTCATGACATTTTGCACAATCATCCACCCACATTTCATTGATCTTTTTAATACATTCTTCATGTTTTTCACATGAATATGTGCTCAAAGTCCATTCAAACAACATTTTCAAAATCCCTTAAGCATTTAGTAAAGATCGGTGGTCGCACCGGGCGCGAGGGGTGCTTTAAATTCCTTCCCCTCGCGCAACCTAGTTTCTGAACCCGAGAAATCTCATTTTGCAAGACCAGTGAAATATTTTCCATACCAAGGACAAAATAGTTATTTTTCAATTGGTTTATCGGGTACAGTCCTCAAACCCGGGTGGCGACTCCTATCAATCAATCAAAACCGCCTTCCAAACAAAATCAATTTCATGGACATTACTCCGCGGGGTGTTCACATAGCCGTTGAGCAAAAGAGTCACCGACTTAACCCTAGTCTCTTCCCTAATGGCCAGGGTCACCTACACAAATGAATAATTTCCCTGGACTTCCAATAACAAAAGTTTCCAATAATATCCACAAAGTTCTCACCAAAAAGAATACTTTTTATCACGTGCGAATTTAAAGAATCAAATATAAATAATTCACTTTTCCAATTACGAATTCTAAATTTTTAAAGTTTTATTTAAGGGACACGGCAAGTTTCGAAAGTACGTAACATACTTAACCACTCACCTGAGTCCAAAGACAATGCAACTTGAGCATGCAAAAGAGACTAGCATGTACAAAATAAAGAATTCGAAATAACTAACTAGTCGAAAAGTACAACACAAAATAATTTAATCTAGGAATGTGCAATTCAATCTAAGTACCCAAATTATGCCTAATACTAAATTATCACCATCACTAGCAGCCCGAAGCCGGAACTTCAACTCCAAAATCCAAACTTCAATAATGAAAGACTTTAATCATCCATCCAAGCAATTATATATCCCAATGGAATTGTACATCACCAAAAACCACTTTTCACACTTATAGCCCATGAATACAATATTAACATTAAACCCACTATGTAACTCCATTAGGATTGCAAGAGTGAGAGATCAGATCACTACATAGCCCCACACATGGAAGCCTCTCCTTCACGTGCTCTCTCTTTCTCTCTCTCTCTCTCTCTCTCTCTCTCTCTCTCTCACACACACACACACACACACCGAATATTGCACAATGCAACACAAGATGCAGCCCACTAGTTTACCTTAAAATATTATCCACCCAAAACCAAAACTCTCTATATACTAGTACTTCTTTTACTTCTTTGAAATGGAAAATAATTGTGTGCGAGCGTGCCAGATAGAGTTTTCAATCTCCTCCCTCAGATTAACTTTCGAAAACCAAATTCAATCAAGAGACTGTGTTTTAATGGTTCAATTACCACAATTAAGAGGATCTTCTTTTAGAGTGAAGAAATACAAAACAATAACTTAGGAAATTAAAGAACAACAAGGAAACAAGACACTTTGATTGATAAGTCAAAGATAGACTTACTTCGAAATTGTCTTGAACTTCAAATAAAAGGTTACAAGAACCTCGAACAACTGATTGTTACATGAACAACCGAGATCTACTTCCTAATCTAATTCCTAACCAACTTCGAACTGAGTCAAAATCCTAATTCTCCTTGCCAATGAGCAAACCTAGCATCATTTCTTTGATAGCTGTTTGTTGAAGATTTGTCTGAAGGGTTTTCACTCTTCGATTTCTTCTATTTATAGGCACTACTTGCAATTTGAACTTCCCGCTCAAAGAATTTGAACTTGGCGTGCTTCGAACTCCATCTTTCTACTTCAAATTGGCAGTTTCTTCCTCCAATAGATCTGAACTTGAATTTCTTAAATCTTCCATCAAAAGGTTTAATTTGAACCACACAGTTGCTTAACCAACTCAAATGATTAAGTGTTAAGGAAATAACTGTTGTCACGATATTCTCCACGTGTCTTTAATTGTCAACTACCTCGTTTCATATGTTTACACGTGGAGTTCATGCATTAGCAGTTGAAATCAGGGCTTCGAAGTCAATTTATTATATCAGTTTGACTTATAACTACCAATAATTGATTTTCAAACATGAGAACTAATACAACGTTATATTAATTGAATCTTTATTTTAGTAATCCAGTGTGTCTTCATAGACACATATTTGCCAACGTTTGGCATTATTGATTACGTGTCAATTAATTATTGAATGTGTGAAATTTAAATGTAAACAGGGAGATTAAAAATACTTACAACAATGGTAGACGAGAACAGGAACACGACAATTGCCTTGATAAAACCTTCTCACGCCTCTGGCGGCTCCCCTCTTTCTTAAAATTCTCCTCTTAATATTCTCTCAAATAATAACCCTAGGAAGTAAATTAGTAATTTATATATCTATAGGTGCAACTATGAAAACTGCCTACTAAATCACTCCTCCTAAATATTAGCTAACTAATTTATTAGAAATACATGGAAACTGATAAATATGGATATATTATCTAATTAGCCTAATACTAGTATATTACACAATAATTAATTAAATTTAGACTCACCCTTAAAACTATACTAAAAAATAAAAAAATACTAGGGTGTAACACTTACTTCAAGGGGAAGGAAGACTCCTTTTGGAAGAAGGTGGAGTCCTACAACCCCATTGAGGAAGGTCTAGATGACGTTCTTCCCATCATTCCAGAGGCATCCATTGACGAAGGTGACATGGTTCCCCCATATTCCATTCTCTGACTTCGTATAGAAAGGGGCGACTTCCCCTACTACTCAGTTCACTTTGCCTCAATTTCTTACAGCCCCCTCCAACTGGGTGATTGGGTGGATGCAACAGTGAGAATGGATCAGTATAAGAATATTTTGGAAAAGGCTCGCATCCTCGAAGCCATCAAGATCTCGCAAAGTCTTACACTGAACAAGAGGAACGAGAATCTAGTTTTCTTGTGTCACGAGTAGTGACACACACACCTTTGTGTTCCTTGGGGGGAGTTTGGACCGGCTCTCCAGGACAGTTGTGCCCTAATCCACCTCTCTTACTATAGAGTAGATGATCTAGACGTCTCAAAGTTTTCTATGAAGGAGCAGGAGATGGTCGTGAAGCTGAATCTGGCCTACAATCGCTCAAGGGAAGCGCTTCCCTTTGGGACCGATAGTTTTGGTCCGATAGTTTTGGGCCATTTATTCCGTCAATTTGACCGCCTGAGTAAAGACGTTGAGAAGTCAGTGGGTCGCTATGAGGTAGTGTCAATGGTGCATACCTATTTTCTGATCGTGCCAGCGTACAAGTATTTTCCTATAGTGGCCCCAAAAGAGAGGAGGTTCCCCGCGCAGGAGTCAAAGAAAGCGCTAGACTATTGGGGTCGCTCTGTAAGGGAGGCAGATGGGTGCTACAAGTATGTGCTAGAGGGTCCTATCTCGCCCATCATCCCCTACTAGGACAATACTTCCAAGGTCATGTTATGGGAGGATTACCTGGGTGATGAGTATCACTTTTACCCTCACTAGTACACCCAGGTTCTAGATGGTATTTGTCGCTATGATACTAGACGCAGCAAAGGAGATAGACTTCTTTGATCAGAACACTGAGAAGCGCGGACTCCTAATCAATATCTTTACCATGTGCTGCCCCTTCCAACTCCCTTCCATTAGTGCTGAAAACCGAAAAATAGTTGTTTGTTAGCCAGATAGGGTAGGGCAGCAATTGGGCTATGACCAAGTGGTACCGAGAATGGGGCTTGAGCTTGCTGACTTCGTAGAATGCTTTAATGGCACAACTCATTGGTGTTTTCTAGATTCTCTCCACATTCCACTGGCTTCAACAGACTATCGCTTGTTCTAGAGGAAGAACCTAGACTCATTCTACACCTTTGTGCAAGGTGAGGCTCTGCGGACTCCTCCGCACCGTTGTAAACCAGATCTCACCTTTCACAGAGAAAAGTCACAATATGTTGGTTAGCGAGGTGCAAGGAGCCACTGGGCTCTTAAAGGCGTTGCTGCCACATCAGGAGCTGAAATAATCGCACCCATATCTGTTGTACTAATTACTTGTGTAAGGACTAGATCTCAAGCCACTGCGTCAGACGCACAAGAAGAAGACTCATATGGATATTCAACTTTACTTTTCATTGGTGCTTTTAACTATTTATCCATTTTCCATGTCTGTAACATTAATAAAAACCTTACAAGATACAACGGGTCAACCAGTCATGAATCATACTTCACCTCAGTGCGCTGCTGCTATTGATATTGCCGCAGGTGTTCCAGGGGATGATGACCCCATTGAACACGTCAATTTGACCACCCGTGCTAAACAACTCAAAGCTACCACCATGAAACAGCCAACAACGGTAGGACCAAATAAAGCACTCCCACCCTGGATCCTGATAGTGATAACAACAGCATGCTTATCCAAGCCATTTTAGGGTGCATAAGGACAGCCGAGAAAGCCCAGCAAAAGGATGCAGGCAAGATTTGGGGGTAATCAATTATTGTTGCAGACAAAGAAGCTCAAACACCTGCCAATCCTAATGCGCAACTAAAGGAGGTCTTCCTTGCTGTCCCAAAGAAAGAGAGAGAGAATGCCCTTATCGACAAGATGTTTGCCTCACGCGGTTAAACACAGTCTGAGGAGTGGGAAGTCAATAGGGTAGACTCTAGCAGACAAGGAGAAGGGGCAAGCTAATGAGGAAAAAGAGGATGAAGATTTCGGATTCTGGCATGGGTATGAGTGCGAAATGTTGGCTCCTTATGTTATGTTGACAGCGATGCTCAAAGGATTTCTTCTAAAAAGAGCCAGCATGTTGACATTGGGACAGATTTTGTGGTCGATCAACCACCGACATCTGTTCATGTGCACACATGCCTTGTTTGGTTTGGTTCTTAAGAATCAGTTTTCTCAATTATTATTCAATTATTACCCCTACTTTTTATTTTTATTTTTATTTTTCTCTCTATCTCTCTCCAATCATTAATACCCATTTTTTAATTATTACCCTTATTTCTCCCTCTAATCATTACAAAAACAAAAACTCAAAACTCAAACCAAACACAACCACAGAGTCCTTGATCCATGGCCACGCCGCGCGCATAAATGTAGGTATACACCTTGACTCTTCAAGCACTTTTCATAACATAGGAGGTGAAATCCAGCCGCAGTCCAAGATTAATCCCTTCGTTGAGCATAGTTTACGTAAATACATGCCTGTGATAAATACCACTCATCCGATTATTGATCAACATTTTCGGGATGACTTTTTTAGAGTTGGAACCGCCGTGGGTCAGGGAGGTAATGAGCTCGATGAAATGCAGGTAGCTTTGGGTCTAGAGAACCGCAAGCAGGGCAGTTGAACAAGATGTGATGGAACAAGGCACAAGTGTTGGACAAAGAGATCAGGTTGCGAAGGGCCCAAAAGAACAACTGATGAAAACCACAGAGGTTGGCCGGAGCTCCAAGGAGCATTTACTTGAGACTAAAGTTGCTGGGAATGAATAGGTGGATACTAGTTCTCTCCCAGCCTCCCCAATGCGAGAACTGTCTTCCGATTATAGCAATTCAGAATGCCTTCTAATGTAGCCTGCGCTCGTTCTAGCATGGCCACATTTCTATCCTACCACGTTTACGAGGAGAACATGCCCACCTTATAGTTAATACTACAACGAAACTACCCTGATACCTTTATTGGTTTCATAGGTAAAAGCCCTTATGGAGTTTGGATGTTTCTAAACAATCTGTGGCGGTGGTGAACTCCCTTCAAAACATCACTCTAAAGCATTTTGACACCTCGTCTCTTGAGTTTGCCAGAGGCGCTATTGCCGATCTTGAGGCTTTAGAACTCAAGTTGGACTGGTTATCTTCTCACCTGGTGTAAAGGGGAAAAATCAGGGTATGCTATTTTCACGCCTCTATGAACAGTTAGAGCACCTTTGCCTCTCGTTGGCAAAGGTCCTTCGATGCCTAAGTTAGTAATGTGTTACTAAATAAGCCAAATTCACACAATGCATATAACTGCAAGATATAGCGTGCTTTTCTTCATGGGTATGGGTCTTATTTACAGGTGTAGGTTACTTGTTTACCGAGGGTCCTTGTTGCCCTAGGATCCTATTCTCATTAGGAATCCTTTCCTATACGGGACTCGCTCCATGTAGAAACACAATCTTTATTCTACAAGGATTCTTTCCACTTTAGGAATCCTAGCCATTTATCTGTATCCACTTTACATTAGGAATCCTTTCTCTTATGGGATTAGTCCCATATGGCAATACAATCAGAATTCCTTTCTTGTAAAGATTCTGTATTTATATTGGACTTCTTGCCCAATATGGCAGCTTAATGATAATCCCTTAATTCTCAAGATTTACCTCTTATCACATAAGAGGCTATTCTAGATCCTTCTACAATGACCTGCCACCTTATCACGCAGGTGGTTACTTCGGCAATATACTTGCCTATCCATAAATGATGTTGTCGATTAGATACCTTTCTTGGCACTAGCTTGTACACCTTCTCATGGTGCTGCCACCATCTCGTGGTGCTATCTTGGTTGCACACTTGGCCTGCTCGGCCATAACATGGGGTACCTTCATGTGGTCTCCCTGAACTGAGCCACCCTCACGTGGTGTCCAGGTTGCACACATGGTTCGTATGTGCTTAGGTATTTTTCTATGTCATTGGATTCTACCCTCTCCACCTGGAGAGAGTATTGGCGTTGTGCAAAGGTTTGAAGCTCCCCACGCAAATTGTTGCCAAGGAGAAGGAGGTAGAGAAAGCTCAAATCAACATGGATCTTAACCGCACCGCTCTTGCTCAGTGCGAGGCCATTCTTAGGGAAAGACAGGAGGAGCTAACCTGTTTAGTTCAAGAAAAGAGGCCTTAAGTGCCGTGGGGACTCCATCAATGTCATCAAAAGATATGACTACCCAAGATCTCTTCCCTCGCGCTTGAAAATGTATTCTTTTTCTTTTTGACTTCAGGTGTAATGAATAGATCCTTTTATAAGTCTAAATGGATAATTTTGATAATTTTTATCCTTAGTTTCCTTTTACTTGCTTTTTCATGATTTGTTACTTGCTCTTTTTGTTAATCAAGACATCTTTGAATAATTCAATCATGACTCATGACTTAATCGCCAACATATGAAATGAAACTCTATTCATAAATCTTGTTTAAGCCAAATAGATACATTTCATTCATAAACTTGATTGGAACAGAAACATGAAATGACAAGTGAACAAAACAAAAAACAAAGGTTGGCTGGTTAGCCAGGAACTAACATCCATAAACTTCAAGGATAATATTTCTTAATAAATTTAACATTTATAGGCCTTGTAAGAAATCCATCAGAGACTGGAAAACTTTTAATGACCGCTCGACCCGACATGTATGACTTCATTGGGTCCTTCCCACCTAGGGGTGAACTTGGGAAGCTTGACATTCCTCATTACATCAGTGGTCGATTTCTAAACTAAGTCTCCTACTTTGAACTCTTGTGAGATTACTCCTTTTTTGTAAAACTTGGCCATAGACTCCCAATAGTTGGCTTTATGCTCCACAGCCATCTCCCTTCTTTCCTCTAAGGCTTCTAAGCCTGTGCGGCACTCATCCGTCGTTACCTTTATGTTAGGGCGAACCGTGTAGAGGGTAGACTTTGCTCCACTGGGAGTATCGTGTTTTAGCCATAGACCAAGTTAAATGGGTTGGTATGCATCGCCTTTCTCTTCGCAGTCTTGTATGTGCAAAAGGACATGATTAAATGATCCGACCATGCTTCACCCTTCTCATCTAACAGCTTACTCAATATTTTGATTAGAGACTTATTCGTGGCCTCCGCTTGGCCATTTCTATAAGGATACTAAGGTGTGCAAGTGTGGTGCTCGATAAGGTAGGTCTAAAGTAGTTCTTCCACATTCTTGTTGATAAATGGAGTCCCATTGTTTGACAATATCACTTTGGGTAAACCAAAGCGACAAATGATATTCTTATTGATAAATTGGGTGACTGCTGCACCAATCATGTGTTTGAGGGGGATTGCTTCCACTCGTTTGGTACTGACCTCAGTGGCTGCTAGGATCCACTGATGCTTGTGCAAGTGAGGAGTTATAGTCTCACGAGGTCCATTGCCCACGTATTTAAAGGATAATGGGCAAGGATAGAGTGGAGCTCAATTGTTGGGGCGTGCACAAGTTTCCCAAATTTTTGTCAAGCATGGCACCTGCGCACATGCCTCTTTGAGTTTGATTCCATCCTTGGTTAGTTGTAACCAAGATGAATGATGTGCTCATATAACTTGCATCCACCCTGATGCTTTAACTCGTGAGCCTTGTGTAGGACTTATTTAGCTTCTTCATTAGACAGACAGCATAGGGCAATATGGTCCAGTTCTCATCTATACAAGCTTTTGTTTTCTATGAAGAAACATTTAGAAGAAATTTTGACTTGCCTCCTATATTCCTTTTCCATGGGCAGCGCGCCTTCTTGAAGGAAGTCAATGTACTTTTGTCTCCAAACAAACAACATTCTGGCTCAACGATGAATGGCACGCATCTCCCACAACCTCTCAGGAATTCCGCACATCTTACTTCATATTGGGCCAATAGTGGCCCTGTCTTTGAACACTTCTGTAGAGGGAAATTTCATTCTCTCCATAGGTTTTGTAATGGATCTAACGCAACCTTTCCTTGGCCTATTCAAACTCTATGCAATGGGCGAACCAACCTTGAGGGCTGGGATGGTACAACTGTTTCCCAACCATGGTGAACTATGCCAATTCCGATAGGAGCATACTACCCTCTTTGGTCATCAATTACTTTATCACCTTTTCCTGCCATCTTCCTATGACTTGCACTACACTCATTTGCTCAATTACGTATGAATCTATCTTTTTAACAATTTCTATTGAGGCCGTATCTTCATCAAACTCCATCCTCCTTGAAGGACCCGGCCCATTAGAAGCTGATGTCATGGTTCAAAAATGTGGAAATCATCCACAGGCCTCAATCTGATAATAGATTCCCTGATGCTACCCTTGGCATATACTATTCCTTTTGCATATACTTGTTTTCATTTAGGGGAACTTTTTACCTTACCGTGTGTGGAGGATGATGGATTGGATAGTTGCACCTTGGGGTTGATTGTGTGTGTATGGGATCCAAAGGCGGAGATAACCATTGGATGTTTTGCATAGTGGTGGCCTCGATTTCTCTGGTTCGGGGGTTATCTTCTGGGGCTGACTCTATCTAACATTATCTTTAGCTTGACTAGGATTTCACCTATCCTTAGCCCTATCCTTGTTCGTTTGATATCACTGCGGGATAATCTGTACTTCTGTTTGGACATTATCTACTACCAATATGGATGGCCATTGGAAATTGTGGAGGATTGATGACGTTGGAGCTTGGACTATGATTTTTGGAGCGAGTAGCAAACTTGGCATGTGTTCAATGTAATGGTTCTATGAGAGGGCTCTCTTGGGTATAATTGTTTGCCGAACTGCTAGAGGTTTATCTCATTTGGTCTGGGTTGCTTAGTTACTATTGTTTCTACTGGTAAGGGTTGGCCGTTTCGTATATATCACTTTACGATTATCCTTGTATTGTCGTGTTTGTGTCCTTGTTGCCCTACTTTCCCTTGAGATAGCTAGGTCATCAAGACGCGAGCACGAGCTTAAATGCTTTCCCTATATCGCGCAGTTAAACATTTAGTTATTTATTCTAGCATTGCAGCTTGTAAATGGCATCCTTTAGCTATGCTTAAACTTACCACTTTATGCATATTTATGCCTATCCTAGCAGCTTGTGCTAGGACCTTCTATTTTCCCACCCCGGTGGGTTGTGTTGGGGAGCAGGTACTTTTATTTTCCTTTTCTTTTTTTCTTTTTGTCCTCCCTTGGGGTATGCACTTTGTAGGCTGTACAACCACTTAACCTCTTTTAATTTCAAGCCGATTTACCACAAAAAAAAATCCAACTCTTCATCATTCACACATGTTCTTAACATATACTCAGGGATAAAGTAACTACTAACTAAATTTTCTGAAAATTAAATCAAACATTTTAACAACGTAAAACAATATACTTAAGAAATAGGATCGAAGTATCTACCTTAATTCTGATGATTAGTCGGAAGACGCTTAACCTAGAAGGGTGGTTTGTCAGGTGGCCTAACGGCTCCTTGTTTCAAAAAATAATAATAATGTGACTTCTTTTTCTAGAAACTAAAGACTTGCAACTTTATTCTAGCTTTTTGGATTGAGTGGCTATCTTTGATGGTGGTGGGTGGTGGCTCTCACTTGAGTTTCGAAGAACAAGTTGAAGTTTAAGATGAACTTCAACCAAAAACTCAAGAACTAGAAGAGTTTTCTCTCTCTCAAAACACTAGAACACAACTACTACAAAGGTGGTGAGATGTTATGATGAAAAAGTGAAGTGTGGGGTAGTATTTATAGGCAAACCAATGGCTCCACTCCCTCTCTCTCAAGTCTAAACCGGCTCTTTCCCTCTCTCATTCTCTCTCAAAATCTCTCCCACATCTGGGCCATAAATGTTCCAAGATTTGGGGGATGTGGTAAGTAAAAGAAATCTTAGACCAATATCTTTGTGGAACATTCTTAGGGTCCCTCTCCCTAAGGTTCCCTGGAGCTCTAACGTTTGGTTCCCTGGCCATATCCCTAAATGTAGTTTTATCACTTGGTTGGCTATCCAAGGTAGATTGTACACTGAGGACAGACTTGTTCTATTTGGCACTAAGACTGCTTCTAATTGTAGCTTCTGCACAAGCAATGAGAGTCATGATCACCTGTTTTTAATTGTCCATTCACATCCCAAGTCTGGGCACTCTTAATTGCTAGGATCAATATTCATTGGTATCCCAGAACTTGGGTTAATTGGATTGCTCTATTAGCAACAATGAAGGGCAAAACTCTGAATGCACTTTTAATCAGACTTTTGTTTACCACTACTATATACCACATTTAGATTGAGAGGAATGTTCGTAAATTTCAAAATACTGCATGTTCTATATCTAGGGTGGTGAGCAAGATCCACTCAGTCATAAGACATAGATTGATGTCCCTGGTGAATCTCCCCCAAGGATCTCAAGCAAATTGTCTTTTGGCCCAGTGGGATGTTGCTCATAGTTGATCATTTGGCATAAGTTATGAGATTTGAGTTTACTTGGTTATGCATGATTGTTATGATTGTTATACATGGTATTGGACCCTTAAACTTCTTTGCTGAGTATGTTGCAGGTTCAAAGCACTTATTCCATGTGGTCACAAAAAACTCGGAAAGGGGTATGATTATGGTGCTAATCTATCCAATTGGGTACCCTGTGTTGCAGGTCTTTAAAAGCTCATATGCAGGTTTACTATGCTTAGATGTACTGTCTCCAAGGGTGGAGGCAACCCATGATTTTACTATTTGTCTCCCAAGGATGGAGGCAATCCTTGTTTCTGTTATTTAGTCTCCAAGGATGGAGGCAATCCTTGTTTCATAATTGATGCTGATTTGAATTATGCTCATTAGTAGGTTGTAAGGGCTGTTGCAACCTTCATACTTATGCATATGTACCTTCATGTTAAAACTATAGCAAGGGTTGTTGCTATAGATACTTGTTGCTTACCTACATTGTATACGTAACTTGATGTGTTACTTCTTGTTTGGCATAATCTAGACTGCTGTGTGTCTGATCAACATCCACAATGTTGTGATCTCTGGCCTAGCTTGGGAGGGCTGTCCCATGGCATGCTTGTATTGTCCCTTCTGGGAGGGGGCTTTTCCTCCCAAAATCCGTAGTTATGGGCTGCCAATCCTTGGCAGACTTCTGTTTTTTACTGGGACAGTAAAAATCAGCCGTTATGTTGCCCAAATTCCTCCAGATCTTGATCTCCGTAGTGTATAGGTTGCAGCAGGTTGCAGTTTACAGCAGTTGCAGTTTGCTGCAAGACGATCCCCCATGCTTCATGTCCAAGTTCATGTTCAAGCTTCGTGTCTGCTGCTGCACCCTTTGGGTTATGTATCTCAACTCTAGTTTATTGCTGGAGTTGAGTTACATATCTAGGTTTATCTTAGGTATTCTCATTTTGAGCCGAAAGGCTTCCTTGTAGCCACTTGGCCAGCTTTCCTTTGTTTGCCTTTGGCATGTACTTTTCTTTCTTTTATTTCTTTGTTTTGTTTTGTCCTCCTGGGGTATGCCCCTTGTAGGTTGTATATCATTTTCCCTCTTTCTATTTTCAAGCTGATTTATCCAAAAAAAAATATCGATACTCTTTAGGTTTAGGTACTTAAAATCCTAGGGTTTTTAATGGAAGATCATAGAGAATCCTAGGGTTTTATGGGTTTGCATGGCAAGCCTAGTTTCATGGGATTTTTGTGTACAAAACTCAAGTACATGCATGTAGATATAGTGTACATGTCTTGGTGAACAAGTAGACCAAGAAGCTACCGCCCACCTCTCTCTCTCTCATGATTTGGGGGATTACAAAGGTACAACACAATCCTAGGGAATCCTAGGGTTATACATAAAAATCGTAGTGAAAATCTAATGATTTATGAAGACAATCTAGGGTTCCTTGTATTAGGAAAGAAGATATACTGGTACATATACACATAATATTACAAGCATGCACATATAGAAAGCTATATAATTATCTAATAAAGAAACAAATAAAAATAAAAGAAATCAAATTTATAAATAATTTTTTTATTTACCAAAAGTTCCCCTTTAACAAATTTAGTCCCAAAGTTTCCCTATACTTTATGACTGAAATAGGTGCGGCTAATTCTTCTTCATAGCATCCTCCCGTTCCCATGTAGTCTCCTCTACTCCACGATGCTTCCACAAAATTCGTACCATACAAATCTTTCAGTTGCAGGTAATCTTCTTGATGTACTGCATCTCGATCGGCTCTTCCTCAAAAGTCGCGGCCTCATCAATTCTAAGATCCTTCCATTTGAGCACATGAGTAGGAATAGCGATGTATTTCCCTAGCATGGATACATGAAACACATCATGGACCTCGTCAAGTTGTGGCGGCAATGCCAATCGATATGCCACTTTCCAAGATCCTTTCCAAAATTTCAACTATCCAATATATTGTGGAGAGAGCTTTCCCTTCTTTCCAAACTGGATAACACGTGATCTCCAACAATAAAAGACAGGGGTCTACTTATTTTGTCAGCATAGCTTTTCTATCGACTCTGAGTAGTAAGCAATTTCTATCGAATAACCTTAATTTTTTTAGTTGTACTCTTGACCAACTCCGGTCCTAGCAATCCCACTTCTCTAGCAACGGTCCAACAAATTGGTGATCGATAGGGGTGGCCGTATAATGCTTCATAGGACATCATCTTAATGCTAGCTCGATAGCTATTATTGTAAGCAAACTCCACCAAAGGCAAGTGTTGTTCTCAATTCCCAAAAATATCCAAGGCACAAGCTCTAAGCATGTCTTTTAAATTCTAAATCATCCTTCCCATCTAACCATTGGTCTAACGATGAAAAGCCATGCTGAGATGAGCGTCCGATCCTACGGCTTTTGTTTTTTGGATAATCCTAGGGCTTTTTATAGTCTTTTCCAAATTTTGAAATGAATCTCGGATCTCGGTCTAATATTACAAATACAAGCACTCCATGCAGTCATACATTTTTTTGTGGGAAAATCAGCTAGAAATAAAAAGAGGTTAACCAAAAATATAGCCTACAATGGCATACCCCAAGAAGGAGTCATACGATTTCTCGTATATAGAGTGTCCCCAGGGTCTCCATGTTCTCTGTCATCTTCACTGGCAGGAAATGTACAGACTTAGTGAGACGGTCAATTATCACCCAAATAGTAGTGTTTGACTTTGCAAACCTAGGCAATCCAAGTTGGAATCAGTAAGGGTTGAAGATCTCCTCCGGGCTTTTTGGTGCTCTGCCTTGACTAGTTGACAAATGAAGCAGGTTGGCACAAATCTAGCCACATCTTTCTTCATTCCTTTCCACTAGTAGGTTCTTCGTAGGTCATAGTACATCTTAGTATTACTAGGATGAACAACAAAATTCAAATAGTGAAATTCTCGAAGCACAGCTTCTCGAAGGGTACCGATAATGGGTATGAACACTGATCCTTTGAATCTTAGGTTGTTATCGGTTGCATGAATTCTCCAACCAGGGAACTCCTTTCCCATGTTAAGTTGAGATCGTATATACTAATAGTCCTATTCAAAAGTCTATGCTAACAAGATCTCCCAATGAAGTGCTCGTTCTGTAATGAGGGCATACAATCATGCTTGTTCTCCATTCAACGAGGGTCGTAGGTTAAAGTCGTTGAGAGTGTCCATCATTTTCCATTCTTTCATAGCCATCTTAGCCTTTTATGCTCTGTCCTTTGGACTCAGAGCATTAACGACAACATTTGCTTTGACTGGGTGGTATGACAGGTTAAACTTGTAGTCCTCAAGGTACTCCATCCACCTTCTTTGTTTCTGTAGACACCCCAATTCTGATGACTTGTGCATCCCCAATGATGAGAAGAATGAGCGAAATGTACCTCAGGACGGATACTTGAGTCAGATGGATCAAAAGAGCCAAAAACCCAAAAACTACTTGAACCGTATGGCTTGAAACCCATCAGCGTACGGCTTGTAAATTCATTTGCACCGTGCAGTGTTACCATGTGCATCATACAACATACCCTTTGATGCCGTATGGCACCCTTGTCCCGTCAACATGATTCTCGGGTTGCTCCAGAATGATGAGATTCGGAAAATGATGTTATTCGTTAGTGTACGGGAATCACCCAAATCATGAGATCGTCCGATGCTTCATCTATATAAGCCGCGAGAAGAGAAAAAAAAAAAAAAAGAGGACACCAATTCTCAGTAAGAATTTCCCTCGAAGCAGAATTGCCGTTTTCTTCGTTACTCTGTCGAAATCATTTCCGATCTCAAATTACACCAACTTTGTCTCTATAAACCTATAACTACAATTCCCCGATCCTCAAGTCAATCCCTTTCAAAGTTCGTAGTCTTAACCGAGCAAACCCAGAGGTATTCATTCACATTCAAACAACAATCATTTCTGAGGGGGGTTTCCACCTGGCTCGAGGAGAGCTTTGTAGCTCTACCCCGGGTCCAAACGGAGATGTTCCAATAAGGTTCGAGCCTCTTGGATAAGTATCGCGTGATATTATCCATTGTTGCAGGATGTTGACCCTGAAAACGAGGTACATGCCTTCATCAAAACCATTTTCCAAACCTACCTTTATCAATTAATAACATGGTTTTTACATAAAAACAGAGATTGGTTTCAAATAGACAAAATGGAAATTTTTTTTGAAAAACATAACTCACAAAGGCACCGTACGGCACCCAAGGTGCACCGTGCAACATGGTTTTGGATGCCATACGGCATCTGTGGAAAAATATTTGATTTGCTCTGTTTTTTGAAATTCGATGCTCTATTTTCGTAAAAAACAGGGAGGTTTAATTACAGTTTACCCCCTCTATTTTTTGTTTCTATGTTTATCTCCCCTTTTTAGTTAATTTCCTTGCATTTATATACCTGATTATGTGTTGTTTAGCTTATTGTCATTGTTGGTTTCATTTAAGTTTATTATTTCATGATTTATTGTTTATGTGTTATAAAGTTTCTCGATAAAGTCTTTCAAAGAATAATCCCACAAAGGTTTAGTAAAGATCGAAATATTTCTGGCACAACGGGTGCATTTTTTAAACAAAACCTTCCCCGCGGGTAACCAAGCTCCCGAACCCAAATCTTTATTTTGCGCAGATCAAACCCTTTTTAGCGGCATAAGAGTCATTATTTTCTAAAACGGTTTATCGGGTACCTAACGTTTTCCTTAAATTAAGCCCCCGTTGGCGACTCTAAATTTTTCTTTATTCCCAGATCTCCCTTTTTCTTTTTTCACAAAGACAACATAACACATGGATACTTGTCCCGCGAATGGACGTCCACAGTCTCATATACAGTTTCTTCTGAGTGAACAAATACTTGAAACTTTTGTGGTCAAGGAATACCTCTAATTTCTTATCATACAGATAATATTGCCACGACTTGCGAGCAAAGACTACTGTTGCTCATTCTAGGATGTGCATGGGATAGTTCTTCTCATGCGGCATAAGATGCCTAGATCCAACTGCCGCAATTTTACCATTCTACATCAGAACGCATCCCAGACCCTCCTTAGAAGCATCATAGTAGATTGTATAACCTATATTCCACTCTGGAATGATAAGTATAGGCACACTGGTCAATCTTTTTTTTTTTTCAACTTTGAAATGTCCTTTCACAATGCTCATTCCATTTAAACTTGACTTCTTTTTGCGTTAATCTCATCAATGGCTTGGCGGGATCGAGAGGTCATGGATAAATCTTCGATAGTGACCAGCTAATCCTAGGAAGCTTCTGATCTCAAAATTGTCGTTGGTCGCTTCCAGCTTAATACTGCTTCCACCTTTTTGTTGCCCACCGAGATTCCTTCCTTCTTCTTTACAATAGGGTGGGTGCTCCCCATGGCGACATGCTAGGCTGAATGTATCCTTTGTCCAACAGATCTTGCAACTGAGTCTTGAGCTCCCTTAGTTCAACAGGTATCATATGATACGGGGCTTTGGAGATTAGAGTGGCATCAGGTTGGTGTAATCTAACTCTCATTGCAGTGGTAGGCTAATGAGTTCTTTAGGAAAATGTCGATGTATTCATGTGGCAATCCTAACTCCTTACGGTTAGTTTCTTGAGACTTGTTAGTTCTAAAAGTTGGTTCTGCCACCTAAATTGTGACATCCCGACTTTTTTTAAAAAAAAAAAAAATTATTTTTCCTACAAACATTAATTCTTTCATTTTCCATTTTCAAACTTCTTCCCTATAAAACAAATATATATTTTCTTATAGTGTATTATATTATTAAAGAAATTTTTCTGAACTCAAATAACTTACTTTTATTTTTATCAAAGTAATGTTTAGTTATTTTGAATGTGTAGATGTATATGTGCGAAAATATTGTACTTATCGGGCCGGTTAGTTTTAATGACTCGGGCTAATACCTAAAATTTCGTAACGGGCCGATTAGTAAGAGTAGTATTTAATTAGAGAGTCTTTTATTGTTAAAGTAGGGTTTTATAAGATATAAGTTGCAGCCATATAAGAGAATAGAGAGAGAGAGAGAGAGAGAGAGAGAGAGAGAGAGAGAGAGAGAGCGGCTGCCATAAGGGTGAGAGTGGGATAGAGCCGCAAAGGGTGCAACCAACTATGGAGTTTTTGGAGACAATTTCCAATTGATTTCGTTGGGTGAGTATATTTTCCATTCTTAAACATTATTTTCCTGCTATATATTGATCTCTAGTAGTTTTTACGGGGAACAAATGGGTTCTTATTTGGTTCATGGGTCGAGAGAGAGGCTGACATGTGGGTTACTGTTGTGTGTGCATGTGCTTAAACAAATTTCCTTTGCAATATATATAGTGGTCGTAGTGTGCATGTGTAGAGGAATTGGGATGTTGGATGATTTTAAGCAAGTTTCCAGTATGTTAAATGAGGATTATCCATGGGATTAGTTTAGGGATCAATCGGTGGTTGTGGGAGTCAGGATAAGGGAGGTTGTTCATATTAGTTGTTAGGTAATAAATATAGAGTAGTCAAGTCCTTGATTTTACGGTTAACAATATGGGTTCATGCTAATTTATTATTTTTATTTGTATTCTCTTTAATTCAGATTAGCGAGTACTCTGAGCATTGCATTTTGCTATCTGTCTTTTCGATCGAGGTGAGTGGTTAAGCATGTGATCCCTTCAATTGGAATCCTCTTGAGCCTATCAATTCTTGATAATCCTTTATTTTGTTCTAATTTTATGAATATTAATCTTGCTCGTTGAACTCGACTTATTTGACGATTGACGTACCCTTTGGCATATAAGGTTTATTGGTTATATTTTTGATTGTTTGATTGCTCTTATTCCACTTGTTGTTTATTTGTTGATTCCATGATATCTCGGAATGTCATTCTTTCGTGTTTGGGACCATGTATATATTTGTGAAAGTCCAAGGAAAAGACCCGGGCGCCAACCTACGGTGACTTTGGCCACTAGGGAAAAGACTTGTGAAATACCCTGTGACTCTAGTGCTCAACGGATAGGGAAAAGACTTGTGAAATACCCTGTGACCCTATTCCGGATCAGCTTAGGGAAAAGACCCAGGCGCCATCCTGAGGTGACTCTATGTACGGTATTGGATCCAACGGGCTAAGCCCTGAGAAAATAATTGGTGTTTGGCAATGGTTTTTATTATTATGGTTCCCACATAATTTGGTTGAGACTCTATTTATTGTTGTTCGTTGTTCTGGTATTTTTGGACAAAATGGTTGGTGTAAATGCATATTTTTGTGAATCAATTATTGTCCTTGTTATTCGTTTAATCGAAATTCATATCCTTGAAACCACTTGTTGAGCCACCGACCTTTGTTATTTGAAACCATTTCTTTGGAGCTTTCACTATCGTTCTTTGATATGTATGCCACGTTGTGTTCTCACCCATAGCATGCTTAACTACTCATTGAGCTGTGAGCTGATGGATTTATTCCACATTCTTTTCAGGTTAGTTCGGGGAGCATCATAGTGGACTCTGAGACAGTGTCGGGACCCACCGTTTGGACCTCTAGGGCATTCGCATTATTATTTTCTTTTAGTTTTGTTAACACTTCCGCACCTTTGTTTATTTAGAATTTTTGTTAATAAATTTAGAGTATGGATAATTTGAGATATGGTTCACTGGCTACAAAAATGTTGGTTTCGGTTTCCAATTTAATTTTATAATTCAGGATCCAGTTGATTTATTTGGGTTGTGAAAAATTATTATTTTTATTTTTATTTTTATTGTATAGGCTTCGTGTTCCAAGAATTATCTCCTGGTTCACGGCCGGTCATGCTCCCGGATTTGGGGCGTGACATAAATTGTTGTGTTGTAGAATTCACAGTGTTTCTATCCCTCTTAAATTTGAAGCAAATTCTGTTAGAAGCAAAAGCCGTCACCATCTTCTGACAACATTCTATGATAGCTCGGAGAGATGACAACCAGTCCATTTCCAAAATTATCTTGAAGTTGGCCATATCAATCATAACTTAGTCGTAGGTTCGCTATCTCTAGCTCGCACAGACTAGATTAAGAGGTATTTTCCCTCAAAGGTGACGTTATTTCAAAATCAATCCTAAGGGTTCTATTTCTAGCGCTAGTGCAGATACACAAGCAACAGATTAAAATGAGTGCAATGCTCTAGAAATCAGGTCAATGGCTCGAAAGTTGCAAGTTAAATCTTTGAAGGCCAAGGGAATTTATGCACCAGTTTGAGTGGATTACAAGAATAAATGTGACTACGATTAAGTCAATCAGATAGACTCATTGAATTAGAATTCACATCACATTGTAATGATAATTTAATCGTGCGATTGAAAGAATTAGGTACTTTAGGATAATGTTGAAAAATTGCTTTAGATAAACAAGGGTTCTTCTGTGGAATGACTCTAAGGCTACAAGAAGAATTAGGTACTCGTTGAGTTCAAAATTGTTTAAGAGGCTCTTGAAATGACTCTAAGGCTACATGGCAAAGCCCAAATTAGTTACATATTTTGAACTATGTTGGCCAAACGTGTTCGAAAGAGGGTTTCAAGTGTATGGATACAAAAAATGGCTCATTAAGCTATTCTTGAGAAGGGCAGGTCATTGATATCTCAATGGTTGAATCTAGTTGGTTCAAAGGAGAGTCCACAATCCACAAGGAGAGTAGTGTCACGAGGATTTCAAAGGTTTCGAGAATGAATTTACTAATCCATAAGCATAGTCATAACTGATTGCCCTATCTCATTGGATTTATACTTCCTGTGTAAGTGACTTTGGAAGAGTCAAAGGTGATTTGATACAGTGAATGGTTCGGATATGATCAACTAACTGTGATATGAGTTACATGAATGATTGGCGGTTATCCAAATGCGTAGATATGAAAATGGCTCACCAGGTCGTTCTAAGAATACTAGTTGTAGATATTCCAGGATGAACTTTTATAGTTTCAAGAGCAAATATATAACTCAAAGAAGAATATGTGCCACAAAGGTATAGCTATTCTCACAATAATGACTGAATTGGGGGTTAAAATTTTCACATTTGAATGGACAGATTAGGTAATATCAAAGAAATAGGGAGGATCGAGGGTAGTGCCTAATTCCCATACGAACAACAAAAATTACATCAATTGGCCATAGCGCTCTTAGCAAAATAATTGAACGAGAAAGGTACTAAAGAAATCGTTGCGTGGAGTACACGAGAATTTCAACTTCAAGTTGGATTTGAATCTTTGAAATGGGGGATTGTTATGAAGGAAATTTCAAAAAAAATTCAACAAGAGGGGGAAAAATGATTGATTGGAATATGGTCAATTAATTGAGAAATGGGGTTGTATATGATCGATCTTCACATGCCTCTTCTATCCCCCTGAAAAAAAATAGAACATCATTGGTAGGGACTATTTGTCATCTTCTCGGGCATTTATGGCTTCAAATAGTTTCTCAACTATTTGATCTATGATGGTGCCATTGTCAAGCTCAGTTTGCGTGGAATATAGGTTGTCGGTGATTGCAGATCATTAACAGCATCATTCTTCTATTTGTCGGTCAACTAATTTGATAAGCCTACGGTGCTTGAGGTTGGGATGTCGAAATTGCTCTTGTATCACTCGTGCAATTGTTGTGTCCCGATATTTGGTTGGGGTGTATGCTAACTTTGAAATTGTTGTATGCGGGGGTTGTAGCCTTGCTGTCAACGTTGGCGTCCTGGTCATTGGTTTCTTGTGGCACTCTTCTTTAACATATTAGGGTTTGAAGATAGAGAGGTTTCTATCTATCTAGTTCTCAAAGGGGAGTGCATGCAAGGATTTTATAATAACAATACTAAGATCTTGGTTCCAAGAGTACGGACAACCAATTAAAAAAAATGATGGTCGGGTACAATTAGTTTGATCCTATTAGCACATACCTATATAAGAAATGCCACATAAATAATGCACGTAGTATGAATATGCTAATCATTAGTCAACATGAAGGCCAAAGTTTTCTCTCCGTATGTTCTCATGATGGACCTACTCAATCTAACCCCTTTTTTTTTATCACTATCTGCCCTATGAAAGGAAAATTCTTCTTCGGCAAGTACTCCACTTGCTAAGCAATAGCTTCTGTTCCATTGCTAGGGTTGGCCTTGACACCTTCAGATTTGATTATTTGTCTCATTTTATTGGGCACCCTAATACAATAGGAGTGGTTCCTCTGTCACCTTCTTTCTATCGGCGTCAGCGCTGGTCCCATACTTCTACGGACACTAGGTCACGATAATTTATATGCTATAATTAGGTAGTATATCATATAATAGAATAAGTAATCGTTTAACTATTAAGGTTGATGTTCTCGAGAAGTGTCTACCCAATCTACCCAAGACTGAGGCTCAGAACCTAAAGCTATGATACCAAGCTGTAACGCCCAAAATTTCGGGAACGTTATTTAATAATAATAATAATAATAATATTATTATTATTATTATTGTTATTATTATTATTATTATTATTATTATTATTATTATTATTATTATTATTACAACAATAATCCATAAATAAAAATTACACAATTCTCCTGGCCAATACATTTATTCACTACATGGCTAACTGGGGTTTCTCTACTTTTTGGCATGGTAGTTAGCCTTGGCAGTGTCCTGCTCAGCTCCCTAGGCCTCCAAACTGCAGAACTCCTCCAGTGTCAATGTCGCAGAGCAACATCGTGGTATTATGCCAGGTTCAAACAAGGGCAACATCGTGAGTGATAACGCTCAACAGAAACCACTACCCCAAATCCTTACTGAAGTTATAAAGATTTTGATAGAAATGAATGACAAAAGTTTAACAGTCTAACTGTAACAATATAAAATGCTTGTGTCAGTGTCAATGTATACAGAGTGTATTGTACACGTCGTTTTGTGTCTCGTATTATATTCAGTGTCAAAGTTCTTCTTCAAATATTACTAGGTTTGGAACTGTTTTCGTCCTCTGGGCCACAGCCCAATCACTCCATTCTTATGGCACTGTTTCTTCTACCCGGCCTATAGTCCATCACTAGAAGTATTGGTCTATTTATGTCTCTTTCAACTGATGGTCGCCAAACTTCATGATCACACCCACACGTACATGGTCCCAGCTAGCTTGTCATCACAGACTCTTCTCAGCATGATACTGTTCACCATATGTTGTACACGCATTGCCCTAACTGCCATGTTCTCTCTTCGAAGATGGGGTGGCACTCAAGTGGCACTACTGTAATGCATTCAATTCCCTAATCATTTAATTCTCATAAACACAACTATTCATTATCTTGTAATTTTATTTTTTGGGGGGGTAAATCAACTTGAAATAAAAAGAGACTAAGCGAATATACAGCCTACAAGGAGCATACCCTAGGAAGGACTAAGAGAAAATAAAGACAAAAATAAAATAAAATAAAAGAAGACAGAAGGAAGGCCAATTGGCTAAAGGCTTACATAGGTAAAATGGGGGAAAGCAAATAATCAAATGTTTCGGCTCCATCTAAAAGATGGGGAAGAAACATCTAATAGTGAGAAGACCATCTACAATAACGTTAATGGCGAACTGGGCCCCATGTAGAACAGATGGTGCAACAAAGGAACACCTAAGTATTGGAAAATGGAGTGATGGGATTTGGACAAACACAGGCCTTGAAACATTTGGGACATGGCGAAATGGAAGGTGTAACTGTTGGGAAACGAATCCCAGAACCCAGTAATTGCGCGTACAGATTAAACAACAAAAATAAACACAAACCCTACAAGGCAGAATTAGGGTTTACCTCTCATCCGTAGACAAGAACGCTGGTTGACTTGTTTATTTGAGAACTTGACAGACCTAATTACTGTATGCAACAAGTTTTGCTCGACAGTACCTCATGATCTTCTGTCATATTCCCTTATATCTCGATCATGTAGCCAAGTGTGGACTTCTACATGATCTCTTTGTTCTCTCTCTCACAGCCTCTATTCTAAATTTCTGAATGACTGTTATGTGACCTAGAGAACATAACGATATATTTATAGGGCTAGAGCAGGGACCTGAGGAGAAATAAATCTAGGCTCCTTGTGTAAATAAGAAAACCTAATCCCACCCGGATTCTATTCTTATTTCACAAATTATAATTCACACCACTAAAGAATTATAATTGCACTTCCATCTTTATCTCGGTTATATTTCGAGCTCCACGTTATTAAATACTTATTAATCTCCCCACGTTAAGATTACAGATACCCGTTGATTAAATGTCGATTACTAACAGTAACTACACCTCTTGGATCAGCCTAAATAAGAATTTGGGCCTTGGGCGATGTGGATGACCCACTTGCAAAGAACACTGATATCCTTGGGTGATGAATTAAAGCAGCCAAAATAGACTTTAACAAGATTTTCCTGAGTTAAAGCATCCAAATTGGGTCTGGAGCATTATGGAGAGATAAAAACACAGCCTAGATTCTGGCAAATCAAAGATGTTAATTGGGCCTTCAAGGAGAATGGCCTGACCGGATGAGCTCGGCTTTTGGACCTTTGTGTCGGCATGAACATAAGCCAGCTTAAAACAAACCCATTTCGGCTGGTGTGTAGATTAATGGTTTGCTAGGCATTGAGTGTGGAAATCCTAACTCGGATGAGTCTTACTAGTTTGAGACCATAAAGACAGGCCTACCTAGGGGACATCCCCCCAAAGATAGGAGAATAAAGCAAATGAAAAGATTAAGTTTCCGAAGACATCCCCATCTAGATAGGCAAAATTAGGGTCAATCCCAAAGGTGGGAAGATCATCTCTGACCTCTTTCAACTCCAAAGTTTGAGTGGACGGGAATGCCCAGTTATTACCCCTCATTATCATGCTTAGTATTGCCTCAGAGGGTAGCCTAGAATCATAGACTATCCTAGTGCCAAAATTGCAGATTAATGGGCCAAGAGGGTGCCAGTTGTCATGCCACGGAGACGTGTGATGACTATTCCCTATGACATGCTCAAGGGGCTTAATGCAAGTATTTTCCTTCATACCCATGAAGGATCACTATGTAATTTGAAACTCCAAAAGTTTCTCACCTTAAGAAGGTAAAGATTTAACCCATTGACACCACAGTTATCTCGTAATTTGCGTCATATCATTTCTTATAAAACATGTCTTGTGGGTATGCAACATTTCTCGTAAAACGTGTCTCATGATTATGCAACTTTTGTTTCAGTAAATGAAGTTTGAATTCTCGTAGTAGTCTAGTAATGACATATAAGCAGCATTTTTGAAAAGATAAACTCGTTTCCTCATAAGTTGTGTTGCACTAACTTTTCTGGTTTAGATAAAGCTTTCACTAATCTACTTCTATGAAACGGCATGATTTCAATTTTATAAATACATTTATGTAAATAAGTTTGAAGTCTCTTTTCTCTTGAATAAAAACTTTCCTTGATCATACTACGTAAAAAAATTATTATTAATTGAAAAGAACGACTATCTTATAATTTGTCGAAAACTAGTCAAACATTATAATAACATTAAACAATATACTTAGGAAATAGGGTTGAAGTATCTACCTTAATTCCGATGATTAGTCAGAAGACGCTTAATTTAGACAGGTGGTTTGTCGGGTGGTGTAACGGATCCTTGTTTCAAAAGAAAAAGAATGTGACTTTGTTTTCTAGAAACAAGAGACTACAACTTTCTACTAGCTTTGAGATTGAGTGGAGGTCTTTGGTGGTGGAGGGTGGTGGCTCCCACTTGAGTTTCGAAGAACAAGTTGAAGCTCAAGATGAACTTCAACCAAAAATCAAGAACTAGAAGAGTTTCCTCTCTCTAAAAACACTAAAACACAAATACTACAAAGGTGGTGAGATAGTTTGGTGAATAAGTGAAGTGTGGGGGAGTATTTATAGGCAAACCAAGGGCTATTCTCCCTCTTTCTCAACCGGCTCTCTCCCTCTCTCCTTCTCTCTCAAAATCTCTCCCACATCTGACCCATAAATGTTCCAAGATTTGGGGGATTTGGTAAGTATAAGAAATCTTAGGCGAATCATGGATAATCTTTAGGTTTAGGTACTTAAAATCCTAGGTTTTTAAATGGGTTTGCATGGCAAGCCTAGTTTCACGGGATTTTTGTGTACAAAACTTATGTACATGCATATAGATATAGTGTACTTGTTTCTTGGTGAACAAGTAGACCAAAAAGCTACCACCCAACTCTCTCTCTCTCTCTCTCTCTCTCTCTCTCTCTCTCTCTCTCTCTCTCCATGATTTGGGGAATTACAAACGTACAACACAGTCCTAGTGAAAATCTCAGGATTTATGAAGAAAATCCAAAATGCACATAGAGAAAATCTAGGGTTCTTTGTGTTAGGAAAGAAGAGATACTAGTACATATACACATATACTAGTACAAGCATGCACATATAGAAAGCTATATAATTACATACTAAAGAAACAAATAAAAATAAAAGAAATTGAATTTATAAACAAATATTTTTATTTACCAAAAATTAGGGTTATTACAGTAATAATGAGTTTTTTGTACTCCACCAAGATCTCATTATATCCCTGAGATTCCAAAGTTCAGGGACACACGCATAGTGATCCATAATTCCCCAAGATCTGGTGAGCAATGAAGACACTGAAAGACACCTCTAAGGAGAGATAAGGGAAGCTTTCCCTGCCATGAGAGGGGGGAGGAGCCCCCTGAGTAGGAGGAATCATAGTCAAGCAAGAGACCATGAACGTGAGGATAGCCTAAATCGAAGAGAACAAGAGGCAAAGAGTTGGCACGAGAAGTCACACGGCGTGAAAGGAATATTCAGGATTTGAAAAAGCAACTCCAAGAGAAGGAGAAGGACTTGCACTCACAGACGAGATCCGTGCAGCACGGGAAAGAAAGGATCCGTGCAGCACGGGAAAGAAAGAAAGAGCCATCATCGTGATGATGTCTCCACTAGAAAAGCAGTCTCACCACGAAAAAGGAGAGAGAGAAGTGATTCTGCCGAGATGGGAGAAAGAAGGAAACATGCTAGGGATAGATACGAGAGATTTGGCTCCAATGAACAAACTCCCGAACAGTATATGAGAAAAAGGAAAACTGGCTGAGCAGATGGGGGTCAAAAAACTACACGGGAGATTGCTAAGGAAGCCCTGGGCCAAATTTCAAAGTCACCACTAGCTCATTGGATTAGAGCAGAGAAAACTCTAAGCAGGGTAAAGCACTCCATGTTCATCCCTTACAAAACCAATATGGACCCAGTAGCCCATATCCAGCATTACCAACAGGCCATGTTCATGCATGAGCAAGACGATGCCTTGCTATGCAAGATGTTCCCATCCAGTTTTGGTAAAAATAGCATTAAGTTGGTCCCATAAGCTCCCTTAAGGATCAATCCTATGTTGGGCTTAGTTAGCCAAGGAATTTACTACTCAATTCTTAACTAGTTGAGAAGCCCCAAAAACATTTGATGCATTGACCTCTATGAGATAGGGATGATGAGACATTAAGGCCTCCAAAAGTTACTGGGAGACTTTCAACGAGATTGAAAATTACAATGATGAGTATGCCTTAGCAATGTTTAAAACGAGCTTACCCATGTATAGTAACCTGCGAGAATCGCTCACTATGCACCTGATTAAAACTGTGGCAAAGCTTATGGAAAGGATCCAGGAGCATGCACGGGTGGAAGATGACATCCTGTAAGCTGGAGGGAAGATTGAGGCAGGGCAACCTCAACTTCCCGAAAAGAAAGCCCTAGAGTCCAAGGTGTACAAGGAGTACAAAAATTAGGAAAAAAGGACTATACACAGCAAAGGAAGGATAAGGCAGACCCAGATCCTAAGTCCTACTTCAACATCATGGCAACGTTCAACATCCCAATCTACAAAATTTTGTACAGGGTAAAAAACCAACCTTGGTTCAGAAGGCCCCCTAAGATGACAGGGAATCCAGACTATCACAGGGACTGGGGCCACATGACTGAGGATTGTGAGGAATGCAAAAAGTTCCTGGACGAGAAAGTGGCAGAGGGCCACTTGAAAGAATTCCTGGTAGACAACCAGCAAGACACCGAGTAGGTGGAAAAATGGACTACAAAAGACGTCCAAAAGGCACAATCCACATGATACATGGATTGGTGGCACCATACACCCATAATGAGATCAGCCACATCCAAAGGGTCAACGGCCAAGCAAAGCAAGTCATGAAGCTCGGCCATAAGAGGCCGAGGACAGATGGGGTGATGGAGGCTCCTATTGGCTTTTCTTATGATGATTTGGATGGAATGGTAATACCACATAATCACGCACTGGTCATCAATGTATGAATAAGAGAATATGATGTGAAAAAGTTCCTCGTAAACCAAGGAGCCAGCACAGATTATGTATTACTCCCTCCGTCCCAAATTGTTTGCCCCTGTTGAGAAAGCATGCATTTTGGATGAAAAAAATGATGAGTTTTTACAAAAATTATTTTTCAAAAAAATTTACACCATTTTTTTCTACTCAATGAGATCTTTAAATTGGTGTAAAAAATTTTAAAAAGAAAAGAATGCTTATACATCATTTTTTTGTGCAAAATGCACAAATTCCCAAAAAGAGCAAACAATTTGGGATGGAGGGTATACTTTCAAGAAAATAGAGCTCCCACCGAACTCATTGCAGAAGTGTCTAGTCCCTATGGTCGGCTTTAGCACATAGACAATATGGCATATAGGAAAGGTTACAATGCTTGTCTGAGCAGGATCAGTTGTTCTCAAAACCAACTCCTTGG
Source organism: Vaccinium macrocarpon (assembly GCA_022606695.1). Classification (NCBI taxonomy): domain Eukaryota; kingdom Viridiplantae; phylum Streptophyta; class Magnoliopsida; order Ericales; family Ericaceae; genus Vaccinium; species Vaccinium macrocarpon. The sequence continues at coordinate 21,457,994 of CM040181.1, read as the reverse complement.
TGGTCGATCTCCCATCTTCCTATAATGTGATTATAGGAAGAACATGGATGCACAAAATGAAAGCCATCCCCTCCACTTACCACTAGAAGATCAAGTATCCATGGGCAGATGGTATTGAGTGCATTAGGGGAAATCAGAAAGTTGTCGACTTGTGCTCTAACATTGTCTTAAAGAAGTCCCCAAGGGCTGAGCTTGTTCAAACTGTTGAAATACCAGATCAGCCAACGTTGGAGGACATAAGAGGAGACCCCACCAAGAAGATGGTGAAGGGATTGAAGAAGGTCCAGATCAAAGAAGATGATCCGAAAAGATATTTCCTGATCGGCGAAACCTTGCTGATCAGGAGGAGAGAGATTTGGTTGCTTTTCTGAAGGACCATATTGACGTTTTTGCATGGGCACCCCAAGAAATGCATGGGATAAACCCTGAGGTGATTTGCCACCACTTAAACATGGATCCACGCCACAAACCGATAGTACAGAAGGCAAGGAGGTCAGTACCACAACACGCAGACGCTGTGATTGAAGAGGTAGATCGATTGCTTGAAGCGGATGCCATACAAGAGGTTAGCTATCTTTAATGGCTGGCTAACACTATTGTGGTTAAGAAGAAGAACGGAAAGTGGAGAGTCTACGTGGATTTCACTAGCCTCAACAAGACATTTCCTAAAGACACCTTTCCACTCCCCCGGATTGACCAATTGGTGGACGCCACTACAGGCTACGAAAGGATGGATTTCCTTGACGCATATTGGGGATACCATCAGATAGCCATGCATGAACCCGACTAGGAGAAGACATCCTTCATCTCTCCAAGAGGCCTATATTGCTATAAGGTCATGCCATTTGGGCTAGGAATGGTGGAGCAATTTATCAAATGTTGGCTACCAAGATGTTCAAAGAACAACTCGGCAAGTCCATGGAGGTTTATATAGATGACATGGTGGTAAAGAGCAAGGTAAAACTCAATCATTTAGCCGACCTAAAGGTGACTTTTAACATTTTAAGGAATTACAAGCTAAAGTTGAATGCCTCAAAATGTGTCTTTAGGGTCAGCTTGGGAAAATTTTTAGGGCATTTGGTGACTAAAAGGGGACTTGAGGCTAATCTAGACCAGATCACAGCTCTGCAGAACCTTTAAGACCCTAAGACTACGAAAGAGGTCCAAAGGCTAACAGGGATGGCGATCGCGTTGAATTATTTTATTAGGAAATCTTCAGATCAATGCAGAACATTCTTTCAGCTTCTGAAGAAAAGAGAAGGATACGAATGGGGAGTCAAGTAAGAGTAGGCATTTCATGCATTTAAAAATTACTTATCTTCACCACCCTTATTCTCTACTCCAGAAGCTCAGGAGCGATTGATACTATACCTGGCGATATCCGAGCATGTAGTCAGCTTAGTTCACAAATAAAGGGAACCGAGCAGGCTCCCATTTATTTTGTAAGTAAAACACTGCTAGATGCTGAAACACGCTACTTGCCACTAGAAAAATTGGTGTATGCTCTTATTATGGCCTTAAGGAAATTGCCACATTATTTCTTGGCTCACCAAATCATAGTATTTACTGAATACTCCCTGAGGGTCTTGTTGAGGAAAGAAGACTTCTCTGGAAGGATCTTGAAGTGGTCAATAGAATTGAGCCAATTTGACTTGGACTATTAGCCCAGGCCGATGATCAAAGGGCAAATCTTGGCTGATTTTGTGGTTGAATTTACCCCAAGTATAGCGCCACCACCACTAGTCCTCCGCGAGATGGAGCAGACGATTATCCTTGAGCAGCCAACAAAGGTGGCCGAGCTAGATCCAGAAGAATGGAAGTTGTATCTTGATGGATCAGCTTGCAGTAAAAAATCAAAAGCAAGGGGTAGTGCTCTTCTCCCTTGATGGAATGGTGCTTGAACAAGCATTGAGATTGGGATTCAACGCCACCAACAACATAGCAGAATATCAAGCTCTGCTACCTGGACTAAGGAATGCACTGGACCTCAAAGTAAGTAAACTTAGATTATTTTGTGATTCACAATTGGTTGTAAACCAACTTTTTGGGGAGTATGCTACAAAGAATGAAAGGATGGTTATGGACCAAGGTTATGGCCAAGGATTTGCTAGATCAGTTCGATAAAGTCCACATCCACAAGATCAGTTATGGACCAAGGTTCTGAATACTGTATCAACTTGAGTACTGGTACCAAAAAAATACCGGTACCATATTGGATTTACCGTACACACACACACACACATACATACATATATATATATATATGTATTTTTTCTCATTTTAATGAAATACTGCATGATGTTTACTCCTTTCAAAACCTTCTCAACTACTTAATATTCCAAAGTCCAAACATGCGCAATGTCAATTACATATCCATTGTAACAAAACAAAAATTTCTCCAAAAGACAAACACAAAGTTCTCCCAAAAGAGACTTAAGAGGTACATATAAGAAACCATAGGCTATCAATCAACATAAATATAAGGATCATTTTCTCCTCCAATGTCCCAACAATCATATTGGCTCTCGTTCTCATTAGGAAAATCATCCACAGCATCATCAAACACCGGCTCATGATCATTCAAAGTCAATGCCTCCAAAGATGGTGGTTCAATTATCTGTCATGCAACATCATGATCTTCATCAAGCAAACTAGGCTCTTCACAAACCCAATCATCCAACACATCTATATTCTCAAGACTAATTGGGTCAAGTGCATCTTTCCTTCTCCTAATATTCCTACAAAAGTAATTACCACAATTCCCAATTCATGATAAAAAAAAATAACCAAAGTATATTAAACATTAGGGTAGTTAAGATTTTTCCAAATAATACATTTCTCAAAGTTTCAAATTATAACGAACATAGACTAAATCATTGAGTCTTTTGTGCTCCAATCTATTTTGCCTCTTAGAATGGATGAACTCAAATGTACTCCAGTTTCTCTCACTATAACATTGGCTAAGTACTCGAATCGCAAACTTCTGTAAATCTAGACAATCATGTCCAATTTATTCCCACCATGCAACTAAAAAATAAAACAGAAATTTACTAAACAAAAATTTAACCGCTTACAAGTTATAGAATTACCTACTTAAAATTTTAAAATAGGCCATGTTATAGATCAACATTACCTGGATTTAGTTTCTCTCATTGACGAATAGCGAGGGACATACCGAAATCACCTGTTGACTGCTTGTATTCCTCCATTTGTTCCCTTATACGGTCTTGGATATTATCATCCGGCACCAAGAGTGTAAGAGGTTGAATCATTCCTCAAGCAACTTCTTTATTCTTTGTAAAAGAGGGCCTAAAATATATCCCGAGATTAAGAAAACAACCTATTGAATGAAGAGGGCTAGAAAGTAGCTTATCCCATCTTGCATCAATCACTCTAATGTATGGGTTATACAGAGAGAGCCTATTGTTTAACATTGCCTTAATTGCATCCTTCGCCCTATCCATTGCTTCATACAAGTACCCCATTACTGGCTTTTCATCACCATCAGTTATACGAAGAACCCTCACCAAAGGTTCACTAATTTTTACCACAAGTTGACAATTTGACCAAAACTCTCTATCCTCCAAAATAATTTTACCAACTTCTTTCCCACCATTCTCTTTAGAATACCGAGACCCAACCCATTGGTCACTAGTGAACATTTTTCTAAGCTCTTTCTTGAAATCCATGAGGCATGAAGACTTAAAAAGTTTGTAGCAAACCTTGTGATTCCGGGACAACACAAGTCTCTACCATTTGTGAAGTCTTTCCTCATCAAGTTCACAAACCATGCATGATTGTAAATGTATCGAGTTACCTACAAAAATAACAATCACAATTCTTAAAACTTGTGTTCATAACATATTAACAATAAATTGAGCAATATCCATAACATCTTAAATATAAATGTAGTGAGTTACCTTTTTTGCCTTTTGGATGGTAGCATATATGTGCGGAAAGTATTTAGGATTTGCGAAATTTTCCAACATCAAGTCCAAGCAATGAGCCGCACAAGGAGACCAATAGAAGCATCCATAATGTGCTTGCAACCTCTTTCCCGCCGCTTTGTTAACTGCCTCATTATCCATAACAAATTGCACAATGTTACTTGGATCCACTAGTTCAACAACTTGACTAAAAACACCAAACAATGTATCTACATTCTTAACAAGACCCGATGCATCAATAGAGGGGGAGTAACTAGCGAGTTAGAAAGCTATTCGTATTGATTGACTATTGAAGCAACGGAGGTATGAAGTCTGTCTCCTCCTCCTCCTCCTCCTACTTCTTCTTCTACTACTGCCCTGCTGGACATGCTTGGCTGAGAACCTCCTGTTGTGATTATTGGAATGGCGGTGGGTATCTCAAGTAGGTAAGCAAAGGTGATTTGTTGTTGAAGGTCTCTTAGAGCTCGTGAGCATGTCACCCTCCCTCTTGACTGGCCTTTGTTGGATCTAGTTTGTCTCTGATCGGCTAGGGCAAGCGGGATGACTAGAGGGGCAATTGGGGGTCAGGGATGTCTTGAGCATGGTTCACCCACTCTTCTGATAGCAACTAGTAAGAAGGGGTATAGCCGAGAAATATGTGGGAAGCTCGTCCAAGACCCACTAGGGTCGGTTCAAACCTGTCAAAGTATAGGGCTAAGGCGATTTCTTCATGGTAGAGCCTATCGTGGTTCAATCGGCTGCCCTGATTTATGTTGTTTGTTGCAAATAAAAGGAACAACATAAGAACAAAGCAATCAGTGAAGCAAAATTGAGATTATTTATAAAATATTAAGTAACAAACAAGGGATTGAGTACTAACGTTGTTGGCCCACTGTCGTGGGGTAGGCGAAACCAAAAGTATTCCCCTCTGCGTCCCTAGGTTCCCAATTGCCAGTGACTACAAGGTAGTTGTCCCTTCACCCTTTGAGGAATTGGGTAGATCGGTGATAAGCTTTTCATCAGGTCCCTAGCTTTGAAATAGTATGAATTGTCTGCGTAAGGGACCACACTGTATAAGAAATGTAGGTCCCATGATAGGTGCGTAATGTCGTAGATATAAGCGCCTAAGTAGGGCGAATTAGCGCGTTAGAGGCGCGATTTATTTCATTTTCCACTTGATGCGGTGTTGTTCTGGGTTTTTCTTGTTTTGAGTTGTTTTGTAGGAACAGGTTGAGAAAAGCGCGTGAAACGGTTACATGGCAGTCGGGCATGTTGCGAACCAGTGGGACCCAAGCCAGGACGACCAAACAAAGCTGAGGAAGCATTTAGAGGTCTCGGTATCGATCACGAGGATTATCCCTGTATCGTCTGAGTGGTACATATGGGAACGAGAAGGCGCGGGTATCGTCACGGGGTTTATCAGACGATACCGAAACTATAGGGCAGCCGTTTGACTTGCCACGTGGTTTGACTTCGAGGAGGAATAAATAGTCCGATTTTAGGTCGAATTAGGGGGCGAACTTAACATTAATTTTCTCTTAGTTTTTGCAGCCGTTTTCTCTTTGGAAGTTATTACTTTCCGGAGCTTGTTCCGTCAAGTTTTTGAAGTTTTATACGCAGATTCGCATATTGTTTCGGTAACTTTCCGTTTTATTTTCATTGAATCTTCGTTCGCGGGAGTTTGTCCGCGCTTTGTTTTTGGATCTCTGCTTTAATTCATATTCAAGTATAAAAGCATGCATTATTTGATGATCTTGTTATTCGTTCAATTCAATATGAGTGAGTAAATTCATAAGTATGGTCATGGGGTGATTAACATACCGTGGCCAGGTCCGGATCTGTACTGCTTCTATTTTTGAACTCGATAAATGGAAAAACAATTTAAGGTTACTAAAGCTTTCTGTTAGACATATCCAGGCATTGTCGGAGCCCATGTAACGCGGGGAATGAGGGACCAAAACTCGCTCTACGCTGCACATGGGTGAACGGCAACCACAAGGATTCGCATCTTTCGGGGTGTCTTTTTCTCTCTTGAATCAACCATTTTTAGAACAACGAACGGAGCAGAACAGTCTCGATCTGGTCACTGTGTTATGATCCTATGACCGTACTTCCTCTTAAATTAGTTTAAACCAGATCAACTTCGCTTAGTGTAGGTAATCTCATCAATCAAACCATAAAGGGTGGCCACCTAAGAGCCGTGTTAAACTAGCAACCCGAGTACTAAGTGAGCACTTTCTACCTTCTCTGTGGATTCGACTCCGGTCTTACCGGGTATTGTGCTGCACCGGTCTCCGCCCTACGCTTGGGGCAACTCACTAAATTAGGTCTAGGAATTCGATCAAGCATCCCACCAATCCAAATGAAGGTTGAGGAGCCTGTTCAGGGCAATTGTGCCCATAACTACCCTAACGAAATTGAGGCATAATTGCATCAAGTTTAATCTACACCTATTGCAAGACTTCTCGAAGAATGGGTGAAGAGGGAACCTAAGACCACCCTCTACTATGAAAATCAAGGGAATATGAATTTTATCATGGGTCTGACCTTCTTCCCCTAAATCATCACGTTTGTTCAATCAAAATTGGACGTCGTTTGGAATTTCGTATTTTTCTCGAAACTCCTAAATTTTCTAGGCATTGCTAAGAAGAGCCCTATGTCTAACCATGATTTATAGGTCTGGTTAGGGTTTCACAGTTGAAACCCAGAGAAGATAGAAAAACTAATGAAGGAATGGATTTCTAAGAGAAAAACACTTACAGAGTACAAGAAGACTCAAAAGTGAAGATTTTTTATGTGGGATAGAGATGATTTGACGTTTTTGGGTGAAAAATGAAGATGGAATGCTAACGGGCTTTCAAGAAATCAAGCTATGAGCAACGTTAATGGCATAAGAGTTCTATCACCCTTTCTTGTTTTTTGCTTTTGGTGAAGAGAAATGGAAAGAAGTGGAAGGGGTTAGGGTTTTTGAGGGGTATAATCATTATCCCACCTAAAACCCCATAAAGGTGGGTGTGACATAAGAAAAACATCACCCCGAATCGTCCTTTAAGCTTATCTGATGACCAATGGGTCACTTCGCATTTAATGCAAAAGCAATTTTGGCCCCCACGTGAGGGGAGGCGTGCAGAAAAGTGCATCAAGGACCGATGAAGCTCTGTAACACTACTAGTGAATGATAGTAGTAGGCAAAGCTGGGGAGCAATTGGAGTGGGTAAAATTAGATTTCCCTCAATAAGGGCAGTGTACATGCCTTAAGTAGCCACCACAGGAGGGTAAGTGGTTTGGCACCACATAGGGGAGCCTCAACCCTATGCCGAGCATTGTTGGCCACAAACAAGGATGTACTAGCTCGGCATGAATCGTAAGAAAGAGCCCCCCAACTTAGTCGAGCTAGGTAGGTCATGAATGAGGCCCAATGACATTCTGGAATACATGGATCATCTCGGCGGAATGAGCTGAGCTATGTACGAGTTACAATGAGCTACGAGGAAGCACAACACTGCTACAAATAGGGCGGTGAGACATTCCAGAATATTCTATGGCGGTTCCTTATGTGATAAGGAGCAATCCCGCAGAATAAAGGATTGGTATTGGAAGTCCTAACGTGATTAGGAGTATACCCCATATGGGAAAGAATCCTATATGGAAAAGAAGACTATTGCTAGACGAGATCTAGTAGGACATGGGAGCTTGCTCCTAATAGGAAGGATTCCTAGAGTTAATAGGAAATTAGGGCACGAGATGCCTAAATCAAACAAGTCATCATCTTCCCCTAACAATAAAGTGTGAAGATCCATGAAGAAAGTTACGCTGTGGATTTCTTTCATATGCATTGAGTGATTTGAGAGTTCAAGTATGTGATACTTAGGCATCAAAGGGCTTTTGCCGATGAGAAGCAAAGGTGCTCTAACCCTATTTTTGTCTTGCAGATCTAGGGTTGCACCAAGAAGGCACGAGATCCAGACCTACATGGATTTTATCCCCATAGAGATTTTGCCATGTCTTTTCTTTTCCATTTTATCTTTAAATCTCCAAGCTGAATTGTATTTTCCAAGGGCATCTCAAACCCATCCATCGTCATTCCTCCACATCTCCATAATTTGGAGGATTATTCTATTTCAACCCATCCTACGTAACTCTCCTCCATTCCTGAGGATGGGTGTTCGTCCTCCAAAATGGAGGATTGAAGGAAAAATGGAGGATCATCCTCCCTATTTGGAGGATAGAACTTTATTCATTAAATGGATACAATTTTTTTTTATACATTTATTTTTCATACGATTTGTACTATTATATTGATATTCAAAGCACCTTTGAAAAGAGGTCAATGTTGAATATATTTTCATAAAAATAAAAAAAATATTGGTTGTTTGAATTTTGGAAGGAGATAATTGCTAGTGTTCTAGATAGAAATGGAGAAGAAATTCTAAGAAATTGAGGAGTAGTGTTGGAGTTATCATGAATATTGCAACACTCTATAAAAACTTTTTGAATATAAAAAAATTCCACTTTGATTCTTCAACATAGAGTTTAGAGGGTTTTGGAATAGAGATACCCTCATAGCAAGAAATATTAGACTTTCAAAAACAAAAAGAAAGAATGTTTTGACCAAAAAAAACTAAGCCAAAATTATTGATTTATTGAGAAACAATAATTCAACAAGTTTTGGCTTATTATTTTTTTGGGGGTAAATTTTTGGCTTATTATTTACCCCCCAAAAAAGGTTTTGGCTTATTAGCTAAAAATATTTGAAATTATACGTTAATTTAATTTGACTCATTAGTTGAATCTCATGAGTCAAATTACATTTGTTCCATAACGGCAACAAGAGGGCATCACATATTGGTTGATGAAAGTCAATGTCGTTTCTCACTGTTTGTTGTGGCAGGTCAGTGTTAGATTGTGGAGATATATTAGGCTGCTAGTGCTAGGTCAATGAGAGAGAGAGAGAGAGAGAGAGAGAGAGAGAGACAGTGGTCCTAATCAAGAGGGGTTGTGTTTGGACTAGTAACTGAAGTAAATGCGCATTTGATGCGGTGGGTCTGCTTTTAGTTGGGTTGCAGAACAACGGCTAGAGAGAGAGAGAGAGAGCTTGGAGCTCTACTAGGTGTTTGGTTACAGCGGATTTTTTGCTCCGATCGCTCTTCTTGTTCGCCAAAAAACATTGCACTGATTCATTCGCTGTGAGTGTCTTTACTGCTATCCTCTTTTCTTGCTTTTTTTTTTACTATCTTTTGGAGATCTGAGTCTTTGATTGTAGGGTTTGAGTCCTTTGATTTGCTCTCTCTCTAGTGGGTTTCTTCCAATTCCATGCCAGTGTTGTGGCTTCTACAAGGTTTATTATTTCCATGATCTGTTGAATCTTGGGTCTTGAATTTCTCTGAGTTTGTAGTTTTTCTTTTATTCTACTCCACCTTTCACACAAACCATTGAAGTGGTCAACTAGTTCACTTGATTTTACTGAGTAAACCTAAAATCTATTCGTGGGTTTTTTTGCCTTTTTGCTTTCTTCATCCATTTCTTGGTTCCAACAGTATTACCTGGATCTTTTAGAAGATCGAATCTAGGGTTTCTGTTTGATCTGGTCAAAGACCAGTTAGGATTGAACTCTTTTGACCCAGTACTTGTTTCTGTGTCTTTCACTGTTTCCTTAAAGCAAAGTCACCTGAGCTCACCCTCCTTGAGATAGGGTTTTTCAATTTTGAAAGCAAAGCTTTGATTCTGGGTGAAACTTTTAGATTGATTCCTCTTGCTTTTCTGAATTTAGGGTTTGAAACTGGAACTGCTTTTGGGGGGGGGCTTGGTATTAGATGGGCTAAAAACAAAAAGAACAAAACCAAAACCCTTGTGACCTGGTGGAGCTAAAGCGTGATATTCTTTCTGGGTTTTCTCGAAAACTGCTTTACCCAGATAGGATTCAATGCATCTTTCACTATGGAAGCCAATATCCTACTGTGCTGCTCTGATCATGGACAAAAAGAGCAGAAGGAGAGATGGGTCTACCCATTCCACGGAGGAAACCAAGAGAAACCCATCATTCCTTAGGAAACTACAGGAGCACAAGCTGAGAGAAGCCCTAGAGGAAGCATCTGAAGATGGGTCCCTTGTTAAATCGCAAGACGTGGATTCAGCAAATCAAGACGACGGATTGGGGAGATCACGATCGCTTGCGAGGCTCCACGCCCAGAAGGAGTTCCTCAGAGCCACTTCTCTTGCTGCAGAACGAACATTCGATTCAGAAGACTCTATTCCTGAACTTGATGAGTCATTTTCCAAATTCCTCATGATGTACCCAAAGTACCAATCATCTGAGAAGATTGATCATCTGAGGCTGGATGAGTATGCACACCTCTCAGGGTCAGCCCTTAAGGTATGCCTTGACTACTGTGGATTTGGGTTGTTTTCTTTCCTTCAGACGGTTCATTATTGGGAATCCTCCACATTTAGTTTATCTGAGATTACTGCAAATTTGAGCAATCATGCTTTGTATGGAGGTGCTGAGAAAGGCACTGTGGAACATGATATAAAGACTAGGATAATGGACTATTTGAACATACCTGAGAATGAATATGGGCTTGTTTTCACAGTAAGTCGTGGGTCCGCTTTTAAGCTGCTTGCCGAATCGTACCCTTTTCATACGAACAAGAAGTTGTTAACCATGTTTGATCATGAGAGCCAGTCGGTGAATTGGATGGCTCAGGGTGCTAGGGAGAAAGGTGCTAAAGTTTACAGTGCTTGGTTTAAATGGCCAACCCTTAAGCTATGCTCAACTGATCTGAGAAAGCAGATTTCGAACAAAAAGAAGAGGAAAAAAGACTCAGCAGTCGGTCTTTTTGTGTTTCCTGTTCAATCCAGGGTTACTGGAGCCAAATATTCCTACCAGTGGATGGCACTGGCCCAACAGAACAATTGGCATGTCTGTCTAGATGCAGGGTCATTAGGTCCAAAAGACATGGATTCTCTTGGGCTGTCTCTATTCCGTCCAGATTTCATTATCACCTCATTTTACAGGGTGTTTGGATACGACCCTACTGGATTTGGATGCCTTCTCATAAAAAAATCTGTTATGGGAAGCCTTCAAAATCAGTCTGGGCACACCGGTTCAGGTATAGTGAAGATCACCCCAGTTTTCCCTCTCTATCTGAGCGACTCTGTTGATAATATACCTGGATTAGATGGAATTGAAGATGATGAAGCCGGTGGCAATGGGGAATTGTCCTCTGAAACTCGCCCAGGAACGCAGTTGCCTGCCTTTTCTGGTGCATTTACTTCTGCCCAAGTGAGGGATGTGTTTGAGACGGACATGGATCATGATAACAGCTCTGATCGAGATGGGGCAAGCACCATATTTGAAGAAACTGAGAGTATTTCTGTTGGGGAAGTGATGAAGAGTCCAGTTTTCAGTGAAGATGAGTCATCTGATAACTCAGTGTGGATTGATCTGGGTCACAGTCCTTTGGGTTCAGATAACAACGGGCAGTTGAACAAACAGAAGGTAGCCTCTCCCTTACCGCCCTTCTGGTTTAGTGGAAAGAAGAACAAGCATCTTTCTCCTAAACCATCGCTGAAGATATCAGACAACCCAATATACGACAAAGGGGTCCACCCATCTTCTCATGAGGATCACCAAGTGCTATCATTTGATGCTGCTATTCTATCAGTTTCACATGATCTCGACCGTCTTAAGGAGGTCCCGGAAGAAGAACAAGTGACCCATGCAAACCCCACGTGCCAAGATAGTAGAAAGGGTTCATGTTACCAGGAAATTCAGGAGGAACCTCCTCAAACCACCAAGTTTTCTGGGGTCAATGGGTCAACGTCTGAAATAAGTGTGGAGACAAAAGAGAGTGCTATAAGAAGAGAGACGGAAGGGGAGTTTAGGTTGTTGGGAAGGAGGGAAGGTGGTAGACTTGGTGGCAGTAGGTTTTTTGGTATAGAAGATAATGAGCAGCCCGGTAGCAGGGGAAGAAGGGTATCCTTTAGTATGGAAGATAAGAGTAGAGAGCATATGAGCCATGCTATGGACCCTGGAGACATATCTGCCACAAGTTTGGACGATGAGTACATCAGTGATGGAGAATATGGGCATCGTTTGGACTCTGACAGAAGGGAACCTGAGTTACAATGCAGGCATCTTGATCATGTAAATATGTTGGGTCTCAATAAGACCACTCTTCGACTTAGGTTCTTGATTAACTGGCTTGTGACCTCTTTACTTCAATTAAGGTTACCCGCAGGTGATGGGAAAGAACCCGTGCCCCTTGTTCACATCTATGGCCCTAAGATTAAGTATGAAAGGGGTGCCGCTGTAGCTTTCAATGTGAAAGACAGAAACCGCGGGCTAATAAATCCCGAACTTGTTCAGAAACTGGGTGAGGCCAATGGTATTTCGCTTGGAATTGGTATCCTTAGTCACATAAAGATTTTAGATAGCTCAAGACAGAATCGCGGGCATCTCAATCTTGAAGATACTTCTCTTTGTAAGCCAATGGAGAATGGACGGACTGATGGAAAAAGTGGGTTCATTCGAGTTGAGGTCGTCACAGCTTCTCTTGGTTTCCTGACTAATTTTGATGATGTTTACAAGTTGTGGGCGTTTGTGGCAAGGTTTCTTAATCCAGGATTTATCAAAGATAGCAGACTTCCAAATGTCGCGGAAGATACAGAGCTTGAGGGCTAAATGGCGTTACTCCTGTTTCTGTTGTCAGAAAGATGGTTTTGCACTGGAAGTTGCATACAAAGGATAGGAAGCTGCTGTTTTTCTCTGTGCTGGGGCATCTTGGTCTTTTCTTCTGGACCTCACAGCTGCTATAGGGTTGATTTGTTCATTCATGTTTTAATTGCTTGGGTTTTTTCTTTTTCACCTTCTTGGGAGTTGTTGTAAAACTTGTAGAGTTGGCTTTAGAATTTTGAATCTGTCAGGAAGCATGAACTGATGAAAAGTAGGATCAAATGGGTACTTCCCCACTTCACAATATGTTGATGCTATATACCATCCTGTTCTTTTCTGTTGTTTGTATCAGATTCAGCTTGTTCGCATGGTTTGGGCTATTATAACCTTTTATTGGAGGTGCAATAGAAACAAACCTTCTATTTCCAGTGTGAAAATTTCATGGGACAACTGCATGGGTTTGGAGATTTTGTTCTCCATACCGATCTAGAGGTTTTAAATTCATATACCAAACGGGACAAGAGTCCGAGTAAAACTAATTTCGGGTCCGTTGTAGACAATTATTTCCCAAGAAGATACTTCAGGTTCACTGGTAGTTTTGTACGAACAGATTTCACTGGAGGCTAAAGTACTCAAGTACTAGTAAAAAATATTTTTTTAAGTCAGTGAGCAAACAATGTTAAACAATCTCCAACTCGCCAGTTTCTTATCCTTCCCAGTATTTCAATTGAACCATTCTAAATTGCTGAGTGTGAACTCTTTTAATTCAAAGATCCAGGGCATGTCAACAACCCATATCTGCTCGAAGAGAAAAAAAGGCCATACTAATTCTAAAGAATGCAGACTTAAATTGGAAAAATCATTACCCACCAAACAACAGTGATATAATGTGAACAGAAACTATTTTATTCCTAGAATTTTATTTTTTTTGGGATGGGTCTTTGCAGGGACAGCCAACCCAAGGATATACTCGTGTCCATGCTTTGTCGTCAACCTTGTGTGGAGACTTTGCTATTTTGCAGGCTTTGAGACGGACTAAACTTGCTGGTTTAACGAGATTACAAATTTTGACGGATAGCCTTGAGGTTGTTCAAGCTCTTTGTTGTGTTGAACGTTTGTATTAAAACATTTTATCTGATATTCTGAACATTGTAGCATCTTTTGATTATGTAATTGTAATCAAGGCCACCCACCAAAATGTGAGGGATTCTTGTAATCTTGCGTAGAGTCGTCTTTGTATCTTATAGTTTTATAGTGTATGTTATGTTTACTATTCCTTGAATTATTCACAGCGCATCATTCAACCCGCATTCAAACTATTAATGGGACCCATTCCTTCTATAGAATCATGGTTGGGCCATACCCATTGAGCTTTGTTTGCCAAGGAGATAATGGACAGAGCTTTAATAATTGTCCCATTGTCTATCCTTCTTGTATCACTGCCAACGCCTGAGTTTTGCCTTTGTGACAAATATCCTCTCCCTGTGATTTCTCTGTGCTTTTCAATTTTCACTGACACCCCAATCACAATTGCCTGTCAAAGCACATGACGAAATGACCCGAAAGTGATTTACGTCTAAATATTCACCATTTCTAGCAATAGAAAGTAAATGAAATAACCATTGAATCTCACTTATTGAAATAAAAATGAATTTTCTTATCCATTGAAGGAGCTATTTTGATCAAAAAGGGTAAAAATTAAAGAATTAGTATTTGGTTTTTACTACCTTACTGTATTACTTATGAGTCAAAAAAAAATTATTATTTATTCCATCACTAAAAATAGAAAATTTGTCAATGTAAAACACTTTTGGCTAATCCTATCATGTGTTTGATCAAACAATTATTGGATGGATGTCAATGAAATAAATATTGAAACAATAGTAATTTATAGTCATTTCTCGTATGTAAAAGAGGTATCTGTCATAAAGGCAAACCTTGGGAGGTGTCATTGAAATCTACCCTTTGGTTTTGGTGGATTCTGCCTTCTAGGAAAGCTTTGGAGTGGTGGGACCTTCGCATAAAAAGCTGTTAGAGAATGGAGATAGCACTACACCATTCTTTTTAGGACTTGATAATAATGATAAAAACCTGCTTTTACTAGTAAACAAACCAAACAAGAAATCTTACCCATCATCAAAAAAGACCCTTTATAATTATCTGCAAAACTTTCTACCAGTAAAAGATGTCATAAAGCAAAAGTGAACATGGAGCTAGGGTTTGACAAGTGATTAAGGACCTTAGTGGGGGGAGCTGTCTTCCAAAGGGAACTTAAAGTGGTGGTTAAGGACAGTGATCTGTTGACAAACTTGAACTAAATGACGAATTCAACTAATGGATTTCCAAGCCTTTCCCTTCAAGAGTGTCACAGTAGGAGACAAACGCCAAAGAAAAACAAAAAGCATTGCATCGAATCATAAAGCTTCACAGGGTTTTAAGCTAACTCAATTGATGAAGGGAGGGACACCATTTAGGCCAAAACTGCAGATCTTAAAACAAAGCAAGTACAGCTGTAGTGATATGTACACATAACTAGTAAGTGCATTAAGAAAGAAATCAACCCACAATTACAAACTGAAGTCTTTTTCAGATACCACTTTCACCTTAGTCCACATGAATGAAAAATAAATTCTCTCTAAGATTCCATTTGGCTTTGTAAGCAAAAACATAACACAGAAAAACCAGGAAGCTCAAACCCTAGATAAGAAGATTACTCATCTAGACTAGCCTTATCAATGGACCGGATTGCTTCTGGATCCAAAAAACCGAGTCCAATATTTCCAATCTGATAGTCCAATAGTCGGAATCCAAGAATCCGGATCCAATCCTATTAAAATCCGAATCCAGAACCACAAAAATAAAGCTGTCCTTCTCAGTTCATTTAATCTGCAACTCAGTTTCTATAGTTGTGTTGTGAAGTACCATGTCCATGACTTTATTTTATAATAATAAAATGAAAAAAAAGGGATCAAATACTGATTTCTGATCAGATATCCGAAAGTTCGGATCTGGATCCAGATTGCCAATATCGGATTTGTCGATATCAGAGCTTGATTCAGATTTGAACTAACCAGATTCAGAACGGATCGGATCAGATCTGGTCCATTGACAGGCCTCTAGACAAAACCTTGGCACCCAAGAGAAACAAGTTCGATAAAATCTATCTATTTGACGAGTTAAGGGTTTTACATATTTGGATTGACAGAGACTTGAATTTAATCCTGAAGAGATGCACATTCCGCTCTGTAAGCTTCCTTGGATTTCTGAGACCAGTCTAGATCCACAAAAGCATATCAGGAATTCATCATCTTTATAAGAAAGGAAGTCTCTAAAGCTGACACCTTGCACTGCAAATATCTGTTTTCCTCCACTATGGCCACTGTTAAGTTGAGCAGTATTGGGCGTTCAGGATCATAAATTGAACACTCACGTACTCGTGCTACCCATTTTGCTGCTTCCCAAACTCCAAATCTGGAATCACATCATATAAAAGGGAACACGTTATTAATTCTTTAATAATGCTAGCTTGAAAAGAAAAAGTTTTAAAGCAGGATATATTATACACTAATGGATTGTATAACTAGAAAAAAGGAAACATTGAAGTCTTAACTGTTAGAACCCAACTTGACCTGGTTCATTAGCAGCTGCGTCTCTCTGCAGGTGTGTGTGTGTGTGTAACATATTCAAGGTTAATACTCCCTCCGTCCCAATTTTATAGTCCCTCGTTCTATTCTAACCGGATAAAAAAACAATTATATCTTTCAATCAGTAATACATTTTATATGCAATATAGATCTTGTTTGATAGATCTTGATTTAATCTATTAAACAAAGTATTCAAAATCACCTAAAATATTGTAGATTATAAGATATAACATTTTCAAAAGTGGCACGAACTCCCAAAAGGGACTATTAAATTGGGACGGAGGGAGTAAATATTTAGTTTATTCCAAACCGAGCATTCAGTGCTTTTCCATTTTCATCTGAAGAACAAATAAATCATGTTTCCTTTGGTTTTGGACTTTTGGTTGTTGGCAGATAGTTATTAGTGTCTACAATGTAAGTATGACAAGTGTTATTTTATTTCTTTTTTTTGTCCCTATTTTTTTAGTATTCCCGTGTTTGGTGTACATGTCCTTGTCTGAGTTTGTCTCTGTTCCATCCTACATATTGGTAGAATATTGGTCATCCTCAGTGATGATCCATGGTGTCAGCAATGGTGGATCGGGAATTGAATGAAATACTGGTCGAGAAATGTTAGTTTTGGACATACAACAATACTGACTATAGTTTGGGATCACCTATAGTTTTCTTCAGTTAATTTTTGCTTCAGCGGACTCTTTCTCTCTCTCTCTCTCTCTCTCTCTCTCTCTCTCTCTCCCCGGCAGCCTTCATCATTATCGGTACATCGCATCCATCTCCGTCCTTTGTTTCTCAGTTTCTATCCATCAAGTGCATCTCCGGCTAGTTTTCTGTTGGGATCTCCGGCTTAGGCTTAACGGCAAGGTGGCAATCATTATGGTCTCCCACCATTGGTGCTATTGGGTGTCTGTGGTTCTTGCTTCCGAGGCAATATGGGTTTGTTGGTCGTCAGTTTCATCCATCCTTGGGTTAAAGGGTGGAGGTTTGGTGGTTTTTGAGGAGGTGCCGAGCTGATGGTGGTGGTGGTGGTGGCTGCGGCTGTTAGAAGCAGGGTGGGCGGCGGAGGTGCATGTTTTGCATTTTGATGTAGGCTAGGTTTAGGGTTTTCTTTTGGTGGGCCTAGCCCACTTGTCTGGGCTAGGTTCCTCTATTTTGAGCTTTATTGTTAGATTTGGGCTTTTCAGGCCTTTGGGTGTAATATTTTCATTGTTTTATCTGGGCACTTTAGGCCCACAGGTGTTTGGACTTTGCCCTCAAGTGTTTCTTCCAACCTTTGGTTAGAATCCCCTTCCCCTTAATAAATGTTTTTATTGCCGATCAAAAAAAATATGCTTGCTTCATTGGATGATGTGGCACCTAAATATTTGTTCCAAGTTTTTCACTAAAGATAATTATGTGAAGGGTAAATTTCCAAAATCAAAGGATCTTGTGGGATCTCAACTTCTGGTTTCAGCCCTCCTTAAACCGCCTGGTCGATGGTGGCACTTCCTCACCTAAGCTTCTCGCCTACACGTTGAACACCTGTGTTAGTACCGGACTGGACCTTGAAGTCCAGAATGGTACTCTGATGGTCTAGTAAGTGGGAGAAGGAGAGGCAAAGTACTCAGATGTAGGATTTGAGAGAATGAGAAGTTTGTATGTACTTTCCTCTAGCTGTACTTTAACTTTTATAGGGTGAGTGTGGACGGTCGATTCCACGCTAGTTTGTTGGGAAAACTTGTTTGTTTTGAAAATAGAGTTGCCACCCAGGTTTTTAGAAAATGGTTTAGGACCCGAGGAACCAATTTGTTTTGGATTCGGGAGCCAGGTTACGAACGGGGAAGGGTTTTAATGCACCCCGCTCGCCCGATTAAAAATCAGTCCTCACTAAACATTTGTTGGACTTTTAGAAAATACTTTAATGCCAAACTTTAAAAAGTAAACAATTTATCATGCGAAATAAATAATTAAAAGACAACAAATAATTAATCATGCAAAACAAGAAAGCAGAATAACAGTATGATTAAAAGACAACAAATTAATCATGCAAACAAATAGTTGAAGAAAATGAAATAACAGTGAATCATTCCAGAAAGAAAAACATGATCCCAAACTGTTTGGTGAGAAAATGATTTTAAAATTTCATGTTTGCAAAAGAGTGTCGTACAGCACACAAAGCGTACCGTGCAGTACAGAAAGTGTCGTGCGGCACTGTTCAAGAATCCAACGGTCATATTTTCAAAAGTGTGTCGTACAACACTCCAAGTGTACCGTGCAGTACAGGACGAGTGCCATTCGGCACTGTTTTCTTCACAAACAGTTTGATATTTGGTTTTTCGAAAAGATTGGAATAAAGCACATACAAAGCATGAAAATTGATTAAAAACAGATTATTTTGGATTATAAAATGACATGTTTAAATAGAAAATGTTCCTCCTCAATGGATTACTCCATACAAGGCGATGTTTTCACCATACGACGCAATCAGGAGTTCCTCCTCAATGGATTACTCCGTACAAGGTGATGTTTTCACCATACGACACAATCAGGAGGTATTGAAACAAAATGTTTTTCAATGTGACATGAGCATACCAAATGTGGAGATGATATGGAAGACCATTCCACACCTGGTACCCCTCCCCTCAGTGTACCAGAACTAAAAAGTTCGGCGAAACGGGATTATACCTCTGCCTCACGGATTGAAACACCTCTGGAACTCCTTAAGCACAACTTGGACCTCCTTTGAACTCCAACTTCTCTTTGGTGCAGCAGCAAGGATGATTGTTTACTGGGGCTAAGTGAATACGGAGCGGTGGACCCACGGTTTTAGGACCGAAAACAAGGGATTGGGTTTTTCGGGTGAATTTCTTTGGGTAAGGCTTTGAGAGCTATTACTGGAGGTGTAGGAGGAGAGCAATAGATGGCTTAGGATGTGGATAGAGTTATGGGTAGAATTTGGGAGAGGTTAGACATGATTTTCAGTTGTTTTCCTCTCAAACCAATTGGGGATATATAGTTGTGAAAATCAACTTGGTCACCAAGTAATCTTGAGGCCCACTCAATGCAATCATAGCTACTACATAGCCTTTCACTAGTGCAAAAAATCATCATGAAGCTTGAGGAACGAATGTCAAACATTTGAGCTGCTGGGCATTTTGCAAAAGTTGATCCAATGTATGACAGTGTTGTACGGCACACAAACTGTACCGTGTGGTACACCAACTATACCGTACAACACACTTCCACCGCCAATATCCAAAAAGCATGTTGTATGTG
Organism: Vaccinium macrocarpon; assembly: GCA_022606695.1. NCBI lineage: Eukaryota > Viridiplantae > Streptophyta > Magnoliopsida > Ericales > Ericaceae > Vaccinium > Vaccinium macrocarpon. The sequence continues at coordinate 21,438,498 of CM040181.1, read as the reverse complement.
ACTGTTGAAGCTCCATGCGTGAGAGATAAGTGTCATGCAGCACTGCTGACTTTGTTGACTTGAAGAATTTCAATCCGAGAGGCTTTCTAGGCGTTTCTTTTCATCATTGGGGATAAAAATGTGCACGAAAGACACATTTTGGGGTGTCTACAGTGAGCCTGACTTGGGCACCAAGCACCATCACGCCTTGCACGTGCAATAAACGTTCAACTGATGTCACTCCTGATGAGGGTGAGTCAAACAGTTGCGAGCACATGCATCCATTGGACGTTGACACATGGCATACAGTGTTCGACTGATGTCACTGTCATGATCACAAACCGTTATGAGAACATCCCCACTACTCACATGTGCCACTCCTGTCCCAATCAGCCCTACCCGCTCCTGGACTGCACCGTTCAGCATGAAGGGACTGCTCACTGCCTTCTTCAGTGCCGAGCAATATTAAAAGCTGAACCGGACATATGGCCAAGCTGCCGCATTGCTATTGGCCCGTTCAGAGTACTAGGTACTCAGCTCAAGGCAACCGCGCTTGTTAGGCTTCTTTGGCGCACCAAGCCATGAATTTACTTGGATGAGGCTGGCTCAGCTAACCGGTCCCTCCAACATCACCACGCGCAAACGTGCCTCGGAGGTTTCCAGGTCACAGATGGAACCTTGAGAACACAATCAATAATTTTAAAATGGCATTGTTTGACCCCCACAAAAGCCCCTTAATTTCTCCCGTCAGCTATGAACATGGGAGGAGTTGAACACTCAGTGGACCGAGCGTAGGTATCGCTGAGAGGAGAGAAGATCTGCCTGAGCCCCAACGCCGTTTGGACATGGGTGAGATTTGACGTCATGAGAACTCAGCAACCACCGTTTTGATGTCCACTATGGGCCTGCCACGTATTCCTTTGGCTTCCTATCCTAGCCCAGCCAACCGGTCCCTCAGACATCACCGCTCGGCAACGTGCCTTGGTGGTTTCCAGGTTACAGATGGAATACCTTGAGAACATATTTGACACTTTTAAAATGGCACTGTTTGGCCCCTACAAATCTGTTAACAGAGTTGGGCTGACATGTCTTTATAGGAAAGGTCACTATTATTTCAGAAACCTAAGGAGAGGTATCTGCTATTGTCACAAACCTCAAGGGAGATCAACACAATCTACCATTGATATTATTGTTACACCCCTTAACCAATGCTCAATCTCTTGCACAATATGCATGGCTCATTAACTTACTCAATGTAGTTGATAGAGCAATAGCAGCGGCCACAATAAAGGCTATTTTGAGGCAAAATAGAGAAGAGGAAGAAGAAGAAAAGGGAGGCGCAGCAGCTAGGGCAAAACACTATTCACCATAAATATATGTACCTAGGTACAAATACCGTGGCACTGTTCATCATCCATCCCAATAAAATATTATTTCTCTCTCTTCCCCTACAGCCAGAAGCCCAGGTGAACGACGATGAAGCTTCCAATCGCCGGCAATGGCGACAGCGATATGAAGAGTGCTACAGCGACCATAGACAATAATGATCAGAAACCCTACATATACATTTCTTAGACCAGTCCACTGAGTTTGTTGTAAGCAAGTTATATGCACTTTTCTTTTTCTGGTGAAAGCCATACTAACTTTTCTTCAGATCATAGTATTTACAAATCCCTTAAATTTTGTTTATTAATATTTCTATATTCCAAGTTGGTAAACGGGGGAAAATGCATTGCATGGTTAAACCTGGAAATTAAGCTGCAGATAAGGAATGTTAACACAACAGTACTTACCAACAGTAAAATGGCATGTGCGAGCATGGAGTGTTGTACCTCTTCCTAGCATAAATATTTTAACTTCACATTTTAATCACAATTTTAACTTGGAAATATACATTTATTATTCCACAATACAGCCTGCAAATCATATAGGTTCCAATCCGACAGCCAATACAACCCTCTCGTCCTGTTACTTGCATTTCTACCTTAGCCAAGTGGTTTACGTCTACCCATTACTAGACGAACAGTAACTCTAGTAACAGAGGGAAAGATAACAAACATGGACAAATTACATTGAATGATGAGCTAACCATAGCAGCTGGATAGAAAACGTCCTTCTGAATATTATGATATGGGCAATAATTTTGTACAGCGCGAAAATCTTCAATGTCTCCAGGGTACCCAAATTCTTCGTAGTCAACCAGTGTAAGTGGTAAAATGGGATAGAGGAGGGTCTTACTTGGATCTAAAAATGGAACCTATAACAGAAAACAAATCATACAAAATAAAAATATTAAGATGGTTACAATAAGGAAGAATCAAACAGGAAAGATGCGTACACTACAAGATTAAACAAAATAATCAATAAAGAATCCTCGCAACCATAATTTCAAGATGAATTTTCATGTGATGGTATTCTTTAAATTCACAGTAAAAAAGAGACAGTAACAGTTAAAAGGATACATCAGACAATATTTCTTTATAATATTACTGACCAAAAAAGTCACCCCTACGTGTACACAAGAACAGGAAAGTAGGAAACAGATGGTAACAAAGCACGGACATCCAAAATAGTAGGAAGTTTGTTTACCTTCAAAACTGCAGCACGGAATAAATCTGGGCAAAGATTAATGGCCGAAGCAACCAAGAGTCCGCCAGCACTGTAACCCCAGCCAGCGAGCTTATTTTCTTGCACAATCTCCTTCTCAATTAGGAATTTAGCATAGGAAGCATAATCATCAATGGAATTACGTTTTCCTGTTCGTCATCCATCATGACGCCACTTTTTATCACCACCAACTCCACCTCTGAGAAGACACCCCCAAATAATGTACTTTAGCAAATTATGCTTAGACATTTTGTGATAGCGAGGGTAACTGATGCTAAACAAACCTGACCTGACATCAGCATATGCAATCACCCAGCCACGATCAAGAAGGCTTTTCAATTCACTTCTCCACCGTTTGTCAAGCAGTTCACCATAAGGTCCATGCCCATGAAGTAATCCTGGATTATGACCCAATTTTTTTCCTTGTCCGTGAATAGACAACAGTCAAAGGCACTAGAACTCCATCACATGAAGAGACATCATAATGCTCACAGGCATAAAATTCAGCGAGGTCATTCCACAAGTGATCATCTTCAAAACTGGCTTCATTTGTCGAACTTCGGTAGATGGATGACTTTTCAACACTGTTAACAGATGTTGTTCCATACAGAACTTGTGTTCTGTCAAGCAGCATATTTTGCTGCTGAACAATGTTCCACTTGCCGTTTGACAAGTCATAATCAACAACAGCATCAGGCATCTGCGGAACATAAATTATGCAAGCATTTGACAAGATCTGCAGTCACCATCAGGCATCTCAAATCGCTAGGCACAAATCGGGTGGAAAAGGGCCACCTAGTGCGTAGTCCCAGACTAGACAGCCACCAAGCACCTAGGTGGGGACTAGGCGTCAACTAATCGGCTGCCTAATCTAGGCATTGGACCACCGCCCTAGTGCCTAGGCGGGGACCAGTCAGCCTAGGTGGCCTACTTTTAGAACAATGGAACTTATTCATATTGCCATTCTTCAAAGCTATGGGTGTCTATTTTACATGGATATGGATGCAAGTATTGGGTGTGGTGTATATGTTGATTTCCCCAACACTTTTGGCTGCATACTTTATATATATATATATATTTCAAAAAGTGAGCACACAATTTTAGAGAAAGCTTTTAGAGTATGGTTTACCTTGACATTGAAAAGTCTTTAGAATGATCGAGATGGTTTATTGATGACTTTTTTAAAAATATTTCCCCACGACGCTTAAAAAAATAAAGAAAATCAAAAGATAAATTTTCAAATACACAAACAATTTATAAACCAATAATTATAAATAAACTAGCCAACAAAAGTTGAAGGATAAAATTAACTCTACATTTTTTAGATATATACAAGTGTATGCTAAATATGTATAATATGAATTCTTTTTTTTTTTTTTGAGCAGGGGTCCGCGGGGGCTCATGACCCCGCATGCCCCCTTTTGGATCCGTCCCTACGTGGCAGCCATTTTTGAAGATTTGCTCACCGCAAATCTTGACTTCTCTTCCCCTTGGTTTGTTTGTTATTCCACAAATTTTGCTATAAATACCAATTGGATTTGAGAGGTGAAGGGTGGTAGCAATGTAAGGTGCCGGAGGAGAGGGTGAGGGTAAGAGGGAGAGCTAGTTGTGGATCCCCAGAGAGGTTTTTCATGCCGATGTATTGTGTATATATATACAACGGAGTTTTCCTCAAATTTCTTGTGTGTGTTGTGAGTGAGTGACCCATGGGAACAATAAATGGTATCAGAGCCCAAGTGCGGCAACAGGGTCAACGGAAACCATTTAAACACACTGGTTCGAAATTGGCAAAAAAACGAAGTTGGTCGAAAATGAGTTTCGACCACGAATTTGGTTTCCTCTCACCAAGATGATTTTGGGAAGGTATAATATGCCTTGATCCGACATCAGGGTGAAGCACACCTTCCGGTCAAGTTTGGCAGTTTTTGGTCAAACTAGAGGGTGAGATCTTTCTTTTTTCTTTTTTCTTTTTGGACGCGCCGGCTATGTTTGCACGTTGAAGAGCGTGATGTCATCGCCAGTCATTTTCCCAATCAGTTGCCACGCTGGACAGTCAACGACCACATCATCAGGTCAACAATGGCGTGGCACGACGTCAGCAAAAGGTCAAGACCTGACCCGTTTGACCCATTGATTGGCCTATTCGGACCTCTTGACCTGTTTGACCCGAATCACAGGTGACATTGGAGGATCATAGGGGTCAAGAGAGACCAAAAGGTTCAAAGGGGGTCAAGAGGGTTCCACTGGTGGTTCAAATGGTTTTTTGGCGATTCCATGGTGAACTCAGATTTGTCATATTCGAATCAAAAAATTTGTTGTTCTGGACACATCCAGTGAGATCGAGGAGGACCGGACGTGGTCAAGGTCAATCGATAGTCGTTGGATTCAGTCAAGGTAAACCAAGGTGATCCGATGGAGTTTAGGGAGTGTTGGGAAAGGTCGGGAATGGAACAAGGATGAACGAGGAGGCTGGAGGAAACCCGGGAGAGGTGACAAGAGTGGTGGAGGTCCAGGAAAGTGGCAAGGGAAGCGAATAGTGCAAGATTACTAACCACCATGGAGGAATGGATAGTCTTGGCAGCGATCAAAGGTTGATCGGGGCAATCTGGTAATTGCAGATGTGACGGTCATCGTATCATGATCAATCAGAGACTTAGTCAACAAGGATACATTCTTTTGAGTGGTGTACCCCGGTTGTAGGGGTGCTGATAAGCTCGTCTGGAAATGACACAGGCACTTACTAGAGCGACTAATCGGAGATGATCAACAGTGATCGGAGGCAATCTGGTTCATTCGAAAGACCTATCATTGGGATTCGGGAGATGCATTTATGATTTGAGCTGCACAAGGAGGATGACGGGCAACCTATACAGGCTTGTGGGGAGTTTTGACACACGGTGCTAATGTCAAGTACGGGACAAGTATTATGGATGTTTTGTGACGATGAACAAGAGAAGCAATAGTTGCAAAGATACATTGGATAGAGACACGGGAGTACAAGAAGTCGTGAACTAAGACGTACAGGTGTGCCGGGTACTGAATCAGGTGGCGTGTGATATTTCTGATTAGACGATGAGCAACTGGTTGTTGAGGGATGTTCACGGAAGCTCCGAACAGGGGAATTGAGACGGTGTGAAGACAATTGATTGCATGTTCTCTTTTGTGAACATCACGAACTGTCCCGTAACAAAACCAGTCATTGCTGCTACCTATCTTTGGTTGTCTTTTATGAAGAAGTTGGCTACAACGAAGAAATAGTCGAGACCTACAGTGGTTGTGGTCATAAATCCACAAAAGAGTTCACTTCCAATCACTGAATTGAGTATTTTGTTCACTAGCAAGAGTAAAAAAAATTTAATTTTCATAAGAACTTCTCTTTTTTTCTTTTTATTGAATCAAGCCTTATTAGTATTGCCACCTTTCAATTCTACTTCATAAAACTGATCGACAAAAATAACGACTCAAGGATAACTGATAAACTATGAACCCACTTTCCTTTATATTAATACAAAATATAGCCATTGTCAAATCGACAATCTATCCATAATCTTTTTTCAATGTATAAGAATATTTTTTTCTATTTCTTTAACTATCTCTTGTAATAAGTAATAATCTGAAATCGTTTTTGTTTCCTCCATTGCCTCCATAAGACGGAGGAGAGATGGTGTCACTGAATTGTGTCCTATGATTGGATACGAGCATTCCAGGATTGGCAGACGCTGATAATGGCATGCCAAGGTGTGATGCGGACGCTTAGGCACAAAGGAGCACAGTATAAATGGACTCTGTTGTGCAGCACTCCGGTTAGGGGGTGCAAATATCAACGATGAAGTCAGTATGAGACACAGAGATCTGGCATAGCACGAAGACGTTCCAGAGTTTCCGTTTCCCTGTTTGGGGGTGCAATGATGCTTGAGAAGGAATGCGGTGTGTCGATAGAGACGGAAGTCAGCCTCTTCCCGAGCAGTGTATGAGACCATATGATGGAATGAGCCAATGGTGTGAGCAGCAATAGCTATGTTGGTGCTCTGGAACACAAAATGCTAGAGTGGCATATTGCAACAGGACGATATTGCAGGTTCAACGGATAGTAGCAATGTGGTGAAGGGGGTGATTGTTGATTTCCCCACATGGGTTGTTGAGGGAGCAACCATGGTTGAAAAGTTGCAGCCAAAAGTGTTGAAGAAAATGGCATGACAGCTAATGTTGAAGATTTGCTCGCTGCAAATCTTGACTTCACTTCCCCTTTGTTGGTTTTTTATTCCACAGATTTTCCTATAAATACCAATTGTATGTGAGAGGTGAAGGGTGATAGCAATGTAAGGCGTGGGAGAGGGTGAGGGTGAGGGGGAGCCGGTTGTGGTTCCCCGGAGAGGTTTTTCATGTGTATGTATTGTGTGTGTGTGTATGTGTGTATTTGATGGAGTTTTCCTCAGACTTCTTGTGTGTGTTGTGTGTGAGTGACCCATGGGAACAACAGTATATCCAAGTGTCGGATACCTAAGGTTTAAAAAATAGGGATATGTGGATATGGATCTAGATTTAGACACGGGTGTGGAGATACGTTAAATGATAAATATTTTTACATTTTATATATGAAAAAATAGATAATTTTTTGTATTTTTATAATTTCATATATAAAATAATAGATAATTTCAGGTATTAAAAATATATTTATCCTTTTGTTTTGTCATCAAAGTATAATAAAAGCCCATCAAAAGGCTTATTTATTCTTTTGTTTTGTTTTGCCCCATTGTGTGACCATTAGTGGTCCAAAAGAATAAGTAAGCCCATTACAATATACAAGCAAAAGAATAAACTAACCCCTAAAGCCCAAAAGAAATGAAACAAACCCTAAAGCCCAAAAGAATAAAATAAGCCCTAATTCAAAAGAAGACGAAAAAACAGTCTTTCTTCACGCAGCAACTCGTCTTTCTTCACGCAACAGTCTGTGGCTCCTATGGCTCATACTGACTTCATCGTTGATATTTGCACCTCGTAACCGTAGTGCTCCACAATAGAGCAACTCGTCTTCTTCACGAGTGAAGATCGTCAGCTTTCAAACAGCAACGAAACCAGTTATGTATCCTTCCTCCTCCTCCTAGTCTTCTTCGACGTCGGCGAACTAGACCTACAAAAACCGCCATATCCGGAATTTTCGCCGGATCTGTTACATATCCTATCCCGCACCCACACCCGTGTCATGTCGACACGGGTTCTTCACCCAAAAATGATGATCTGCATATCATAGATGGGTGTAATCATTACCTATATGACATGGTTATCGGCCTGGCCTTTGACTTTAAGCTTGAGCATTCTTCAAAAAAATAATAATAATAATACTAGGTAAAGAAGACTCAGATAAGCATTGCAATTAACAAAATAAGGCAGTTCTAAGCAGATGATCCCCATATGAATGGATCCAACCACATTGTTTAAGAGAACTTTCCTTCAATTGTGTGCACGTACCAAACAAGATTGTGTGCACATACCAAACAAGATGCAACAGGGAAACTGAAAGAAGAATGGACTCAAGCCGATCAAAATGAATGGATCCAACCACAGAACCATGTTTTGGTAAGTCAGAAAGGCCAAGACTTCCCATGCATGAGTTTATTTACTTTTTCAAAGGGTTGATACTATAATTAGACCAACCAATTGATACTTTCGAAGAGAGAGAGAGAGAGAGAGAGAGAGAGAGAGAGAGAGGGAAAACAAATTTCGTCTATTAAACTTCTGGTGAATACAAAGTAGAGAATAAGATAAATAGAGCCCTAATATTAAAAAGACTATACTACCCTTAACATAAAAAAAAAATTACAAAAAGGAACCCTAATATGAAAGGTAAAAATACAAAGTGAAACCCTATACTTTCTCAAACTCATGACGTGAGCCCAGAGAGCAACGAGAGTTTGTCAAGGAAGAAATGAAAACGAGCAGTGGTGTGCATCTTGGTGAAGAAATCTGCCAACTGAAGAGAAAATGAGACAAGGTGGAGAGAGTGTTGGATTGAAGATGGTTGGCGAACAAAATGGCAGTCAATTTCAATATGCTTTGTGCGTTCATGAAAGACGGAATTATGAGCAATCTGAATGGCACTTTTGTTGTCACAAAAGAGTGGTGCGAGGCAAGAGAGAGTGAGACCCATATCGGATAACAACCAGCGGAGCCAAACAACTTCAGATGTAGCATGAGTCATGGCCCGATACTCTGCTTCAACAGTAGAACGAGCAATAACGGATTGTTTCTTGCTCTTCCATGAGATAACAGAATCCCCCAGAAAAACACAAAAGCCAGAGGTAGATTTTCAATCAAAGATATCACCGACCCAATCAGCATCGGCATATGCCATAAGAGACAAAGTAGAAATAGAAGAAGAGAGAAGTAAGCACTGAAACATTGTGCAACGAACATAACGAAGAATACGTAGCAGAGCAGCCCAATGAGTAGACCGAGGAGCACAAACAAATTGACTAACTATATGCACAGCATAGGCAATGTCTGGCCAAGTGATAGTGAGGTACACAAGACAACCAACAAGTTCATGATACATGGTAGGATCAGAAAGAGGAACTCCATCTGAAGCAGAGAATTTAACATGTAACTCAATGGGAGTATCAACCTTTTTGTCATCAGTAAGTTGAGCTCAATGAAGAATGTCGGTCACGTACTTGGTTTGAGTTAAGAGATAACCTTTTGGAGAGGAGGCAACCTCAATGCCATGAAAATACCGAAGAGGACCCAAGTCTTTCATTTCAAATTGGTGAAATAAATGAATCTTCACTTCATCAATAGCTGCACAGTCGGAACCAGTGATGATCATGTCATCAACGTAGAGCAATATAAGAACCAAACCATGAGGAGTGGGGCGAACAAAGAGTGCAGACTCATGCGTGCTTGGTTGAAACCCAATCTAAAGAACCACATCAGGAAAACGAGCATACCAAGCGCGAGGAGACTATTTGAGGCCATAAAGAGCACGACGGAGACGACAAACAAGGCCGGTGGCATGTGAGAGCCCTAGAGGAGGGCGCATATAAACTTCCTCAGACAAATGACCATTGAGGAAGGCATTTTTAACATCCAATTGAAAGAGAGGCCAATGATGCATAGCAGCAACAGAAATTAAAAGGCGGACAAAAGTCATCTTTGCAACAGGAGCAAAAGTTTCCTCATAATCAATACCATATTCCTGAGAGAACCCATTGGCAACTAAGCGGGCTTTATACCGCTTCAATGAACCATTAGAATGAGTTTTAACTTCAAAAACTCATTTGCAAGTTGCAACCAATGAGATTTTTACCATCGGGGAGAGGAAACAAGTCCCAAGTCTGAGTCCTATCAAGAGCAGTGAGCTCGTCATTCATGGCATGCACCCAGTTAGGATCATTACAAGCTTCTTTGTAGGAACGAGGTTCAAAGTATGGATGCAAGATAAGAAAGTGCAATATGAAGAGGAAAAACAAGTGTTAGTAAAACCAAGTCTTACCGGAGGGTGACGATCACGAGAAGGATACCGATGTGCAGGTGGATGAGAGTCATCAAAAGCAAAGGAAGGGCAGGGAGTTGGGCCAGTGCGACGGACATAATACTTAGGAAATGGAGGAATGGGGTGGGAATTAGAAGAGGAAGATGGGAGATTAGGAACATCAGACACATCAAGAGTATGAACATATTCTTCCGCAGGAATATCTAGAGGGAAAGGATCTACATGCACAAGATCCTCTTCGGCAATAGTGATGGGTTTGGATGGGAGAGAGAAGAAGGGTAAACGCTTAAGAAACGTAACATGCCGAGAAACATGCAACTTTTTTGTCACAAGGTCATAGCAATGGTAGCCTTTTTGTTGGATCTCATACCCCAAGAAGACACATAAGACACTACGAGCACTAAGTTTAGTGCAGTCCTTCTTGGGAAGAAGGACAAAGCAAGTGAAGCCAAAGACACAAAGAAGAGAATAGTTAGGAACTTGACCTAAGAGCCATTCGTAAGGGGAGGAACCAGAGAGAAGTGGAGTGGCATCCGGTTGAGAAGGTACACTGAAATGAGCAAAGCCTCTCCCCAAAATACGGCTAGGACAGAGGAGGAAAGAAGAAGAGACCGTGCAGTATTTAGAAGGTGACGATGTTTGCGTTCAGCACACCCATTTTGAGGAGTGTCAGTACAAGAGGATTGATAAATGGTGCCATGAGAAGCTAAGAATTTTGTGAACTCACCCAGAGAGTATTCTCCGCCTAAGTCAGAGCGAAGAACTTTGATTTCTGTCGAAAACTGAGTTTGAACCATGGAGTGAAAATTGCGATATGCTTGGAAAAAGTCTGATTTGTGGGTCAACAGAGACACCCACGTAAACCTGCTATAATCATCAACAAATGCAACATAATATAGGGAACCACCTTTGGTAGCTATTGGGGAAGGACCCCATAAGTCTGTATGAACAAGTTGAAATGGTGGTGTAGAAATAGAGGTACTTCTATTAAAAGGTAAAGCAGACATTTTGGCAAGTTTACAACCACTCATTCAGAAATATCGCTGGCAGAAATGCTTCCCAAAAAGCCAAACTTAAGCAAAAGATTCAAACGTTCACTAGATATGTGCCCTAATCGAGAATGCCAAAGATAAAAGGGAGAAGAGTTCTGATCTAAACAAAACGACGACATAACAGTCGTAGTAGACTCAATAGGAACATGTAAAGTCTCCAAAACATAGAGATCACCAACTCTACGCCTTGTTTCAATCTGCTTCTTGGACACCCGATCCTGCACAACACAACGAGAAGAAGAAAACAAAACATCAAAGCCGGAATCAAATAATTAACTAATTGAGAGAAGACTAAGAGATAACTGGGGAACATAGAACACATTTGGTATAGAAAGGGAAGAAGATGAGGTTGGGCTAATAGAACCTATCGAGACAACATGCATAGGAGAGCCATTTGCAGTGGAGATACTAATGGGAGAAACAGAAGAACACAATGACTTAGTAATGACAATGTAGGGGTCATATGGTGGGAGCAACCAGAATCAAATATCCATGTGGTAGGTAGAATACTAGTGGGTATAGGAACCATGCAAACCTGACTGAGTGGTGGTCATGACAGATGCTTGTGAAGAACCTCCCTGAGTGACAGCCGGAATGCACAAAACTGTGATAGTCCTCAAAGGAGGGATACTGTTGTGTACTATCAGTGGCAGGAGCTGTAAAGGTAGTTGAAGGACGAGAATATTGAAGTGTGGGCCGAGAATACTGTTGTGTGGGCCGAGAGGAGGAGGAGGGCTGCGAACGAGAAGCGCTACCTGTTATCTGCAATAACTTAGGACATGCATGCTTCCAGTGCCCTTTTTGTCGACAGAAGCCACACTCATCCATACCAACAAGAGATTTAGGCTTGCCAGTAACTTGAATCAAGTGAGAAGACGGTGTAGGCAAGAGAGGTGTCATATACGGGGTAGGCTGAGGCTGAATCGGTAGCAGCAAATACAGATTGAGAGGGAGGAGCAACCGACCTAATATTGAATCTAGTTTCCTCAGCTATGAGCTCATGAACGGCTCCATCAATCGTAGGTTGGGGTGAACAATGAAGCATAGCCCCACGAAGAGGCTCAAACTCATCACGAAGGGCCATGATAAAGTAAACAAGACACAGCTTTCACGGTATTCCACATAGACATCAAGGGACTACAATATGGAAGGTTCCATTAATGCAACTTGGTCCCAATACTGTGTCATTTCATTGTAGAATTCTTGAATGGTTTTCTCTCCCTGCGTAGCATGTCGAATAGAACCCTCAAGTTCATAATGCTTTGCAAAGTTGGACTCAAGATACATCCTCTTCAAATAATCCCAAACTTCTTTAGCCATTTCATATTGTGAGAAGTTCATACCTACGCTAGGTTCGACAGAGTTGTGAAACCATGCAAGGATTTTTGCATTTTCAACTTCCCATTTGGTGAATTCTTTGTCATACATCTCAAGTTTCTTTGCATATTCAGGATCCTTGGAGTCCACAGGAGACGGTTTCACAATAGACCCTTTTACATGACCCCACATTTCCTTTCCAACAACAAAGTTTCTAAAGACACTAGCCCAATAAGAGTAGTTAAACCCATTCAAACGAACACTGATTGCTCTGTCTTCTGCCATAGCGATAAAGGAAGATACCAGCACAAATATCCCAGAATCTCACACCCAGTGATAGAGAGCCAAAACAGAGAGCAAATCCTACCAACAGTAAAGAAAAGCTGCAATACAAGCTGAGTTACCTGAACCAGTTGATTTCGGATGCAAAACAGAGAGACCCAATCAATATCGGATGTCAGAGATCAAGTTTGACTACCATCAGTAGAGACCCAGTTGGTTTAGAGATCAAACAACGAAGACCCGGAAGATTTCAGACGCCATTGATGGCAGAAGGGTGGTTGTCGGAGGTCAACAGAGGTCGTCGGACAGAGATTAGTGTTCGTCGGTGTCCAGAAGTGGCTGTGTGGTGGTCGATGATGGTCTAGAGAAGACTAACGATCTGCTTCAATGGTTGTCGATTTAGAGTCGACCAAGAGAGAGAACAATAGAGACGCTCTAAAGATCAACTGAGAGAGGAGAGATGCAAAGGAGAGAAGGATTCATTGATTTACAAGACCCATGGCTGCTGCTCTGATACCATGATACTTTCGAAGAGAGAGAGAGAGAGGGAAAACATATTTTGTATATTGAAATTCTGATGAATACAAAGTAGAGAACAAGATAAATAGAGCCCTAATACTAAAAAGACTATACTACCCTTAACATAGAAAAAGATTACAAAAGGAACCCTAATACAAAGGTAAAATACAAAGTAAAACCCTATACTTTCTGTACTTTCACACCAATATTCTATTTGTGCAGAAGATTCCATTTATACCATAGCCCTCTTTGGTTGATTTCAAGTTGTCTTTGGACAAGAATCTAGAAAGCAAGCTATTGACAAACACCAAACGGAGATCTATAAACTACATAGGACTGTACATTAAAGAATCTCGCAATGGAAGAAGTCATGTATGATTCACATACCACGGGTGACGATACTGTAAAGCGCATACTTGATGAATAGTAATCGTGGTTTGGTCCGGGAGAGATTTGAGAAACATATTTTGGGAGAGGCAAGTAATGTGGGTTGAGCTCTTTGAGATAAACTGGTCCCTGAAAAAATAAGAGGAAAAGGATGAGAATAAGCACTACATTATCAAAATCTCCACAAGCCAATATTTAACCATGCATTATAACTACAAAATTAAGTTGCTTCCTCTTTTAGCTACTGCATATTTAATAAATAAATAAAAATACATACATTCATACATATATATGTATATATATCCAGGGCTTCTCCTCCGAACTCCCGGATTGAAGCCTTGGGGGCATTTTTTTGTGTTGCAAATTGTTTTGGGAAAATCCGAGTCGTCCAATGTGTTCAAAAGATGTTTTCCAAAGTCCATGCGGGAAATCTTTACAAAAAAATACCGGGAAGGAAGGGCTTGATCCAAACAATTTTATAGTTTTTGCGAAAAATTGTTTGGATCAAGCCTTTCCTTCCCGGTATTTTTTTTTGAAGATTTCCCACATAGACCCTTGAAAACACCACCTAAACACATTGCACAAATCGGATCACTAAGATCCAGATTCCATCCGGAGGATATATATATATATATATATATATATATATATATATATACCCCACGGTTCTAATCCGGGATCCCGGATTAAAGCATTTGGGGTGCTTTTTTTGTGTTGCAAATTGTTTTGGTAAAATCCGAGCTATCCAATGTGTTCAAAAGGTGTTTTCCAAGGTCCATGCGGGAAATCTTCAAAAAAAACAATTGGGAAGGGTTGATCCAAATAGTTTTTAGCAAAAACTGTATATTGCGAAAAACTGCTCGGATCAAACCCTTCCTTGTATTTTTTTTTTTAAAGATTTCTAGCGTGGACCCTTGAAAACACCTTCTGAACACATTGGACAGCTCGGATCGTTAAAAAAATGCTCAGATCCTGGAAGTCCGGATCCCTGAAAACATTGGACGGTTCGGATCGTCAAAAAAATATCGGGAAGGTGGAGTCCCGGATCCGGGACTCCCGGATTAGATAGTGACTGTATATCTATATCTATATATATATATATATATATATATATATATAGGATCAACTTCCAATAAGAGATCCCTCACTTTAAATAAAGTGAGGACCAAGCAATTGTTTCACTTTCCAAACTAAATTTTGACAATCCGAACTGTTAGATGTGTTTAAAATGTGTTTTTAAAATCTGCCGCGAGGATTTGTCCCAAAAAATACCCAGAAGGGCATAATCCGAGATGAAGCCCTTTCGGGTATTTTTTTTTTTGACGAATCCTCGCGGTGGACCTCAAAAACACATTTTAAACACATTCAACTGTCCGGATCGTCGACATTTGTTCGGAAAGCATGAGGTCCTCACTTTGGTCCTCTTATAAGGGTCCTCATTAGAAGTTAATCCTATATATAGGAAGATGTTCTATTAAGGACTCCCTCACAGATCTCCTCCGTGAGGACCACCCCTTTTTTGATTTTCCGGACCAAATTTTGACGATCCAAACCGCTCAATGTGTTTAAAACAAGTTTTCCATGGCCAACGCGAAGAATCACAAAAAAAAAATACTCAAAAGGGCTTCATCCGAGTAGTTTTTCATAATAACCGTACATATATAGTTTATCGCAAAACACTCAAATGAAGCCCTTCCGAGTTTTTTTTTTTTTTTTTTTGACAAATCCTCGCATTGACCCTTAAAAACACGTTTTAAAGCTTGGATCAAGCTCTTCCCTATATTTTTTTCGCAGATTTCCTGTATGGACCCTAGAAAACAACTTTTGAACACATTGGACGGCTCGGATCATGCAAAAACATCTTTTAAAACCTTTGAAACACCCAAAAACCTTCAATCCGAGATCCTTGACTGGATTACCGGTGTGTATATATATATATATATATATAGGTGGATTTTCTAGTCCACACTCCCGGATTTAAGGAAAAAATGGGGTTTTTTTGTGTTGCAATTTTTTTTTGGAAAATCCGATCCGTCCAATGTGTTCAGAAGGTGTTTTCTAGGGTCCAGGCAAGAAATCTTCAAAAAAAAAATACCGGGAAGGGCTTGATCCAAGCAGTTTTCGCAAAAACTGTATTTATATATTTTTGCAAAAACTGCTTGGATCAAGCCCTTCCCGGTGTTTTTTTTTTTGAAGATTTTCCGCGCGGGCCCTTGAAAACACCTTCTGAACACATTGGACGGATCAGATCGTCAAAAAAAAAATTGTATAAAAAGTCTGGAAATTAAAAGTCTGGATTAGAAGTTTACCCTATATATATATATATATATATATATATATATATATATATATATATATATATATATTAGAGTTCCCAAAAGCATAAGCTGTAGGTTATTGGTCTAACACAAATTACTTCCCATGTCTAGTCACCTCACACAGGGAGAGACCAACCACTATCAATTACTTTTGCTTTTGCATACCACCTTAGAAAACCTCAAAGACTGCCACGGGTCACCCTTGGCAACCACATCTAACAACCAAATCTTTGTCATAGTTTTAAGGGTGAGAGGCGCAAAGTTCTGTTGGGGTCTAGGTGCGAGGCGTTAGGTGAGGCATGGGCCTTTTTCAAGCAAGGCACATGGCGAGAAAAATAGCAACAAAAAAAAAAAAGGCATGCCACCAATTCTTCAAATAATAAACACTAAACCAATGAATTTTAAAAAGTGTAACACCCTAAAGATCCATAAAAATATCCACCAAATGTCATAATTAACAATTCTTGCATAGAGAACTAAAATGTCAAAATCAACAAAATAGACAAGCATCCAACATTTGAAATAAAATTAAAGCAAGACTTGGAGAAGAAGAAGAAGAAGAAAATCAAAAAACAGCAAAAGAAAAAGAAGTAGAAGCAGCAGCCAGAAGAAGACGAAGAAGTCCAAAATCAATGGCTAGGGTTTATCTGTCTCTGTCCAATGCTATGTCAATACTCGATTGAGGTGTAAAATCAATGTGTTTGCATATATTTGGATCCCCTCTTTTCTCTTCCATGATCATCAATAGCTGATTAAAATCTCATACTTCTTCAAAAAAGGCCTACGTTTCTGCACCTTGTGAGCCTTTCGTGAGCCTTTTCAAAATTGTCTGGTTTGGCCTGGCCCTATTAAAGGCACATACAAGAAGCCTCAATGGGCCTGGGGTTTAGGCATGCGCCTTTGACAACTATGATCCTTATTACAACCAACACATGCTAAAGTTTGAGCTAAGAGAGATTGTAACATGTCCCAACATGTAGCCAAACTACCCTCCATGAGCTTGGGGGCCAAACAAGGTCTAGCTTCTCATCTCATGGCCTGCTTGCTTGATTCCCCACCCTGACACCTTCCAGACAATCAACAATCCAAAAGCTTAAGTTGTCAAGTGTACCAACGTGAGTAATCCATGTAAGCCGGATCACTTGTGTCCGCAAACCACCTGCTCTCCTCCCTATCAGCCGCCATCTAC
Source organism: Vaccinium macrocarpon (assembly GCA_022606695.1). Lineage (NCBI taxonomy): Eukaryota > Viridiplantae > Streptophyta > Magnoliopsida > Ericales > Ericaceae > Vaccinium > Vaccinium macrocarpon. The sequence continues at coordinate 21,421,359 of CM040181.1, read as the reverse complement.
TTAAATATAAATTTTTTATATTTTGGTATGCAGTGGGACTTTGGGTGGTGGGGAGGTGGGTGAGGGAAGAGGGGTAGTGGGGATGGCAGGGAGGAGTTGGGGGGCGGATGGCTGATACTGCTTTCTTGCTGCTGCTTCTCCTCCAGTAGGGTTAGGTTTAAGGTAAATATGTCCAATCACACTATTCAGATTTTAGGGCAAGATGAAACCAAGGGGATGGTGGGAAGGAGGGAGGGGGGGTGGTGGCGGTGTTGCTCCTCTACCCCATTTTGTGCTTCGTAGCAATAGGGTTAGGGTATGGATATGGAATAGGATATCCAGTGGTACAGATTTCTGGGAAATTTTGTCTTGGACTTTATTTTTCCCATGCAAACTTCCTAAACAAGTCAAAGGTGCAAGCGCCACAATTTCTAGTCAATTCAGATGGAAAGAAGGTAACATGAAAATGGCAAAAATGCCTAGAACCACACAGGGCAAGGTGGCTATCATAAAAAATGACAATGGCGTGGAGTGAAGAGATCCGGGGTCAATCCACAAGGGGATAAAACGAATTTTGCACTATAGTTTATATTATCAGCAAGCCTAGTAGAATAGTTTTACTCATCAAGAAAGCTTTATGATTTAATATTTCCGGAAGAAGAAGAAGAAACATACCTATTCATTTGGATTCCTAATCAAAATGACACGTGAGTACTTGATCTTCAACTTAACTAGTCATCTCTTGAGCATGGATTTACAGAAGGTATCATACATCTTTCTCACTGGAAACAGCATGAAAACTGTCATCCTCTTTTAAATCAATTTGTCAATCTCTCTACCTACTTTAAAGGGTTGATTATATGGATAACGAAATAGTACTCGCTGGCGATACACCACATTGGCTAAATAGGTTTTGAAAACAAATATTGTAAATGACAATTCTCAAAAGCAAGCCATAATTTTGGAGACTAGGGGTCTTTGACAAACTTCAGCAGATGCAAAAGAGAATATGGTGTGATCGGAGTTTTTACAGCCCCCACTTGTTGCTATTCTACAGAATTTTCACCCACCCGGTTAATTCTTTTGAAGTCATTGGATCCTTTTCCTCGTTTGAGAATCTCCTTTCTTCCACTTCACCAATCTTATTGATTAGCACACCCGATGCATTAGCTTCTCCCGACGGTTGGGCAAGTAACAACTAATAACTAATGCAAAAACACCCAATTGGAAACCAATGGTCATACTTCTGCTCCATTAAGCTACAAATTGAACTATACCACAGGATCCCTCCATCAGCCAAAAAAAATGTACAAAACCTTTCCTAAATGGAAGTCTCCCTTGTGACATCCCCACTTTTACCTTCAAAAAAATATTATTTTTTATCAATAATAAATTCTTTCATTTTTTGTTTTCAAACTTCTTTCCAAAATAAATAAATACAGATTATCGTGTACTAAATTTATTTTGGGAGCTCTTCTAAAATTTAAGTTATTATATTTTGTTTTTATAAATATAGTTGAGCTAAATTGAATATGTTTACATGAGCATAAATATAATCGGCTACTTTTTTTTTTATTATAGGGTAGCCTTTTTTTTATGTGGATATATTTGAGAATATAAGCTGGTCTTTAATTAGGAATTTCCAAGCAACATATATTTTTATCAAAATAGAGGAGTCAAATGCTATTTTCCTTGCATATAAAACACTAGGGTTTTTATACTAAAAGTTGTAAACTGCCACTTAGAGAGAGAGCCAGGAGGGGATGTCAGTCACGGTTTTGCATCGGATTCCAGTTGGATTTCAGTCTTAGGTTTGTCTATTCTCTTCTTCTAAGCATTATTTTATCTATTGATCCTCTATAGTTAGTGTTCTATTTAAACGTTTAAACTTGGCTTGGTTCAGTGGTTTAACAAGAGAGAGAGATTGGGATTGTGTGTGTGACGTGCAAGTGTGGTGGATATGTGTGTGCATGTATTTATAGAAATTCTCCTTGACATATTAGTAGTGGTCGTGGTGTGCATGTGAAGAGGAATTGGGGTATTTGAATATTGTAATAAAGCTCCTGGTGTGAGATTAACCCAATGGTTGTCCATAGAGATTGGCTAGTGGATTAGGTTCTTGGGGCCTTCCTTGGCTGACCTTAGCAAAGAAGTTTTTGTACTTTATTCAATAGGCAAATAATAGCTTAGTTATTCATGAAATACTTTGAGTTTTATGTGTATCTTTTATTTGTGATTGAGTATCGCATTTTACGGTCTATCATTTTGATCAAGAGTGGTTAAGCATGTGATCCCTCACCTTTGGAATCCCATTGAGCCTTTCGATTCTAGACAGTTCTTTTATTCTTGTGATTTTTTTAATGTTAATTGACGGTTGACTTACCCTTTGGCATAGGAGGTTCATTAATAGTATTTCCTATTGATTGATTGACCTTATTTTTCTTGCTGTCTATTTGTTGACTCCATATTGTTGTTGAGCCTATGCAGGGGCACAACAAATATTCCTGATGCAGGTACCTCCGCTAGTCGTTGTTCATATGTGTTTGGGACCATGGATATATTTGTGAAAGTCAACGGGAAAGACCCGTAAAATATCATGGTCACTTTGGCCGCTAGTAAAAAGATTTATGAAATACCTTGTAACTCTAGTGCTTAACGGCATAAGGAAAAGACTCGTGAAATACCTTATGACCCTACTCTGGATATGCTTATGGAAAAGTCTCAAGCGCCATCCTGTGGCGACCATAGTTGTCAAAGGCGCGCCTAGGCGAGAGGCGCAGCGAGGCGCACCTTTTGCGCCTGGGGTACACCCAAGCGAGGCGAGTTAAAAAAGGCAACGAAAAGGCGCACAAAGGCGCAAAAGGCGCAAAGGCGAGAGGCGCAAAAAAGGCGCGCCTCTTTCAATTTTAATAACAGCCCTAGATTTTGTGACTTAGGTTTAAAAACTGATCTTGGCCGTTGGTTTTTTTTACTGTATCTCAGAATATAAAACCCCTCTCAGCCGTCATATCTACATCTCTCACTCTCTGGAATGACTAAAGTATCGAACATCTCTCTCTCTCTCTCTCTCGAACGATTGAACACTCTCAAGAACGAAGACAGACAGACGATCGAACTCTCTCAAGAACGAAGACCAATCAACGATTCGTAAAAATCATTTTGCAGGTATGCATCTGTAATTTCAACGATTCATCTCAAACGATCGAACACTCTCAAGAACGAAGACAGACAGACCTTAGTAGCAGGATCCTTCTAAAATGGGTGCGCTCCCTAGACGGGAGCTCGATTCTGCTTCCGAGACAGGAGCTTGACGGGAGCTTGCTCCCATCTAGACGGGAACCTGCTCCTAAATAGGATGGGAGCTTCCACACTAATCTTAAGGACAAAATTCTCACTTCTCTTTCCAAATATATGCAAGGAAGAAGGAAAAGAAAAAAAGAAGTAAGAAAGATTTAGGACTCTCTTTCTCATCTCATATTCTATTACTTATCTACGTGTTTAATCCATATATTTGGCGCAAAAGAATCTATTGGGATGTCATTTCTCACTCATGTTTATACATATATAGAATGCTCATGTACGCGCTCCCTTTGCAACTATAAAACATATGCACAATACATATAAATATATATAAGTTTATTCATATACATATTTATTTAGTATTAAATATTCCCTCGCCGCTCCCAACCTAGGGAGCTTCTACATACCCTCGCTCCCCCGCCCCCGCCCCCGCTCCCGCCCCCGCTCCCGCTTCGTGCAACTAAGAGACAGACGATCGAACTCTCTCAAGAACGAAGACCGATCAACGATTCGTAAAAATCATTTTGCAGGTATGAATCTGTAATTTCTTTCGCTAATTGTCATTTTCAAGCTGTAAATTGCAATTTCCCCTACGCTAATTGTCATTTTCACATTGACAACTATGCTAGTTGACCATTTTCACGCTGTAAGTTGCAATTTCCCATGCCTCTGTAAACCAGAGCTCATTTTGTAGAATTACAGATTACCAATTGGCGAGATTTATGAGACTAATCTTGCAAAAATTGTACTGAAGCTTGCTAAAATTGTATGAATCTATAATTTCTTTCGCTTGTTGTTGGGATTTGTAAACCAGAGCTTGATTTGATTTACGAGACTGATCTTGCTAAAAAATTGTACTGGAGCTTGATTCAATTTTGTTCTAAAATCTTAAACCAGCGCTTGATTTGATTTTGTAGCAAAAATCTATCTGGCGATCTGCATTTCATTTTCAAAGCAATCCCCAATGTTTTCCCCAAAATGTCAATTTTTTATGGCATGTACAGAGAGAATGGAATTTCAATGGGAGAGTGTGGTCCAATTTTAATTATAATTTCAGCGTGAATTCATTTAGTATTTTGACATCTGACTTGGCTTTGGGTTTTAGTATTTTAGCCCTCCCTTCTTATTTCTTTTCCAATTTTTGAATTCATTTAAAAAAGAAAAAAGAAAACAGTGATTACATGACTAATTCACTGATTATTTTAATTTTAACTTTTCTATAAATATTAAGTTGTCATATAATGAATTTTTGCAAAAAGAGAGGTCAGAGAGATAGAGTCAGAGGTAGTATTTGGTGTTTCATTTTAAAAAAATATAGAAATTTGAGATCTTATCTTACTGAGCTACTGTTAAAAGTGACTCTAGGTGTCTAGCATAAATTAAATTTAATAAATTAGACTCGTTTGTGTTGTTTTTAGATGTCAAGTGGAGGAGATAAAGTTAATACTAGAACGGATCCCGCATGGAAGTATCACCATTTGCCGGATCCCGCAAACACTAACAAAATGAAGTGTAATTTTTGTAACAAAGTAACCAATGGAGGGGTTAGTAGGGCAAAGAAACACCTTGTGGGAGGTTATAGAGACGTGACCGCTTGTCCAAAATGCCCAGCCGATGTGAAAGAAGAGATTCGAGAGTATATGGGAAATAAAAAATCATTGAAAGAGCAAATGTAAATGATGCCGGATATTGATGATTATGGTTTTGATGAGGATGATGATGATGTTGTGGAGATTGCGACTGCCAGAGGTCGAGGTAAATCTGTTGCAACAGGGAGTAGTCAAGGCTCCGTATCTAAACCTTGGCCAAAAAAGCCAAAGAGGAAAGGACCTATTGATGTATACTTCACTCCCGATGCGGATGTTGTGGTGCAAAATCGGAAAGGGAAGCAGCCAACTATTGATGCGAATGACCCATACAAGAAAGAACTAAGAGATCGTGCAGTAACAAAATTCGCAAGGTGGATGTATGATGCCGGTATTGCTTTTAATGCAGTTAAATACAAAAGCTTTGGGCCCGTGATTGAAGCTATTGGGCAATATGGTCCAGGCATGAAACCACCAAGTTACCATGAGACACGGGTCACCTATTTGAACAAGGAGGTGGTTAATACAAAAAATTTGATGAAGGATCACAAAGAGGATTGGGTGAAATATGGATGTTCTATAATGGCTGATGGATAGAGTGATAGGAATCAAAAGACCCTGATCAATTTTTTAGTGAATTGTCCAAAAGGAACAATGTTTATCGAGTCCATCGATGCATCAAGCTTTGTTAAGGATGGCCAAAAATTGTTTGAGCTTCTTGACAAATATGTGGACCTCGTCGGTGAAGCCAATGTAGTTCAAGTTGTCACGGACAGCGCCTCAGCTAATGTATTGGCGGGTAAGAACTGAGAACCTTATATCTTACTTCCTTATAAAAAAAAAAAGTTTATAGTCTGTTTTTATAGTTACAAATTTTTAGTTTGTACTTTGTATTAATATTATCTTTTGGTTTAAACTTCTAATAGGAAAGTTTTTGGAAGCAAAGCGACCGAATCTTTATTGGACACCATGTGCGGCCCATTGCATTGACTTGATGTTGGAAGATATTTTCAAGATACCACAATTTAACTGGGTTTTCGAAAGGGCCGCCGTAATGAATGGCTACATTTATGCTCGCCCCCGCGTGCACTTAATATGATGAGGCATTATACCCGAGAAAAGGAAATGGTCAGGCATGCAAAAACAAGATTCACAACTGCTTTCCTCACTTTATCTTGGATTCATCTACAAAAGAACAATTTGAGGAAGATGTTCCTTTCAGAAGAATAGACAAAAAGCATATGGGCAAAAGAGCAGGCAGGTAAACAAGTGCAACGATATCTAATGATGCCCTCATTTTGGAATAATATTGTGTATGCTCTTAAGATCGCGGGCCCTCTTGTTAAGGTGTTGAGATTGGTTGATAGTGAGAGGAAACCTCCCATAGGATACATCTATGAGGCTATGGATAGGGCAAAAGAAGCCATAGCCCAATCATTTGGTGAAAAGGTTGAGAAATACGAAAGAATTTTTAGGATTATTGACAATAGGTGGTCAATCCAATTGCATTTTCCTTTGCATGCCGCGGGGCATTTTTTGAATCCGGAGTTCTTTTACTCAAACCCACAAGTTGAGCAAGATGTTGAGGTTATGACAGGGATATATAATTGCATAACAAAGTTAGTTGCAGATGAAGAGACCCAAAATCAAATCACTTCTCAGATGACTATTTACATGAAAGCTGAGGGACTTTTTTCATTGCCACTAGCAATTAGGCAAAGAACTACAAGGGCACCAGGTAATTTAAAGCAAACTATAAACTTTATAGTTTCTTTAAAATTTCTAGTATTGATGCCTAATTAGTTCAAATCCACAGCTGATTGGTGGGTTGCATATGGTTCTACGACTCCTCAGTTGCAAAAGTTTGCAATAAAGGTTCTTAGCCTCACGTGTAGTTCTTCCAGTTGTGAACGAAATTGGAGTGTATTTGAACATGTAAGTATCTACCTAAAGACGCATGTATTCCTATTTTCTATTAATTTTTTTAACATCCTTGTATAAAATAGAATTTGATTATCATTCTTGCAGCTCCATAGAAAAAAAAAAATAGGCTCCAGCAAAATCGCCTCAATGACTTGGTGTTTGTCAAGTATAACAGGGCATTAAAGCGACGATACGATATGCAAGATACAATTGATCCTATTTCTTTGGCAAATGTTGATGAGAGTAATGAATGGTTGCGTGGGGTGTTGGAGAATCGGATGAAGATAATGAGGCGGTGTTTGGGGATACTAGTTTAACTTGGGGTGATGTGGCTAGAGCATCAGGAGCAGGAGAAAGTAGCAATGCAACAAGATCGATCAACAACAAGGGCACGAGCAAGGGCAACAAATCCAATTGATATAATAGATGAAGAAGAGGCAAATTCTGAAGAGACGGCAGAAGAGGAAGATGAGGAGGGATACAAATCCGCTGATGAAGACGAAGAAGATGTGGATTTACTTGGGATTGAAATTGACGATGATTAGTACTTGCTTTAAATTGGGATAACTACTTGCTTTAATTTTATTTCAAATAGTGGACGCTTGTGTTTTGTTGATTTCGATATATTAGTTCTACTCTATGCGAGAACCGTAAACTATGTGCGATTTGGTAGGTGTTTTTATGTATCTTTTGGATGGTATGCTATCTAAAACTCATTGGCTTAGTGTTATTAGTTAAAGTATTGCTATATGCTATTTTTTCTAAATTTTTTTACATAGGTGCGCCTCACTTCAAAAAGGCGCGCGCCTCGCCTCTCGCCTCTCGCCTTAGTCCCCACAGGATTTTGCGCCTCGGTGCGCCTTTCGCCTTTGACAACTATGGTGGCGACTATATGTCTGGTGTAGGATCCAACGGGCTAAGCTTGAGAAAATATTTGGCATTTGGTACTGGGTTATTATTATGGCTCCCACTTTGGTTTGGACTCCTATCTTATTGTCACTCTTAATTATGATATTCTTGAGCAGGGTGTTTCGTATAAATGTGTATTTTTGTGATTCAATTATTGTTCCTGCAAGTCATTAGTCTATTATTCCTCTAATTGACACTACTTCTTGAGCCACTGACTGATTGATCTTGTCATTTCTTATTTATTCAGTTGGTGCTATTGGTTGAGCTATCAACCTTTGTTATTTGAAACCATTTCTTTGGAGCCTCAGTTATCAATCATTTATATGTATGCCAATTGTATTTTTACCCTTAGAATGCTTAACTACTCACTGCGCATTCAGCTGATGGATTTATTCCACATTTTTTCCCAGGTTAGTTCATGGAGCAAAATAGTGGACTTTGAGCCAGCTTCGGGACGCACCGTTTGGACCTCTAGGGCATTTGCATTTCTATTTATTTTCAGCATATCAAACAGCTTCTGCACTTTTGTTTACTTAGCTTTTTGTTAATAAATTTGGAGTTTGAAATATGTGGAACATTTGTACTCACTTGATACCAAAAAAAAAAATTTATTTTGGTTCACATTTTAATTTTATTATTTAGGATTCAGTTTGATCATTTTGGGTTGGAAAAATAATTTTGGTTTAGGCTTCGTGTTCCAAGAATTGTCTCACGATTCACGACTGGTCATGTTTCCCATTTTGGAGCGTGACATCCCTCCTTGTTGTGGTATATGAAGCCACCTCTTGAAGACCGTAACAAATGAACACAGATCAAGCTTCTTCGAAACCATCTACACAATAGTGTTCAGCAATATGCAAAATGCACCTCTCAGGACACACAAAAAGTACCATATGATAAGACATCTGTCTTTAATGCCAACCTAATTGCCTCCTCTCGAAAAGCTCTTTTACGTGGCTTTCCACATTCTCTTCCTTCGATACAACAACTCTATTCCTAAACCTCTCCCTAAATACCACCAAGAATTCCACGCCAAAAAATTACATTTTCATAAATTTCAAGTCCCGCCTGCCCTCTTCAATTCACCTAGCATAGAAAGCTGGGGAAAAAAAAAAAAAAACATAGAGATTACATTCCTTATGCATCTATGTTTTCACCCTTGTGCAATTACGTGGGTGCGGTTTTGTCTCTTTCTCTTCTTCCATATTGAAAACCTCAATCTAAATGTACTTCAGCCAATCATCTTGCTCTGACTTTCTTATCACATAGATAATCATAGTATGTACACAACCCAAAAAGTATATGATCCCAAAAATTTAAGCATATTATCCCCCTATCATCACCAACTGTTTTTATGGCAACGAAGCCCTCATGAGGTCTTACAGGTGTGAAGCGAAGTCCCACATCACTTGGGTGCCAGAGTAATATAAAGTATATAAATATGAGGGCACCCTCACTCCAAGAGCTACCTTTTGGGGTTGAGTTCTACTCAAGATCATGTAACGTAGTATCAGAGCTGGGTACCAAAGATGGGTAGGGTCCACGTGTCTGGCCTGCAAGCAACAAGTACTACCTTGTGATCACACTGCAAGTGAAGGAGGGTGTGAAGCAAAGTCCCACATCGTCTGGGTAACAAAGTAATATGAAGTACATAAGTGTAAGGGGACCCTCACTTAATGAGCTAGCTTTTGGGGTTGAGTTCTACCCAAGACCGTTCCTCTAGGTCTATGTATGCCCCACCAAACCCATAGACTAGGCAAACCCAAGACCCATGAGAACCCTGTTACCTTTTGCACATGGCCCCAAGGGATTGAGAAGAGTTGAATACAAGACCTCCACTTCCTTAGACAGTTCTATGCCATGGTTATCATAACTAGACAACACTTCTCTTCCTTTCCTAATTTCCCTTTTTCATATTTATTTCCTACCCTCCAATGAAAAAGACCATTTCTAGCCTCCACTTTCTTACCCCTTCTTCCCTACGGCCCAACCTCCCAACCTGCCCTTCTATCTCCTCCTCTCTCACATGCATTGAGTCCAAGTAACCAGCAGATAAGGGTACGTTCTAGTGATGAGCAAAATAACATGATTAAGAATTGTGAGCAATGGTATCAGTAATTTAACAAGTCATGTTATGTAAATAATAGTTTGGTCACCTTCCCATCTGGCAGGGGCAGATCAACTGAACAAAGTTTGAACTTTCGACCTTCCCATAAGATGAATACCAAGTGCGTGTAGCAGAAATCAACATCCTCAATGATCAAGTCTTGGTCATCAATAAGTATTCTCTGCAGAAGTTGAAGGAAGCGAGATGATCCGTTAAAGCAATACCATGTTGGGAAGTAATGATTATGAAGAGAGACAAAAATCTCACAGCTAAAAGCCGTATCAAGTCTATAACCGAGAAACTACAATATCCTCATAGAAGTTCACAAACACTAAATATACGTCCCAAAATACTTTCACATTTATGGACATACATATAAACCCTCATCACTAATACACTGACCTCCCATTTTCTAGGGGCAGAAGTATGTACAGGACTACGAATAAGATAATGACAATCAACAGATTGGCCCTCCTTAGCAGCATCCGTAAAAAGATAAAGATATCCTTGATGGTGCTCAACTATACACTGAGCCTGCACTTCACACTCCCATACTGAAGTCAGGCCAGATAGAGGATCAGCTGCATTTATCAGAAAGACCGAAAAAGAAGCCTCAAACATAAATCTTGTTGAAGTCCAATAATATTAGGCAAGTAGAAGATTGAATATGAAGTTTCATTTAAAGTGATACCTTGGAAAACTTAGTCGAGAACGTATTTACAGCCACAAAACGGAAATCCTTGGTATGTCTAATGTTTACATATACATTTTCCATAGGTTCATCTAAAAGCAATATGTCTTCTTCATTTGAACCAAGAATGCTACAGTATATCCTATTCAGAAGCGAAGAAAACCAGCTTCAGTATCTTTGCATGCAAACAATACATAACACAAAAAAGGTAAACCTGAAATCAACTAATTACGAACCTATACGGCCTCTTATTTTGATCAGTTACCACATAAATTAAAGCCCGACCCCCTTTGAAACTCGGTCTGCTTGAGGCTTACTACACAGCGAACCAAAATTCAAGTCCCTAACGGACAACTTGAAGTAATCGTTATCCTTATCATACATAGTGTATGCAAGAAAGCAGTGATCTGGTGACACTTCTGATAATTCCTCATAAGCATAACCTACAAATTAAAGAAACATATCCATGTTACGATATAAAAGTACCCTTGAACTTCAGTGCAAACAAAAAATTCCATTACCTCCAAATCCTTCAGCTTCTTGGTTGTAATCAAGCAACTTCTGCTCAATTCTCTTCCCCGAAGTAAAATCAAAAACAGCAGAAGGAGATTTATGTGAAATGAACTCTTCATTTAAGCTTGCCAATCTCCGACACAACACAGGGTATTGCTTCCCCTCTTCAATCCGCCTATAGTTTGAAAAAAGAGAGAGGGTATTGCTTCTCCAAAGCCTGCAGCCATGAAGACCCTCTCAAGATAGTAAACACGCATTGACTATAGTTTGAAAAAAGAAAAGGGAAAATTCTAGTTTTCTCCGAATAAGTTATTTAGCTTGATTTTAAAAGAAAATGATGGACAAATTATCGTTGAAAAAAAATAAACTAGTCGGGACATTTTAAGCCACATATTCAACTTGAGCAGGGGCACATTAATTCAGTAAAGGTGGTTCCCAGAAACTAAATCGCGATGCCAATAAAAGCTAAAAATAAATGAATAACAGTAAAACAAACCGTTTGAGCACTAGAAATGCAGAATATCTGATTGTGACAAAGCAAAAGCTTAAGAAACTATTATCTGAAGAACTGGTTTACAGAAAATACCAATAAAGGGATAGTTGCTGAGAATTCATGGTTCCATGATCCATGTAAACACATCCAACCATATCGCCCTTGATACACCCAAAACCAAAGAGACCCCAGTTGGAAAGCATCATGAAATTCACAGAAACAGTCAATGGTCCTGGAAGCTTGGGGCATTACAAGAGACCCAAAATCTACAAATGAGGGATAACATCACAAAATCACAGAAACAATCAGTGGAGAAGGTCAAAAAAGAAAATCAATGGCGCTTGAAACTCAGGGTGTTAAAAGAGACCCAACTTCTACAAATGAGGGAAATCATAACAAATTCACAGAAACAATCAATGGCACTTGAAACTCGGGGCCATACATACTTAATGAGCACTCAAAACAACTCCAACCCTCAGCCATTTCCTTTTCCAAATCCATGATTTAAAATAAAAAAATTCATCTATGGTCCACAGCCAATTATAGCTTTGCTCAGATATTTCATTGTCTCCCTATCTATTGAGATGGGCCCATAAAAATAGCTCAACCAAAGTCCATTTGTACACTGTCAAGTGATGCAGCAACACTGTCAAGTGATCACATTGGTGTAAGACACACACACTGGTAACCCCACTGAAATTTTCAAATCTCCATTTTCTGCAACAGCTATGAAATTGGTTACACAAATCATATGCTAAGAAATAACTATACAATCGCTCCAAACTCCTTCAAAGTGAAAATTAAAAGGAAAAAAACGAACTTCTGCCTAGGGTGCGGTGGTTAAGATGCGTATTCGAACCATGGGCCCCAGCGGAGAGGAGGGGTGGAGAGGTCAGAGGCGAAGCGGGAGGCCATTTCGGATTGGAGTTTGGACAGAATTCGTTCGGAGTCGGCCATGACGGCTTCGGTGTACTTCTCCTCTTGCTCCATGTAGACGTCCATGTGACGCATGGTCACTTTGTCGTTCAGGCTGGACATCCAGCTGTAGGGATCTTCCCATGAGATGTCGTGGAGTGTGAAGGTTGAGGGTTTTTGTGGGGGGCTTTGGAGGTGTCGGAGGCGGAGGTTGGGATTGAGATTTTGCGGGTTTGGAATGGATGGAACGAAGGAGTACAGTGGCAGTTGACGGGTGGAGAAAACGCCGGTGGCGGCGGTGGACGTGGTGGCGCATAGTCGCCACTCAAAGGACTGGGGAGTGAAGACGGGATTAGTCAGGGATTAGGAGAAAACGCCGGTGGCGGCGGTGGACGTGGTGGCGCAATCTGATAAAATTAAGCCTTTATTTTATTGATTTGTGATGAGAGTTCATAGAATTCTTAGATTTTAACTCTCTGCACGAATAAATAAAATTTATTCAGAAACTCACCCTTATTAGGCTTCGTTCTTCAACAATAGATTTTTATTTCATAAAATTTCATATTTTATGACACTATAATTTCAACACACAAAGACTTTATTCTTGAATGAATTAAGACTTTGTTCTTAAATAAATTTTATGAGATAAAATCTAATTTTAATAAAATGTAACTTTGTTTGGAAGAGTGATAAAATAACATTATTTTCCAATGGATTAAATCTATGGTTCATAGAGGTGTTTTGCAAATAATTTTGAGAGATAAAATCTAGTGTTGATAAAATCTAGTTTTGCTAAAATCTGTTGAGAATGTTATATTTTATCAAAAACTAGATTTTATGTGATAAAATCTATTCAAGAACAAAGCCAAAATGTAAAAGTGAATTTATGAGATTTTTATAAAATCCTCCTAAAACCAATAGGAAAACCACTATATTTTATTGGTTGGAAAAAAAATTCTAATTTTATCACCCTTCCATATTTTCATAAAATGTACCTAAAATCTATTGGAAAATAAGGCCATATTCGGTTCAGGCGTCAAAACAATATTTACAGCCTGCCAACCAATTTAAGCCATGTTAGCTAAACAGTTGCAGAGTTGTGAAAATATTCACACACATTATCACACCTGATCAAACCGCCTTTCCCTACCATTTGTCTTCACATCAGGTCTAGGTTGCCCATCTTGTATCTCACCACCGTCTCCCCTCCTGCCTCCCACTGCCATCTTCCTCAATCCTCGCCATTTTCTTTTTCTCGTTGAACCACTCATTAGAGATCGGAAAATTGTCATTTACTAATTTACCTTGGTCAGCGAAGGTGAAGAGCCCCTGTTATTGTAAAATTCAAAATACTACTCTACTTCTTGAGGCAGCAATGAGGATTACCCAAAAACAATCGTTGGTTACAATGCCGAAAACCCAGATTAAAATAAGGGGGTTTTGGATTATTTGGGTCTGAACTCTGAAGTGATTAAAGGGAAAAACCGATCCACAAAATGTGAAATTAGAGGCAAAATCGGTTTCAAGAGAAAAGATTTTTGGATGGGTTTTGGTTGTCCTTGTAATGATAGTAGGCGTGATAGTGCTTATGATGTAGAAGATGGGAATGGTTTATTGGGTCTGGACTTAAAGAGAGAGAAAAAGGAGGTTTTGTGTTAGAAGCAATTAATGTGAACATGTGATGGCCCTTTCTGATGCTCACTTGAAAACAGACTTTGTTCCAACCCCCACCAGTCGGATTGTTAGTCGTTGACTGAGATGAGATCCAAATGGGAATGGTTGGTGGTAGTTGAGAGGTAGGTGGAGATGAGAGAATAATTTTGACTAGGGCAAAAAGAGTGGTTCTATTTATAACCCATTTTCCCTCAATACAACCCATGTCAAATAAATGCCAAAACTTTCCTCGCGAAAAGACCATTTGGCCTCTCAAATTACTTCATACCAACCCACTCCACTTTTCCCATTTGCTAATTCCAACCTAGTGCATCTTCTTCCTTATTCATCAACTCCATCGCTTTCTCACTCTTCTCCCTCCCACGTCAAAAAAATCCATCCTGCTCCTCCAGCCATTAACCCCCATTGTCCTCTCCTGCCCCTCATCTTTCCTCTCTCTCAATGGAAAACCATGTTGAACCAATGGAAAGTTCTTCTCCCTCCCTAGATTTAGGAGAAGAGCTCCAAAGAGTATTTGAGCAATTTACAACTCCAAATCCACCAATGGATGCACAAATACATACGAAGAGTAACTGGACATTAAGATTTTTGAGCCAAAAATGACCCAAAAGTAACCCATTCCTTTTTCTATTTCTCAGTCGTTGTTTGTTTGAAACAGTACACACAGTCCCGAAAAATCGCAATACATTTCGGTATTTAATACCCGAAATTTACCTATAAAACCGGGAGTTTATATCCGAAATTGGTGATAGTAGTTAATATCCGCAATATTGGCCATAATTCAGTAGTTTGTATCCAAATTATGTGTTTAGTTTCATGAGTAAATATTTGAAATAGTGGCAATTTCTTCAACTAGTTTGATGGAGAAGGCGATGGCCGAGGTCAAACGGAGGGAGAAGGGAAGAGAAAAGGGTTTTGAGTGTTGAAATTTGGAAGGAAAACAACAAGGGGTAATTTGGGAAATGTGTCGGGTTATATGAAGCAAAAATAAAGGTTTGCCACATCAGTAGGGTTGTATTTAGCAAAAGGGTTGTATGGAGTCAAAAAAGGGTTGTAAATAGAATCTTCCGAGCAAAAATCAGTTACCTCCGCTGAGGTTTCCGACAACCCTAGACACCTCCCCCACTTTTAAAATAATTCCAGTTTCCTCCTTTCTAGTTACAGTTTGCATTTCAGTTTAATCCTTTCGTTAGTTGACCATCCATCTAACTAACGATTTTGGAGCTCATTCCCCATTTACCCCAAAAATATCAGGTTTACCCTAAAATATCGGTTTACCCCAAAAAATGAGTGAATATTATTTGATATTTGATAAATGTAGGGCTTGTCTATAAAAGGGAAGAACTGATCATTCTTCCTTCCCATATACTTGTGTCATTTCTCTTTCTCCTCTGTCTTACGAATAGTAGAGAAAAACCCAGTTGAATAAAAAATGAAGGAAAGAAAATGAGTAAAGAAGCTATCCATCCCTCTAATCTCCCTCACCACGGTAATGTCAAGTTCGAACACCACAGGTAGCATGAAAACTGGGTACCCCACGTATTGTAACAAGTCGTGTGGGTGTAGGCTGAGAGCAGCTGTGAAGGTCTCAGAATCCGATCAGAATCCGAGAAGGCTTTACTATGCGTGTCCAAAGGATTCAAAGGACAAAGGAAGGTGCACTTTCTAGGAATGGTGCATTCTAGTTGGGTAGGAGGAAGTCAACTCATATCTTGCAGCAAAAAGAGATGACAACTTGGTTGAGGTGAATCTGGGTAGGAATGATGCACGGGTTCAACTTATTGAAGTGAATGTGTCTAACTTGAAATATGTGGTGACTCTGACCTTCTTCTTAAGTGGTCTAGCCTTGCCAATTGATGTCATTGCATTTGTTAAGTCAATGTAATTTGCACTTTGTTCCAGTTAGTGCTCTAGTTATTAGTGAAAAAATCTATGTTAGAATGAAGTGGGGAAGTTGTGTTTTGCCTTTTTTGGTGTATCAGTTGGTATGTATGAAGTGGTTTAGGGCTTTTGTAAGACAGTGGTGGTGGATGCAATGAATGAATGAAGCCTTCATTTTGTGCAAATGTCTAATGGGCAGTGCAACAAACCATGCCTTAACCATTTTCATAAACATCAGTTACAGTACAAACTTACAAAATAGTTAAATGGGCAAGCTATAAAAGACAGTGCTTGCCCTTTTAACTACATGACCAAATGGTAGATTACAATTTCCCAATAAACAAGTCTCACCCAACTTATAGACAAAAGGTGTGAGCCTTTCCAACTTCCTAATAAGGCCACCCAACAAAAAACAAAAGGTGTAAGCCTTTCCAACTTCCTAATAAGGCCACCCAACATATAGACAAAAAGGTGTGAGCCTTTTCAACTTCCTAATAAAGCCGCCCAACAAAAAACAAAAGGTGTGACCTTACAAAGTGTGAACATATACTAGACTATATAGGTTATACTAATAGACAAAAAGGGAGTCATGTTGTAAAACACTTCATTTTCAGCTTCACTTCAGTCAGAAGTCATAACATAATTCAAAAGCATGAGCTCCCATCTGCAACCAGTAATGTTCAATTTAATATAGAATCCTTTTTAATGTGGTTAATATGAATCTATAGTCAGAGATGCACCTATTGGGGAACATTAAGTCACTGGGTCTAGGCAAACTAGTGCTTAGAGGTTGATCATGTCTTGCCTCTACCTCTACAAAGGCCCCTAGATGTTCTTCTTCCTCTGCCAAGGCCCCTAGATGTGCCTCTTCCTCTTGCTCTACCTCTACCTCTTCCCCCTTATAGCAAAGACAAAATGTTAGACAAGAAAAAAAATTTAAAACTGAGTAAATATCAATGCATAACTACTATACAACTACTTACTCTAACCATTGACACTTCCACGTGTTCCTGTGATTGATAAGGGGTTGTAGGGGTTGTTTGTTGGTTCAAAGACGGTAGAAATGCAAAAGTTAGGAGAAAAGTTAATTAAGACAAATGAACAGAAAAAACACAATTAATAACATCACCTCATATGCATTTGGAATCGGTTGAAAATGTGAAGGTCGTCCTCTCATTGGAGCTCTCTGACAAGACCTTTTATTATGACCAAAGCCTTTACAATTACCACACTTCACTGTCTGTGACCTTCCACTCTGGCTTGTCCCAGCTTTTGGTTCAATAGCAACATCCCTTCTCCTACACTTTCTTGGCCTACCAGGCAAGAGGAGGTTCCACAGTATCACCACCAACTTTCTACCACCTAGTTTGATCTAGAACAAGATGAATGATACCTCCATGTGCTTTGAGGTAGTAATCTTTGTGGAAGTACAAGTCACAATAGTCTTCTAGGTTAGCTCTTTTGTGGGTTATGGTTGTAGCTGCATGCCTACATGGTATTCCAGAGATTTGCCACTCCCTACATGTGCATGTATGTGCATTTAAGTGCAGTTGATGTGAAACCCCTTCCTCTAATACTTCATATTCATCACCCCCAACAAACATAAGTGTAGATTGCCTACCCTCTAATTGAGCTTTGTGTAGCCTTTTCTTCACATGAAGACCTACTGATCTAGGCCAATGCAAACCCCTCACATAGCTTTTTTGCAGCCTAGTCATTAACTTTGTACGAATTCCTTCTAAGATGGATAAAATTGGTTTAAACTTAAGGGGACCAACCCAATGATTAAATGACTTAGCTATATTGTTTGTGATATGATCATTTTTTATAGCCTCATTGAATGCATGCCTAGACCAGACAGTAGTGACTTCAGAAAGCCATGTGCCTCAACTGAAATACCTTTTATGTTTTCCATGGCATTACCAAACTCTAATGCATTGTATGCCCTAGCAGCCTGCCAAAAGTACTTTTTGAGGAGCAAACCTGGATGCTTCTTCCTGAAGTTATTAAACAAATGTCTAGCACATGTTCTATGAGTTGCCTCTGGTACCATCTCAGCACTAACTTTGTCCAAAGCCTATGCACACATGACCAAAGAAATAGAAAAAAAAAGAGGAAACTTTATTATTTGTATTAGTTATGCATGTAAACTGTACATTAAATAAAGGAATCATAGTCATAAATATATATACCTTTTGTTGGTCAGACATGAATGTCCAAGCCCTTGCATGTGTACCTGCACCAATCACTGTGTGCAAGTGGTCTATGAAAAATGCCTAACTATCTCTCCCTTCACTTTCTACCACACCCACTGCTATGGGAAACAAATCATTATTCCCATCAAGGGTAGTGGCTGCCAAAAGAACACCACCATATGGCCTTTTTAAGTGACAACCATCAATTCCAATAAAAGGCTTGCAACCTGTCATGAATCCTGCTCTCATGGCCTCAAAGCAAATGAAAAACTTCTTGAACACAAGATTGTGTGTTATTGAAATTCTATCACGCTGCATTTTCACCAAACACCCAGGGTCTGCATTTTCACCAAACTCCCAGGGTTACTTTTCCTTACCTCTGAAGCATATGTGGTCAACAACGGGTAGGAATGACTATGGTTACCCACAATCACCTCTAATGCCTTTCTTTTTGCCCTATAAAGTTGAATTCTAGAAGCTTCAAGGCCATATTTTTGGTGAAGTAAAACTTGCATATTGTCTAGGGACATAGTTGGAGTTGCTCTTAATGCCTCAATCATCTTTCTAGCAATCCATGTGGAGTTTGCCTCAAAATTACTAGTTTGACTAATACAAGTATGGTCTCCCCCATATGTCTTTATCTTGAAACTAACACCATCAGCAAAAGGTGAGGCATGGATCCTCCATTTACAACCTATAGCAGCACACTTTCAGGTAATCCTAGTTTTCTCATTCTTTTGCCTCAGGATTTTGCAACCCTCTTGGATGCTAAACTCTCTTAAAACTTCTCTAAACTTGTTAGCATCACCAAAAAGCATACCAGCAGCATTCCTAATCTTACCCCCACCATCTACTTTAAACTCTTGTCCACATTTGGTAGGATTAAAGGGATCAAAATAGGGCCAAAAGTTACAACATCAGAATCACTACTAGAATCCTAACCACCATCATCACCTGAACTATACTTTGACACTCCATCACTATTGACCTCTATCTATTCCTCCTTAAACCCATACCCAACAAACTCCTCACTGCTACCATCATCCTAATCCACATCCTTATCACTTATGTCTACACTGCTTTGAGCCCATTCATGATCACTACTGTCATCCTCATCCTCAACATTTAGACACTCAAGTGTATTAATATAGTTTGGGGGACATGAGTACATGTCAACAATTTTAGGGCCATCCACATCAGACACCTCCACATACAAGTCAGCTGCACAAATGTTAGAGTACCAACCAAACATGTCTATTACATCTAAATTAGTACCCACATCCACTCTCTCATTGTTGCTAGGTTTGTTAAAATACATTGTGATGAGTGCACCATTATCAGTTGGTAAATGAGTGAATGACCTAGAGGAGACATCATTCAACAAGTCTATGTAAGAGTACCTTTCTGGTTGAATGTTTACAATCCTTGAAACTTTACCAGAACAGTGAACATTAATGTCGAAATAAAGTGTAGAACCCATACCTGAAATATAATGGGGGGAAAAAAGGCTCATGTTAGTTAGCATTTACTAACACACAACAACCAAACATATCAGATTTATTGCATAAGTACGAAGACATCAACATTCTCAATTGTATATGGAGAATTGCCTATCATATTCATAGCCTCAAACTCAAATAGGACAAAAAGAAAAAGAAAAACCCTAAATCTTTATCTTTACCTCAACAATTTCAGTTTGTTTTTCCCACCCCTACCAAATAATTTCAAACATAACTCTCATACCTATTGAACAAGTCACTTGCAGATATAAGACAATTGCAACTCTCACCCATGGATTTCGCACCATTTATTGATCACAATTTGCCGCCATTTCTTCCGTCACCTTCCGCCCGTTCACTAGCAGTCCCTCCGATTAGACGTCTTCGGCGCAAAAACAAGCAAAACCAAACACGTGGTGTTTCTTAGGGAAGAAAATCGAAAGAGGGGTTGTGTTTTAGTCGTTTCATCATCAGATCTATCATCAAATCTATGTTAGGAGGATAATAGGGTATAGAGTTGCTTTGAAATGTCACAGATACCCCTCTCCCTTAACGCTGTTTGAAGGCCATCCACCAGAAGGGAGGAAATTGGAATTATTTTAAAAGTGGGGGAGGGGTTTGGGGTTGTCGAAACCCTCAAGGGAGGTAACTGATTTTTTCCCTTTTGACTAAGTATTTGAGTGACATGGCATCCAATGAGTGGGGGCTGGAAATGTGAGGATCACGGCTCAGCCGTGAATAAGTTTACGCCCAACTTTGTCTCGTATAGAGATATCTGAGTTTGTTTGGTCCAACAGATCCTGTATAAAAATGTCCTTGGATCAAGGTTTTGAATCTCGTATCAAACAGGATACCGATTTTCTTACTGGTATGGTACGATGCCAATACTTGGTGGGTACTGGTACTGTAAGGACCCGGATTTTTACATAATTTTCTGGAATAATGTTGGGTAATGTGAGGAATTAAATTTTAATTAAGAGAGGTCAAATATGATAGTGGTAGAATGCATTTGGGTGGGTTTAATATACATTTGAAAGTCTAGGGGTGAAAGTGTTTAAGGGTGAGAGTATATAAGACTTCTTTGTCTTGCATTTTGGAACAAGAAACAACCCCCTCTCCCTCTCTCTGCCGACAGCCCTCTCTCTCACTCCTCTCCTCCATTTTTCTTGCTCAAAACTCAAAAATCCATAAAACCCTAAAGTCTCCTTCATAAACCCCACCTAAAATCACCTCCTCTACGTATTTTGAAGCTTGGATTGCACTCATTTCACACCAAGAGACCCCATTTCGGATTGGAGTACATTGGAAGCTAGGGTTTTCATTTACCCACTTGTTTCAAGCTCAATTCTACTCCCTCTAGTTGTATTTATGTGTGATATAGCATATAACTTGCTCTTGATTCTCAATTCCTTTGAATTTATGCTTTGCTCCCATGGTTGTGTTGTTTGAGCAAAACTTTGTGGTCTATGAATTGAGCACTTGTTTGTTGCAATTGACGGTTGTTTGACACTCCCTTGAGGTCCATTAGTCACTCAACATATTCAATTTTTGGTCCTAAGCTTCACATTTATGTTTGGGTTGAAATTCCACACCAATAGGGTGAAAATCTGCTTGCTGCCCCTGTTTTGGAGCTGCTGCCCCTGTTTTCAAAAGCCTCTCCCTTGTTTTTGGGGTGGTTTTAGGCCACCCTTTGATGCCCGTTTGGTCCCCGATCGTCCATTTCATTGTATTTTTGACTCATACCACCATTTTGAACACCGAATCCACTTCGAATTCATAAAATTGATCCTTCGACACATGAATTAACAAATTTTATGTTTGACGTATCGGACACGTGTCGGTTGACACATTTTTTGGCGAATGGTGAACTTTTGGAATAAATGGGACTTTTGGAAGCTTTTGAAAGACAAATGGTTTTGAATTGATATTATTGGATATAATGAACTCTAGCTATCACCCGTTTGGTGTCCCTAGCCATGGGTGCACGGAGCCCGCGAAATCCGGCAGGGGTGCATGGAGCCCATGAAATCCGGCAGGGGTGTACGGAGCCCATGAAATCCGGCAGAGGGATACTTCCCAATTAAAATTGATGATTGTTTTCTTATGAAATATCGATTGTGATGAATTTGGATTAATTTGGTGTTTTTGGCAAAAATTAACTTTCGATATGCAAAAATGAGGATTTTGGTAACTACTTGGACCTTGTTGGGATACTTAAATTTATTTTGGGGACACTTGGACACATCTTGGACACTTGGACATGTTTTTGAACACTTGGATATACGTTGATTACTTCGTGGTTGAGTTATAGCCTTCCTTCCATCCTAACCTTGTACTTTGGCCGTGTCCACCTTCATACTCATTCATTATGCATGTATCATGTTTATACACCTAGCGTTGGTAGAATAGTTTTCCTATTGGGCTAGTGAGCTCAACCTATCAATTTTCAGGTACACGGCATGGAGCATGAAGTTGGATGCTTGTCGAGTGACATCTACATGGAGCTTAAACATGCATGAAGTTATTTTCCCATCTTGTATTATGTTTTTGGAAAGATGGTTTTGTAACTTCAATTTATTAATCTTTTGACTATTTGGCAATGTAATAACCTTGAACTTTGTACTTATGCATTTGGGTTATGGATGCTAGTGAATAGAACTTGTTTATTCAGAATGATGGGATTATATTATGTTGACTTTGACTATTCAAAGGGAAAATTTTGAGATCTTGATTTGTCCTACGTGAATTTTATTTACTTATGAGTTATTAAATTTGAGGGTGTGACAGGTACTGCTTTGGATTTAGCGGTACTACCTGTATATACATATATTAAATCAAAAAATTTCCTAATATCACTCCTTTTTTGTTTGGTAAATTATATCATCCAATGAACTATAATTACTTGAGGTTTAGCCTAAAAAGCCAACTTAACTTCTTTTTTTTTTGTGTTTATTTGATTTTTTTTTTGGGTTTGTTAGTTTTGCATCCATTTTTTTGAGTATTATTGGTTTGTCTCGGCGAGAGAAATCCAAAAAGGCAAAAGATTATGACTAGAACTCTCAATTTTTTGAATAAGATTGAAAAAAGTGTACAAACTGTCTTTTTTACTTATTTTTGTCTTTATTCAAAAAAATTATGATTCGATCATAATTTTTTAATTTTTTTATTCCTCTCACGGAGATGAACCAATAATACACAAAAAGTTGATCCAAAACTAAAAAACACAAAAAAAAGACAAAAAAAGCCAAAACATAGTGATCAAATTCCTAATTCACTGTAGATATTAAAAAAACAAGGATTATATGTGGCATAAAAAAGTGTGATATATTGTTTCTTTTAAGCCAAAACTAACAGTTGTACACTTCTAAAAAAAAACGAACATAAAACAAAAACAAAAAAATAAACGAACATAAAAATTCAAAAGAAAGATCTGGAGTCTGGGCATTTTTTAAGGAAAATAACCTCTGGGTTAATGTATTGTAGCTCAAATATTGAGGCTATTTGCTTCTTTTCTTTTATTGCTACCTGTTTCTGTGTCTATGCATATTTCAAAGATATTTTACTCTAGAACAAAGTGTGCATCTTGCCTCTTTTCTTCCTTCAAACTCATCGGAGATCGGTCCAACTCTGTCTCTTTTTCTTTGCTTTTATTGAACAGATCTTTGGTTTTATTGAACAGATCGTTCCAACTCGCCGGAGATCGTTCCAATGTTGGAAATTGTTCCAGCACATGATTTCCTCTTTCTCTGCTCTTCTTCCTTCAAATTCGTTGAAGATTGTTTCAATGTTGTAGTTTCAAATCCTTCCAACTCTGTCTTTTTTTCTTTTCTTTTATTGAACATATCTGAAGGCCACAACGTGCAAAAAATCGCTGGAGATTGTCAATCGACTGAAGAAAACCTTAAGATCTGTAAATTTTCTATACCGGATGAAATTGGCATTATTGTCTTCTCGTCTAAGATTCGCCAAAAAATCTGAAACTCTCCGGTAACCACCAGTATTAACTTCGGGACTGATTTTGAATGTTAGGTTACCGGTTTTACCCAAATCCGGTATGTACCGGCTAGTACAATACGAGATTAACAACCTTGCCTTGAATACAAAAGTGAGCACGGGCACGGGTCGGGTTCACCGGGTTGAGGAGGACCAATTTTGGTTGGGTTGTGAAAAATCATAACCCATAACCCGTACTAAACTAGCTCTAGAAGCTGATCAGACCAAGTATGTCATGTTTCAGTCGGGTACAACGATTTGGTCCAAAAAACGGAGGAGTGAATGAGATCCCAAGCCTCGTTTGTTTGACTAGAGATAAAAGGATAAGATATATAATCCTAGAATATGGGTGGGATATGGAATCCCTTGGAATATTGCTCAGGATATGAATAGATGAGAAAAATCTCATATCCGGTGTTTGTATTCAACAAGATATACCCATTGAGAAACACTAATTATAACATATTTTCCCCATTTTGTCCTCATACAAATCAAACTTCCTAGTTTGTCCTTAACACATGAAAGCCAGCAAGAAATTAAAAAATGAAAACCCTGATGTCCCAATTGATAAAAATAAAATATTTCCATTTTCTCTAGTTAAGTTTTAACACTTACAAAAGATGAAGCTTCTAGTGTTTTTTCACGATGTTCAAACTCTCACTCCTCACTACAAGCCAAACTATTATTGCATGTTATATACAAGAGAACTCACCCAGGAGGATAGAAAAGAACTTGACAATGCATAAAACTTCAACAGGGGCCTCAATTTCACCAAACATAGAACACCAGTTCAAACTGTGAGACTGTTTCTTTTCACCTAGAAAAGTTCTAGTAATTAAAACCCGCAGTTATTATGCAAAGACACTGATAAGTAGTTTTATGTCAAAAGGCAAAAGCAACACAAATTGCAGACATTTTTATTAGAAAATAATGCATACTTTGGAAACTTGCGTCTACATGCAAATTTCTATTCGAAGCCTTGCCAGTGATAACAAAATCACCATCACAAAAAATTGGTGCATGGCCATGTAGCATAATAAAAGATGAGTATCAATTCACATGTTCTTCCACAAAGTATGTCACAAAAAAGTGGCATCCTGTGCCGCAATCACAATTTGCAAAATAACATCATCAAGTAGGGGCAAAATCATCCACCATAAAAAAATGGGGCACTCTATGCCACCACAAAAAGTGGCATTCTACGCCACAACAAAAGCACCACACAAGTGCTGATTTTGGCCCTACTTCAAAAGGTTAAACATACTCTATCAAGTATCAAAAGTTTAGACAAGTTTTACCTAAAAAACCCTCCAAGCAACATCACCCATTCAACCTTATCTTCCTTTGGTACGCTAGAGAAGAGGTCAAGTTGGGCAGGATCCTTTGCAATCATAGCTACAGGCTTCATCCTAGTATGAGTGTCGAATCCAAGAGGCATTAACTCTCCATAAACCCTTTGCCTAGCATTTGAAAGGTCTTGATCATAACCAATTATGTGGGCAATTTCAGCCATGGTACCATTTGTTTCCTTCAAGTGAGAGCTCATGCCTTCAGCCATGGATACAAGAGCTGCCATACCTTCTCCAGACTATCTTCTTTTCTCTCCTTTCCCATTGCCATATGGGTCGGATGGGCTTCCATTCATGGATACATAATTGGTGTTCATAAAAGTGTCTTTGTCAGTGGAAGCACTTTCCTTTTCAACAAACTCTCCATCTCCTAAGTCAATCACAGCCATTGCATCCATAGGTCCTTGAACAAACTCTCTTGTTGCCCTATCCTTTCCAAATAGGAATAACCAACCGCCATAGTAAAGGAATGGCTTATTCATCATGCCCTTCGCATTTCCATGGTGTTGCATAATCCTGTCACATTTTTTTGATACGTAAAGACGAGAAGTCAACTAAATTGATGAAAGAAGTATAGGCATGGTGTAAAGATCCATGTTTTTATATATTTTCCCGGAAATAAAGTTGGGGAAATGTGCGAAATTGTTTGAAATGTTTAAATGTTGGATTAATTAATGATATGAGTGAGTTGTGACCTAATTGTATTACACAAGCCACTATAGGGACTTGGGGTGTAATTATTTTGAATTGTGTGTATGTGTGGTGTATGAGAGGAGAGAGACACACTCCCTCCCCTCTTTCAATTAGACGTCTCTCTCTCTCTCTCTCTCTCTCTCTCTCTCTCTCTCCATTTTCTTCAACTTCTACACCAAATCTCATTCATCAAGACCCTCACTCAAACTAGATTCCTACACGTGTTTGGAAGCCCAGGTGTTGTTTGTTTCGCTCCGGAAGGTGGAGATTCGGTTGGAGCATTGGAGAAAAAGCTAGGGTTTTGCTCATCCTTTGATCAAAAGCTTTTATACCTTGAGGTAGAGGGATTTCTACCATTACCAAGTGTTTTGAGGTGTTTGGTGTGTGGATTGTACCCACATTTGATCAATCCTTCTTAGTTTCTTGAAAACCCATTGAAAATCCATTTTTCTCATTTCATTGAATTGATTAGAGCTTGATGTATGATGGTATTAGTCTCCTGCTTAAAGTGGTTGTTATAGCATCTTCTTCTTGTAGCTTTTGATGTTGACATTTGACCTTGGAAGTGTTGGTTTGGAACCCATTGAAATCCTGATGCAAATCTGTCAAAAATTTACTCGTAATGGCCTTTGTATTAACCCTTTTTAGGGTTGGATCGATCCAAAAGTCTCTTGTTCAGTGTTGGACCATGGTGGATGTAACTTAGAAATGTTATTTAAATCATTTATAAGAAAATGATTAAGTTAATTAAACCAATTAAAATGTTAATTTCTAAATTAAACATCAAAAGAATAGTTTTATTATTGCATTACAAAAAAATACATAACTTGGATCTTAACCGAATTACTGAAATTAAAATACATTGAAATTCAATAATAGAGTTTCTAATCAGGATAAAGTTCTAAGCTTCTTCCTACTTTGCCGCTTGCTCTATAGTTTGAAAATGCTTCTCTCACCTCCCTCTGTCTACGTACCTGGCATGAAACGCCAGGGCCAACAATAGCACCATGAGAGAATGACTCTCAGTAGATAATCCCTACCCTTCTAATCCATACATTACACACAGAGTATACACAACATATATATGAATCAGAGAAAAGTCATAATGGTCCATTTATTCAGTACTAGCCTTTTAACCTGTGTGAAATCTATGATTCTCATCCTCGAGAATCAATCCTCCCAATTTAACCACTTAGACTATGGTCATTCGTGATTCCACTCCCTCCTTGTTTGCCCTACCCGGGAGCCCAGATGAAATGGACTAAGTTACATACTTAGTTGGAGTCATTAGCTACCTCACAAGGATGAATCTCCCAGGGACTAACCGTACCACCAGGCCCACAAGGAACTAACCGTACCCTTGGGAGTTTATAATCCATAACCTGGATCTATAATACGAAATCATCTTTAACCACCTTATTCATAAGGAGTGATCATGCAATGCCACGTCCAGAGGTTTCAAATCTTAATCCATTTGTATAGGTAACAATACCAAATCGGGAACCATAACCTAGTTCTGCCATTCCAAAATTTCCAGGATCCTGCTGGATAACCTCCCAGATCCCATCACTATAACCTCCATTGATTCATTTGTTCTTTAACTTAACATTCCTCTACGTTTTCTAAGCACATGACCCAACCCATGAACCAAGCAAGCTTATGTTCTTTCTAACAATTAATCAACCAATACACATAAGAGATTCAAAATGAACAAGGAACATAATAACATAAAGAGTAACTTAATCATTCCACAAATCAATTAAAGGTCTACAACACTTGTGGAATCACGCAAATCTCAAAGATCAATTTGTAATTTATAAAACTTTAGTGGTCATGGTATTATTATTCGAAAACATTGGAGCTCAAAGTGTAATTCAGTAAAACTTGCGGGTGAAGTCTCTCATGCAAGAAAATTTTCTGGTTTTAGGTGTAATTACTTTCTACTAGTAGAGAGTTATCTTCTATCGGTAGAACTGTTTTTTTTTTTGGGTAAATAAGCTTGAAATAGAAAAAAGGCAAAGCAGATTTACAGCCTACAAGGGGCATACCCCAGGAGGACAAAAGAAAACAAAGAAAGAAAAGAAAACAAAAGAAAACAAACAAAAGGATGGCCAACAAGGCAACAATGGGGCGGGGTAAGTGACCAAATTAGAGGAGGCTAAAACCTAGTAACATGAAATGGTAACTAACTGTTTCTAGGCCATCTAAGGTGATGGAGGAGAAACATACAAAACGGAACTGAACAACTGAATTGAAGCTTGAGCATAGTATAGTAACCGGGCACTAGGTGCATGATCATCAAGCACAAACAGGTGGCGTGATCCCACCGAGAGGGCCGAGCAGTATCAACAGAACCTGCAGCTCACGGGATCACAAAATGCAGCAGCAGAATGCAATGCAGAAGTGAATTTTGGCATGACCTCTTGGCATTTAGGACAACTACCACAGATCCCACAGCAATACAGAAGATGTAGACGTAGCTATTTGTGAGTACTCGACATTATAGCAGCAAGAACACACTACTTGGGACTTGAAGCTTGAACAATGGAATGGATGCTTGAACATGAAATAAGTCCATGAATTGGGAGGAAGCCCCCTCCCAAAAGGGGATCATACATGCCAGGGACAACCCCCCATGGCTAGGCCTAAACTCTTGATGCCGTCGCATTAATACGCCAAATTCGGATGAACCATTGTTGATCAAGAGAACTACAACCGCAACTTAGTAGGGCTGCAAAAGAACAGAGTCGCAAGCATGTGAGTAAAGCAGGTTTTCCAAGTATACAAAGGAATGGACAATAGTAGTAATGCAAATAGAAAGTAAAAGATGGTTGCAACAGCCCTTGCAACCATGATATATGTGAAGCATAAAGCAATAACACTAGCATCATCAATAGTAACAACAAATAGAAGTGGAATGCAACAGCCCTTACAACCCATACAACATCAATAAAGCACTCTGCAGTCTAAGTATAAAGCAATGACACTAGCATCGACAAGAGTAACAACACATGCAATAATAATGGATTGCAACAGCCCTTGCAACCCATATGACTTCAAAAAAGCACGATGTTCATACCTCACTTGAAGCTTAAAAGCACTCCAACTATATATGTCTTAGTGCACAGCCCACTTTGAATAACTTTGTGCCCCCTCGATTGACTTGCATTGTACTGGCTGCACTTACACACCATGCCCAATTGGGAAATCAGTGAAAACTACTAGCATTCAACTTGTGAACACTTCAGACCTGCAAAACACACTTCCCAACTGGGCCATTAGCAAAAGTATTACCACTACCCATAGCAATCCCATCATGATACATCCTGACACTGGAAACCAGTTAGTAAATGGAGATAGCAATGAAAGCAGCAAACAATCATGGATCGCTTAGTTATATGCCACTAAGTTACATATGTACTATTCAGATTATGGGGTAATGTTCCAAGCTTCACACAAGTATAAAGGGCCCTCGGGAACTTTGTTTAAAGACAATAATCTGCACCTAATGTCAGCACAGATCTTACTCACAACAACTGGAATTGTGTGATGCTGGTTCTGCAATTTCCTAAGGTTTCTTTCAATCCAAATATGATAGAGTGTGACAGTGAAGGACAGCTTAATGATTGTACTTTTGAGTCCTCTCCCTTTATGAATGGAAAGAAGAGAAACCAGAGTTTGGAATGGTTGTATTCGCCAGTGAGATGGGACTTGCTTTAAACCTCATTCCAAACCTTTTGGGTAAAAGGGCAGTTGAAAAAGAGGTGATTATGCTTTTCTTCCTCAGAGCAAAAACTACAACAGGAAAAATCTTTGATGTCAAAGAGGACCAATCTATCCTCAGTGGACAATCTGTTCTGGATGGCAAGCCAACTTATCAAGCTGCACTTGGGGATATGGCAAGGAAACCAGATAATGTGGCTCCAACCCACACTAGGGAAATGAGTCCTGAGTTTCTCCCATAAAGAGGATACCGTAAACAGACCATTATTACAAAGGGTCCATCTACAAGTATCATGCAATGGGGGAGGATTGGCAATAACAGGAAGTGCAGCTCTGATTTCATTTAATTCCCACTTTCGGGTGATTGGAAACATCCATTGGTTAGTACTGGACAATATTATAGAGACCTTGGCATCATCAGAAAGACCAGAATCGTGGGTAATACGATTACCAAATCTCTCAGCCAAAGGCCCTAAGGGATGCCAATTGTCATGCCAACTGTTGTTCGACAGCTTTTCCTAGTTTCCTCAACTTTTCAACTGGGCTCGATTTGAGCCTCTAATTCACATCAAAATCAACTCAAATCACTACTTAGCATTAGAGGGGGAAGGTGTATCTACTTTTTGTCTGACAAATAAGCTCGGCTTTGCAAAATTTGTAGTCGAAATTACAATTTGGACAGAATCTTTGGGCATCAATTTCGAGACCAAAACTCAACCGTTTTGGACGATTCTTGTGTATAAAATGAAGTGTTCGAAGTGTTCTACAATGTTAATGAAGAAGTCGAAGCCGAAAACTCGCTCTAACTATGAATAAAATTGAGATTTGCACAGAGTGACTGTGCTATCCGAAAATACTCGAACAACAACTTCGGGCTGCAATATCGGGATCGTTCCTCGACCGTTTCGGGCAATTCTTGTACCAAAATCTAAGATCTTGAAACCATCTACAACTTTGATTAAGGAATCTAAGTTCAAAAAAAGATTGGAAGAAGGAGAAAAATGAAGATCTTTAAAGGAACAGTGAGCTGTTTGGAAAACAAAACATCATCTTGAACAGGAAATTCGGGCTGACATATTGGGATCATTTCTAAACCTTTTTGGGTGGTTCTTGTATCCAGATCGAAGGCCTTGAAGTCCTCTACAACCTCCATGAAGAATGTTAACCTTAAAAATGACTCAAACTATGAGAAAAAATGTGATTTGCAAAGGGTGTGCAATCTTTCAGAAAATAAAATTGGTGTTATGAAGCTCAAAGAAGAAGATGATGGTTGGTAGTTTCAATTGAACATGAACGACAGTGATGGTGGTCCATTGCAGTGACTAAAAGTCTACAATATAAGCTTTGATCCTCCATTTGAATGTAGAGGTGTGATTTTGGCCTTAACTCAAGAAACCCACTTCATACTCTCTCTAGAGCTTTTTCTCTCTCACACACAAAGTCTAACCTCTTTCCCCCTCTTCTAAGTCTCTGAAAAATGCAGTTGACAGTGATGGACAAAATTTTTAGTAAAATTAGATGAAAGGAGGGGTAGGAGATGGAATGGATGCCAAAATGCATGTAAAATGATTGGACCAAAGAGAGGTGAGTTGATAATTGCCAAGTTTAAGGTTATCTTGCATGGAATTACACATGGTGGTGCTGAATTGTAGAGAAAAGGGTCTGTAAATCTGTAGAATAACATGGGCTAGGGTAGGCTAGGTGGTTGGTCCAGTTGATGGTTTTGATCCACGGTTTTGGAGAGTGCTCTTGATTGGGAAAAGAAAGAGGGAGAGGATCATGGTGTAGGATAAGAAAATGGTGTAGGTTAGGAGTGTGATACACACACACACACACACACACACACACACACATATATATATATATATATATGTATATGTTTAGACTAGGTTCATATAGTGAAGTAAAATTAAATTAGGCCGTAGTTAAAAAAATTTTGAAGTCAAAATTGAATTATCAAAAGTAAAAACTCAAATTAAGAGATATAAAATATCACAAATTTTTATTTTCTAAAAATTTGGGATATTACAGTGGATCAATCCATTTTAAAGCCCTGTTGGATCGATCCAAAAGCATTCTGTTCATTTTAAAGCCATGTTGGATCGATCCACTCCTAGAGTTGGATTAATCCAAATCAATTTGATCATTTCTTAAGCCAATTGGATCGATCCACTCCTAGAGGTGGATCAATCCAAACCCCTAACTCCCAAAACTTGTTTTCCTTGATTTTGGTCCCTTGTTTGGGTGAGTACTTGACACATCCGCTCCTTAAGCATCAAAATTTGTTGAATGGCTTATTCCTAGCCTATCCTTGCATTGTTAGTGACTTTGTTTGATTTCTAATGCAACACATACACAGTTATACACTTGACACACGTGGGAATTAGTTGATATTGACGAAATGTGTAAACTTGAATGACAATCCGAGGTGTGAGAGATACGATGACACCATTGCAAAACTAACGGACATGAATTGAAATGAAAACTTGAAACATGTGATATGGGGCCGAAAGGTAGCCTGGAATGATACTCGGGCCGTCCTATGGATGTGTCGCAAGGAATTATGCCTTGGCCAAGGGGAAGATTATACAAGGTCGAAAGATAGTCCGGAATGATAATAGGGCCGTCCTATGGACGTTTCACTAGGAATTTCTAAATATCTAATTTAAATAAATTAATGACAAAACAAATCAAATGAGTTGGACCCATATGAGAAAGGATACGTGTCAAGTACATAGTGGACATACTTGGGTGATAACAAAGGATTTATATACTCATGTTTATTTCATTGGACTCTTGTAAACTCTTTGGCATCATTATGTAGCTTTCACTCTTAATTCTCATCTCGCATCTACATTTCATTGCATTTAGTTTTGGTAGACTTTTCTCTATTGGGCTAGTGAGCTCACCCTAATAATTTTAGGTACCTCACACGGCGCATGACTTTGATTTGTGTGTAGTGATTGCATGCATCTTTTGAAAGCATAAAGAGGAGTTACCTCATCATCTTAAACTTATGAATTTTGAAAAGATGATTTTGTAACTTATTCATAGCAAATCTTTTGACTTTGGATTTGTAATAACTATAACACTTGTTAATCTCAATTTCGGGTATGGTTACCCTTAGATTACTGTATTTTGTTCACGTCGACTTTAGGAGTCGAACTTGGACCGTAGACTTGTTGACCGTCCACGTGGAATTATTTAATATATTTTCCTTTAAATTTTGAGGGTGTGACACATGGACAGCAAGCAACAACCATATAATGGGGAAAAAAACTCTCACTGGTAGAGCAACAAATTGTATTTAAAGCAAGAGAAAAAAAATTAAAACAAAACCAGTCTATGCATTTAACATAACTCTAACTAAACAAGAGAAAAAAAATTAAAACACATATGGAACATAATCGTCCCAGACTTGTTGGCTATCCATTTTCACCTTTGTTAGAGTATCATTCCAAGCGAACCCACTTTGTCGAAGAATGTCAATAAGCAAATTGTATTGGTTCCTCCACTATTTGATCTTTGATGCAATATGAGGGTTCGAGCGAAGGTCAGTCCCAGGAAATTCCAAGATGATGTGCTTCTCAACTTCAGCGTAGAAACCTGGCTGGAACTGCCCATTATCTTGCTTCCATTTGATCTTGAACACATCCTCTGTGGTTTTGATCAACATGTCCTCCATTTTTTTTCCAAACCCTATGACCTCTTTGTCGTGGTGATTGATTCCTTTTCTTTCTTGCTAGATTTTCTGGCAACTTGAGTGCCTTCCATACCTACTATATAATCAATCATTGCTAATTACACGATCTATATAACCTATTCCTTGCGAACTTTTAATACTTAAGCAACCAAATATGACATTAAATGACATCAAATGTAATCAAATCATAACACTACATAGTTCCAAATATGACAGAAACATGACATTACATAGTTCCAAATACAAATGCTTCAAAATTACACAACCTCAAATATCCAAAAGTAAAATTACAGGTTAGCATTGCATCATTGTTAGTTTCATCCCCTTTAAGCTTACCAATCATTATACATTTGGTTAGCTAGAGTAGTCCTCCAATCATTCCATTGGTCAGATGACTCCACAGTGTCAATGTAGTTAGTTGCTTTTTCCTGATCTTCTTCTAACTCATCATACTCTTACTCCACTGGATCCACAACCATCTCACGTCTTATAAAGTTATGGAGAAGACAACAAGCAATGATGATACGACAATGGGTCTTAACCAAAAAGTATGCGAACCTAAGCTTTAGAATGCCAAAACACCTCTCTTTGCAATTACGTACTGAAGAGTGTTTTATATTAAAATACTACTCAGGGTTAGTGGTCATACCATCCTCACTCCAAGTGTTCAAGTAGTATCTTTAGCCTCTATATGGAGCTAAAAATCCCTCATCATTTGTGTATCCTGCATCTACTAAGTAATAGGTACCTGTAATAAAAATATGTCTTATGTCATTAAAGGTGGTTCTTAAAAATAGTACTTTGAATTACATGATAGGCCATAGACAACCATACCAGTGGACACTTTCAATCCATTGGGCCAACTGATTGCATCTCTAAGAATTCTAGAGTCTGAAGCTGACGCCTCCCAACCAGGGAAGATGTAGATGAACTACAAGTTAGGTGTGCAAACACCCAAGGCATTTGTTGCAATATCACCTTTCTTGTTCTGTATCTTGGCTTATGTATTGTGGAAGGTTTGACTTTAACGTAAGTCCCGTCTAAAGCACCAAGACAGTTCTATCAATCACAAAAAGGCAATTTATTTTTAGTACAACTATTTATCATATAACAAGTCAATATAATGACTATTTTAAACTAGTTTTTACTTGAAACCACTTTCACCTATCGTCATTGCATCCCGTAAGTATAGGTTTAGGTGTCTTCAAAAGAGGACCTTGGAGTCAAAGGACACCTTTTAGGAAAGCATGAAAATGCTTGTTGACAATTTGGCCAGACCTCATGAAATCAAATTTGAAGCTATTCTTGTGATAGTGCCCTAGAGTATTAAATGTAGAGACCCGTAGATTTTAATTAATTTAGATATTATTTATAAAAAAAAAGAGCGTTGGGGAATTTTGAGAATTGAAATTAGAGTATAGTGGGCCAATTTGATGGTAATATATGCTTGGGGGCGTTTTTAAAATGCATTTGAAACTTAAGGGGGTATAGTGCATCAAAGGGAAAGTATATACAAGTATATGGCTAATTTTTCTCAAAACACACACAGCGTCTCTTTCTCCCTCTCTACTCCTTCTTCCATCTTCTTCATCTTCTCCACAAATTTCACCCAAAAACCTCTAATTCCTTCAAAACCTTCACCAATACTAGACTCCTACACGTGTTTGAAAGCCCGGATTTGGTTCATTTCATTCCGGAAGGAGGGGATTCAGTTGGAGTATTGGAGAGAAGGCAAGGGTTTTGCTCATTCTTTGTTCACAAAGCTTCTAAACCTTGAGGTAGGGAGATTTCTACCATTACTAAGTGTTTTGAAGTGTGTGATGTGTAGATTATACTCATCTTTGTTCAATCCCTCTTATCTTCTTGAAAAATCCATTTTCTACCTCCATGGATTTCATTGGATGTTGATTAATGCTTGTTGTTGTTATTTGACATAAACTAGTCATTGCAATACCCTCTTGTAACTTGTGGTGTTGATTTTTTTATCATAAACGTGTTTGGTTTGGAGCCCATTGCAATCCCCTTGTTGCTGTCAAAAATCTGCTCGTGAGGTCTCTGGATCGATCCACTTTTGGGTTGGATCGATCCAAAACCTTCTATGGGAGTTACGAATCATAGTGGATCGATCCACTCCCACAGTGGATCGATCCACTCTTCACCTGGATCGATCCACAACATTCTGTTTTGCTCCGGACCAAAGTGGATCGATCCACTCTCGTTCTTGATGGATCCACTCAGTGGATCGATCCATTCTCACAGTGGATCAATCCACTCCCCCCTTCACTTCACCAAAACTTGTTTTCATTGATTTCGGTCACTTGTTCACGTTATTACTTGGCGTAATCATCTCTTATACCTCACAACTTGTTGAATAACTCATCCCTAGCCTATCCTAGTATAATTGGTGACTCGGTTTGATTTTTGTATGACACCTACATGGTCACACACTTGATATATGTGAATTGAAGATTTTTTTGACAAAATGAGTGAACCTGGGTGACGATCCGAGGTATGAGTGATATGATGACACTTGTGCAAAACAAATGAATGTGAATTGAAATGAGAACTTGAAACTCTTGATACGGGGCTGAAAGGTAGCCCAGAAGGATACTTGGGCCGTTCTATGGGCGTGTCGTGAGGAATTATGCCTTGGCCAAGGGGAAGATTATACAGGGTCGAAAGATAGGCCGAAATGATACTTGGGCCGTCCTATGGACGTGTGTCGCAAGGAATTTTTAAAGATCTAATTTAAATAAAATGGTTGACGCGATACATCGGACGAATTAGACACTTATAAGAGAGGACGCATCTCGAGTATACTTTGGGTACACTTGGGTGATAACTAGGGATTTATAAACTTATATGTGCCTCGTTGGACTCTTGTAAAATCTTGGTTATCTTATTTAGTCTTCATCCTCATGTCTCATCTCGCATCTACGTTTAATTGTGTTTAGTTTTGGTAGACGTTTCTCTACTGGGCTAGTGAGCTCAACCTATCATTTTTCAGGTACCTAGCACGGAGCATGACTTGAGTGTGCATGAAGTGATTGCATACATTTTTTTTTGGGTAAATAAGCTTGAAAATAAAAAGGGCTAACCGAATATACAGCCTACAAAGGGCATACCCTAGGGTGGACAAAAAAAAAAGAAGGCAACAATGGGAAAGAAAATAAAAAAAAGGAAAAGAAAATAAAAGGGATGGCCAAGAAGGCAACAGTGGGATGGGAAGGAATGGGGAGGCCAAACTTGGCAACATGGGGGAACCAAAAGCAAGGGATATCCATGATTGCATACATCTTTTGAAAGTTTAAAGAGGAGTTACCTCATCATCTTGAGTTTATAATTTTGAAGAGATGATTTTGTAACTCATTCATATTAAATCTTTTGACTTGGATTTGTAATAACTTTAAGACTTGTGTATTTTGGTGTGGGGAATGGGTAACCATAGACTATTGTACCTGTTGATGTTGACTTTGACTATCAGACAACTTGGAATTTGAAGTGGCTCGTGGACTTGTTGACCGTCCACGTGGAATTTCTTGCTGTATTACTCATTAAATTTCGAGGGCGTGACATTAAAAAACATTGCCACTTTTTCCTCTAAAATAACATATTTTGAGTTGCCTAAACCCATAGTGCGGAGAAGGCAGCACAACCTCATGAAGGTAGACCTATTCATTCTTAACTGTTCATGACAATTGAGATGAGGAGCTTTCACCAACCTATTAAGATGGTCTATTTGATCTTGGTATGGAAAATGACCCCTAGTTATAACCCTATCATTTGCAAATCTCTCCAAAGCCGCATGTGCTTGTGACCAAAGACTGTGTCTCAAAGTGCTTAACCTCAAGCGTAGGGCTATGGAATCGCTTGCAAGTATATAACTTGGTAAGTCCGAGGACAAATCTACAGGGAACAATTTTCTGGAGTGAAATGGCTTATTGATCTAAACAATGATTTTTAGCTGTAGCTAACCCTTTCGTTTCTTGATTTTTGGTGATTTTAGAACTAGAGATTGCCGAATTAAAATTAGAATTATGAATTTTCTTGAAATTAAACTAAAAGGCTCGGGCTAAGGTTCACACCACCTATAGCCTACGTAGATCCATGATTCTCAAAAGTTTACACGATCGAGCCACACAGTAATTGTGTGCTCTCTCGGAAGATGATTCAATGAAATTCTATTTTTTTCTTTCCAGTGATTGGTTTCATCAAGGCTCGATCGGAAATTTGTTAAACCCTCAAAATGACAACAATTTAAGTATTATGCGTGCCAATTTTATTGTCGAAGCAAAATAAAAAACATAACAAACTTGAGTTTTAAATCGATAGCTATGAGCCCAGATTAAACACAAACAAACTTTGTCAGCACGGGTGTGAGAATCATGAATCCACTAAGGCCATAGGGTGGTGATCACCCTAGGCTGACTTTATGACTACTCCTCCATTGACAAAGAACTCGCCAAGGAAAAGTTAAAAATTACACTAAACATAATGGCTTTTAAAGTGATTAAAGAGGATCGGTCTTAAAAGTGTACCAAGGAGATGTGTACGGGAGGATAGACCAAAGGTGTCCTTTCAATCTCAAAGGAATCCACAACTAATACTAATCTTAAGTTCAGGTTCGGTGTGAGAAACAACCAGTAAGTTTGCAAATACTCACAACCAAACCTCAATCTCTTGATTAAGCAAATTTAAACTAAGAATTAAAATGACAAGTAAATATAAGACTGAAATTAAAACAAGAATATTAAAACTACAAAAATATTACAACTGACAAGAACTTAAACGAAATTACAAGAGCAATTTGAAAATGCTAAGGAGAAGCTCTCGGCTTCTTGGTTGGGAAAATAAAAGACAGAAGAAGAAGACAAAAAGAAAGAAAGAGAAAAAAAAATTTCAAAGAGAATTTTACACTTCTAACTACCAGGCTCTTGAATTGGAATTCCATTCATCAATATAAAGGAGATAGATCAACGTGCATGTATGAGGAGGATTGGTCGGCTGGAGAGGGAGCCTGATCCGGTGTGGCGCATCATGGAAATGCGAAGGATAGAGCAATGGCTGAGATCGAGGCAGGAACATGATCAGGCTCATGAGACTTTGGCATGTGGCATTGAGGGAGTTGGTGCTCAACTGGATGCATTAACCCATGGGACCCATTTGCAATTCTCTCTTTGATATTTTAGACTTTAAACATGCAAGGCAGTAACCTCCACCCATGGAAAATTAGAACTCCATTTTTTACTTTCCATTGTAAGTCATCAATTCCTTCATTGAGATATGAAACTTCTAGCTTTCAAATTGATTTTTTTTTTCATGTTCGTAAATAGAGTTGGCTATTGTTCTGCGTTGCTCTCAGGATCACCTTTATTTACATCGATTTACCGTGAAACACTTTAAACGAACCTTACGTGCGATATCGAATAAAAACATAAACTAATTAAAGCAAATGCAACATAAATACAGACTTAAGCACACAAATATACACCCCCCAACTTAGATTTTGCTAGTCCCTAGCAAATTAAACAGATGCAACTAATAAAAACAAACTAAAATAGATACGTCTTTCAAACCCCTAGGCGGCCCCGGTAGGACGAGTGAACTCTCGTGAGGGTTTTCAACAATGATAGCCCACAAAACACCGTAAATTCTTAAAGAACTACATAAACTAATAGAATTTTTTTCTTTTTTTTATTTTCCCTTTTTATTTATTTCAAAGACACATTGCTCACCATATACCCGCCTTGAATCCAACTAACTAAGGTCAATTTCTTTTCTTATCTTTTCTTTTTTGCAAACAAACCATGCTCAACTCCAACACATGCGCATGAACATAAGTGAACAAAACTAGTTAAAACTTGTAAAAGGCAAGTCACGCAAAAGGTTTATTCAAATTTTACTGAGCTAACTCTCATAATGAAAATATACTCAACAAAAAAAAAAAAAAAAACTCAGCCATATCCACAAGCAACGCTCGGAATTGTGCACTAGCAATACACAAGATGCTAGGCACTTTATTAGTGGAGCACTGTAAGATACTGTAAGATAGAAGCTTTGATTCAAATGAAAACAGGGGGTGTTGCGCAGCATGCTGTGCGGGCATATTTCGGCGCTGCGCCGGTACTGTTCCGACGATCTGAGACATCCACCGCGTAGAGCTCACCGAGTACTATAAGTATACCAAAAATTAATTCAATCTGATATCGTTAAGTGCTTCATCAAAACACAAATATGTTGAAAAAAATGGTTTCAACGGTTTTCATTTAATGTTTCAAGACATGTGTTCCAATTTTTTTCAATTCATTTGTGTTCCAATTAGGCACTTAATGATATCTAATTGACTTGATTTTTGGTACATTCATAGTACTCGATGAGCTCTACATGGTGGACGTCTCCAATCATCGAAATAGTGCCGGAACAGCGCCAAAATGAGCCGCACAGCACGCTACGCAGCACCTCCCCCGGTTCCGATTCAAATGAGTAAGAAAAATAAGAGAAACACAAGCATGGACATGAACTAAAATGCGCAAGATAAACAAAAATGCATCATAATGGAGTAGAGGTGTACTAGAGATCAACTAAGGACTTTGTTAACTTATATTGACCGTGGTTGCAAAAAAAAAGGGTAAGTAAAATGAATAATGGCCTATCGTAAGCTCGGGTCAACTATCCATTGGCCGTTGTCACAACCCTAAACTACCCAACTGTAGAACATATTCGACTACAACAAACGAACTTTTTTTTTTTTTTTTTTTTTCCAGCTGTGAATTGAACTTGGCAAGTGGGTCCTGTAGGTTTTATGAGTGGGACATGGAGGCAACATTTACGTGGACACTCATCCATTTGAAGAAGTCTGACCCAAAGTTAATATAATTCAAAGCTAAGAAATGACTCCATTATGAGGATGGAAAAGTAGGTTTAACTTTGATGCCTTTACTCTTCAATCTTTCGTCTGGCAATATAAGATAAATGGGGTGCTGTCACGGGCCAAGCCCTGTTGATAGACACTGTTTCTTTCTTTTCTTTTCTTTTCTTTTTTTTCTAATGTTATTTGCACCAAGATGCCTTTCAAAGTAGCATGCTCATTCTGGTACTAGTAGAGATAATCCGTCTACTAGTAGAACTCTTCTTTTTTTTTTTTGAAATTGCAGTGTAGCGCCTAAATCACTCCTCATATCTCCTTGTACTTCTCTAACAAGCCCTCCAAACATCCGGTTTCTTAGGATTAACAAATAAGGTCCTGACTAGGCTCAAACAAGGGTTTATGGGACTCATATGTGGTTTAATTACACAAAAATGCCTTGTATCCTTTCCTAAGTACGTCATAAACTTCAATGTAATGCACATAAGATATCCAACATACCTAGACATGAACAAGAGATTTATTCACCTAAACTAGAGATGGAAGATGAGAAATAAAACTGGATATGGACAAAACTTACTCATAAACATACCTTGACCCGATTTGTTCACAAATGTTCATGTATAAATATAGAGACAAGCTAAGCAAAATTTTCGAAAGTTAAAACAAAACCCTTGCTTGTTAGACATGTAATGGCCCAATTTTTATTAATTATCTTAATAGGCTTTTAATCATTTTTTTTTGTAAAACAAAAATATTTATAATTTGAAATTATCCTTAACTAATGGATAACTATATAGTGTAAATATAGAGATAATCTTGTAGTGTATCTACTTGTGATTTAATTTGAAAAGAATCCTATCTCTTCTCCCCAATTTCCTAGTCTCCCTAAACTTCTCTATTGATTCCTATCCTAATTGATTCTTATTCTTAAGTCTATTGAAGCCCCTAAATCTCTCCCTCACTTTCTCGGCAATTCTCTCTTCCACAAGTAATGAATATTTTTCTTCTTCTTCTTCTTCTTCTTCTTCTTCTTCTTCTTCTTCTTCTTCTTCTTCTTCTTCTTCTTTCTTCATTTATTTTCCTTTGGCTCTTTTTCATTTTCTCTCACAAAAGGAAAAAAATAATCCTTTGGATTATATCTCCTCCAGCATTGGTAAATTCCTCTCTTTTTCTCGCGGAGTACATTTTCTTTTACTCACGTGGATATTTAATTGCCTTTGTATAGATTTCTTCTCGAAGTTGTGATTTTTCGATCCTACCGTTTTGCTAGCGTGCTAAGTTTGTCGGAGGAGAGGTAGGACACCTTTAACCTAACTTTTACTTTAGTATATATATTTTTTGTATAGTTGTGTGTACATGAAAATAAGTAATTTAAATTGTTAGAAGTCGGATCGTTATCGTATGGGTAGTAGAAGTAAACAAGTGATGATGTCGGAAAATAGAGATTTTGCGCACAGTTTCATTTCTGCTATTTTCGATTATTTCTGTTCAGTTTCAGAGAAAACTCAAAACAGTAAGGTTGTAGATTTCAAAAACTTAATTGGAGTCCATGTAGAACTCGTCTTAATCCGAGTTAAGTAGAATTTAGCATGATTTTTTGAAGTTTCTGCTGTGGTGGAAAAATGAGACAGAACATGATTGACTTTTAAAACCCATTTTCAACATCTTAATGAACGAATTGGAACTCGAGTAAAGCACATTATTTGTTCGTATTGTGAAGTATAATATCCCTGTACAAATTCGTGATTATTAGAGTTAATTTACTAATTTTTAACAAATCGAGGAAGTTGCCCGTTTTACATGCCGTATTAAGTTTTTCTTTAACCTTGTGATTATTTATTGTTATGTGAGACTTATGTGAACAAAGACCCACGTGATGCATGAATTCACTTATTAAGCACGTTTGATCAGAATGTTAAAGTTTAAGAATTATTGGATTTAATCGTGATATTTGGGGTTGGGACGTGTTTGGTATGGGTCTTGAGCCATGCACAGTTATACTTTTGGGTAGCTTTGTTGTGTGATTGGGCATCGGAAGTATACTGTGGGTGGGAATCGATGCCAAATAGAGATTGATCAACGGGTGATCAATTGTGGGCTATGCGCAGTGTACCCCGAGGTGACTTTGTTGTGTGATCGAGCACCTGAGGTGTACTGTGGATGGAAGCGTGTGATAGAAAAGTTTGAGTTCAAAGTTGAAACGATATCAATAGAATTTTTTGAATTCTTTGTGTTGAGGAATGATGTAAAAAATTGAGTATTTCATATGAGATAAAATTTCGGTTATGTGTGTAATTGTTGCATGAGTAACTTTAGTAAATGGGTGGCTTATGGCACCCTGCTGAGTGTAATTTTTCCACTCACGGTGCTATTTTTTGTGGCCCTGGCGTCCCCAACGCCATGTACAGAAGGAGATGAGGAGCCGCCTGCAGATACAAGGCAATGAAGCAGTTAGATGCGAACCAGGTGGCGAACCCATGGCTTTATCAGTAGAATATAGCTAGATGGCTCTGTTTTTTATTTCAGTTGGATTTATAATAAATGTTTAAATTTTTTTCAGACAGTGTTCAAATTCAATTTATTTTAGTTGTAATAAGTTAGTTTCCTTTTAAAAATTTATTGAGTATTATTTGAATTTTTAATGAAGTTCGTATTTTATTTAAATAAATTTTGCAATTTATTTATTAATGTACCCAATTTTCGGGGCGTTACAAGACACAAAATGAGCATATGGTGAGTTTTTTTATTGTATTTTACACTACATTATTTACAACACAAAATCTAAAAAATTTAAATGGATAAATGTTATCTCTCCCCCCAACTTAAATTGTGCATTGTCCTCAAGGCATGAAGACAACGCTAAAATGAAAAACAAGGGAGGAACGAAATGTACCGATAGGAAGGAATGTCAACCTCCAATACCTCGACCAAGTTTGAGGAATTTTTCATCATTTTCCTCTTTTCATCATTGGGATTGCTGGTAGGGTTCCCTCATTCGGTCTCCAACTGGAACCATAGCTTAGTCACACAGAATCATCTTCAAGACTTTATCAAACTGACAACTGTCATGCATAGTGGCATTCATGCTTAGGGCATCTCAAATTAGATCCAAACTACCAAGGCTGGTGTGGTAAGCATGGTTGCCTTGTCAAGACTGAAATACCAACTACCTACTAGGAGAAAGAAATATTAGAACTGCCAACTTGTGGTTATCCAGGCTCCAACAACAACAATATATATACATATATAGACAAAAAAA
The DNA here is from genome assembly GCA_022606695.1 of Vaccinium macrocarpon. NCBI lineage: Eukaryota > Viridiplantae > Streptophyta > Magnoliopsida > Ericales > Ericaceae > Vaccinium > Vaccinium macrocarpon. The sequence goes on along the minus strand of CM040181.1, from coordinate 21,378,106 downwards.
CCAACCAACAAGGGTTGAGAGCTTCTCTTTCTAGAATAGAGAAAGAATGCACTCCCCTATCTCAATTTTTTTATATCTTGCCTCAATTTCCTGATTGTAGGCTTATCCCAACTATCATCTCCACTTATCTGTTCTTCAATCTTTCATGATGAGGAGAAACAACATTTTAAAGAAAGGGGATCTGAGGGTCATCTTTGAACTTCTCAACATAGTTTGTTCAAATGGGTCTTGGAGCTTACCATGGCTCAATCGTGGGTCTCAGAGCTACCCTGGTTCAATTTTCATTATTTTCAGAAAGGATCTGAGGAATACACATTCTTCTGGGTTTGATTCAGAGGGATGGGTCTTGGCCTTCTACGAGAGCAATAGAGAAACTAGGGAAAACTGAGTTTCTCCAGTCAATATTTGCAACGATCCAGGTCTGACCCAGATTCAATCCATGGGTCTCAAAGGTGTGATTTTCAAGCATAACCTGGGCTTTTCATATCTCTTCAAGGTGTGATTTTGTGTTCTCATAAGTCAATACATGGTTTGTGGACTCTATTAGCACTGGTTCAATTATTTGGGTCAAAATTCTAGGATAAGCTGACATTGAAATTAATGGTGTCTTGCAAATTTTTTTAGGAAGAAAACAGAATGGGTCCCACATAGTTGTGTTCACACACTAGTTATGCGTGTGGAGCTGGTGAAATGGTACACTACAAACTGCAAAGTGAGCTGTTCTCTGCATAAAGCCTGTCAGTTGTGAGGTAGCTTTTTAAACCAAAAGAGTAGTGGTCCGGTCCACACATTGTACCACTGTCCTTTTCATAAACCAATTCACGCATAGTCTCCAAGTTTTGTGTGAGAATTCATAGTCCAAATTGGACCAAGCGGTAATGACTGATTTCACCTACTGTTGGTAAAACAATTCGGTGGGATACATGTGGGGCCACGTCTGTGATTTAATAGTAGAGTTGAAAGGGTTGATGGGCTATTTTGATGGCGCACCTGCACCATATTCGCACAGTTTGGGTAAAACCTTAGAGCTGTCGATCACAATCTATTAGAGGTGCTGGTGTATTGGTCAAACTTGTTTGGCCACTACTATTATTCATTTTTTTGGCTGCTCTAGTGGGCCATTAAAATGTGAGTGAGCCATAATTTAATGTTAAATGGGCCTTATTCATTTGGTTCAGCATTATAGTGGGCTTAATTTTTAGAGTCTGGGTATATGGACTGAAATTAAGCCTTTCGATATTGAAAGTGTTGCCACTTTTTTCAACAAATTGGATTTAATTCACTATCACATTTATGGTCCTATTTTCTCCTACTTGGTAGTGGTTTTACAATTGGAGTTTGGTTGTGGCTATTTTTCGGTGTTTGGTGGAGATTGACTTCGGTCCGAAGGCGTGGTTACTTTGGATTGATGGGCCAAGTTTCTATGGGCTGGGGTTCTCCGAAGGAGATGGAGTATACTCTAGGGTTGACCCTAGTCATGGTTCTGCCTTAGCATGGTTCAGAGGTCTCATCCACCTCTGACCCCGAGCTCCTTTTGCGAGTACTGATTTCATTACAGGGAGAACTGTTACGTTTATCAGGCGTGGGATTTATGGATTAGGATAGTTGCCCTGTTTGGTTGATTGTGTGTGTACAAAGCCCGATGGCAGAAATTACCATTAGATGTGTTCTACATAGTGGTGTCCTTGTTTTTTCTGATCCGGGGATTATTCCTTAGGGCTGGCTCTGTCAATCATGATTTTCAGCTTGGTTGGGGAGCTCACCTATCCCTAGCCCTATCCTTGATCATTTGATACACCACGGGCTTTTTTTTTTACTTTTATGATCTTGCCTATCTCTTATGGGTGATTACAATGATTGTGGAACTTGGATGAGGATGTTTGCAGATTTGGGTGGACTAAGCTTTTGTTCAGCGTAGGGTTCTAATGGGGGGTTCCTTTAGGCTTTTGCAGGTGTTCCACTAGAGACTCATACCCTTGGCATTGAGTTTTTTGTTGTTGTTGCTATCGTAGTGGAGGTCAGGCGAATCTTAAGCATATTGCTAATCACATTTCATACAGTGAGGTGAGGCCTTTCTAGGACTCACTGCATGTTATTAATTTATGCATGCTTTTGATTTTATCCTAGCCTTGCGGGTTATGCATGGCATTATACAACATCTGCTACTCTTATTGCATTTTTGGTTATTTACACCTATGCTGGCGGGATGTGCTTTTACTTCTTATTTTCCCACCCCGACGGGTTGTGCTGCAGACCACACACTTTTCTTTTCTTTCTTCTACATTTTGTCCTCCCTAGGGTATGCCCCTTGTAGACCGTACATTTGCTTAACCCCTTTCAATTTCAAGCTATTTTACCCAAAAAAAAAACAAGTAATCTTCACGCGATTGCACGGGTACTACTTTTCTTCCCAAAACTAGAGACTATGGATAAACCATATGTAGCTCAAGTTTCAAGTGGTTATACCACACCGTCCAAACACCATTTGAGCACAACAAACATTAGAGTTATCTCAAACTCCACGAATTTTATTTCTCCTAGAATTTGTTACGTCGAAACTCGGAGCATCCAAGTCGCACACAATACCCCGTCAAACAATGAAGTCCAATATCCCCTAAGAATTGACATAAGGTAAAGCACAAGAAGGAGCCTGTCACGGTGCCATAAGCATGGGGAATATTAAGAACCTATCCCATTCACAAAAACTCACTCTCAGAAAAGGGGCTTATCTTGAGAGTGCGGCCATTTAGTTGCGAATTACTCCTATCAGAAAAGCTATTTAAATAAAGCTCTATGTCACTGACGCGTTTGTGTTATCTTACTCCTCAAGTGTGTTTGGTCTCCAAAACTTTATTAAAAAGAATAAAAGAATGGCTCTTGTAACCGGGGTTGGGCACATGATCATGTTTTACTAGCGGCGAAGCTAGACCCAAGTCAATGATGGGTAACCCAATGCAAATGTGAAAAGGCCAGACACTCCAAACAATTAAGTCCAGAAACTACACGTTAGCTCCCTGTGAAAATGGAGTCACAGAGACTCCATTAGCGAAACACACTAAAACTCAAATAGGAGGGTCATTTGTGTAAATAGGATCAACTAACTCCTCCTCAACTTCTTTCAATTCAGAATTTTCAAGAAATGGCTTAAGCCTTTTCCCTTTAACTTTGAAAACATGACCATTGGAAGGATTTTCAATTTCTACAGCCCCATGAGGAAAAATAGTTTTGACAGTATACGGGCTAGTCCAACGAGATTGCAATTTACCAGGAAACAGGTGGAGTCTAGAATTGTACAAAAGCACTTTTTGACCAATTTCAAAGTTCTTACATGAAGTGTTCTTATCATGAAACGCTTTGACCTTGGTTTTGTAAATGCTCAAGTTATCATCAGCATCTCTCCTAATTTCCTCAAGCTCATTCAATTTGAGCTTCCGGTGAACACCAGCGGTGGGCAAACAAAAATTCAACTATTTAATCACCCAATATGCCTTATGTTCCAATTCAATCGGCAAATGGCAAGCATTGCCATAAACAAGACGGTAAGGAGACATCCCTAGAACAGTCTTATACGTAGTAGGTATGCCCACAAGGCATTAGTCAATCGAAGTGGCCAATCCTTACAGTTCTGATTAACCATTTTCTCCAGGATATTCTTAATCTCCCGATTCACAAGCTTGGCCTGACCATTGGTTTAAGGATGGTACACAGTGGACACTTTAACATAGTTGGCCAATAGAAACCACATTGTAAGATTTTTGCCGGTGGTCTTTTTGAAAAGAAATGGCCTCCACATGCTTCAGTGTGGCAAAAGGTAATGATACCTTTTTGTTTAGAATTGGGCACACACCTCCAGACAATTTAGTCCGAGCAATATTTCAACAAGTAAGGATCATCAAAGAAATTTTTTTTCACCTCAACAAGAAATTTCCTCCTTTCTTGTGGAGTCCAATGACTAGGCAACTGTCCCGTGGCAAGATAATTAACAATATCTACAAACCATAGGATCTCATAAACAACAAGCAGCTGCTCATCCAAAAAAGAATCCAGAATTGGGAGATTCGAGGTTTTATCCTCAAACTCCAAACGTGACAAATGGTTGGCGACCACATTCTCCACTCTTTTCTTATCCTTGATAACCAAATGGAACTCTTGGAGTAGGAGAATCCAGCGAATGAGACGCGCCTTGGCGTCTTGCTTAGTCATCAAATACTTCAGTGCTGCATGGCCAGTGAAGACAACAATAGGCGAACCTATGATGTAGGACCTAAACTTGTCCAAAGCGAAGACCATGACAAGTAACTCCTTCTTAGTAGTGGAATAATTCATCTGAGCCTCATTGAGAGTTTTGCTTGCATAATAAATCACATATGAGTGCTTATCCCATCTCTAGCTGAGCACTGCCCAAATTGCATAGTCACTAGCATCGCACATCAACTCAAAAGGAAGGCTCCAATTAGGTGCTTGCATAATAGCAGTCGTTAGACTCAATTTCAACTTGAAAAATGCCTCATCGCAATCATTTGTCCAAACAAAAGGGGTATCTTTCGATAACAAACTACACAACGGCCTCGATATCGCACTAAAGTTCTTGATGAACCTGCGATAAAATCCAACGTGTCCAAGAAAGAACGAATATCCTTGACACATTTCGGGTTAAGGAGGTGAGAAATCAACTCTACTTTTGCCTTGTCAACCTCTATCCCCTTCGAAGAAACAATGTGCCTCAAAACAATTCCTTGTGTCACCATAAAATGGCACTTCTCCCAATTCAAAACAAGGTGCTTCTCTTCACACCTAACTAAGACTTTCTCCAAATTCTCAAGGCAAGATTCAAAAGAGTCGCCAAACATGGAGAAATCATCCATCAATACTTCCACGATTTTCTCAATCATGTCACTAAAGATGCCCATTATACACCTCAAAAAGGTCTAGGGGCATTGCACAAACCAAAAGGCATGCGCCTATAAGCGAACTTTCCATAAGGACACGTGAAAGTTGTCTTCTCCTGGTCCTCAAGAGTGGCCTCAGTTTGATTGTATCCTAAATAACCATCCAGGAAGCAGAAAAAAGATGACCAACCACTCTTTCCAAGATTTGATCAATGAATGGGAGAGGAAAGTGGTCCTTTCATGTGCAAGTGTTGAGCTTCCGATAATTAATGCACACTCGCCAACCTGTGGCGACACGAGTACGAATCAACTCATCCTTGTCATTTTTTACAACTGTGACTCTAATCTTCTTGGTTACCACTTGAATTGGGCTTAACCATTTGCTATCAGCTATCGAATAGATGACTCCGACATCAAGTAATTTAAGAATGTTTGCCCTAACCACATCCTTCATGATAGGATTCAATCAATGTTGTGGTTGGCGGGAAGGCTTCACATCATCCTCTAGATAGATGCGATGAGTACAAATCAAGGGAGAGATTCCTTGAATATCAGCAAATGGTTCAACCAATTGGTTTTGGTGCCTCCTTAAGACCTTTAGCAATTCAAATTCTTGGTGTTCTTTAAGAGAAGAAGAAATCATCATTGGGTGGTCTCATTGATGCCAAGAAAGGCATACTTCAACATATTAGGGAGGGCTTTCAAGTCCAAATTAGGAGCTGCCAGATTTGAAGGTAGAATTTTTTTCTCAATAGGAGGTAGCTCTTGAAAAGTAGGTGACCAAACTATCAATCCCACAAACTTCCTCCTTTTTGAAAATCAGAGAGGCAAGGTAATCCAACTCAGCATCCATCTTCTCAAGTGTGAGGAGTTTCTCTAGCGGATTGTCACATAGAAGTGAGACCACTTGGTCTTGCACAAGAGTGTCAATCATGCTCACCTTGTGGATGTCACCATCATCCCCCATTTGATTGTTGATATTAAAAATATTCAACTCCAACTTCATGTTACCAAAGGTCATGTTTAATAACCCATTTTGGCAGTGAATAATCGCATCGAATGTCACCAAGAAAGGACGTCCAAAAATTATTAGAGTTTGAGCCTAGGGATTAGCCATCGGCTGGGTATCAAGTACTACAATGTCCACATAGTAGATAAAGTTGTCTACTTGGACTAAGACATCCTCAACCATACCTCTCGGTACTTTAACACTTCTGTTAGCCAATTGGAGAGTAACTAGAGTTGGTTTCATGTCTCCCAAACCTAATTGCTCATACACACAATAAGGCAATAGGTTCACACTTGCTCCTAAGTCAAGCAAGGCTTTCTCAATTTTCTTGCTCCCTATCACAATAGAAATTGTGGGACACCCTGGGTCCTTATACTTTGGGGCCACATCTGTCTCAATTATGGAACTCACTTGATGAGTGAGAAAGACTTTCTTTTGCACATTCAACTTATGCTTGATAGTGCACAAGTCCTTAAATTTTTTTGCATTATATGGGATTTGCTTGATCACATCCAACAAAGGGATGTTGATCTAGACTTGCTTAAACAGCTCTCATAAATCTGGATTTGGTGATAGTTTTGGTACTACCCTTAATCTCTGAGGGTATGGAGCTGGGATTGGACCAATGGCCACAACTTGTTCCACACTTTCTTGATTGTCAGGAATATCACCACTTGGTGATTTAGTAGGGACAAAGGAGGAGCTGAAGATTTGACAGGTTTAGGCTTGAGTACCACAGAATTATCAATTTCTTTGCCACTTCTCAATGTGGTGATTGATTTTGCCTCATCAACATTGGAGCTAGGTCCAAGTGAACTACTCATTAAGTGTTTGCCTTGAGGATTGGCCTGAGGCTGGGTAAGAAATTTGCCCTTTTCTTATTTCATGACCACCATAGAAGAGGTTAGTTTAGTCAATTGGCTACAAATGTCACCAATGACTTCCTTATTCTACTCATTAATTGTAACTTGACTTTGCATAAACATTTGCAAGGTTTCCTCAATACTATGCTTATGTGGCGGTTGATACACTTGAGGGGCCATGGGTGGCCCCTATGGTGCATATGCCTACTGTTGTTGCTGTTGTGGGTACCAAGAAGGTCCCTGAGCTTGCTAGTAATTGGCTGGGGGTTGTTGGTATTGGACTTGGTAATTCTATTGAGGAGGAGGCTAGTAGTTTTGCTAGGGCGGACCTTGGGGAGGTCCTTGGTTTTCATTGGTGCGACACTTAAAGTTTAGGTGATTCCTCCACTCTGGGTTGTAAGTGTTGGAGTAAGGAGAATTGGTTGGGTTCCTATTCTAGTTTTGGACCTGATTTAAAGCATTTACTTCAACTTGCTATGTTCCGAAACTGGAACTGCGCATTACCTCTTTGAAAGCAGGTATTGTCGGGCAATCATCGATTGAATGCCCTTGCGTGTCACAGATAACACTCACTACCTCAACTGCTAATGTCATCTCTAGTTTCTCCAACTTTCGAGTAAGTTGGGTAACTCTCTGGGAAAGATCATCTTGCTCCCGCAAAATATACTTCCCTAGACTCACTTGACTGTGACTAACCACTTGGTTAGTCATTTCATTTGGATCAGAGTAATCCCAAGACTTAATGCTTTTGGCCAAAAAGTCAAAATACTCAAGTACCTCCGCGGGTAGCTTATTCAAAAATTCCCCATTGCACATCATGTCTATGAATTGATGAGTGTGAAGAGAGATTCCCTCATAAAAGTAAGTTACTTTTTGGAAATCATCATAGCCATGATGTGGGACTACATTCAAACAGTCCTTGTACCTCTTCCAACACTTGTGAAAAGTTTCATTTTCCTATTCCTTAAAAGACTGTATCACTTTTTTCAAGGCATTGGTTCGGTGCGCAGGAAAGAACTTGAGGAAGAATTGTCTTTTCATTTCATTCCAATTGGGTATTGATTGAGGTTTCAGTGAAATGAACTAGTCTTTTGCCTTTTCTTTCAATGAGAATGGAAAAAGTTTAAGACGCACTCACTCTAATAGGGTCGGGTTATCACATGTCGTTCCAATGACATCTTCAAATTCCCTCACATGTGTGTACGGGTTTTCAGAATCAAGACCTAGAAAATGGGGCAACAAATTTAACATCCCCGGTTTAACCACAAACACATTAGAGTTGCCAACAGTAGGTTCAGGTAACACTATACACGATGGAGTAGTCGCACGTGTTGGATTAAGATAGTCCCTCATCGTCCTCACAAGAGGGACATGAGCAAGTTCTTGTTCAGTCATTTCAAAATAACTTGATAACCTTTTTGTAGTTTCAGAACGAACCCAACGTTTTTTAGGATCTCTTGCACCCAACGACTAGCACATACACAACTAGACAAAACATTTACTCTTTTTTTCTTCTTTGAAATTCTGTTTTTTTTATACACGACGTAGTTAAAAATCCAAGTGCCTTAGACTATCTCTCCTAAACTGACTTGGAGAACAAATTCAAAAGTTGAAGAAAACTATACGTGAGACCTTTTAGGAAATTGAAGACTCCTTTTTTTGTTTAATTATTACTATAAGAATTGAAAGCCTGGGGTGTGTCCATTCGGTTTTCCCCTTTGACCTTTCTTTGGAAAAAAACAGAAACAAAGTTTTGACCACTTTGTTATCTTTTTTTTATTATTATAAATTAACCTCACAATCTAAAACTACTTTTTTCTTTTTTTGTCTTTTCTATTACAGAAAGTTTGAAATACTGAATATACTAATCTATGATGACTAAACACGATATTTACATGCTACACAGTACAATATATAAAACATAGAAGTTGCGAAATACTTACAATGAGGTATAGAGCGATACAGCTAAATACTAAAAATTACAAAATTCCTCGGCAACGACGCCCAAAACTTGCTTGCGACCAAAGACTGTATCTCAAAGTGCTTAACCTAAGCATAAGGCTATGGAATCGCTTGCAAGTATATAACTCAGTAAGTCCGAGGTCGAATCCATAGGGAACTATTTTCTGGAGTGAAATGGCTTATTGATCTAAACGGTGATTTTAGATGTAGGAAGCCAACCCTTTTGTTTCTTATTTTTAGTGATTTTAGAACTACAGATTGCCAAATTAAAAGTATGAATTTTCTTGAAATTAAACTTAAAAGGCTCAGGCTAAGGTTCACACCACTTATAGCCTAAGTAGATCCATGTGTAGACACCCCAATTTTGACTCAGGATACTTAACAATCATTCCTAATGATGAGAAAACCACTCGTGAATACCTTGAGGTTGAGAAAAAGGCTTGAACTTGCCCTGAACCACCATGAATCACCCCAAACCATTCCCAAATAACCTAAACCAACCCAAATGACTAGAATACCCCTCAAAATATTAAAATATCCCCAGATCAACTACTGAGCTCAAAAGGGTTTGAGCGGTCAAACCCCCTGTTTGAGTGCTTAAGCCTTGCCCAGTTTGTTGTTGGCAGAGTATCTAATGATGAGATTTTGACTGCATGGCAGCCACTCAACCATTTTTTTGTTGCTCAAATGCACATAGTAGACCCCATGGAGGACCTAAATTATATTGGTAGGCCCTCGAATTCAATTAAATCCATTTTCCACCCATTTCTCTCTATAAAACCCACTCATTCACACCATTTGCAGAGGTCACACTCTATGATATACTGATCCTAAGTCTACTCACTCTCTAAAAACTCCATTTCTAGACCTTCTACATCAGTTCCATCATTCAATCTAAGCCTAACCACTTTCAACCCACAAAACCCACTTAATCCTCTATCTAAAAAGTTCAAATATACCATCATCTACCCAAGTATCCCCCAAGCCAACCCACATTCATCGTATTCTATCCTAAACTACCCACATTGTGCCTACAAACCTAGCCAATACTCATCCATCCATCAAAACCACAAGTTCAAGCTAAAATCAAGGCCAAGAGGTAGAAATACCATGTAAAAGTTGTGGGTTGGTGCTTTTGAGGAAGATCAGTGGGTTCATGGAGGTCCCTTATACCTCTAATGAACTCACAATGTCCTAAATGATCAAGAAAAATACTTTACAAAATCCCAATTCGAAACAGCTTGAGCGCTCAATGTCCGTACCATGAGCGCTCAAGTCATTTTGAATCCTTTTCATATTTTTGCAGTTTTCGGCTTTTTCTGATGATTGTGTCACGCTTTCATGGCTTTTGGTTATCTCTATGGTTTTAAACTAGCTCACAAGCTCTATGATCATTGAAAAATAAGTTCTAAAGTCATCAATAATGATAAAGCTTATAGTTTTGACAACACTTGTGTTGGTACCATCATCTTAGTAACTCTTGGGGGCTCAAATACTTTCAAATCACTTTATTCCATCCATTGATCATTGATCAATAAGCCTAAGAGTTATTAAAGTGTTGTTTTATCATCACCAAGCCATAAGTGGTATGTTCTATAAAATAAACAAGTGTAAACGTGGATCCTTTTTGGAGAAAGTGGAAGATTGCACTATGGTTTGTGAAAATGAGAGAAGGCATGACGGTAAAGAATAGATGAGACATTACAAATTTAGGATGAGTGTGTGTGGTTGATGAGTGGATATACTTTAAGCTAATGTAAGACACGTAGTAATAATGTTGGTGTACCATTATATTATTAATATTATTACCAGTAGAGCTGGGCATGGTGCTCGTGGCCTGTGAAACACAAAATATATTGTTATTACCAGAGTAGCTGGGCATGGTGAATGTGGCCTATGAAACACGAAATTTATTGTTATTACCAGCATAGCTGGGCATGGTGAACATTGCCTGTGAAACACGGAATATATTATTCTTACAGGATGGATAAGAGTCTTTGGGACGTATTTACTCTAGCAAGGGTTACCAGACTTGAAACTTCACGATATGTGTATAGATAGAGTTCATAGATGATTTGACGTGAAAAAGGGAGTTTAAGTACTTAGCACATATGAGACACTCAAGATTTAGTAAAAGAAGTTTTTCATGAACGAAGATGATTAGTTTATAAATGTTAGCATATGGAATTTTTTTTAATTTTAATTTGATTCATATATCATTCATGAGTCATTACTTTTCAACATGAGGCATCGTATTTATCGAACCACCGTGCTAGTCTCATGCCCACTTCACGTGTACTTATCATCTTTGTACACCTAACATTAGTAGAATGGTTTTCCTACTAGGCTAGTGTAGCTCAACCTATCAATTTTCAGGTACACGACAAGGCATATAAGATGGATGCATGAAGTGTGGATGCATAGCATTGGATTTCATCAAGCATGGAGTTATTTTCCCATCTTTGTCTCATATTTTTGAAAGATGGTTTTGTAACTTCTATTTGTTAATCCTTTGACTATTTGGCTAATGTAGTAACTCTTCAAACTTGATACATATGCCTTTGGGTTTTGGGTTCTAGATATTAGAACTCATTAAATTATTTAAAGTGAGAATGTATTATTTTGGACTTTGACTATTCAAAGGAAAAGACTTTTGACTTGTCCCACGTGGCTATTATCTATATTTGGTCTATTAAATTTGTGGGCGTGACAGCATTGAGGGAGTTGGTGCTCAACTGCATGCATTAACCCACAGGACCGATTTGCAATTCTCTCTTTGATATTTTAGACTTTAAACATGCAAGGCAGTAACCTCAGCCCATGGAATTTTAGAACTCCATTTTTGACTTTCCATTGTAAGTCATCAATTCCATTATTGAGATCTGAAACTTCAAGCTTTCAAATTGATTTTTTTTTTCATGTCCGTAAATAGAGCTAGCCATTGTTCTACGTTGCTCTTAGGATCACCTTTATTTACATTGATTTACCCTGAAACACTTTAAACAAACCTTACATGCGATATCGCATAAAAACATAAACTAATTAAAGCAAATGCGACATAAAGAAAGACTTAAGCCCACAAATATTACATAATTTTGTGCTTATCAGCATGCAAGACAATCAAGTACATACCACATGTGTAATTGATAGATGCAATTAGGTGTTGTAAGATTGCATATAACTAAAGCAAGTCCCTCTTATTTGTATCAACCATCTAAACTGTCTAAAAATGTAGGAAGTCTCAAAATTTAGACAATGAGTAGAACTAAACTAAATCAAGAACATGGGTTTTGGCTCTTTTTTCCCCCTATGATCAGAGTAATAAATTCCACTTGTATTTGTGTTTTGGGCTATCATTTGAGTAGATAAACGTTATCCAACAGATCACCAAACCAATGAGAATAATGGCTTCATTTGGTACGTGTTTAGCAAAAGCGAAGCAAAAATGGGGCTTAAGATTGACTTCATTAGTCATTATTCAAAGGTATAATCCAAAAGATCACCAAACCCATTTTTGGTACGTGTTTTGTGAATAATGACTTCATTCGTCAATGCTAGAGATTGATCATTGATTTGTAGTGGGTAGCCAAAAATGGGGCTTGATATATATATATATGCATATGGATTATTATAGAGTTTATCATAGTTGTAAGGACCCAAATTTTTACACAAATTTTCCGGAATAATGTTGGGTAAATGTGAGGAATTAAATTTTGACTTTAGGGGTCAAAGAGAGAGCATTTGAATGCATTTGGGTCTTTTTAAAGTACATTTGGAAGTTTTGGGGTGAAAGTGTAATGGGGTGAAAGCATATGAGGCATTATACTTGCATTTTTTTTTCAAAAATTAGCCCTCTCTCTCTCTCTCTCTCTCTCTCTCTCTCTCTCTCTCTTAACTGCCGACCCTCTCTCTCTGTCTCTCTTCTCCTCCATTTCTTTGCTCCAAGCTCAAATCCACCAAAAACCTTCAAGTCTCCTTCATAAACCCCACCTAAAATCACCTCCTCTACGCATTTTGAAGCTTGGGTTGCTCTCATTTCGCACCAAGAGACCCCATTTCGGGTTGGAGCACATTGGAAGCTAGGGTTTTCATTTACCCACTTGTTCAAGCTCAAACCTTGAGGTAGGAAGACAAATTCTTCTCCCTCTAGTTGTATTTAGATGATGTGTAGCATATACTTGCTCCTTGTTCTCAAATTCCATCTATTTCTTGAATTTCTTCCATAGTGAGTTTATTTGAACTTGATTTTGTGATCTATGGATTGAGCCCTTGATTGATGCTATTGTTGGTTGTTTAGCACTCCTTTGATGTCTATTAATCACTCTACATATTCAATTTTTGGCCTAACACTACACAATTGCATTTGGGTTGAAATTCCACACCCACAAGGGTGAAAATCTGATTGTTTCTGGACAGCAAGCTGCTGCCCCTGTTTTCCAAATTCTATCCCTTGTTTTGGGGAGTTTTCGGGCCACCCTTCGATGCCCGTTTGGTCCCCAATCGTCCATATCTCCGTACATTGGCCCTACAACATCATTTTGAACACCGAATCCACATCGGACCCATAAAATTGACCCTTCGACACATGAATTAACAAAATTTATGTTTGACGTATCAGACACGCGCCGGTTGATACATTTTGGCGAAAATGGTGAACCTTTGAAAGAGATGGAATTTTTGGGACTTTATGAAAGACAAAAATTTTTAATATGAAATTGTTGGATAAAATGAACTCTAGGGATCACCCGTTTGGTGTCCCTGGCCATGGGTGCACGGAGCCCATGAAATCCAAGGGGGGTACACTGAGCCCATGAAACCGCATGGGGGTGTATGGAGCCCATGAAATCCAGCAGAGGGATATTTTCCCTATTAAAGTTGAAGATTGTTTTTCTTATGAAATATCGGTTGTGGTGAATTTGCACAAAATTGGTATTTTTGACAAAATTGACTTTCGGTTTGCGAAATGAGAATTTTGGGAAATTACTTGGATTTGGTTAGATAATTGCAAGGTTTTTGGGACACTTGGATACGTTTAGGACACTTGGACACCCTTGATTACCTTGTGGTTGAATCATAACCTTCCGTCTATTCTAACTTGTACATTGGTCATGCTCACTCCATATTCATCTATTATGTATGTATCATGTTCATACACCTAGCGTTAGTAGAGTAGTTTTCCTACTGGGCTAGTGAGCTCAACATATCAATCTTTAGGTACACGGCATGGAGCATGAAGTTGGATGCGTGTGGTGTGACACTTATATGGAGCGCTTTCATGCATGAAGTTATTTTTCCATCTTTGTATTTTGTTTTGGGAAAGATGGTTTTGTAACTTCCATATGGTTATCCTTTTGACTATTTGATCAATGTAATAATTTTTAAACCTTGTACTTATGCATTCGGGTTACGGACGATAGTAGATAGACCTTGTTATTCGAAATGGTGAGATTGTATTGTGTTGATTTGGGCTATCTTAAGAAAATTGTGAGACTTTGATTTATTTCATGTGAATCTTATTTATCTTTGAGTTATTAGATTTGAGGGCGTTACAATAGTGGTACTCAACTCCCTTAAAAAAGAATGGTACTCATGACCTAGATTTGAAGAAATTAGTGAAAAAATAAAAAAAATCATGGTTTGTGAATGGGAAATTGGGAAAGTAAATAGGAGCTTCAGAGTTGGGTTCTTGCAGAGATGGTAAGGTTTCCATAGTTGATGCGAGAGAAGGAATTGGTTTCGACTCTCCACTGTTATTGTTGACTAGAGAGAAAAGAGAACTTTGTTGGCTAGGGCAGGAAAAAGAATGGAGGCTAAAATGGGAATTTCAAAAAAGGTGAGAGTTAAAAAAAGCAAGATTAGACCAAGTTTGGAAGTGAGACATAAAAGATGTCAGAGTATAACACGTGCCATTCATTCAATTTAAAATCCTTATTTTACTCCATCCTAATCGTCAACTAGGGGTGAGCATCCAATCGACCAACCCGGTCAAACTGATCCGACCCGAAGTCAAATGGGCGGTTCCAAACAATTGTTCAGTTGTATGGGTTAATTTTTTTAGAAAAGTTTGCGTATCAGTTCGGGTTTTATTCACCCAGCTCAAAGCACTAAGCATAAAACGCAGATGAAATCATGAACAAAACGCTCTATGCAAAGAGGTAAGCATAGCACCCATGGAGGGGCTAATCAAAACCACCTAAAAAAGGGATAAAATAAAACATGCAAAAATGAAAAAAAAAATAAAACAGAGAAATAAAACCCTTGCAGAAAAGCACATTGTCGAAGGCCGCCACACAAATTAGGTGATAGAGAGAGAGAGATTGTGACTGAGATTAAAACGAAAAGGTTTTTGTTTTTTTTTTTCCCCAAAATCTTTTCCATTTCAATTATCTAAAGTGTTGTACGTTTCTTATGAATGTAAAGCTGAGATGATCGAACTATTCAAGAAAGAGAAAATTGCGGTAAAATGGTGGTAGGGGTAAATATTTGTCATTTCATGGACCACTTTTTAGAAATTGCTCCTAGCATGAAACACACTATTTTAATTGCATATACATGGTACCCATAATAATGTTGACCGAAATATCCCCTTCTTGAATTTAGACAATGTGGGTGCAATGAATTTGTTGAGGAGTGCAACAATTGTAAATGTAGAGTGCAACAAAAGTGGATGAAGAGTGCAATAGTCAGTAATAATATTTCTAGAATGTTTGATTTGAGTAGAAAACCATGCAACATGAATACAAAGTAGTTGTTGAGGAGTGCAACAGTCCTCCATTAAGAGTTCAACAAAAATGGAAGAAGAGTGCAATAATTAGTAAAAATATTTCCAAAAAGTTTGAATTGAGTAAAAAACGTGCAATATGGGTGCAAAGCAGTTGTTGAGGAGTGCAAAAATCTTCCATTAAGAGTTCAAAAAATGTGGAAGAATAGTGTAATAGTCAATAAAAATATTTCCAAAAAGTGTGACTTGAGTAAAAAACGTGCAACGTGGGTGCAAAACAGTTGTTGAGAAGTGCAACAGTTCTTCATTAAGAGTTTAACAAAAGTAAAAGAAGAGTTCCACAAATTCATCGCACCCACGTTGGTCCAAATTCAAGAAGGGTGTGTGTTCAAATCGCACTAGGAAGATTTTCTGATCATTGCATCCTTCATCCACTTTTGTTGCACTCTACATTGATAACGGTTGCACTCCTCAACAAATTCATTGTACTCAAAATCATAGATCAAGTGAGTATGTCGGTCAACATTATTATGGGTACCATGTATATGCAACTAAAATAGTGCGTTTCATGTTGAGAGCAATTTCTAAAAAGTGGTCCATAAAATGACAAATATTTGCCCCTACCACTATTTTACTGCAATATTCCCTTTAAGAAATGTATTCTCTTTCTATCATTGAAATGGAGACATGGAATGCAATGAATTTAAAAGCGGGTTGGGTTGGGTTGGGTTGGGTTAGGTTGAGTTTGACAAACCCATATCCAATTCATCCATATTTAACTTACATAATATTAGCTTATATTCAAACCACTCACATTGAGGGTGTTTGGCCGACCCTTTTTGATGTTTTCACATCCCCTTTTCAGATTTTGGGTGTTTGGGCGACAAGTCCTAAAATCCATTCTCCCAAAACAGCTTCTTCAAATTTCACTTTCTAGGGCAAAAAGCAAAAATAGCACCGGACCTCCTTTTCATTTCTCTTTCTCGTTTTGATTTTTCTCTAATTCTCTACTCTCCATTCTACCCTTGTGCTCTGGAGATCCCCTTTTTTCCAACACAAACAAACGACGAGAGAGAGGAGCAGCCACAAAATCTTTCATTACTGTTTTAGCCCAAGAAATCTGAGTTTTTGCTTGAACTTCAGAACTCAAATATGAGTTTTTGCTTGAAGTTTTGTACGAACTTAGGAACTCAAACTCTGAGTTTTTGAGGCCATAGTCATCAGATAGCCTTTGACCTCAAACTTGAGTTTTCGCTTGAAGTTGTAAAAGGATCAACTATGCCTGAATCTGTGTTGCTGATATTGGTGCTTAGCTTCTCTCTTCATTTGATTTTCAAGTTTTTGCATCTTAGTGGAGATCAAGTTTCCGTAGAAGCCCTTGAGGTGTCTTAAATGCAAGGTATTTGGTCATTCTTCTTGATTTGTTGGGGCTGTTCCTCAGAAGGGTCATATTGGGCAAATGCAAGTTTGAGTTGATAAGCCTCCAATTGCTGCTAATTTTGGAGTTAATAATCCTGGAGTGGATGGGTCTCATATATTTATTATTTATTGTGAAAATGTTGGGCCAAATTTTTCACTGTAAAGGAATGTTGGTCATGTATATTATTAATTTGTGTAATGTTCATAATTTTTTTAGGACCAGTTCTTTTTTTATTTTTTTTATTTTTAGGGCAATTGCTTTCACTTTACATTATTTTTAGTAAGTACGAGAGACTTTTAATTACCAAAAAAAATGAAAAGCAAATGTTATTTTCCAAAAAAATAAATAAATTGGACAGAGCACATTTACAAAAATATGTATCAATATGGCTTTAAAAAACTTGCTAAAATAATATTCATACACATTTGTAATAGCATAATAAATAAACAAGGGCAAAATAGTAAACAATCAATTCATAACTCATTTTCATCATTATTCTCCCAAACACTACTCAAATTGCAAAATGCATTCTGGCACATTTTTTCAAATACTCCTTTTAAATTCAAAACACATTTTAATCATAATCCAAAAAATTAAAGTAAAAAAATTGAAAATAAAAAGTTAAAAAAAGGCTTCCAAACACACCCCTTACAGTCCATTTGGATGGTGTTTATATCCCCTGACTAAATCATCTCTCTTCCCCTCATCCCTCTTCTGAGCCTATATCCATCGTTTGGCAAGGTTTTTGTGCCCACGACTAAATCATCTTTGTTCCTAGTTAGTCAGGGTTCTCCCTGACTAAATAGAAGCGAGGGGGTGTGTCTATGTTTAGTCAGGGCTGTTGGGGTTTGGTCAATTTACGTTGGTACCCTTCGATCCCCCTTTTTTATTGTTTGTGGAGCCCTAATCTAAAACAACAAAGGCAGAGAAAGGGTTGTGGCGACTGTGGCGACTCTCACCAGTTGCTAGTCAGATTGATTTGCACCTACCATTCTGACAACTTTGTGACCTAAATCCGGCGAGTACACGACCTAACTCCGGCAGGTATGTTTCCGATCTGAGTTTTTGTATCACGTTCATGTGAATTTTTTTCAAATGCAAACCCTAATCTAAACCCTGGTGGAGTAAATCCAAGATACTGTGGAGTTATTGCAAAATGTTTGTATATAGTGCTATTATATATGCGGTTTAGAGGAAAATTGTTTGTGCTTGCATTGGCCTCACTGTATTAGTCTAACTGTGGGTTTCATTGTAGCAGATTTTGTTCAATCTCATGTGTGAAAACTTATGTCTATCTTGATGTGCTCTTTGTATTGGTTTTTTGTGATGGAAATTTGTGTGCATTGTTCATATGAAACTTATATGTAGGCCTATGGATTCTAAAAGATTGTCTTGTGTAGACCTATATTTAGTGTAGTGCTATACCATCTTTGAAATAGTTCAGTAGTAATATCAACTCTCATGTGTGTAAAAGTTTGGCATTCAGAACTAACCCTTGAGGCAATGTGTAAAAGTTTGTACGTGGTGAATTTGTTATCAGATTTGAGTTATAGTATGTCTCTTGTCTCCTTCAAAATTATGTCATGTACTTCGTTTGTTCAAAATAAAAAGAGTTTGGTCCAAATGCACTTGTGATCTTCAGATGAAACGCCGGTGAAATTTTTTTAAACAAATGAAGCCACCTATCTAATCTATTAAATTAATTATAGGATGGCATGATTAAACAACACACAGCTGACAAGAAGACAACAGGAAGAGGCATTTGTGGCATTACAGAGTTTTATTACCACTGCACTAGGTGTGTTTCGCCTGTACTTCTTCGTCACAAGTTTTTATAAGGAGGCTTGGCCGCACTTATCTTCGAATCCAAACTTTTACCAGAGTCAGATAAATAGAATCAATAGTTTGACAAGGGGTAATGAGGTTGATTGTCATGATCAGTTGAGAGTTAATAGGCATACATTTTTAAGGTTGTGCTGCTTAGTCCGAGGTGTTGGCTTAGGAGACTCAAGGTTCGTATGTCTTGAGGAGAAAGTAGCCATATTCCTATGGATCCTCTCGCACCACACAAAGCAGAGGTGCACAAGGTTTGAGTTTTATCGATCCACCGAGACTGTTAGCAGGCATTTCTTTGTAGTTCTTCAAGCTGTGTTGCGCTTACACCCCATGCTTGTAGTAATGCCTGAGCCGGTACCTCCGAACGACCCTGATAGTAGGTGGAGTTGGTTTCAGGTACAAAAGCATGGTTTCAATGCCAATTCTTTCCTTTCCTGTAGGTTAATGGAACTGTTTTATCTAACTTTCAATGTGGTATTAAATTCTTCATAGAATTGTCTGGGAACATTGGATGGAACGCACGTGCCAGTTATGCCCCCAACAATTCTCAAGCCTCGCTATAGGAATAGGAAGGGTGAGATTTCGACAAACGTTTTAGGTGTTTGTACTAGGGATTTGAAGTTTGTGTGCATTTTGTCTGGCTGGGGAAGGGTTAGCAACTGATTCTAGAATCCTTCGAGATGCTATTCAAAGGCCACATGGGTTAAGAGTCCCCCATGGTACGTTTGTAATCGATGGCAATTTTATTTTGTACAATACTTACCCTCATCTTTACATGCCTGATATTCGTAGTGAATGTCGTTCCAGGACATTACTACCTTATCGATGTAGGTTATCCAAATGGGGAGGGGTTTATAGCACCATACCGAGGCCAACGGTATCACATAAACATATGGAGACAAGGTCACATTCCTACTACCAAAGAGGAGTACTTCAACATGAAGCACTCCGGTGCTAGGAATTGTGTTAAGAGAGTATTTGGTGTACTAAAGATGCGGTGGGCAATATTGAGGTGTGCCTCTTACTACCCCATACGGACTCAAAATCGCATCGTGACAGCATGTTGTCTCCTCCACAACCTCATTAAAAGAGAGATGCCTGACGATCCTATTGAGTTAGAGTACACATTGTGGGAGCAACAAAACTGTCACGCCCTCGATTTTTATCATAAATAATGAACATTTTCTTATGAAATTTCTAAATTAAAAGAAAGGGTTACATCGACACCCAATACCCCATCGGATTTCACATAAAAGCATTACATTGTTTTACAAAAATATAAAAATAAGAGTTACAATGTTACAAATCATCCTTCATGCCATGATTTGACTATGCCATGCACACCATGCACTCCATCTTGCACTTCGAGCGAAACCTGAAACACAAAGGGATGAGCTTTCACTTCGCCCAGTAGGTGTCCCCTTTGGGTTCCAGACTCAGAAAAACATACAAACAAAATCATATGTATTGAACAAGAACATCAAGCAAAATCAAGATTTACAAGTAGGTTTCTTTTCTTTTTTTTTTCACTTACTATTTGAAGTAAAAACGCTTCTCGTATCACCCAATACATTTCCACAATCCAAACTCCCCATAACCAATCATGGGATATCCTTCGGGCCACACAACAAACCATAATTTTTCTTCTCATGAAAAGCTCATATATTCCCATTATATTCTAAATGATGGAACCCAACCACTTTCACACGAAGCAAATCACTTCTACCATTCGACTATCATCTCTCATTTATGCACGCGGCTAAAGGTTTTCTTACCAAGATTTTCCGTTATAATCAACCACTCACACCAACCAACGTCGCACATACGCCTACTAGTTATAGCATACCAATCACCGTGTTCCCATACATTTCGCACATACATGCATACACCAATATACTCACCCATCATACGCTAGTCTAAGTATTTCCGCAAGTCCATGTAACCCCCCTTGCCCACACACTCATCAATATATTCCACAAGCACCAACGTGTCTCATACGTACCAAGGCCTACTACAAATTCATATAAATACCACTACACAACACCGTGTCCATGATTTACCCACGTGCCCACTCAACACGTCAACAATCAACCTATCACATCTCTTACACATGTGTAAGTGTGTACGTATACCTGACACTATACTGATGGTCAATTACTTCCCACGTGTCCTAGCGTGCTCCCCACGCGCCCATGTATCCCACGTGTCCAAGGCACCTTAGGTTCACTTTGTTCATCGATTCATCACTTGGATTCTATAAATTTCAAAATATCTCTCTCTCTCTCTCTCTCTACATTTATTTGGATTTCATAGGGTTCTTCGTGATGACTCATCGAGCATGGCTTTATGTATCTAACGTGACACTCATGACGTTGATCTCCTAACCCTTCCATCTAACCACATGTACATTTATTCCATATCTAATGATAGTTAACATGCACTTCATACCTTAGGTTATTACTAGGCTTTACTCCAAACAAATTAGAAAAAGTGCAGATTTTTGCCCCAAGGCATGGAATTTCAACCCAAAGTCTAATGTAATGGTCCAAACACAAATGTGATGTATCTAAACAACAAAAAGGTACAGGGGAAGGATTAAACCTCAACAAATTCAAGGATTTAACAACCAACAACATAGATCAAAAATCAATGAAGCCCACAACCCACTTTCATGGTGATTTCTCAAATTTTCAGAAATTTATGATCAACCCATGGAGAATAGCAACAAAATCAACACCATAACACATATCAGTCAAGTAAAAAAAAAAAAACCCCTACCTCAAGGTGTGGCTGGAAAATGGTGGAAGGGTGAAACCCTATGTGGAGAAAACCCCCAAATCCTGAAAATCACCTCTACCGAAGCTCCACTACGCGTTTAAGAAGCAAGATCAAGTTAAAAAACGAGTTATAAGAGTGAGGTTTCACTCACAATCAAAGAGAGAGAGGGAAAAACGTGGGTGAAGCAAGAGAAAGACCCAAATTAAGAGTTCTTACCTCCTAGAGTACAAAAACCCGAAATTGATGTGAGATCCATGAACCCAATGTGTAGATGTTGAAGATTTGTGGTGGAATGAGGTTAAAATCACAATATTTGAGGTGGGGGTGAAGAGAGAAGGTAGAGAGATGAAGTTAGGGTTTGTGTCGTGGTGTTTTGAAAGAAGAAATGGGTATAAGACCCCTTTTATGGAAGTCAGTGTGGGGCCTCAAATTCGAAAAAAAAAAGAGGTCGGATACCGTATCAAAAAACCCATACCGGTATCTAGGATTACTGATGGAAAAATTGAAGCTAGATACCGGTATCAAGAAAAACCCATACCGGTATCTAGGATTTCTGATGGCAAAAACCCATACCGGTATCTAGAGTTGAAAATTTCCAAATTTTTACCAACTTCACCAAATCGAACCCCGATCATTTCTAACACATTTTTAACACCTCCAAACATCCACACAACATCGCAACACGTATTCATAGCATTTACTAGACCCTTGGTACACCGAGATATACATACCCTTATAATACTTAGAAAGAAACATAATTTAAAACATTGTCTAAATCCTTTACACTACCTAAAAGAATAATAGATAGAAAATAATCTTCACGAAATTTCGGGTCTTTACAAAAACGTACACAATGTTCCTGTAGATGGTCACATTGGCCAGTTGGAGACGTCCGATGAATGGACCCAGGGGAGGGATGCCCTCACAACCGCCATGTATGACCATTGGGTTGCCAACGGTGGTGGAAATGTGGACGAAGTTTAAACTATTTGTAATTCCCATTTGCAACTATTGTGTAACTCTAACATTACATTTGTACTAAGTTTAAACAATTTGTACTCTAACTTAAATTCGGGTGGTTTGTGAGTGGATGACACTTGTTGGGTGTGTAATATATTACATGTATGACATTTATCTTAACCTGGATTTTTATGGTATGGTTAATCTTTATGTATGGATTTATCATGAGCTGCATATATATGTTTGCACTACTTTATTTGCGGTAAATAAGATATGTATATGCATCCATGAACACCGAAGAATCACAACCACCCACCAATTCTTCCAAGGGCCGTTACGTATGGAAGAAATATGAAGAGGATCACCTAATCCGATGCATGACAAATGAGTACTCCGACCAATGGAGCGCTGACAATGGGTTTAAGTCAAGTTTCTTCACCTTAGTTGCCCGTGAGATGAAGAAGGTCATGCCCGACACAGCCATTAAAGCCCACCCTCACATTGTGTCTAAAGTGCGGAATTGGAGAACAACCTACCACCACTTCAATGACATAGTAAATAAGAGTGGGTTTGGTTGGAATGATGTTATGAAATGCATCATCGTGGATGAGCCGTCGGTGTGGGAGGAGTATGAAAAGGTAATTTACATTGCTTTAATTTGAAATAAAGCATTGAATTGCTTATTCTTACTTATAATCCTATCCCGTTCATCTAGGCCAATCCAAAGTGCAAAGGCTATAATGGTAAGCCATTCTCGTACTACGATCAATGGCTAATCCTCTTCAGGAAAGATAGGGCAACCGGAGAGTTTGCAGAAGATTTTACACAGATGGCCAGTGTAGATCCACCAATTGTAGTGGAGGAAGAGTTGGTTGTTGATGAGGAACCAATTCATATGTTCTTCACGCAAGATGGAGAGGTCGAGAGTCAACCATTCACACCTATGGCCCCTACACCTCGAGGCTCCACTCCCTGCACCTCGACAGCTCGCAGCTTGAAACGTCCGATGGCCTCGCCTCATCCATTAATGCCCATCAATGCACCCTCGGCTAATGACCAAGGTAAGAAGGTGAAAAAAAGGTCTTGGATGGGTATGGAGGATGAGAAATTCCAGGAGGGTATGAACAATTGGATGAATTCAACAGTGACACATATGGCGGATATGGCCAAGTCAATGGGGTTTCCAAGAGAAGTTGAAGCTCGCCGTGAAAGGATTCCGGATGAGCTTGCAAAACTAGACCTTACTATCGTTCAACAGTTTAAGTTGGCTGCTATAATTTGTGACAATGACCTGAGGGTGACTCAATTCTATGGCATCAAAGAGGAGAACAAGCAATAATGGGTGGAGGCTATTCTTGATAGACAAATCTATCCTTGCACAACCTAGATTGGAATACGAAGTTCAGAGATGAAGACTTTTTTTGTGTAATTACTAACTAAGTATGAACTGCCTTTTTGTATAAACTTGGTTAAGTGATACATTGCACGGTGTAAATTGGTTGTATCGATGCGGGAAATTAAGAAGGAAACATTTGTATATTTTTTGTGGTTCGGCAGTCACCATGTATGCAGAACTGGAATATGATCTTAGTAACTGTCAACTGATGTAATGTGGGACAACTTTTTTGGATATATGTAATTACTAATGGGAAATCTGTTTTCCCCTTTGCAGGTTGTGTGTAACTTAACTGGAACTCTTTTGGTTGGGCAATGATGATTCAATCGTACTGAATATGAGGGTAGTTACCTTGGCATGGCAACTTATGTTGCAGCCGTGAGTAACTTCATCATGCTATCTAACATTTTTTTTAAGCCTACTTTACAGTGCTCTCTAAATCTGTGGTATAATTCATGTAGTAACTCTGTACATTGGTCTTTGAACCTTTTTCTGGGCAATGATGTGTTATCTGTTGAGCTTGGGCAGTGATGTTTGAACTGAGCCTTTGGTTGTTCTGAATCTGCACTTTATAGCTGGAAATACGCATTTTTATGGGCAATGATGATACATGTGAAAAAAAGTGTCGTTATTGTTTGCATTTGGTTGTTATATTGGTAGGGCAATGTAATTGTAGCCAAGAGAGTCAACAGGGTTTGCATTACTTTCTTAGTCTGAGCCCATTATGGTGTCTGTTACTTTCTTAGTCTGAGCCCTGGGCAATGATGTGTACCTGAGCCATTCTTGTTTTGCTTGCTTTGAACTAGGTTTGTGGACAATGAGGGCAATGATGATACATGTCTGAGCCAGTTGTTTCTTCTATTTTTTGCTACTTTTGTTGAATGAAATATGGTACTTAAATGAATGAAAAATTTGGGCAATGAAGGTGGATTGAGCCCATTGCTACTATGAATTGAGGCTGTGGTGGTTCAACTGGGAATTGATGCAAATGTAGCTACAAAATATGGTACATGGTACTGTTTTTCTTATTTTTTTGGGCAGTGTCTGTACTTTGGTTGTTGTTGCTTGACTCTGCACTTTGGTTGTTGTTGCTTGACTCTGCACTTTGGTTGTTGTTGCTGGTAGTAGTTTGTGTCTTTGTTTCTGTCTAGGCAATGATGTTGAACTGAGACTGGGATTTTGTTGTTAATCCGTGTGTTTGGTTGTTCTGCAAATGGGAATGCCTTTGAAATAGGCAATGTGTGTGTGTGTGTGAATAATGAAAGAATCAATGTTACCTAGTAGCTACTGTTGCACTTGGTTACTGCTGCCCATGTGGTTGCTACTGTTGCATGCACATTAAGTTCGCAATGAAGTTAATATGAGCCAATTGCTTCTTTCATTTTTTGGTACTTTTGTTGAATGAAATATGGTACTTAAATAAACAAAAAATTTGGGCAATGATGCACCAACTCAATGTCTGAGCCCATTCCAGTAATATTGTTGTGTTCCTGAGCAGTTCTGATTGATTTTAGACTATGAATAATAATTGGGCAGTGATGATACATGGGAAAATAATTTTGCATGCACTATGTCTTTGGTGGTTATCTTGGCGGGGCAATCTAATTGCAGCCAAAAGTAGCACCAGGGGTTTCATTACTTGTTCTTAATTCCTGAGCCCATTCTTGTGTTAATGGATAAGTCATTTGTGTGTGTGTGTGTGTGTGTTTTAGACTTGTGTGACTTAGCTGTTACTAGTTCCTATCTTTGTTTGTGCTGCAGTTAAGTACTTGAACCTAAATCTTTGTTCAATCTCTGCAGTTAAACTGAGTTTGTGAAACTGAGTCTCTGTTACTTGTGTTTTGCTTGCTTTAAACTGGGTTTGTGCAGTTAAGTACTAGTGCATTTGCTTTGAATGAAATCTGTTACTTGAAATTAGTGGGCAATGATGGTAAAATGAGCCTTGTTTTGGGAAGTGGGCAGTGATGTTGAACAAATGTTGTTGCATATGCAGGCAGTAATTGCTGCAGTACTTTGGTTATATGTTATACTATACAATGATGAATTGTGGGCAGTTGTTTGAATTTCACTATGCCTTAGCCAGTTGCTTCTTTAATTTTTTTTTGGTACTTTTGTTTAATGAAATCTGCTACTAAATGAAAAAAAACTGGCCAATGATGGTTGACTGAGCCCAGTAATGGGCATGTTGAACTGAGGCAGTGGTGAAATTGTAGCTGTGAACTGAGACAGTTTCTGTGTTTGCTTATGGGCAGTTTATGAATATGTTTGTGGGCAGTTTCTGTCTTTGTTTTTGGGTTGGTAACTCTGAATCTGCAATTCTGTACCTTGTAACTGTTATGCTCATGTTATGTTCATACGGGCAATGATGTTAAACTGAGCCTTTAATTTTAATCTCTGAAAGTGGGTGAACTTGGTGAATCTTGGGTACTTGAGCCCATGCTTGTGTTTCGTTAGTGGACTTAGTGAATTTGTGTTTTGCTTGCAACCAATGCACTGTCAGTCTGTGTTTCTGGGCAGTTTCAGAATCTAGGGCAAAAACATTACGAATCTATGTTTTTGGGCATTTGGTGCACCTGTTGGTATTGCATTAGCCCATTTTGAGTTGGTTGACTCTGTTTCTGTGTGTGTGTGTTTCAAACTTGTGTGACTTTGAAATTCTATGTGTGTGCAGTTTAGTTGTTTTTGGTGAGAATCCAATTTGTCTTTGCTACAGTTTAGTTGGTTCTAGGCAATGATGGTTGACTGAATCTGTGATTCTTGGCAGTTGTACTAAATCCAATTTGTCTTACGCATTTGGGTATGGTAACCTCAGTGAATGTGTTTCATGGGTAGCTACATGAGAGGTTTTTCCCTTTTCTGGGCAATGATGATACAATCAGAATTTTTTTGATGGAAGTATGCCTTTGGATGTTATCTTGGCGGGGCAATCTAATTGCAGCCAAGAGTACCACTAGGGCAAAAACATGATTTGAATAATGGCTGAGCCCAATGTTGGTTTGAGGAATAGGAACCTGTTTCTTCAATTTGATTTTTGTTCTCTCTTCCATAATTCTATGGTATCTAAACTATCGTCATTATTTACTAATTTTTGAGTTCTGTAGGGGACTCTTCTCTGCCACATTGAAACTTTTTTGTCCTTCAATAGTTGAGGAAATTTGTTGAAATCTATTGACATCTACCTGAACTGGGCAGTGATGCATGCTACTTGCTACTGAGCCATCTTTGGTTGTGGGCAGTTTACTTGAACTGGGCAATGATGTATGCTAACCTGTTAATGAACCATCTTTGTTTGTTTTTTAGTTTACTGCATTCTGATTGGGCAATGAGTGAACCTGAGCCATGTGAAAGTCACCCATCTTGTGGCGATGATGATATTTTATTTCCGTAGAAGCATGCATGCACACATCTTTTTTAGGCGAGGCAACATTAGTTGGTCAATTACCAACTAACGATGCAGCCTATTGGTGCCCCTTGTTAAATTTGGTCTTGAAAGACAATATTTGAGCCAAAATTACTGCCAAATATTCATTTGTTTTATTGGTAAGTTGTATTGTAATGTGTTTTGGTGGAAACAAAAGATGTGCTTCAAATGGAAACTTTGCTGCATGATAGCGCTACAGCAGCTGGAGCAAAGGTTGGAACTTCACCAAATTCCACGTTCACCGAGAAATGTACTTGGGCTTTATTCGGCACGGGCATCGCAATGTTGATCCAGTTTGTCGTCAAAGTCTGTAGTTGACTTGTAAAAATATAATTATTATGTCAGTCATCCAATTTTGTTTTTTCGTTGTACTAGATATGTAATTTACTTTGTAGTTTTTTGTAGACATGCACTTATAATTTAATTGAAGTACTTGATTCTCACTTGTGCTATGAAGCTCTGTATCACTTGAAAAATTGAAAAGGTAGTTAAACTATTTACAAAAAATACCGCCTTTCAAATTAAGTAATGAAATCTTAATTTTACAAATTAAGTAATGAAATTTTAACTAATGAATTAAATAATAATTAATCCATTCCTAGTACATGTTAATAAAAAAAACCCAACATATTGTTCACATTTTTCATTTTTTAATTAGGAATTAATATTATGTATCAATATTTAATATATAACCGAAATAATCAATTTATAACGTAGAAGTAAAAAATTTCATTTTTTTATTAAAATAATAAATATAAATATGTATGACAACGTAAATATTAAATTTTATATAAAATGAATTATTATTGGAGTTTATATAAATATATAGATAGATATTCTAATATATGCAAGAATAAGGGCAACATTGTCTTTTACCATTATTTTACATCATCCATCCTCCTTATCCTCCCATTTAATCATCCATCCAAACCATGGGTTGTTTAATCCACCATTTATAATCCTTCATCCAAAGCATGAGCTATTTAATCCCCTGTTTAACTATCACATCAATATGGATTCACCCTTTTTATTTAATCACTCATGCTATTTTATTTTCCTTGACTATTTAATCTCTCTCAAACTAATACGCCATCCAATCAGGCCGTTAACTTATAGCTCCTGTCAATTTACTCAAGCCCACCCCACCCCACCCCATTTGCCTCCTCTAGTTTGTTTATTTTTATTTTTTTTCCCAAAAAAAAAAAAAGACCTTGCGCAGGTCCGATTACTTATTAGGGCTAATTCTCCACACACAGCTTGTCATCGTCGCCGAAACACCTCTCTCTCTCTCTCTCTCTCTCTCTCCCACCCACACCCCGCCCCCGATTGAAGCTTGTTGGAGCTTCATTCATTTTCTGGTCAACCCAACCCAGCCCATAAAAGATGAAAAAACCCAACAAATTGTGTATATTCTTTGTAACTGCTCGCAGAACAAATCCTATTTTCGATTAAGCTTCAACTTTCCTCTTCCCATTGGGGCTTGTGCTTCTTGGAGTTGGATAGCCATAAAGAGTAGGAGTAAAAAATGTCACGACATCCTGTTGGTCGAAACGCCTCTTTCCGTTACGAGTTCTTTAAAGTATATCTACCGGATCAGAGCTCCCAACGGATGGTACGCGCTCTCTCTCTCTCTCTCTCTGTGAGTTTCTTCATGCAACGCATTCTGATCTTGAATGCTGCATTCGTTTTCTTAATTCCCAAAGCACACTTAATAGGCCAATTTGGTAGCAGGGCCGGCCCATTTGGAGGCGCAAGGTAAACTCGCAACACATGCCTTTTTTTATTTTATTTTAATCATATTAACACAAAAAGAAATTAGATAGGAAAATATACCCATAGACATCGTACTATTTTTCTTGTTTATTTTAGCTAATTTGAGCTTGTAAAAATAGTAATTAAATGAAGTATAACGTAAAACATTAAGAATAAATAAATGGAGTACACATTTTGTACCTGGAAAGTGCAAATATTTTTAATAGATAGTTAAGACATTCATAGTCATTGGTCTTGTGGTACCATTCCTAAATAAACCTTATTGGAGTGGGTTCAAATAACTAAAGTTTGTGAAGAATATTATTTTCAATCCCAACCATTCAAGCATTAACAAAAAGTCAAAAACTATGTGAAGAATAGTATTTTCATTCCCAACCATTCAAGCATTAACAAAAACTAAGTGGCAGAGGCAAGTTTCAAACCCGCAACCATTTGCATAGGGGCCCAAGTTCTTACCGCTGGTATAGGATGGAGGACGTATTGTATTTTGGGCCATTTTATGTACTTATTTAAACTTTGGGGCCTATTGTGGGCAATAAAGATGGTGGCACTAGGGCTCGCCTCTTGGGCCTTGCCCTAGGGCCAGGCCAGTTTGGTAGTAAGGCAGTTCAGCTCCTATCATTCGGGATTAGAAAATTCCCATGGGGTTGGATTATCCCTCCGGCAAGATGTATTGTGGTGGCTGTTTATTCTGTCTACATAAAAACTTGTGGTTTGGATGAGGACGGAATTGAAAATGCATGCCACTATCCCAACCATAATAAACATCTGAATTTTTTTATTTGCGCCATTCCCATATCCAAAGGATTCTTTATTTGATACTTATCCCTGGATATAAAATCAGTTCCCCTTTTCTTCAAGAAAATTAGCGGGGAACTTAAGGTCTTGTATTAGATCTAGTCGTGTTACATGTAAATCCTTTACCTTTAGTATGGCTTCTAACAAGTACAATTGTAGGTGGACAAGAGTAACATGGATCAAAGGCTAAAAATGTGCAAAAATCAAATTTAGGAAGAACTCATGCAAATCCATCGAGTAAGGCTCGAAATCAATGTGCTTTTTGGGTCCATAACCAAGGCCGAAAAGGCAGCACTGCAATCTGCAATAAAATATTGAAATCTATATTCGTTTCGTCAAAAGCTCGCTAATACAGGTATTACACCCCTGTACTAGCAGCTTAAAACTAAAGTTGGTGGATGGTACATCATAAGGTTACAAGTAAAGCCTACGAAAATTGAAGATCATGAGAAGCGGTGATGATATTATGTCATGAAAAATAGTATCATGCCTAGTTTTGTTGAATCTCTTTGGGAAGCTTTAATGAGCTATGATGCTATGCTATGTTATGGAAAGAACTTAAGAAACGTTATGAAAGTTATTTCTATGGTAAACGTGTAACCCTGGTATTTATATCTCAAATGAGTTGTCAGCTTATGAAAATCTATTATGACGAGCATGAGCAACAGACATGTGATGCCTAGGAGTCCCAAGGTTGTCAAATTGCGTAGTGAATTGAGAATCAAAGAATTGAATTGAGAATCTTGACTCTTTTTCAGAATTGTGAATAAAAAATTTGGTCCAAATTTCAAAAATACATTGGAAAATGTATCTATGCACCTACATAATAAAGATACAATGAGAAATTGTAAATTTTAAGTTTAAATCAATATTGAAGTTTGTTTTCTATTATTAGTTAATGATCACATGGTCTAATAAGAAAGACTCTTGTGCATAATAGGAAAATAAATACTATAGTTAGAGATTGACTATGGGTACCGAACCTTTTTGTATAGACGGCCTGTGGGGCCCACATTTGGGACCCACACGAACAATCCGAACCGTTCATTAAATCTAAAATAATTATCGAAGTGGGCTTGCAAAAATTAGCTCAATTGGATTTGTGTAAGTTATTTATTCAACTTCCAAGTTTTCATTCAGAATTCAGGAAATTCAGAATGGAAAATTGAAAGATTGGATCAACCATTTCCACATATCCAATTGAGTTAATTTTTTGCAAGGCTACTTGAAAAATTAATGAACGGCTTGGATTGTTCGTGTGAGACGCAAAAGTGGGCCCCACACAAAGACAGAAGTACATTAGGGCTAAAGGGGGCTAGGGCCTCCCCCTTGTTTCAAATTTCCATAAATATCTCTTATGTTAATTCTTTAAGTATAAAGTATATGCATTGTGGCCCCCTATAGAATAAATAAGAGCAATGTTAAGTATTAAGTCTAAAGCCGTCCAATACATTAAGGCTCACATACATTGAATGGTCCCAAATACATTTGTATCCAGAATTGTTTTCTTAGACATTTGGAAAAACAGGGTTGCATTTAGAAATAACCTCTCGGCTCTCTCTATCTCTCCCGCCTTTGGTTTGTTTAGAGCGCCTAGATATTGTACTTTGTATTGGGTACTCTTTAGACATTTAAGTGTTTTAGATTTCTGAGCTTTGCATTTTTAAAATCTAGTTGTTCATATTGTGGCCCCCTCATATATAAAATTCTAGTTCCGTCCCTGGCCCCACAGGTGGTCTGTACATTATGTATCCCTAGCATTGGTGCTATATTTAAATGGATGTGTGCATATCTATGTGAAAGATTCAATTCAAGAAGGAAAACTTAGCCTAAACACAATAAAAGCTCATAGCCTAATACGTGTGAAAGTAGCTCATATGGCTACATATGTGGAGTTGGTCCTGAGGCTCTGTGCCTTGTCCAGTCGATGATTTAGAGGATACAAGAATGAAAAAGACTAATTTGTGAAATTATGCATCCATGTACAATAGAGTATTATCTTCAACAATATTCATATCTACTTTTATTAGTAGAATATGGAAATTTAACTGAAGTAAAATGGATAAGGTAGTAAACATTTTAGAATGAATAATGTCTAAGAAGAATAAGGGAAAATGGGTTAAGAACATGCTCCGAATCAGAGTAAATACCAATCAACAAAAGATTAACAAATTTTGCAGGGTAATAAGGTTTTCCATACATAATAGTATATGATCTTATATTCTTGCTTTCTGTAAAAAAAAAAAAAAGAAAAAGAAAAAGAAAAAGAAAAAGTAAAACAGCCAAAGTGGTTGCATATTAGTCAAATGCAATGATTGTCCTTAATTTCTCTATAGATTTGTATCATTTTTTTTTTTTGTAAATTG
The DNA here is from genome assembly GCA_022606695.1 of Vaccinium macrocarpon. Classification (NCBI taxonomy): domain Eukaryota; kingdom Viridiplantae; phylum Streptophyta; class Magnoliopsida; order Ericales; family Ericaceae; genus Vaccinium; species Vaccinium macrocarpon. The sequence goes on along the minus strand of CM040181.1, from coordinate 21,345,914 downwards.
TGAATCAAAAGATTCACCACTGGCTTTGTATAAACCATGATTCACTTGGTATCCTTTTTTTGTGAATCGTGCGATTTTGACAACTATGCTGAGGACATGTGTAAATGTTGGTAGTCAACTTTCAAAAGGTTTGAAAGTCGGGAATTTTCAAATTCCCTGTTTTGTAAAGAATATCTTGTGTTTGCTAATTTGTGAAGTTGTGGTTCTAACGATTGTTTCTTGTCTATAATTGCTTTCGTAGTTTCTAAAATGATAGTCTTTCCAACTTTTTGAGTAATGTCAGAATACCTCATGGGGGAATAAGACTCACCGGACAGTCATGATAATCTGACCAAGCTTAGAACGGGGTTGTGACAGAGGTTGTATTCGCTGCTTTTCATAAAATATAGAGGAGGTGACGAGCAGCTTAAGCAGCAACTAAGGAATTTACAAAAACATAACACCTAGTAATAGGCTTACATAGAGGAAAGTCCAGCACACAATTCTTTTTACGTAAAGTGTAGTATTCTAGTAGACCACTATGCCACGTGAAATAGTTGTCAATCTTCATCACATCAATGGCGGATTACATTTTTGGATTACATTTTTGCAAAAATTCTAATGGTTGAACTAGATAAAGGCATGATATAAGTTGGCCACCATGCCCTCCAAGGCATATGTGCTCACCCTGAACGCAAATTTGATTATTTCATACCCATTATGGGGATCTTTGATGAGTGTGTAAACCTGACATTTGGGTGGTAAGCGTTGCATGTACACTTGGAGCTATTTCTTGTTGGATTTTCAAACACAGTTAATTGTCAACGTTTATGTAATTACGTTTGTAGAATGGTGATTAGCCCCTATAAACTGGGGGAAATGAGGTGGCAGATTTATTCTACCTCACATGTCTTGGCTTCATTGTAATCAAAGCCCTCCCTTTTCCTTCCCATGAGTGAGATTCTCACATTTCCATACGATAGGAAGTTCCTTGCATTTGGTTGTTGATGTCATTGAGTAGAAGCAAATAAATGAAGTTCGCGTTTTTAATTTTCTGGTAGTTTTTTGTTTTCGGTATTAAGCGGTGAGACCTGCAGAGTAAATTAAGTGGAAGATTGTTGTTTGTAGTAGCTCCAGACTCCCAAAAACAGCTGCGATTTTAAAGTTCTATTTTTGTTCTCTTCCTGTTTCAAAGCTATGAAGCAGGGGTACTCCAAAAATGTCGCTGTATGAGTACCGGGTATTGGTACGGGTATGGCAAAATACGTACCGGGTACTTTTGCACTGTTCGGGTACGCCTTTGGTACTCTTGGGTACTCCAATGGGTACATTTGGGCTTTTTTGTAAAATTTTAGAAACGTTAAGGGGTCTGATTGAAAATTGTAGAAACTTCAGGGGTTCATGTGCAATTTTGGCACCCCTTTAAACACAACAGACGTCTTTTGAACATCAGCTAGGGCTTCTCTTCTCAGCCGCCATTCTACTGTACCTGTTCAACAAGGCAGCAGCCAGCAGCTCTCTGGGTAGTCTTTGTCTCTCTCTCTTTGTGTACTCTCTCTCTCTCTCTCTCTCTCGTGCTGCTGCTGTACTCTCTCTGTCTCTCTCTGTCTCTGTCTCTGTACATACATACATGTATGTATGTATGGATAAGTTTATATGTGTGTATTCTCTGTGTCTGGGGTTTTGCTTTGTCTAGGGTTTCCAGTCACATTTCTGTCATTACCTCGGCAAGTGGACTCAATCGCCTCTTTAATTAGAGTATATCTTCAGCCCTTAACTATGCCTTTACTGTATTATGAGTTAAACCTTCAATTGATATGAACCATCCCAATGGTTATGGTCCAATGTAAGCAAAAGGTTGAGTATAGACTTGGGTGTAGTTGTACATTTGGGAGAGATAAGCTTTGAGTCAGTCAACCTGGCCTATGTTCTGAGCCCATGGTCCAAAAGGAGTATCATGTTACACTAACTTGACTAAGAGTAAAGGATAACAACTGAGAAAGTGTTTCTCAACCACAGTTGTCAACGTAAAGAGGGAGACTCCAGGAGCCAAGAATGTACATAATGCAAAAAAGAAGATAAAAACTTTCCCGGTACTTCAGTCTATTAATCTATTAAAAGAAATTTACACTTACGTATCCAACCGTACCCGTACCCTACTTTTTTAGGTTTTTTCCGTATCGCGTACCCGTACTGTACCTGTACTGCGTACCGGTACCCGTGCTTCCTAGTTTCAAAGCAACCAGTTGGTCCCTAATAGGCTATTTTTTGCTGGAAGAGGAAAAAGGTTCCTATTTGTTGATCATTATCTTGCATCAGGTAAAAAAAGTTATTTTGAAATGGGTGATGATAATTCAAATGTGAATGATATAGGTAGAAATTGTACTAGTGCCTTGACTATTTCAAAAAATAAAAAAATAAAATTCACATTCGCATTCCCTGTGTATTGAATTAAGATGCATTTTTTATTTTTGCAGCGTGTTCCACCAGCCTTTGTCAAACTTCTCCATGGAGCCACTCCAAATAAGGTTATACTTAAAGATGTCAGTGGAAAATTTTGGCACGTAGAGATGGAAGAAGCTGAAAATGGAGTATTTTTTAAGGATGGATGGCAAAGATTTGCGAGTGATCAGTCGTTAGAGCTGGGGAACTTCTTAGTTTTTACATACCATGAAGATTCTTCATTCGATGTCAAAATATTTACAAATAATGGATGCATGAAGGTAGAAGCTGCAGGAGTCCAATGCATCAATAAAGGACCTTCCATTGTTGAGAAGAGTAATATACATGTGAAGGTTGAGAAAGCGTCGGAAGAAGGACAAACTGGTCCTATGCCTAGTCATAGTTGCAAGCGGAAGTACGCAGAAGTAGAGATGGAAAGATCTAATGGTAGGTTTTTTGTTTTGTTTTTTTTAACGGCAGAAACTTTGTTCTAATGGTATGTTGTTCCTTAGTTTTGTTTTGCGAATTTTCCTTATATCTTTATTATGTCATGTGTACAGTTACATGTTCCAATGAAGAAAGTTGGCGTAGATCACCGAGAATTTCTTCAAAGACCGTCGAACAACACAGGACATCTGGGACACCAAAGTTTTCCTTACTAAAAGTCCACATTTTATCGCATCTGTTTGTCGATCAAAAAAGTTCCATGTGGTGAGTTTTGGTCTTTTACGTGCAATTATTTGTTTGCCATGTTTCTAACATTGATCTTCTTTATAAAAAAACAAAATCGTAAATTTTTGTTGTTATCCCAGGTTCCCAACTCTTTGTGGGAGAACCTTTTAGTCTTTGCCTTAATTACCACTCACTATGTTACATATCTTTTCTGCTAAGAGACATTCCACCTACAAGGTAGTCAGCATTCATCTTTGTTGATAAACGAAAGGCAATTTGAAGAAATTTCTTTGAGCCTGACTCATTGAGGAAGATGATGCAATAGTAGGTTTGAGGATACTAGAGTCATTTTGTGTCCTTAGTGTTAGTGGGTCTATAAATAGGTGTGAGAGTGTTTCATTTAGTAGTTTTTAATATATTGATAATAGAAATTGAGACCTCACTCTTTTGTATCCCAATTTTGGAGTTTCTCTCTCTTATGAAATCTATTCCTTTGATTTGGTTGCATCATTTGGTACCAGAGCTCCTAGCTTGATCCTGACCCTTCATCTCGCCGGAACGTAGCCGAAAACCTAGACCTCGCTGGGAAATTCTCGCCGGAAACTTCCTGGGGCTCCCAAACCACTTCAAATTCACAAATTGAGCACTTTTGTGGCTGATTTTACTATTTCGAATCTGATCCAGACTTCAAATCCCTAAATAAAAGCTTCATGACCTTCGAACTGGCTAGATCTGCCCATGTTTATGGTGTTCAACCGTAACCCTGCTCATTTCAAGGTCATACCAGCCATTTCGAAGCTTGAGATAGCGACCCAGGTCTGCGAAGTAGGATGTCAGTGCTCGAAACACTCTGATCTGTACTTGAATCACTAGATTAAGGTTTGATTAGCCTTCGATTGCACTCAAATCAGGTTGCATGGCCCTTGAATCAAGCAGTTCAACCATTTTTAACACTCGAAAACCCATCTTCAGCACTTGAAACACTGTTCACAGCCATCAATTCAGCTCGAATCACTGTTTTAGCACTTGATCAATGAATTTAGGTTAGATTTCAACTGGCTTGTCTAATTTGTTTCGATTTGCTACGATTAGTGTTGATTTTCTGTGGTTTTCCTTGCAATTTGAGGCTGTTGGGTACTGAGTTACTGAGTTCTTCTGCCGAGTTGACTGAGTTCAGGTCTAAAATCACTGAGTTGACTGGGTGCAGCTTCTTTTGGGTTGATTTGCTTGTTTGGAATTGATTTTGTTGTAGTTTGAGGTCCTAATTGATTGAGTTTTGCAGTGATGCACGGACACGGACACCAGAATTCTAAAAAAATGGGGATATGGACACGGCAGGGGACACGCCACGTGTATATTTATTTATATATAATATAATACTCCCTCCGTTCCATATTGTTTGCCCCCTACGGGAGTACGTGCATTTTGCACACAAAATATAACATGTTTATGAAAACTTTTTTCAAAAAAAATTACACCAATTTTTTTAATCTCAATGAGATCTTTAAATTGGTGTAAAGTTTGTTGAAAAAAAAATAATGCTTATACATTATTTTTTGCTTGCAAAATGCACGGACTCCCATAGGGGCCAAATAATATGGAATGGAGGGAGTATATAATTTTTTAAGAAAATATAAACAAAACAAGAGGAGAAAAACTTCTATACATAGGACAAAAATTATATGGAGAAATTACACTTTTTTACTAAAAGTATTGATTAATTATAAATTTACCCCAAAAAGTTTTAAAAAATTTCAGTTTGACCACTATTGTGTCCCCCTCAAAAATTCAAATTAGCCGTGTCCCCATCCACGTGGCGTGTCATGACACGTGTCCCACCATGTCCCCATGTCTTCGTGTTGGGACAGTGTGATACGGGGACCCCTAGAGGTGTCAGTGCTTCGTAGGTTTTGCTTGATTGAGGTTGAATTGATTGTTGGAGTTGATTTTGAGTGTTGTAATGGCTCAAGAGGAGGAGAAGGTAGGAGAGGATGTAGAGGATAATGGTGAAAAGGTAGATGATAGTTATGATCATGGCAATCCAAATTGTTATTGGAATGAGATTGAAGAGTTGAGAGCACAAATTGCTACCTTAAATGGTAAGGTGCAATTGGTGTTGTTGAAAAGATGAGTTGCTACTTTGCTTAAGAATGTGCATCGTTTACTACCTCATGAAGGTATTAATGATTCTCATAGTCAAGCTAAGTCTAGTATTCACTACAAGGACGAGAACAGCATTGGTGATGACCTTTTCAAATCTTAGGGACCCTTCAATCCGGACAATTTTGAGGAGATGAACCTCACTCCAGATGTGTTTGAAGAGGCAAAGGAACATGGTTATCTCAATGGTTTTCCCATCTTTAATGTATATGTAAGTGGAGTTTTTTTTTTGGTAAAATAAGCTTGAAATAGAAAAAAAGCTAACTGGATATACAGCCTACAAGGAGCATACCCCAGGAGGACAAAGAAAAAACAAAAGAAAAGAAAAACAAAAGTGAAGGCCAAATAGGCAACAGTAGGTGAGGGATAAAACAAAGTGAACAAGGATTAGGCAAAGCCATACAAACTAGCTACAAACTAACTACATAAATAAGATAACTTAAGTGTTTCTAGCCCATCTCAGAAGAGGGAGTAGAAACACTCAAAATAGATAAAACATTCTATGCAAATAAACCGATATGGGCTCAATGATTTCTGGAATCAATTCAACTGATGGTAGCATCCTAGCCTAAGGCCCAGCAACTGGCCCAGATTTGAAGCAGGGCAGGTGCTACAGTAGGATATCAACTGATCACATGAGCATATCACCTGATTACATGAGCTTGACTATGGACAATGGACGGCAGCAACTAATACAACACTAGGAACATCATCAATTGACAGCATGTCCTGTAACAACATCAAAACAAGCCAGCAGTAGCAGATCATAACAGCAGAACAATCCAGCAATCCAGATAAGCAATTGATGGCACAGCAACATGATAGAAACAACAACTTGGGACCTCCCCAAGGGTATTCAAACTTCCAAGGGACAGCCCCCCTCGGATGAGCTAAAACAGTTAAAAGGCACATACCCCTCATTATGTTCTTGCGATACAACTACCTAGAATGAACAGAAATGGCTACGGCCAAGTGAGTAGCAACAGTCACAACCTGGACAGCATGACAGCAGTAATGAAATGCTCAAAATAATGACAGTAGTAACGGCATCAGACTACTGTGGCCTCTACTACAACCTGGACATCACCAAGGCAGTTTAATATCTGGGCAGTACCCACTTCAGAGCAAACAATCGAGACATGATACAACCTGGGCAGTACCCACTACAGAGCATTGTAACATATGTAGAACATGACAATCAAATATCCAAGGCAGAATGCCCGAAATCTGGACACTGTGCACATCGTATCTACCCAGGAATGTTTTTGGTTCTTTTTACTTCTTTGCAATGGAAAATAATTGTGTGCGAGCGTGCCAGAGAGAGTTTCAATCTCCTCCCTCAGATTAACTTTGGAAAACCAAACTTAATCAGGCGATTGTGTTTTGTTGGTTCAATTACCTCAATTAAGAGGATTTTTCTTAATAAGTGAAGAAATGCAAACCAATAAACTTAGGAAATCAAAGAACAATAAAGAAACAAGACACTTCGATTAACAAATCAAAGATAAACTTACTTCGAAATTGTCTCCAACTTCAAATACAGAGTAACAGAACTTCGAACAGGTGATTGTTGCAAGAACAATCGAGATAGGGGTGATTGTCACAAGAACAATCGAGATAAATCCTAATCTAATTCCTAATCTACTTCGAACTGTGTTCGAGATCCTAAACTACTTCGAACTGAGTTCGAAATCCTAAACTACTTTGCCAATGAACAAACCAAGCATCAGTTTTTTATAGCTGTTTGTTGAAGATTTGTCCGGGGGCTTTTCACTCTTCAATTTCTTCTATTTATAGACGTTGCTTGTAGTTTGAACTTCCCACTCCATGAATTTAAATCTATCTTGCTTCGAACTCCAACTTCCACTCTGATAGTTGGCAGTTATTCTTCCTTCACGTCTGAATTTGAATTCTCCCTTCTCCTAGAAGCTTTAAATCTGCACGTTGACTTAACAAACTCAAATGATAACGTGTTTAGGGAAATAACTGCTTTCTAGAAGTATTCCACGTGTTCTAACTGCCAATCGCCTTGTTTCTCAAGTTTACACGTGGAGCTTGTACGTTCAGCAGTTGATATCATGGCTTCGAGGCCAATCTTTATTTTAGTAATGGTTTGTAACTGCCAATAACTACCTTTCTAAATTGAGAAGCAATACGACATCGTATTTGGTGCATTTTATCTTATTAATCCAGTGTGTCTTCATTGACGAGTAATTGCCAACGTTTGGCACTTTTGATTACGTGTCAATTAATCATTGGATTGGTTAATTTTACATGTAAACAGAATGACAGAGCACAACAGTAGGTTCTTCTGGTCAGGCGTAGCAGATGAGTATAAGCAAGTGTAAATCAGCTCTGCCCAGACTTGGCAGTCCACAAATCAATAGTAAAGCCAATCAGACTTTTAGAAAATGAAAATGTAACTAGTGAGCAGTATAGCAAGAGACCTGTGATCCTAATGCATGTGTCTCACCCTTCTTCTCCCTAGGAACCTCAGCTTCTGAAACTCTCTAAAGGTCCAAGCCCCCTCAGCTAAAACTCACAATACACCCCCACTCCATATTACCCCCACTCCATTCTTCCTAAATTTGATGGCTTCCCATATGAAGAGTTTGAAGATAATCCCGTCTTGGAGACAAGTGGTGATTTAAAAGATGAACCCATTTATGATGAGTTTGAAGACGAGTTGGGTAATAAACAAAGAAGGAATCCTATTGATCAATGAGTCTTTATTGACACATTGGGAAGATAGTTGGAAACTTTTGAGGCAAGCCGTGAGGTAGAGGAAAGCTAAAGAGAAGAAAGTTATTTGGTTTCCCACCCTTCTATTTTTTGGCTTTAGTACAGCTGTGGAAGGGAAAAAGAAGGTTACTCTAGCATAAAACAATGTCAGTAATGGTGGCCAAGACCTATTTGAGATAATTTTTTTGGTACATATGCAGAGCTAATTGGAGCCTTCGAGGGTGAACATGGCCCCCCTTGGTACTACTGTCCATTCGTCCCGAAAAAAGTGTCTAAAAGCCTCTGAAAGCCAAGCTTTGATAGCACATTATAGCATCTAACTTAATACCAATTTGAGTAGAGATGTCGTCCAAGCTCATATAATCGTTTGGGCGGGAATAATTAGTCAACGAGGGGCAACTAGTTTAGGGCCCCTTGCTTTGATTGGTATGGGTTGAGGTGCACATGCAAGCTGATTTAGCGTCTCTTTGATAGGACTAACATTCTGAGATTGACAAAAACTTAATTTGTGAGATTGACAAAAACTCCCTTAGCTAAGCTACATATACAGAGTTCTGTGTTTGAAGTCCATAAATTACAAGATAAAGTGAATTATTGAAGCTTGTTTAGTCTTCTGTCTACTTTCCATACCTTCCCTCTTGATTTCTTTGTAAGAAAATGTATTTTCCCCCATTTATATTGTTGTAAGACAGTGAGTTGTAAATGGTTCCCCTTTTTGAGAAGAGTGCCTGTGATAGCTCATTGTGGGACTAGTTTTTGCTATGTTTTGAAATTCTTGATTGCATTGATTAGAACCAGTTTTTAAGTTTTATAATCTCATTATAACAGTAACAGATTTTGTGCTTGTTGTTGAAAGATTATAATCGATATATATTCTTCTCATTAGGAGGCACAATACTAATAATAAGGAAAGGAAATAATAAGGAAATTGCTACCTACCTAATTAGACTAATTACAATATTCCTAATTGTCTAATTGATTACAACATGTGTATTACAATACTTCTTTACAATATTCCTTATCGAATCAAGCCTGGGGAGATTGTTTGAGGTCATAGATTTGCGAAGACGACACACAGACTCCCCCTTGGACTCAAAATCGGGTGGTTGAGCCATATAGACTGTTTCAAAGAGATCTCCATGAAGAAAAACATTCTTGACATCAAGCTGATGGAGAGGCCAATCAAGGTTGGCTGCAAGAGATAGCAATGCGAACAGAATTGAGTTTGGCAACTGGAGAAAAAGTTTTAGTGTAGTCTAGCCTATAGGCTTGGGTGAAACCTTTGGCCACAAGACAAGCTTTCAGACGATCAAGAGTACCATCAAAATTGTATTTGACAGGAAACACCCAACGACAACCAACAGTATGTGCTCTAGAAAGCTTGTGAACAAGATCCCAAGTATGATTCAGTGACAAAGTGCGCATCTCTTCTTCCACAGCTGAACGCCATCCAGGATGAGAAAGAGCCTCGTGATAAGACTTAGGAATAGTAACAGGATAGAGACACAAAAAGACGCGAAAAGAGGGAGACAAACGATCATAAGACACAAATTGAGAGATAGGATGAAAAGTGCATGAACGAATACCTTTATGATGAGCAATAGGAAGATTGAAAGTTGGATTTGGAGATGCTTGAGGAGATGGTTTTTTTTTTTTTTTTTTCTGGGTCGAGGGTTGCTGATTGAGGTTAGAGAAGTTTCAACTATGGTAGATTTGAGAGAGAGAGAGAGAGAGATAGAGAGAGAGTATTTGACGAAAAAAAGACAGAGGTAACGAAAAAGAAAAGTCAGATTCTTGGAACCCGCTCTGATACCATGTTGAAAGAAAATAATCGATATATATTCTTCTCACTTGGAGGCACAATATATAGACTGTGTACAAGATAATTTAGGAAAGGAAATAATAAGGAAATTGCTACCTACCTAATTACAATATTCCTAATTGCCTAATTGATTACAACATGTGTATTACAATACTGCTTTCCTTTTCAACACTTATCATTATTTCCTTCTAATTGAATTCTTTGGGGTTCCAGAACTTTCCCAGAAGGTTTTTAGCGGAAAATGGTATCAAATTGGAGCCAGAAATGTCTTTATGCGATGACGAGGGGAAGTTGTGGCCTGTCAATATTAACTATAGTAATGATGGTCGAATAAGTTTCGGAAAGGGTTGGGGGGCTTTTTTGAACCATCACAAGCTTGCCTTCCGTGACCAATGTGCATTTGAGTTTGTCTTGCACAGAGGAAAGAGATTATGCAGAGAAATACCGGTGCATATTCTCCGTGCCAGGGGCGCATAAACTCTGAAAGATACTGGGAGGGAACTGCAGATTTACAGACTAGGTGCTTCATTTTCATCCGTCATTTTGATTTTTTTTTACTTGTAGGCATTTAGATTGCTGAGTTGATGCCACAGAGCATTTTTGTATCCACTCATTGGCGCCTGGTACATATAGTATATATAATCGAAGATTGAGGATTTGTAAACAGTAGTCTTGGCGGCTAACATTAATTTTTGGAGCATTTGATTCTAGGAGTGACGAACTTTTAAGATTGAATTTTGTCTGCTTTCCATGAATTGACACAAATGGAAAGACTTTATCGTGGAAATGTTGTAAAGATTTATGAGTGCTGTGCTTTGTCATTCTTCCATGAACCTGAATTACTCGTGTGCGCTTTGTTTTTCTGGCTGAAATATACTGTACTATTTTTTTCACATTCAAATCTCTTAGTATAATGGATCGTCTCGTATTGTTATCTACATACCATGAGCCCTACATCGTGACACTTTGTTGGTGGATATGTGGTCGTACCGTGATCTTTATATACAAATGGCAGAGGTCAGGGTGGAATTTCTTTTTGACAACTTTGCAAGCACGTGTATGAGTTCCACCCATGCTGTGTATGACGCACCAAAAAATTATGCGGTAGAGCTCTTGAAAGCCCTACACTGCATGTCTAGATTGAGTCTTATTCCCTTTCCCATGTAATAGATTAGGAATGAGGAATGATAAAAAAAAAATTAGAATTTCATAAAAGGCCGAATAAACTTAAACTTTTCGAATTCAAAAGAACTGGGTTTAGTACGGAAACTAGGTGGGGCCCCTGTGCTCTGCACATCCGGTGACACCTGTTGACTTAAAATTTACAATTTACAGTGTATGTGTCCTTTTCAATCTATGAAATTGTTATTATATACTTCTGTGATTTAATGCCTGAATGTATCTCAATTCTGAAGTTAACTCCATTAGTTTGCCTTTTCCAGTAACCTACTACTCTATGTAGGTTGAAAAACAGTACAAATAACTGGGAAAAAAAAAAGGGGATCACAATTGGAGCTGGTGGGACCAACCACATTTCTAGTTTTGAGGGACTGTGAAATGCTTTGGGAATCCCAAGTTTCTCCTTCTGCCTTCGTCTCTAGCAAAATTCTCTTTTTCCATTTGATGTCTTTGTTTCCCTCACTACCTTCTAGCATTTGCTCAGGATGTTTTGGCTAACCTATAGGGATGGCAATGGGGCGGATCGGTTCGGGTTTTGGCCGATCCGCACCCAAACCCAAAGGGTTTCGGTTCGGTTCGGGTTCGGTTCGGAAAAAGGAGAGGATGAACCATAACCTAACCATTCGGGGTACGGGTAATTTCGGGTAACCGATTTTGTGAAGGAAAAAATAGCTACCCATATGGGTAACCGAATTGTACCAATCCCGCCCCGCCTCACCCCAAACCATACTAAAACATGAATAAATTGAGTTTATGATATTTTATTATCTCAAAAAAATTGAAAAAACATGAAAAAAATAACAAAATGAGACTACATATATCAGTCAAGAGACTCAAGACTATAATATATAAAATATCAGTCAAGAGAGTCTCAAAATGTACAGAATGTGAGACCAAAACCTAAACTGTGAATATCTTACATATATATACGAGAGGTAAAGTGTAATTTTAAAATATACCTAAGGGGTTTATGTAATATGTATATATAAAATAATAGTAGATCGCAATCGCCTCTCTTTTTCTCCCTAACCCTAAGTCGATCTGCGGTGGGTGAAAAGAATGAAGTGTTGGGGATTTTTCCAGTGTAAAGAGTATATATATACCCAGGGGTTTGAGGGGTAAATATGTAATTACATAGGGTAAATATGTAATTACATATTCGGTTCGGTTCGGTTCGGGTCACGGTTCGGTTGTGACCTCAAACCATACCCATTCGGTTCGGCCATATCCCATACCATTCCCATACCCACGGGGAATATTTTGGTTATGGTTCGGGTAAAAATAGCGGTTTCGGTTCGGGTACCCATCGGTTCGGTCACGATTGCCATCCCTACTAACCTCAGCCCACACCGCAGCTAACTCACTGGGCCACAAACCCTGAAGTGAAAACCAAGTACAATATATCACATACAAATTCATGCTTTCATAATCATACTGTCAAACTAAACATCCATACTAATTACATTCGCATATTCATCTATTATTGGTCTCGCTAATAAAGAAGCATAACAACAAAGCCATATAACAAACTGAAGTATGTAGCTGGACTAATGGAAAATTTGAAGGGAATATTATAGCAGGCATTCTTGAAGGGATTTGAAGGGAATATTATAGCAGGTATTCTTGAAGGGTTTTGAAAGGAATATTATAGCAAGTATTCCTGAAAGGCAAAGGCTAGACAATACGCAGCAGTGGAGGAAGATATGGCGAACATCATTAGCACGAAAGGCCCATCATCTTCATATACATTATCTTTTATGCCGCTACTTTCATATGCCAAAAGGCCCAAAACTTTTAAGAAAAAGCAAGTGAATTATTGAAAAAAGTTGAGTTAAAAAAAAAATGAGTTTGCTATTTTCACACACACACACACACACACACACACACAGAGAGAGAGAGAGAGCGAGAGAGAGAGAGATTATGAGCCCCGACTCTACATCTTAGTTTTGAACTTCTACAAACTAAAACAAGTTCCAAGGTGGACAAAGGTTTAATTTTAATCAAAGCTTGAACTTTGCAAGCATAAAGATTTCTAGATAAATTATTTAGAAATCAAAATACAAACCTTCCACAATTTGTTGCTTCAGACTTTCCAAAAGATATTAGCTCAAGGCATCATTCAAAAATCAAAATACAAACCTTCCATAATTTGTTGCTTTAGACTTTGCCCGTTTGAAAAATTGCCTGCCATTTGCTGCTAATCCAGCAACAGCCTACACAAACAAACCAGGGAAAAAACAGAATCACGTGACAAAATGGAGAGCTGTAGATAATCAAACACATATATGAACCAAGTATAAATGAGAAGGAAATGAAAAGCCGCAGCAAGCATTCACGCAGAAAAGTTGTCGGGATTTCTAAAAAGTGGTGGTTGAAAATGCATTTTAAAACCAAGTTAATTGAAAGAGCATCACCAGACAAATTCTTTACAAAGAGAAACAAACCTCAACTTCAGCTACACCGTCGTTTGCTGATTCCAATTTTCAGGTTTCCAGTAATTTGAATGCATGAAATTAGTTCCCATGGGATGACTAATAAAAAAGAGTCAAGATCTTTTGATGACACCAAATATAGGACATTTTGAGATAATTTCTAGCACCCAAACAATTTACAAGGAATAATCCTTCCAAAAAGAAAAAGTCAAGCTAAAGATACCTACTGATGCTTTTCTATGACTCAGTTGCACCAAATTCTATTACACTCTTATTTCTATTTTTGAATTCTCGACGGTATAAGGGGACCACTGTTTCAATGATATTTTGTGAGCAGCCACTTCGTGCATTTATGGCCAAAGGTTAGGTCTGTCTCAAATCCATCTGTTTCAGTGGTATTCTGGGAGTAGCCACTTTGTGCATTTATTGCCAAATGTTAAGTCTGTCTCCTATCCATCCCCAGCCCATACCCCCAATTATTGGAGACTAAATGGGTTATGTTATTGTTGTTGTTGTATTTCTATTTTTGAATTATCTTCTAAAGAGGAACCAACACACTGATGTGTACATAAGAATAATAAAATGAACCAAAAGCAGCACAACAACATAGTACGTTATTGGTCACCTAAACCACCTGTTGAGCGAAGAAAGGTGTGTGGGTTGTTCTGATAGCACGCTACAATATCGCAAACAAGAATGGTTTAATATTTGTTTCATATAAATTATTAAAATTAACCTATAATTTGGAAAGTCAATATTTTTTAAATTATTAAAACTAACCCATAATTTCAAGGCCACGTGCGTTGCACGTATTGTTTGTCCGTTGATGTTGGAGAATTCATTCACCGTATGGGGGCGGTATTATAGCATATGTTGAAGAGAACATATGCTAGTTAAAAACAACACCGTGCAATTAGCTACAAATCTAAAACCATGGAAGCAATCAGTTCACCAATGATCAAAAAGTAAAAATTTAGTTCACCAAGTAATAGCTAAACACTTTTAATGGAATTCAAATTCTCAAACCCTTGGCATCCGTGTCAGACACGTATGGGACATGAACAAGTTCGGACACGATTCCAACACGTGAAATTATGTGTCTGCATATATTTAATAAATTTTCTCGAGTCGGACACGGTTCGGACATGCTCCGACACGTACTTGCATATCTAATGTAGTGAATGATCTTAATGCAATGCAATTGGATGGTGTTGAATATCAAAATTAAATGCAATTATGTTTAAGAATGTATACAAGTGTAACATTTGGTCAATAATGAATTGAACAAACTCACCCAAGATGCATAAAGTAGTCATTGGACTGATCCATAAAGTAGTCAGTTAGGTTCAATCATAGAGGACTACAATACATTGACAATTGTTTGCCCATAATGAAAAAAAGATTATGGCAACTTAGGAATTCATTTCTCCTCCTACTCAGATACAATGAGCATTTTTATCCTTCTAAATAAACTTATCTAGTCTCAGTGGTTTCTTTGAATTTAGAGGTTTGAATTTCTCTATCTTCAAACTTAAGCTTGATCGGATCTCTTACAGAATACATTTTCTCTGTCACTGCTTTCCTCAATGATGTGGTGTCACCTGTCCCAATTTGAGTGTTTATTTGCATAAGAATTCAAAAAACGGTCTTGGAGAGAGAGCAACTAGTATCAACAAAGCATGCAGATGAACTTGGAATAAGAACAAAGTACTAAAAGAAAGTAGGAAGCCATAAAGTTATTTTTTTTCCACATAAGCAATAACAATAACATTCAGGATTGCCCCTTGTAGGCTGTATATCCGCTTAGCCTTTTTTCTATTTCAAGCTTATTTACCCAAAAAACAACATTCAGGAAAGAATAGTCCAAAAGCATGATCTCCAATAGCAGCAGTGGTATTAGAGTCTAAACAAGAGAAGACCAATATATTCACCTCATTCACCCCAATATGAAACTTCAAACTGCAAAATTTGAAACTGAAAATGAAAATGCATGTTGAAGAACAATATGTTCACCTCATTCACCTAGGATTTACCATTGGATATGAACTGAGTGTGTAGACCCTTGAGAACAGATTTCTCAAAGATCAAGTAATATGTTCTAAACTACCAAAGATTCAGTAATAATATACTATTGGAAAAATGCAGGGTATTCTAAGACACACACACACACACACAGGAACATACCTCATCCATGGCTCCATTACACAAGCTACACTTATCCAAGGTAGCAATAAAAAAAGAAATGATCACGATGACAATTCATTTCTTAAATGAATCCATATAAGCTAACTAACTTGGCAATAGGAATGTAGCAATGGGCTCAAGAATCATCATTGCCCCAATACAATACATAACCATTCACAAATTAACCTACACTACAAGAAAATGCAGATTTAGTGACACAATGAAATGCATCGGCCAAAGTACATTTGTGTTGGCAAAGGTTTTCGCCCACAAAATTTTTTGTGTCGGCATGTCGTCGCCGTTGATATGTCAGGAAAGAGTTTTCCCGACGTGAAATTTTGACGTGTCGGCAAAAGTATAGTTTTAACGATGCAATTTTTCATCGGCAAAACTTGTCAGCAAATGGTAGTGTGTCGGTAAACGGAGTTCTAAAATCTGGTAGTGTAACACTTTCGCCAACAAGATTTTTGAGTCGGCAACAATCAATTTTAAAAAACAAAATCTGCTAGTGTTGAACTTGTGCGCGCCCCATGTTTTGAACATGAGACCTCTGTTATCTAACTCTACCTTACCATGTGTCTACCAATTGTACCAACTTACTCTTTGTTAATATTATTCCAACATCTAATATATAACTTGCATATACACTATATACACTAAATACAGTATACATACTTATATCTAGTTTATATGCGTACTTATATCATGTATAATGCATATAAATTATATACTTGTTTTTGGAAATTTATTTTCACATTTTTTTTTTATTCCACACTTTTTCTTTCTTCTCTTTTTTTTTCTTCTTATCTTTTAGCAAAAAAATACATGCATTATCAAACATTAAGAAAACAAAAAATAGAGTATGGACATCAAAAAGGGAAGTGGAAAAATCACTCCCCTATTTTTTGAAAGGCTATTATATATAGTATATATACAGATTCATGAAAAAATTGTTTGGATCAAGACTTTTCTGGTCCCTTTTTTTTTGCCGATTCCTCATGTGTACTATTAAAAACATGTTTTAAACACATTGAACAGTTCGGACCATCAAAATATGGCTAGGAATTATGAGGGGCATATTTTAGCAAAGTCAAGGATCTCTGGATATATATGTACACACACACACACACACACACACACAAAGAACACATATACTATACATATATTTAGATTTTTTTAAGTTTAAATTTTTTTGAAAAAAATCACTTTTTAAGTTCTGTATAATGCATGTATAGTACTGTATATATACATAAATATTATATAGGAATCATTACCGACACAAAGATGTCATCGGCTAAAGTTTAACTTTTGCCGATACACATTCTGTCACCAAAAGTTCCCCTTCAGGACTATCACCGACACAAAAATGTCGTCGCCAAAATATTCAACTTTTGCCGATGCACATTTCATCGCTAGAAAAAACTTTCGTCGGCAAAAATTTTCTTGGAAAATATTTCACGCCAACCTAGCTTTCGCCAACAACATTGCCGACACATTTATTTCCATCGCCAAAAAGTTTGTATTTACCAACATGAATTAGTTTTGGGTCGGCAAAAGCATTCTTTTGCTGACCAAAAATACATTACGTCGGCAATCTATTCGCCATTGGTGTATTTTCTTGTAGTGCTAGGCTCAGCAAAATCACAAGTGCCCCAAGCAATTCATCAAGTCTTGACACAATATGCACACACTTTTAACCTGGGCTTAGCAAAATCATCATTGCCCCAAAGTTTGATCAAACTTTTGCATCACAGTACCAGTAATAGCACCAAGGCAGCAACCACAAACAATATACTGCAACAAAAAAATAAAGGACCATGCATGACCTATCATGTGAAAATATTTCCAATTATAATTCAAAGTTTACCAAAAGTGCATCAAATCCGTCATAGGCTTCAAATAACGTCAGAAGATAATTTGGACAGGACAAATGACTTATTAGCTGGATCACTAACAACACTTACCTTTTGAACATCACAACTGACGGGAAATCTTGAGAAAGAAGAAATCTTGAGATGCCTAACCATAACTATATTTCATACATTGAACCAATAAGAAAAGATTAGGGAAAATAATCTTAATGGTCCCTGTAGTTTCACCCGAGTCTCGATTTAGTCTCTCTAGTTTCAATTGCACTCCAACAAACCTTGTAGTTTCGATTTTGGTCCAATTGATGACAGACGTTATCAAATTAAACGGAATCCCCAATTTGAGGCTTTTTTAAGGGGTACACTAGTCATTTCCCCTTCCTCCTGCCATTTACCAAAACCCTAACTCCCCTTGTGTGAAAATAATCTCTCACTCGTTCACTCACCTCCCCTCTCTCACTGTTCACTCACCTCACTACTCTCTCACTCAACTCTGACTCGTGACACACAAACTGGATTCAATGGTTGAGAGTTGGAAATCGACATTGAGGTGTTAATGTGACAAAGATCAACATCAAGAAGTTAGGGTTTGAGAATCGGAAGGTTAAATACGAAGTGACCTCACACATATCAAGGCTTACATAGAACCCAATGTGGAGCTTTAAAGTTGGAGACCAGGAACCCAATTACGGTATGAAAATCGATCCTTGTTGTTTATGGTATAAATTTCCCCTTTTGTTAAGGGTTTTGTGTTGTTGTTTAGGGTATTTTGTTTTGTTTAATGCTTATGCCTAGTGTTTACTCTGAAACAGTTTTTAGTTTACACTTGTATATGTATACATAAACAATCACAATCTGTGTTTCTCTAATTTTGATAGTGGTCCCATATGGGATTTTGTTTGCTTTTCGTACTGGTCCCATATATGTATACATACACGTCACTCCTTGCATCATTGGTTGTATATTATGATTCCTTTGTTTATTAGGTTGAGATAAAAAAATTTACACCATAAGGCTGCATCACAATGGTATGCTAAAAATTGGTTTAAATGCTAGATGTTATGTCGGGGGTAAATGCATTTTCATTGATTGGGTGGATGTTGACCAAACAAGCTTCATAGAAATAGGAAACATGGTCAAGGAACTAGGTCTCTTTGGGGATTTTATTTATCACTACCAAGTGCTTGCTAGGGATTTATATCATTTGTTAAGAAAGTTGGATGATGATAATGATGACTGCCTTGAAATGGTTAAGTGGGTGGCCCTAAGCAACAATCTAGATGTTTATGTACAAAGGGTACAAAGGGTGGTTACGGAGGAAATGGATGATACTGATGAAGATGAAGATGAAGATGATAAAGGTGAGGATGGGGATGGAAGTGAGAGTACAGACCTTGAGGAATTTGTGGACAGTGAAATTGATGAGAGTGAGGATAACATGGATTATGAGACAAATGTGGCAGCCAATATTGAGTGGCAAGGCTTGTCTACTGCAAAGGGAAAAACACCAGTAGAAAGTCAAAGCAGAAAAGGAAATGACATTGAAGTTTCTGATGCAGAGGCTCAGTTTGATGAGTTGGTTAGCCTTCATGGCTCTGATGAGGAAAGTGGTCCCCAATATAGTCAATTTAATATGAAAGTAGACATGGCTGACCCAAAGTTCAAGTTTGGGATGATTTTCCCAACAAGAAACAACTTCAAAGCAGCACTAAAGAAGCATGCCATAAGGACCCGCAAACCAATAAAGTTTATAAAGAATGACAGTGAAAGGGTTAGGGCAATGTGCAAGGGTAAGAAATGTAGTTGGGTTTTGCTAGCATCTAGAATGCAAGGCTCAAAATCTTTCCAAGTCAACCTATGTGCCTACCCACAACTGTAAAAGAGTCTTCCACAACAAACATGTGACTTCTAAGTGGTTGTCAAAGCAATATGTAGAGACCCTTACATCTAACCCTAGTTGGCCTGTTAAGTCTTTCAAAGACCAAGTTCAGAAGGATCCAAAGTGGGGGTGTCTAGGGCTCAATTGTACAAGGCAAAGGCCTTAGCACTTCAAATGATTGAGGGAGATTATGACAAGCAGTATGCAAAATTACCAGATTACTATGAAGAACACAAGAGGACAAGAAAGGGTTTTTAGTTGGTTGCAAGCCAATGATTGGGCTAGATGGATGTCATCTTAAAGGCCCTTACAAAGGGTAGTTGCTTATTGTTGTTGGTGTTGATGGTAAGAACCAAAGTTATATGGTCTTTTATGCTGTTGTGGAAGTAGAAAACAAGGCTTCATGGAAGTGGTTTATGGAGATATTAGCTGAAGATCTGCACATAGGGACCAATTTCACTTTCATTTCAGACAAACAAAAGGTAGGTTGGGTGTGTTTAACATTTCCTTTACTTCAATTCCTGAATAGTTGGGTTTTGCTACTGTTATGATGAACGGTCCAAATGCAGGGACTGATTACTGCCATTGCAAAGGTTGTCCTATATGCAGAACACAGATTCTGCATTAGACACTTCTACAACAACTTCAAGCAAACCAACAAAGGGCTTCACTTGAAGGAGATATTGTTCAACGTTCATATGCAAGAACTACAGGAAGCAAATGAAGAAAAACTGACATGGTTGAATGATCACCCACCAATGCACTGGTCCAGATCCCATTTATGCACATTCAACAATTGTGAAATCTTGGATAACAACATGTGTGAGAGTTTCAATGATACCATATTGGAGGCAAGAGGTAAGACAATTCTTCCTATGTTAGAAAACATTAGGGTCACTTTTATGTTAAGGTGGTAAAAAAGGAGGGAAGCCATGAGGGCATATGATGGAGATCTAGGTCCTAGCATAAGAAGTAGGCTCAATAAGAGAATAGATGATGCAGGGACCAATTGTATAGCTCACTAGTCAGGACAGAGGATCTACCAAGTAAATTGCTTTAATGGCTAGCAACTCACATTTGACCTTGCCACACACACATGTTCATGTAGGAAATGGGACCTCACAGGAATACCATGCCCTCATGCAATTGCAGCCATTCATGAATGCAATGAAGATGTTGCCCATTGGTTTAGGAAAGAACCCTATATGGCCAGCTATGAGCCTATGATTTACCCTTTGAATGGGATGGAGATGTGGACACCCACTAGGGTGATTGGCCATCTGCCTTCAGACGTGAAAAACAGGCTGGTAGACCTAAGAAATTGAGAAAGAGGGAAAATGATGAACCTAGGGATAGCACAACTTTGAAGAGAAGGAATACTACTACCACATGTAGCCAATGTGGTAAGCTAGGACACAACAATAGAATTTGTAAAGGCCATCCAATTCCAAGGAAACAAACTGGAAGAAGGTCAAACTTAGCTGTAAGTACTCAAAGTTTATTTTCAATTGCCCAATTAATTTCATATTCATACATTTGGTTATAAGTAATTTGTATTTTGTGTATACAGTTGAGGAGGAATGTTGCTCCTGAAAGTTCAAGCCAAGCCCAATAATGTGGAAGACAAGGTGCAAAAAAGGGAAGCCAAGCAACAATGGGTACCCTAAGGCAAGGAGCAAGCCCAAAAAGTTCAAGCCAACCTACAATGGGTACCCCAACTAGGAGAAGCCAAATACAAGCTCAGCAAAGTTCAACCCAACCACCAATGGGTAGCACCAGGGGAAGGAAAAAGGGACTAAGAGCTAGGTTCAAGTGATTGAAGGAGATAACAAGTGACTGCTAGGATTTTGTGTCCAAGGGATAGAACTAGACTTAATTTTTGGGACTTTGTTTATTTTTGCAACTCTGTATTGTGTATGCAGTATCTAGGTTTTAATGCCATGAACATGTATTGGCTACAAGGATGTGGTTGCTTAATTTTTGGAACTATGGAGGCCTTGAATTCTGGGTGATTTGGTTGAATTATCCAATGGCACAGACCTTCAATTCTATCATTTGAATGCTTAGTTTGAGTTCGGAATGGTTCATTTGGTTCTTTGTTGTTCTCCAACTGATTTGAATGACTGTATGTGTGCCTTTGGTTGCTCTGTTTTTATTCAATGCACCTATCATTTGGTTGCTCTGTTGCTCTATTGAGTTTCAATGCACTCTACCAAATTACTGTTTTTTTGTTCATTTGGTTGCTCTGTTAGGAATGAATGCAGCCTATTTGGTTGCTCTGTTAAAACCAATGCATTGCATAGAAAAACCATTGTCATCAAACAAAGCCTTTCATTCCAACATGGGTTTCAACCCTTCAATACACTTTGATTACAACAAACATACAAAAACCATTGTCATCAGTTCAATACACAAAATGGGTTGTTGACTACCCTAAACAACCACAAATATTGACAATGGGTTTCAAAGACAAACCCATACAACCTTAACCTAATATAATGTAATAATGACTTCAACTGAAACACAGTTCATCACCACTGCCATCACAGTCCACCACAACTACCTTCAACAAAATTAGACCCACCATCCACGGAGCAAATCAACCAAAAAAACAAAATTCCAAACAAAATCAACACAGCCACATAAATCCTCTCTCTTCTTTTCATTACTTGAATCTACTCTTCAGGGTGTCAGCTTCTTCTGAGTAAGCCAGGTATCATAGCTCTAGCATGAGCACAAATAGGTGGATCCACCCACATAAAAAGTTGCAAGGCATCTGGGGACTGCAATTTAATTTCAAATTAGTTGACCACAGAATGAAGAAAGGAGTACACAAATTGTATTCTTGATTCTTGAAACTTACCCCATGTTTGTAACACCCAATGAATCGTCTGCCAGGGTTGGTATCTGTCCATGAGGTGGTGACTGGTGATCTTTTTCCACATTTACATAACATGTGATCCATTGAACCGGGCTTTTTTCAGACAAGGGAGAGAGAGAGAGAGAGAGAGAGAGAGAGAGAGAGAGAGAGAGAGAGAGAGAGAGAGAGAGAGAGAGAGAGAGAGAGAGAGAGAGAGAGAGAGAGAGAGAGAGAGAGAGAGAGAGAGAGGTTGTGTACATGTATTATGTCAAATGGGAGGCAAATATAGTGATAAAGGAGTTAGGGTTTTGGAAAAGGGTGGGAGGAAGGGGAAATGACTGGTGTACCACCTAGAAAAGCCCCAAATTGGGGATTCCGTCAAATTTGATAACGTCTGTTATCAAATCGACCAAAATCGAAACTACATGGTTTGTTGGAGTGCAATTGAAATTAGAGGGACTAAATTGAGACTCAGGTGAAACTACAGGGACCATTTAGATCATTTTCCCAAAAGATTATGCGGAAATCTAATGGAGAGAAAAATATCACAATCGTTTTATTGGTATTTGAAATTTCAGGCTTTCACATTGACTTATGGTTTGAGTGGTGGTGAGTTCAACTCTTCTCAAGGTTATATCCTAAAGAGAGTTATGTCCTTGTCAATAAAATTTAACTAATTATCATTTTTATGTAATCCAAAGTGACAAAAATACCGGCAAGGGTCCCCAGAATTGTCGGAAAAAGACATTGACATCAACAAAGGCTCTGAGGGCAAGAACCGGAAAGCGAAAATGAGTTGAAACCAATTGGTCCCCCATAATGTTCTCCTTCAAGACAAAAGGTAATTGCAAAAACACCAAAACCCAATAAACAATCAAATGCCAAAAAGAATGTTTTTTTTTCTTGAATATGAAAGACTTAATAAACCGGTGGAGAAACACAAGTCCTATATCATATCACAAAGACGACCATGCAATCACCACAACGCACTGAAAACGGATCAAAAAAATGGAAAAGTAAAAAAAAATAAAAAAGGATAAAAAAAATTCACAATCTGAGATCGGAAAAATCATTACAAGTGTGGATCTTGGTCAAAATTGGCCATAACTGATGTTCACACAAAATCGGAACCAAATCGCAACCCAAACCCTCTCTATTCAAATCATAGCTCAAGCAATAGAAATGGTGTGAATCGAATGCGTAGAAGGGGATATCGAGGGTTTTTTTTCTTCAATAACCCTCCCCTTCTATAAGGGGATAACTTTTAGGGAGGGTAGAGGCAGCCTTATCCGGGGATAACTTCGTTGCTATTGCTGAAATGTAATACCTTGAAATGAAATGGATTTCAGAAAGCATGTTTAGAATGAAATGCAATAGCTTTGCATGAATAAAGCTCAAGATAAAATGGACTGCAAATGTTTCAAGGATTTAACATGACAACTTCTTAAAATTCTTGAAAAACATAACCAACATCTTTCAGTTCAAAATGCTTCCTCAGTTCCAGGAAATTCAGTTTCCAACTAGTCCCAGCTTTCATGACCCAAAATGACGCGAGCTAGTAGTCAAAAGTATACGAAAGTGTCTATGGAAGTAGACTCCGATAGAGATGGGAAAATCACTGGTGATCAAGGACAAAACCTATTTTTGAGTTGGAGACTTCCAAGAGTTAGACTCTGGATGATTCTAAATCTTCCCCTGCAGTGTTGTTGTGATATGCAAAGTAGCACTTATTTTTAGTTCTATTCTAATTTGTTTTTTAGACCGACTAAGAAGATACTGAGGTGTGGACCATTCAAGTGGCAACATGAAGGCCTTGAAATTATCTTGCACGTCAAATCCTTGGATAACTAAGTAATAGGAGTTGCTAAGTGAATTACTTTATACTAATTCTTCTTATCGACAATTTCTCAAACACGTGGTGGATATTACGAAATGCACAAAACAGATTACAGTCTGGGGAAAAAAACGACCGAAATAGAAGAAAGCAACATTCATGAAGAATTTTAGAGCAAACCTTCTCCAATTTCACATAAATAACCAGGGTAATGCTAGAAACTGTTAAAGGTTGGAGAGGAGAGGAAAGGAACTTAAATTTTGAATCTTATCGTTGCATGCGTGAGAGCTAGAGAGACGTTGCCTATGGGTGGGTATCGTAGGAGAGAGGGAAGGAGAAAGGCGTGTTGATCTTATGGTAACAGTGGGCTGTTTCTTAACGTGAGTAGCAGTTGCAGACAACGTGTGTGGGCAATTGAAGGGGGTGAAAATAGACGATGGATTTATGGATGCTTTTCCATGAGGATAGATCTCAGCCTTTAAGTACTTTCCCTTCTGAGTTCTTCCCTTGCAATTTGGGCCCCTGATTCAAATCCAAGATTTTAAAATATAGGAAATTCAAACATTGAACTTCCTTATTATATAGAATTTATGACTCATTTGGTATATCTTTTAGGGTAAAAATCACTTAGAACCCCTCATCTGTCACTCTTCTACATATACACCCCATCATCTTTAAAACCCTCTCAACTCCACCCCTCTTCTTTCAAATCACTTAGCATCCTTCCGTTACCGCTCCGTCACCTTTTCAATAGAATTTGTGAACTTTCATCCAAATCAAAAATTTTAAGCCCCTTTTGCCCTTTGGTTAGTTCATTTTCCCAGTTAACCACTGTTAATTAACACCACAATCACCTAGAAGAAAAAAAAGTGGGATATATCTACTCTCTCTCTCTCTCTCTCTCCAACTTTCAAGAACGATGGCCACATATCAACTAGTCATTCCATCTTTCTACTTATGCTTCTTTTTTCAAGCATTTTTTAGTGCTTCTAGGTTGGACTGGGACTTGGTCTAGTGGAAGCCAGAGTATTTTATAAGCAATACATACTTCTATAGAAAACTGTCCACATAGGACTCGCTCTGGACCAAGCTAGAATCAATGATTTCAAAAACCTTCCCCTTCCCCCCATTGCGGGTTGGAAAAACGTAATCATTTTGAGGAGAACATTTCACAACTTTCATTAATCGAGGGTCATTCCCTGTCTTTAATACCGAAGAGCACATTTGCCGATGATTGCTCCTTCCATTTAAAACCGAAAGCCATGCTCTCTCAACAAAATCAAGAGTCACACTCTTTGGTTATACAGAGAGCCCCACTTTCTCAAAAATTCTTCACTTTGATGAATTAAATCTGCTGAACACAGCATCATTGCTACCTTGTCAACCATACCAGTCATATTGATTGCATGCTTTTCATTGTAAGTGATGAGGCTTGATCCCGAGGATCTCTCCTCTTTATAAGCAACGAGGCCTGATCCTGATATCCCGAGGATCTTCCTCTTTGTTGCAACAAGGTATGATCATGATGATCTCTCCTCTTTATAAGCAACGAGGCATGATCCTGATGTTCCGAGGATCTTCCTATTTGTTGCAATGAGGTCCGATCAAAAGGATCTCTCCTTTATAAATAGTGAGGCCTGATCTCAAAGATCTCTGCTCTTTATAAGCAACGAGGCCTGATCCTGACGTCTAGAGGATCTTCCTCTTTGTTGCAACGAGGTCTGATTATGAGGATCTCTCCTCTTTATAAGCAACGAGGCTTGATCACAAGGATCTCTCCTCTTTTATCAGCAACGAGGTCTGATCCCAAGGACCTCCCTCTTTGTTGCAACCAGGTCTGATCACAAGGATATCTCCTCTTTTATCATCAACAAGGTCTGATCTTAAGGACCTCCCTCTTTGTTACAACGAGGTCTGATCATAAGGATCTCTCCTCTTTTATCAGCAATGAGGTCTGATCCCAATGTCCCGAGGATCTTCCTTTTTGTTGCAACGAGGTCTGATCAAAAGGATCTCTCCTCTTTATAAGCAACGAGGCCTAATCCTGATGTCCCGAGGATCTTTCTCTTTGTTGCAAGGAGGTCTAATAAAAAAAGATCTCTCCTCTTGATAATCATGTTCTCTCATAGAACCTACAAATGAAACAAAGCAGACAAGCAATTTTTGTAGCAAACGGGCACGGCCACAAACATCAGCTTGGCCAAACAAGTTGTCTATGTTCAATCAAAAACTACACGACGCGCTCTAAAAATAAAAATAATAATAATAATTGAATAATGAAGCGTACAACTCAAAAAAAAGGGGAATACACGCAAATATGGGTTTTGGTTGTGAACGCGTCAACCAAAAAGGGAGCTCGTCCTTTGGAGCTTACGTTTTTTAACAATTCGAATTGTTCAATTTTTATCAAGACGCCTTAATCATTCATGCAGAAAGTAAGGTCGAGCAGATATTGATAAGTCTACAATTCAATCAATACTAATTTTATCTATTCATTTTTCTCTAGGAAAATGTAAATTTTTAAGATTGCTACAATTTTTTATCAACCTAATTTTTGACATAATTAATGTTCTTGCCAAGACCTACATAATGAATGAGGCAACGATTTAGTTTAAGAAGAATAGCCCTATTCTTTGTTTGTTTGTTTTTCCCCCCAAATTTTGATGACTAATAACTCAATATAGTAGTGACCTACATATACTGTGAAAATAACAGATTGGCATTTCTATTGATAGCTTGTTTGTCCAATGGAACTCTGCCATGTTGTCTTTTTTTTGGGGGTAATTCAAATTTTGAAAATAAAAGGTGGAAAAGCGAATGTATAGCCTACAAAGGGCATACCCCAGGGAGGACAAAATAAAATAAAGAAATAAAAGAAAATTGCTTGAAATAAGGGATGGCCACTGGGGCAACATGAGGAAATAAAACAAAATAGGTGAAATAGGTGAAATAAACAAAATGAGTATAGGGAGTTTCTAGCCCTACTAAGCAAAAAAGCCAGAAACTCGCATAAGCCACTGATTGAAACTACTATGACTTGACGAAGCTCGCTTAATGTAGCATGTCCTGATGATGCACAAACTGAACTGAGTGACACAGAATCACAACTGCCGTGAAGCATGATGTCTTGAACTTTGACCTTGAACATGGAGCTTGTACTCATGCAATGAACAAGGAAGCATTTCTGTCTTGAGCTTTGGAGCTTAAACATACGATCTTGGAACATGCCCATGTGTAAGGACCCATGATTTTTAATCATTTTTCGAAAATAATGTTGGGAAAATGTGAGAAATATTTTAAAATGCAAATCGGGGTCAAAATGATATGCATATATGCTTGAGAGTGTCTTTATAACACACTAGAAAC
Organism: Vaccinium macrocarpon; assembly: GCA_022606695.1. Lineage (NCBI taxonomy): Eukaryota > Viridiplantae > Streptophyta > Magnoliopsida > Ericales > Ericaceae > Vaccinium > Vaccinium macrocarpon. The sequence goes on along the minus strand of CM040181.1, from coordinate 21,318,495 downwards.
ATGAGGGGCTTAAGTGCAAATGTATGGGTGTATATATATACTATTGGGTCTGATTTTTGGGGCAAAAAATAACACATCTCTCTCTCTAAAAAGGGCAGCAGCCCCTCCCTCTTCTTCCTCCCCATTTTCTCTTCAAATTCCACCACAAATCCACCTCTCACACTTCTCAAACTCAAGATTTAACCTCATATTCATCATCTACGCGTGTTTGGGAGCCCGTAGCATCATCTTTTCGCACCGAGAGGGCCCAAAATGGGAGTGCTCAAATTGGGGATCTACAAATTCGTTTTTGAGTTGACTCGGAGCAAACCCTTGAGGTAGGGAACAATTTTCTACCTCCTCTAAGTGTATATTTGTTGAATGATTGCATTGTTGATATTCTTGTTCTCAATTTCTTGTTTAACTTGATAATCTCCATAGAATTTAGTTTGGATCATGAATGAGTTTGGGTTTTGTGTATTGGGTTGATAAATTCATGAATTGGTTGTTGATATATCCCTCTTCTGTGGTTATTTATTGTTTAAAACCTCATTTTTGGCATGGGTTGAAACCCCCCTCCTTTTGGAAAAATCTGCAAAAATTTCACTCGTAATGGTCTTTGTATCGATACCCTTCTCAGGGGTATCGATCCTCAGCGTTCTGTTCAGCCTTTAGTGATTTAGTATCGATACCCCTCTCATGGGTATCGATACCAGCTGCTTATAAGGCAGATTTTTATCCAACTTCGCGGGCACGCCCTGGCTTCGTCCGAACTCCGATTGAGGCGATTCTTGAACCGTTGAAAAGCTCTACGAGTCTACTTTCAAACCCAATTGGTCTCATAGTCATAGCCTTTATATTTTGAGAGAAATATAATTTTTCCTAATGGTATGTCAGATTTTTCAGAGATTCTTAACTCCATTTTTTTTATGTTCCTTTGCTCCGGGCCTTTATTGGTCTTTTCTAAGCTTCCCAAATTGACTTCTAAGCTTTGGTAGTCTATCATGGTATGAATTAGGTTTTGTCTTGATCTCTCACTTTCATGTACATATGTTAACTTTGCCCCAATCGACGCACTACGAGTTTTCGAACACAATGAATTATGTGAATGTTTTGGACACGCTTGAGGGACACGAGTTTGTTGAAATGGACATGATGACTAGGAAATTGTTTGTGTTCACTCGGGCCACCATTGGGTGGGTCTTGAGACATGGGTTCCACGAGGCCCGTAAGACTTGGACATGGGTTCCACGAGGCCCGTAAGACTCGGACATAGGTTCCATGAGGCCCACTAGACTCGGAAGGGAAATTTAATATTCTCAAGCCTAAAATGACGAACTAACGAGAGTTAAATGCAAAGAAGATTGAATGTGGACACTTGACATGTTTGTGATAATCTAAGGGTTGATCTATGGACACCTGGGTTTGATTTGATCTTTGGGGTACATATTGGATATTCTTTCATCAATTCAATCTATATTGGTTTATTTTAGCTTATTTACTCATGTGTATCACATCTCCATGTGCATGTTTCATCTTGTATACCCTTAGCACTGGTAGAAAAATGTTTCCTACGTGCTAGTGAGCTCACCCTATCTCTCCCAGGTACACGGCATGGAGCATGAAATCGGATGCTTGGAGTGTGAATGCATGACATGAAGATTATGATCATGAAGTCATTTCCTCATCTGTATACTAAGTACGTTTTTGGAAGATGATCCTGTAACTTTAATTTCTCCAAGCTTTTGACATTTTCAACTTATGTAATAACTTTAAAACCTTTCTTTTTTGTTTTTGCATGGGTACGGGTACCCTTGAGCGGAAGCTTAGTGTACTTTGACTTTGACTTTCTATGAGAAATGGTTTGACTCTCATTGATCCTACATGGATTCTATTCGTATTTGTCTTTTTGAAATTGAGGGCGTGACACCATGTGACTTAGGATCTGGAAAAGTGAATTACCCAAAGAAGGGGAATTTGGGAAAATTTCTCTAAGGACAGCCCCCTTAGAGTAGGCATACCCCACTGCAATGGGGAAATAAACTATAAAGTTGATGTATATACATAACGCTGTCCAGAATTGATCAATAGCATTTGCCTAGAAAATAGCATTTCACTAATCAAACTAGACCACTGTTCGAGAGTACCTGATCAGACACACAGTTAGCTTGAACATAGAAGATCACAGATCAGCTAAAATGACAGCTCTACCCAATGAATGGCAGTCCACAATGATGTAGTATGACCAAATAACAAAAAAATGCAAACATCAGAATAATCACTTGGAACTCGGCACTTGAAACTTGGAATACACCTTGAAGTCTTATGGTGAGTGAGCACTAGGTGTAGTTGCTAGGAATAGATTGTTGTAGATACGAGATGACATCTCTCTCCCCAATGCCCGACAGGAACTGACAGGTTGTTCACTGCCCAGAATTTTGCTCCCAATGTATCCAATGCATGAATCGGCATCCAGGACTCAACAGCAGGCACGGTAATGCAGTAGAAAATAAGAGGATAACGAAATGCTGATTGTATACTAAAATAGTACAGCAGTAGAGCCATACGGATACATGAATAGATGGAGGAATGGGTACCTCCCAAAGTATCCAAATGAGACTCCAAAGGCCCAAACATAACAGGAACAAGATTTTATAAGTAACAGTAGCTAGAGGTGCAGCAAATCGCTTGAAATATGATAAACCAGAGAACTTCAACTGCTCAAATTATAGCAGCCCCAATCAATACAACTGCAGCACTAGCGTGTAATCTAAACAGGAAACTGGATGCAGAATTAAACGAAATGGAAGGAAAGAAATCCCATGGCTAATATGTACTCACACTACATACGCCTTTGAAAGCCTCACCCTCCCACTCAACTTTTCACACTTAACCATGTGACAGAGGATCCAAACTCCCTCCACTAATTCCTCACAAGATAACTCCCACTACATATTATCTCCTCTCTCAAAGAAATGATGAGGTTGAAACACTCAGCTCACAAGGGAAAACAGACATTATAAGTAGATCACTCTTAAGAAGTCCTTTGGCTACTTTGGAAAAGTACCAGTGTAACAAACAAATCCAGACCCACAACTGAAGATACAGATACGTACCTGTTATATACAAGTATTTAGAGGACCCATCAAGACCTCCACAATTTGCAAATAGGTTGCATGGGCTCCCACCAGGAGAATTGAGTTAAATTGGTCAGCAAACATAACCATATCACTGCACACATGTGAACAAATAGGGAACCAATGAAACATTAGGGAAGAATTTGAAAGTCACACAATCAGGTAAGATCCCATTGGTTGATGAGCCAATTAGATTGTGGTCCTTAAGATAGTTTATCAATGGACAACAATCTAAATCTCATCATTGAGCAAATTTTATGAATTACAACAGCTATAAAGCATGCTATGCTTTGAATTTTCGATAGTTTCTTTCTAACCAAATGTGATAGACTGTAGTGGTGAAAGCCAACGGAATCATTATGGAGCGTAATCATCTACCCTTAATGGTAGAAAGGAGTTCTATCCACTTAACCCAAGTTTGAGTTGTCCAATGCACATCTAGTTTGGTTAAGACTGACCCCCATACTTGCGATGTGAAGGGGCAATTGAAAAAAAGATGGTCATGGCTCTCGCTGCCCGAGCAAAGACTATACAAGGAAGAATTTTTAGTTCCAAACAGGACCAACCTATCCTCAGTGTACAACCTATTTAGAATAGCAAGCCAAGTAATGATGCTACATTTTGGTATATGATTAGGAAACCATATCACATGGCTCCATATAACTTGTGGAAAATGTGTACGCAGTTTTTCCCACAATGATGAAACTGTAAACTGTCCAGATGGAGTGAGAGTCCATCTAAATTGATCGTCCTGACAAAGTAGGGAGATTATGTCTAATCTCATTGAGCTCCCATGTCTGCGTTATGGGGAATGCCCAATGGGAACCATTGATAATGGCCCCCACGTTAGAGTCATAGGGAAGCCCAGAATCGTACATAATTGTTGGACCAAATTTCTCCACTAAGGGGCCCAGGGGGTGCCAATTATCAAACCAAAGGGGTGTATTATGGCCATTACCAATAATAGAGGTAATGTAGGGACGAACTAGAGGCCTAAGATTCAACAATTTCCTCCACGTCCAAGTTGGGCTACTAGGCATTTTGAGGTACCAAAAGTTCCTCCCTTTGATTAAGTACGATTTAACCCATTGGCACTACATGGATTGTTCCCCACCAGAAATTAGGAACCAAACGTGCTTAGCAACTGCTGATTTATTCCAAATTTGTAAGGACTTAAGCCCCAGACCACCCTCTTGTTTAGGAGAGCATATATGTTCCCATGAAACTTTAGCACCTGACCTTTTTAGTTCTGGGCCAGACAACAAAAAAGCTCTAAGAGTGGCTTCTACTTCTTTAATGACTCTCTTAGGCAAGATAAAAAGCAAGGACCAATATGTTTGCATCGAGAAAAGGACACTCTTAATCAATTGTAACCTTCCTGCATATGTTAGATCCTTGTTAGTCCAAGATTTAGTCCTGGCAATAATCTTATCCACTAAAATTTTTCAATCTGAGTGTTGCAGTTTGGTGGATAGCAGAGGGACTCCTAGGTACTTAATAGGCAAGGTGCCTTCATTGAAACCCAAGAGCTCTAAGATATCCTTTCTAGTATTAGGGTGAATACCAGAAAAGAAAATATTACTTTTACTCGAGCTCGGTGATAATCCAGATAATGTCTCAAATTCAGACAAAGCTGCTTGGATATGCTGTATGGACCTAAGCTCTCCTTTGCAGAAGATCATAAGCTCATCTGCAAAGCAAAGGTTAACTAATTTGGGCTTATCACATTTCCAATGGAAATGGAAATCAGGAAGCATTGATTTTTCCTTAAGAAGGCAAGTCAATACTTTCATGATGATTACAAAGAGGTAAGAGGACAGAGGATCCCCTTGTCTAAGACCTTTCTTGCCTTTAACGTATCCTGTGGCTTCCCCATTAATGTTGATAGAGTAATTTGCAGTGGTGACACATGCTTGAAGCCACTTAATCATTTTCAGATGGACATTCATGGTAGTAAGTACATCCCATAAGAATTCCCATCTTACATTATCATAAGCTTTCATGATATCAACTTTGATTGCACACTTAGGAGAGGGAGAATTAGGCTTATGGTATCCTCTCATTAATTCTTGCGTTAGGAAAATGTTGTCTGCTATTCTTCTACCCTTGACAAAACCAGATTGAATTGGATCTATTAAATCAGGTAGGCCAACTTGAAGTCTCTTAGCCAAAATTTTGGCTACACACTTGTAAATAGTATTACAGCATGATATGGGTCGAAAATCACCAACCTTGGAAGGATTGGGAATTTTAGGAACCAAGGCTATGATGGTGGAGTTTGCTGTCTTAAGGAGTTGGCCTGACCTGAAGAATTTTTTTATAGTTCCAACTACCTCATGGCCTATAACTGGCCAGGCTATGTGGGAAAACCCAGCATTGTAGCCTTCAGGTCCTGGAGCTTTCTTTGGATTAAGTGACCAAAATGTGTCTTTAATCTCAGCTTCTGTAACTTCCTGGACCATGTTAAGGCTCTGATCTGCAGTCAATTTCCTCTTGACAAGCTCATCTAACCTAGCAGACCTATTATATTGTGAAAGATGTGGAGTCCTAAGAAGTTTGGAGTAAAACTCCACAAATGCATTCTTGATCTTATTTATATCTTGTGTTGTAGAACCATCTCCAAGTTCCAAACTGGTTATTTTGCTCCTGTTTCTGTTATTGCTAACAGATTTAAAGAAAAAAGAAGTGCACTGGTCACCAAGTTTGAGCCATTGGATGCAGGATTTTTGTCTAGCTAGGCTTTCTTTAGCTCTAGCTAGAGTGAATAAATGATTTGATACCTCCCTCTCCTTGGCCAGAGTGGTAGGATTACTGGGATTAATTCCCAAGTCAATTTGGAGTTTTTCTAGTTCTTGTTTAAGACTTCTTACTCTATCAGATATTGCACTGAATTCTTTAGTATTGAGGTCTTTAAACTCCTTTTGTAAATAATTAAGCTTTTGAGTGAGACAAAACATAGAATTACCAATGATGACCCTTCTCCAAACTTTCTGAACTAAGGGGAGAAAAAGTGGGTGCTCAGCTAAGAAATCAAAAAACCTAAAAGGTTTGATTGTTTTCTTAGGAGGGGGTGTGAGAAACACCAACCCAGGGGAATGATCAGAGATACCGGGGGTGGGAAAGCGGGCAGATGAGCAAGTGTGGGACTTAATCCAGCTTTCATTAACAAGTATCCTATCAATTTTTGTGGACACATGATTGGGAGGAATTTGTTTATTTGACCAAGTGTAGTAGCACCCTGAGTGCCTAAGATCATCTAATTCTGCAAAGTGAAGGCAGATATTAATGTTGTCCATTTGGGGGAGCCAATGTTTAAGACCACCCTCCTTTTCTCGGGGAGTCCAAATGGCATTGAAGTCACCAAGAACTACCCAAGGAATGGAGCTTTTAAAACATTGGATGCTCTGCCACAACGATTGTCTATCAAGATAACTGTTAGATGCATTCACAAAGGTAGCAAGGAAAACATGCTTTTCCTGCACAGCATGGACTTTGCAATGGACAAATTGGCTGGACTGATCCAGTACCTTAATAGACATTATCATGGGGTCCCAACAAACCAAAATCCTACCCATGGGAGCATGGTTGTAGTTGTGGGTACTATGCCAATGAGGGTAGATAAAATTTAGAATTCTAGCCACACTAGATTCTCTAATTTAGTGTTCTAATAAACCAACTAGGGACAACCTATTATTCCTTACAAAAGATTTTGCCTCATTTTGCTTAAGTGGATCATTTAGACCTCAAATATTCCAAAAACTAAAGCATATATCTGAGCTAATCATAAAACAATTGATAAAACAAACAAACATAAGCTAATATTATAAGATGATGGCATGCGATAGGAAATATTAAAACAATGCCCAACAAAAATTAGAGAATGGGTACTTCCCTTCAAGCTGGTTTGGAGTTGGCTGAGTTGCCTCCTTTCCTATTCTTTTTCCTTTGGCTCTTTGAAATGTAGGCACTGGAAGAGTTAGATGTGCCCATGGGTACACTTGATCTTCCTTCTATGCCTCTATGGTCAGTGTTATGGGAATCCTTTAGGACTACCATTGGTGAAGCTGCTGGTTTTATTTCCTCCTTGTGATCCACACTGGAGGAAACTGGATCACTTGAAGTCTCCAAGACAGCCATTCCTTCAACATTTGGTTCAGCTACTTCGGACACAAGTGATGCCACAATTTGTGGGGGATCTTCCATCTGTAATTCTTCATCGACTGTTTCACTTTCATTCTCCTCTTCCAGGCAATTAACAAAGCTTGATTGACCCTTAAAAAGATCTATGTTGCTGGGTACCTTTACCGTAGCAACTTCTAGGGCATTGATCCCTCCAACGTTGATATTTGTGACCTTCCCCTTACTGATTACTTGCCACTCCTCTTTAGTAGGTGTTGGTTTTGGAGCACTGATGGTTTTTGAGCATTTGGAGATATCATGTCCAAACAATTTGCATTCAGTACAGATTGGTGGCAGCCACTGGTATTCAATGTGAACATCCACGCTGTCCTCCGCAACTTTGACTTGGATAGACTCTGGGAGTTCAGTGGTGGCTTCTATTTCAATGCACACTCTAGCAAAAGCCAGCCTTGTCTTCTTCTCCGTAGCTTTGTCCACATGTATGGGTTGTCCAATTACACTGGCAACTCTGCTCAAACCCTCTACTTGATCCAAAGATTGGTGGAAAATTATGAAGCTTGACCCAAGCTGGTAACTTAGTAGGTAAGATCTTTGAGGGAGACATCATTCTCCTCCAATTTTTAAGCACTAGATATCGCTTTGAGAAAAACCATGGACCCCCCTCCAACACTGCTTGTTTTGAGGCCTCATCTTTAAATTCAAAATATAAGAAACCTGCTTTATCTTCTCTCACAGACTTGAGCCCAAAGGCTGTATTTTTCCCCCACTGCTTATGGGCTATGGAATTTGCTAGAGCATAATCCATCTTCCCATCCAAGAAATGACCCACAAGGCAGTGGTTCCAACTGAGTTCATCGAGGTGAGAGATATCCAGCTCGACAGTGGCATGTTTACCTTGGCGGAGCTCAAGGTAGAAATCTAACTTCATGCCTTTGGAGGGACCCGAGGCCCGAAACAAATTCGCCCAATTCTTATTGGTTGTAGGATTAGGTTTTGGATTAGGGGTATTATGGTTATGTAAATTAAGTGGTTTAGGAATGGTGGAAGGTCCAGCAACTGATTCCTTCTGATGAAGAGGGTAGATGGGATTTTGGTTGAGTGGGTCAGGGGTTCTGTGAATGGTGATTACAGGTACTTTGTTGTAGGAATGCGATGGCTGTGGTTGCTGGCAATTTGGTTGAAGATAGTCAGCAAGGTAACCCATATGTGGGTCTCCTGCCAAATAAGGAAAACCCATACTATTGTAGCGGATATTAGGGTTAGGGAGAGTTCCAATATTTGGGTTCATGGTTACCTTTACTTCAGGTTGTGCTTCTTGCCAGATTGACTTCAGACCTTTCAGTTTTGCCAAGATTGCATCACCACAATCCGAGCTCCCCTCTTTTAGCATATCCTCTTCGATAGTAGCCACCATATATGCCAATCGATCTTCAACTTCAGTTCGATTCACTTCCTGTTGGAACACTTGTTGTAGCTTCCTAGCAGGGCTGAGAGAATCACCTCGACTAGGGTTATGAACTTCATACCCAACAGATTTTCTTGTTGTATTCGGTTAGAGTTGAGCTGGATTCACTTCCAAATTGGGGTCCCAATTCACAGGGGAAGTGATTGTGAGAGACGATCTTGCATACGGGGGAACATACCTGGTGTTAGGCTCCAAACCTTGATGAGATAGATCATTCGAGGAAGATACAACAACCTTTTGGAGTGAGTTATGGTCATTGACCACTTTTGATGGGGTAAGGGTTTCCAGAGGAGTGAACTTGGTAGGAGTTGTGTAAGGAGCTCCAACTTCCGTCCTCAATGGATGCATATTTGGACGTCCAACTTCACTGGTGAAGTTGAGATTCGCTTGAACATCAGGAGTGTCAGGAGTTTCTGGACTCAAATCTGGGTAGTTTTGAGGAGTGGAAGTGATGTAAGTTGGTACCTCTGACTGTAGTGCTTGTACATATCGAACACTGGGTTGAGATTTGGTAGCTTCTTTATGTTTTCTACGCAACTCTTGGGAATGTAGCGCTTTGGAGCCCAAATTTGACGTGGGAGAAACTTGCTTGGCTGCCATTTCTAGGGTTTACACCAAAATTGTGTGAATCGCCTGGAGAGGGATGATGACATCATCTAATTTTCTGATTACATGTTGCCGATTGGTTAGATTTTCCATGTTGTCTTTTCTGATTTGTGGTCTGTTTCTGCTGTTTTGTTAATGTTAGGTTGTGTCTATCGTTGTGCTGGTAGTTTACTATCAATATATAATGTTTAGGCACTACAAAAATAGTACTAGAAATATAGAGTACTTAATTTCTGAAGTCCCAAGCTTGAAGATTTCATTAGAGCAGTAAACCTGAATTGTTAACATTGGCAGGCAAATCTCTATCCATGCTGACAGAAAACCAATGAACCTTTAAACCTAAATTGTTAATATTGGCTAGTATTGTGTTAGGTATGTTGAAAACGTTGTACTGTTAAGAAATCAAGTTTTGGTCGTTCTTGTTCCCGGCACTTATCTAGATAATGCACATGATTTGACCTTATAAACGGTGAGTTACACAGCGGTACTAAAATTAAAATCTAGTGATGTATGTAAACTTGCTCAACATGGGCTAAATACTGTATTTCTTCATGTGGAAACTGACTTTGTTATCTTATGGGTGATTTTAATGCATATTACTTTTTCCATTCTAAAATTAACCTTAAGTTTTGAACCTATTTACACCAAATGCCCAATTGCATCAAAGTGGAGAATGGACAAAATGGGAATTTCACTAAAGACGAAATACCTAACTTTCATTTACTTGACTGGTTCTTTGTATGTCAAGGAGATACGGATAAGCCGCGAGCAAGGCCCGCGGATATAACACTTTCCAAAAGAACAAAAAATTAACACAACAGTTGGTGTGGATGAATTAGAATTATGTACATATTGCTAACTTCATGCCAATTCTCACAACATGTAATAATCTTTGATTTAAAAGAAAAACATGGAAGTTTCTTTTACAATTGGTTAAGCTAGTGTGGATGAAAGAACCATTAAGAGGATTGTTGGAATGCATAATCTAAAGAGAATTTTAATTTGTCATCCTATTACAATATTATCCTTAGGATGCCACCCTATGAGATTTGAATCATTATGATTCCATCCTGTAAATGTAAATTAGACCAATGTGCCCTTACTAAATATTTTAGTAGTATATATTTCCATTAATGGTTTAACATTTCCACGGTAAAACTTTCCCAATCCAGCACCAAAAAAGTATTTCAAATCTCAACCCTTGATTTCTTTTGTTTCTTTCACTAAAAGATTCTCAAGCTAATAAGAGAAACACGCACCAATCACCTTTTTTTTTTTTTTTGGAAACTGAACTTACCCATGAAAGGAGAGATTGATTCATACACCCATAGAAGGCAAGGACTAGATTCATCACATATTCATTTTCCATGTGCAAACAGAATCAAATGTATATTGTAACCATGAAACATATTGTAATAGGATTAAGATTCAACGGGTAAACATATTGCAAACAGAATCAAATGTTGACCTTCCCTATCAATTGTTCCCTTAATCCCTATCAATTGTTTCCTTTATGGGGGTTTAAACAATTTCTTTAGCCCCCGTCTCTCTTAACCTTACCATATAACCTCCCTCTCTCTCTCTCTCTCTCTCTCTCTCTCTCTAATCTCCCCCAAAAACTCAGAAAAATTTCAAACGGCCGCCGCCCTCTAGTCGAAGTCCACCATTAACGCCACCATCAAATTCCCCCTCTCGTCAATGTCAGATCCATCGACGGCATCCCATCTAACAGATGGCATCATCTCGGTCACCCACTCTGAATGGCAACAAAAAACCCATTCGTCCCCGTTCACTCGCTGGTGATAGAACTCTAAAATCAACCACTCAAATCGGCAACAAACACCCATTCGTCCTTGTTCACTAGCACGGTATTTGTTGTAGTTTTCCTCTAAAATGGGTTCAAGAATCATCGGATTGAATATGATGCTATTTAGGTCTCAATTCGAGATCTGATTCTGAGATTTAAGTCTCAACAAAGATTTGTAAATTTTCAATGATTTGTGTGTTTTTTGAACGAATTCAGTGGGTTTTTTTTTTCAAGGTATATTTGTGTAACCTTCTGTTTTAAGGTTTCATGTTATCAATACCATGAAAAAAAATGGTCGATTTGATGGTAAATAGTTTCACCATGACAAGAGTTTTCAATAATCCATGTTCATCCTTTAAAAGATGATTACTTCATACAGTGATTATAGTTTATTGATTTACCATGTTGGGTTGGAATTTTTTTTCTTTTTGGTTTTTTCATGGTATGTTTGTTATAACATTCAGTTGTATGGTTTCATGGTATCAGTTCCATGAAAAACACGTTCGATTTCATAGTAAATTGTTTCACCATGATAGGAGTTTTCAATTAACCATGTTCTAATTAGTATCTCATACTTAAATGGGAAAATGGGTACATGGTTAATGAATAATCCATGTTTATGGTGAACATTAAAGCAGTAAACATGGTTAATGAATAAATCATCATGTTCCCAGTGTAAACTCACCATGAACATGGTTAATCAATAAATCGTGAACATTATTGTCATCATTGGTTATTCAGCAAAGTAAATATGGTGCATTAATCTGCCATTTTTTTGTGGTGCATTAGGTCAAAATAAAACTACCTTTTTTTTGCAGTGCATTAATCACCATATTTTTGTGTGCATTGGGTCAAAATTTCATGATTATTTATGTTTATTTTTGTTTGGAGATTTTAGGCATGAGAATATTAGAGAAAAGAGAATTAAAAAAATTACTAGAAAAGAGAGATTAGAGAGAGAGAGAGAGAGAGAGATAAATTAGGAAAGATTAGGAGAGAGAAAATATATTAGGAAAATCAGGAGAGAGAAAAGGTGTTTTGGGATTTATTTGAATTTCAAGATAGAATCATAAATATTCAAATTTCATAGGATGGAATCATAATAATCTTTTTTGTACAGGACCCCTAATTAACTCTCCCTAATCTAAAAAATGTACCTTTTGGTAACAATTTTTTTTTTATTGTTTTAGAGTAAAAAAACCAATTTCTTATGGCCTAGCCTTAAAAGCCAATGTAGTGAATTGAAATTCCGACTTCTATCTCTATCTATACTTCTCCCTTCGTCCGTGTTTGTTGATAGGTTTCAGAGATTCGTGTAATTTTAAAATTATTAATGGTTGTGTTTGTTTTGTAGTTTAGTTTAGTTTTGATGATATAAGCAGGTGTAATGAGTGGAGAGAGATAGAGAGAGAAATGAGGAAAATGATGATGTCAACAAAACTAAAACCGAACAGGGCCAATGTCTTTCACGATTTGAAAACTTTGAGATCTATCAAACATAATCTATATTGCATATTTTTTGAGGTACATATTAAAAGAAATAAGCAATTAAAAAGTGGCTCAGAGTCCTAAAGTATATTTACTAACTGTTTACATATAAAATTAACCAATCCAATGATTAATTGACACGTAATCAAAAGTGCCAAACGTTGGCAATTACTCGTCAATGAAGACACACTGGATTAATAAGATAAAATGCATCGAATACGATGTCGTATTGCTTTTCAATTTAGAAAGGTAGTTATTGGCAGTTACAAGCCATTACTAAAATAAAGATTGGCCTCGAAGCCATGATATCAACTGCTGAACGCACAAGCTCCACGTGTAAACTTGAGAAACAAGGCGATTGGCAGTTAGAACATGTGGAATACTTCTGGGAAGCAATTATTTCCCTAAACACGTTATCATTTGAGTTTGTTAAGCCAACGTGCAGATTTAAAGCTTCTAGAAGAAGGGAGAATTCAAATTCAGACGTGGAGGAAGAATAACTGCCAACTATCAGAGTGGAAGTTGGAGTTCGAAGCAAGCTAGATTCAAATTCATGGAGCGGGAAGTTCAAACTACAAGCAACGTCTATAAATAGAAGAAATTGAAGAGTGAAAACCCCCGGAAAAATCTTCAACAAACAGCTATCAAAAAAACTGATGCTTGGTTTGTTCATTGGCAAAGTAGTTTAGGATTTCGAACTCAGTTCGAAGTAGTTTAGGGTTTCGAACGCAGTTCGAAGTAGATTAGGAATTAGATTAGGATTTCTCTCGATTGTTCTTGTAACAATCACCCCTATCTCGGTTGTTCTTGTAACAATCACCTGTTCGAAGTTCTGTTGCTCTGTATTTGAAGTTGGAGACAATTTCGAAGTAAGTTTGTCTTTGATTCATTAATCGAAGTGTCTTGTTTCTTTATTGTTCTTTGATTTCCTAAGTTTATTGGTTTTCATTTCTTCACTTATTAAGAAAAATCCTCTTAATTGAGGTAATTGAACCAACAAAACACAATCGCCTGATTAGGTTTGGTTTTCCAAAGTTAATCTGAGGGAGGAGATTGAAACTCTCTCTGGCACGCTCGCACACAATTATTTTCCATTGCAAAGAAGTAAAAAGAACCAAACACATCTTTTTTGGCATGCCCGGTGGGACACCAGAAAATGTTAAATGGCTCCAAAACTTAGGAAGCAAGTGGATGATTCTCAGGCTGGCCAAACGCCAGAAGATGAGAACAATGGTAATTCTAAAGAGAATGAACAAACTGAAGGCCTTCAAGTAGGACCAGAGATTTGTGCTGGTCAAGACTTAAATATGGGAATTGGCCAGACTTCTCGAATGAATACTAGGAAAAACAAAACTTTGCAAGGTGATGACCCAAAGAATCTAGAGATTGGAGGGAATGTGTCATCTAACCACTTTATTGAAATGATTGCTACATTTAAAGAATTGGCTCAGACCCAAAAGCTTATATTACAAAAATTGGAAGAGCAATCAGGGCTTAAAAGTGATCATTTGCCTTCATTTGAGAAGGATAAAGGAGAGGCTAGCACAAGCAAATTTAGGTCAAGACCTGGAAAAGAGCCCATAAATGTAGAAGACATACCAGAATCTTGGTATAAGCTTGCAAAAAATTATGATTATCAAATCCCTAAACCTAAGAAAGTGTTCAAGCAGAACACTAATATCTCATTCGAACCTAACTTTGATGGTGTACATGAGGAGAAAGGTTTCAGGAATTATGATTATGGATTTGAAGAGTATATGTATACTCCTAGAAATCATTTTAATGAAAAAGATAGGACTAGTGCAAAAAGGCCTAATCTAGAGGTTGGAATTCCTAAGTATTCAGGGATACCAGAAATGGGAAGGGTACATTCGAACTATCTTATGAACCTTTTGTAAAGTAGGAAGGAGGTTTCAAGCAACCTAGGTCTTTTGATGATCCCTTATCGAGGATTCCAGAAGACCTCATGCCTAGAAATGTCACTTGGGAACCACCTGTTAGTTCAAAGGTACCTTTGGGGGAACATCCAACCCTTCAAGATGAAATATTGGATCTTATGCAAGAAGTTTATGGACCTTTGAACCGGGGGGTACAAACTCAAATTTATAGAAAACCCTATCCATAATGGATAGATAAACAGTTCGAAGTCCCTAGGGGGTTTAAAATCCCAGATTTCACTTTGTTCCATGGAGATGAAAAACAATCCACAACTGAGCACATTACTAGATTCACTGCTCAGTGTAGAGAACTAGGCAATAATGGGTTCATTAAGTTGAAATTGTTTTCTAATTCTTTAACAAGGACGGCCTTCAAATGGTATTCTAACTTGACACCAGAGTCAGTTCCAAATTGGCAAAGGATGGAAGAATTATTCCATGCACAATTTTATCAAACTGAACCTGAAGTTACTATGGTTGATTTAGCAAGATTAAAGCAGAGGCCTAATGAGAAGGCTGCTCAATTTATTGCTAGATTCAAAAGGGCCAGAAATAAGTGTAAACTTCAATTACCAGAGGTTGAGTTTGTAAGAATAGCACAAGACGGCTTAAGTAGAGAACTTAGGAAAAGTTGATTCTACCAATTTAGGGATTTGGTTGATTTAACTTACAAAGCATCAAGATATGAGTCTTTGTTAGAAGAGGATGTTGATAGAAATAACTCTTCTTACTCAACCTATTATAAAGAACCCATTTATGAGATTGATGCTGCTGAAATTGTTGAGCATGAGCCTTGTGTGTGTGACTGTCTAGTTCGAAAGGATTCTTCTATAGTACCAAGAACTAACAAGAAAGCAATTAGTAAGGTTTATTCATTTGATATTTCAAAGGCAGATGAAATTTTTGATTACCTTTTGAAGAAAAAGTTTATCAAACTTCCTGAAAATGTTAAACTTCCAACTTTGGAAGAAACAAAAGGGAAAAGTTATTGCAAATGGCATGCTTCTTGGACTCATTCCACTAAAAATTGTAATGTTTTCCGTGATAGGATTCAGGAGCAGATCAAGAAAGGAATGATCATGTTTCCACAAAAGGCTATGGGAATTGATACTGATCCATTTCCAAAAATTGAAGAAGTGATTGCCAATACTAATGTGCCAACATCTCTGGCTAAAACTGTCAAGGAAATGTGACAGAACAAGTAGGTGCAAGTGGAAATGAACTCAGTGCAATTTAGCAAAGGAAAGCCAAAAGTTGGCCAACCTCGAAATAGTGATGGGAAGACCTACCGTCAAAATATTTCACCAGGAAGTTCTTCTAGCAAGGGCTTTAGGCAGTCCCATCTTCCCATACTTGAGGCATCCTTTTTGGAATGTTTGTGCATGGAATGCAGGGCCAACTATTTGATCTTCAAGGATTTGGATAGACAGGGGGTTGATTTTTTTCCAAAGAGGATGGAAAGAAAAGCCTTGGATCAAAACAATGAAAGAAAGCCTTGGATTAATCCAAATCATGGAAGAAATGAGAGGCATTGGTCTGTTTCAAAGAGAAATGTACCTTCTAGTCGCCCCCCACCGGCCGAAGAGGGATTATCCTCCAAGAAAGAAGGTTAACTGATAGGAAGGCCCCAATGGGCCAAAGAAATGGAGGAGAAGGGGAGCAATTTACTTTGGTGAAAGGGGTTCCTGATTGGTTTCTGAAAAAGATTAAACCAGAACACTTCCAAGAATGTAGAACCTCTGTTAAAATAGGGAACAAAATGGTTAAACCTCCCAGTGCTCCTACTGATCAATGGGTAGTTGTTAGAGATCCAAAGACCAAGGCACCTCAAATGATTCCTATGTTGACAAGAACACAGGAAAGGAAATTGCAAAGGAGGTATACTAGCTTCCAAATGGAAGAATATGCTTCCAAGGAGAAACCTAATGGGGGTGATGAGTTCAACCCAAGGTTTAATAGACTTCGAAGAGAAGATTCTGAGGAATCTCTTCGAAGAGGATTTTCTCAATCAGAAAGAGAAACTCTAGAAAACTTAGTTGCAAGGATGAACAGTGAAATTCCTCAAGATAATCCAACTTCTCCAAATTCCTTGGCAAGCTATCAATCTGGCTTGTTAGAAGCCATGATAGTGGAACAGGAAGAAGGTGGAGAGACAAGTTCATCTCATGTTAGATCATTCTCCCCTATGGAAACTTCTATAGCAGAGCTCTCTGAAAAGATGAATACACCAGAAGTTGAGTCAGAAATACCAATGCAAGGAAAAAGTACCATTCAGTTTGAGACTTTACCTGAAGTCCAGATTAATATGGTTAGCTTTGGACCTTTTGGACCAGATTGTTCTCCAGTTCGAAGGGCATTACAACCATCAGTTGCTCCTATGGAGGTTATTGATGTATCAAGTGATGAGGAATATAATCTCACTTATGACAATGGTTGGAATGATAGTTGGGGAGCTTTGATTTCCAAGATTCAAAAGGAAGAGGAGGAGGAGGATTTCATGATTATGGTAAATACAACAGAGGAACCAGAAGTAACCTCCAAAAAGAAAGCAATCTTCATTCCAGAAACAGAAGATGATTCCAAGTATCCTTTGATATTTGATTTGGATAGTGCTGATCTTTCTTATCCTTTCAAATCACCTTCGAATGATATGAGGCACCATTTAAAACCATTATACATATCTGCTTTGTTTGATGGCATTTTGTTAAATAGAATTCTAGTTGATAATGGTGCAGCAGTGAACATTTTGACTTCTAGGACTTTGAAGAAGTTGGGGAAAGAAAAGGTTCGATTAATCCCAACAAGCACATTCATTGCTGGGTTCACTGGCGAAAGTAAAAATCCCAAAGGAATTGTTTCTATACGCCTGAAAGTTGGCCAAGTAGAAACTGATACAGCTTTCTTTGTGGTGGATACTTTTACAAGTAAGTATAATGCTTTACTTGGTAAGGATTGGATTCATGTCAATGGCTGCATTCCATCCTCAATGCACCAAACCCTGATGATTGTGAAATATGAAAATGGGAAAGAAGTAGGGGTCAAAGAGGTGAAAGCAGACACACACCCCTTTAGCACTTCAGCAAATTGTGCAGACGCAAAGATGTACAAGCCTGAAATCATTCCTTTGAGTGAAATTGCACAAACTGCCACCCCTCCATCCAATGTATTGGAAATAGGAGAATTGGCAAAGCTGAAATCAAAACTCAAACAAGCAGTTGATTATGAATCAGACAATTCACCAGACGGAACTGCTTGGATGTGAGTCCAAGACAGAGTTAGAAGAGGCCAACTCTTTGGCCCTAGTTAAGTTTATGGCTCTTGAAATAGAGAGCGAGATTACAAAAAACAAATGATTGGGAGGAATTGTTGGCTGAGAAATCTGACTGGGGGTTGAAGCCAGTTGAGTTCGAAGAGGCCTTTATAGGTCATGTCGAATCCCAAGATCCTGTGGAAGAAGTGGAATTGGGAAAAGGAGTTGTTCCAAACACTGTGCAAATCAATAAAGGGCTTGATGCTGCTTCGAAGGCCAAGTTGATCGCAGTGCTTAAAGAGAACAAAGAATGCTTTGCTTGGAGTTATAAAGAGTTAACAGGTTTGAGTAGAAACTTGGTTGAGCATAGATTACCTATCAAACCCAATTGCAAACCTTTCAAACAACTACCAAGAAAAAATGTCTCCTGAAACCATTTTCTTGGTTAAAAAGGAAGTTCAAAATCTTTTAAATGTTGGTTTTATTAGAACAGCAAGATATGTAGAATGTCTATCAAATATTGTTCCTGTTGTCAAGAAAAATGGGAAAATTAGGGTGTGCATTAATTTTAGAAATTTGAACACTGCAACCCCTAAAGATGAGTACCCAATGCCTATAGTAGACATGCTTGTGGATAGTTCTGCAGGCCACAAAATCATGTCTATTATGGATGGACATTCAGGGTATAATCAGATTTGCATAGCTGAGGAAGATGTTCATAAGACTGCATTTAGAGCCCCTGGCAACCTTGGGACCTTTGAGTGGGTCAAGATGCCTTCTGGGCTTAAGAATGCTGGTGCTACTTATCAAAGAGCTATGAACACTATCTTTCATGAAATAATAGGGGATTTTCTGGAATGCTACATAGATGACATAATTGTCAAGTCAGGATTTATTGATGATCATGTAGAGCACCTGAAAATAGCTTTTTCAAAGATGAAGCATTATCAACTAAAGTTGAATCCTGCTAAATGTGCTTTCGGAGTAATGGCAGGTAACTTTTTGGGATATCTAGTTCATAGCAAAGGTATTCAAGTTGATAAAAATAAAGCTAAAGCTATTATTGAAGCAAAACCTCCCTCAAACAAGAAAGAATTACAGAAATTTCTTGGTCAATTGAATTTTCTTCGAAGATTTATATCTAATACTGCAGGGAAAACTAAAGTCTTTTCTTCTCTATTGAAATTGAAGGATGAAGAGGACTTCGAATGGACAAGGGAGCATGATGATGCTTTCAAGGCCATCAAGGAGTACCTGATCAATCCACCAGTTCTTGTTCCACCCAGGAGGGGGGAGCCAGTTAAATTATATTTGACAGCAAACCATGACTCAATAGGAGTTTTATTGGCTCAAGACAATGAGGAAGGGAAGGAACAAGCTATCTATTATCTAAGTAGGTTTCTTAATGATTGTGAAATTAGATATTTCGCGTAAAAAAAAGTTATGTTTAACTTTGTTCTTTGCTTCGAAGAAACTCAGGTACTATATGATGCCTAGAGTAACTTATGTAATTTCTCAGACTGATGTTATGAAGTATATGTTGTCTCAAAATTGCTTCTCAAAGGGCAATTGGGAAATGGATTGTGTCTTTAATTGAATTCAGTCTAGAATATATTCCTCAGAAATCAGTCAAAGGGCAAGCTTTGGCTAACTTTTTGGCTGACCACCCAAATGGAATTGAAACTCCTGAGATAGCAGATGTTAATGCAATAACAGTCAAACCATGGAAAATGTGGTTTGATGGTTCGAAAACATCTCAAATGGCTGGAATAGAAGTTGTTTTGGAATCTCCTCAAGGTTCGAAAACCAAGTTTGGATTTTGAATAAATGAAGGGAAATATACTAATAATCAAGCAGAATATGAAACTCTAATCACTGATTTAGAACTCTTGCTTACTTTGAAAGTTGATATAGCAGAATTGTTTGGAGATTCTCAGTTGATTATAAACCAAGTAAATGGAGAATTTGGTTGCCACAATATTGGTTTAAAACTTTATTATGAACATGTGAGGTTATTGATTAAGCAATTTCACATGATCTCTTTTACATATGTTCCAAGGTTCTTCAATGAAGAAGCTGATGCATTGGCTCAAAGAGCATCAGGATTCAAGTTTATTTCGATGACGGAGAGAGTTTTGTCAATTAACTCTAAGAAAATCTTTGCCGGTGCTTAAAGACGTAAACATGAACTTCGGTATGTGAAATCACTACTCCTCCTAGTTGAATGACCGGAGACAAATCATTAATTGACTATTTAATAAGACCTAATGCCAAAACAGATAGAGCAACAAGGCTAAGATCTGTCAATTACATCATGTATAATGGGGAACTGTTTAAGAGAGGAGTAGATGGATTACTGCTTAAGTGCTTAACCAAAGTTGGTGCTTTTAAGGTTATGGTAGAAGTTCATGAAGGTATCTGTGGAGCTCATCAAGCAAGAATCAAGATGAGATGGTTGATTAGAAGGTATGAATATTACTGGCCTACTATCCTAAAGGACTGCATTGACTATGCAAAAGGGTGCCAAGCTTGTCAAAAGACAGGGCCTCTTAAAAAATTACCAGTTACTGAATTGCAGTATGTAATTAAACCCTGGCCATTTAGGGGATGGGCAATGGATATGATTGATATGATTTACCCTCCATCTAGGAATGTGGATAAATTTATACTAGTTGCTACTGATTATTTCACCAAATGGGTGGAGGCTCAAGCCTTTGAGAGTGTCTCTCAAGAGCAAGTAATTGAATTCATTAAGAATATCATTTATAGGTTTGGATCTCCGTAAAACTATAATGAGATAATGGATCCATTTTCGAAGGTAGAGCAGTGAAGGCTTTTGCAGCCTCTCATGGAGTGTCCTTGATTAATTCTACACCCTATTATGCTCAATCAAATGGTCAGGCTGAATCAACCAACAAAATTATCAAAAGAGGCATCCAAAGAATGGTTGATAAGAACCCAGAAGAATGGCCAAATTTGCTATTAAATGTGTTATGGGCATATCGAACCACTAAAAGAACCAGTATTGGAGCTACTCCTTTTGCTCTAACTTATGGGCATGATGTTGTTTTACCAATGGAGATTGTGGTGAAGTCACAAAGAGTTGCTTCCCAGAATGGACTGGATATTGGAGCATACCACCAAGCAATGTATATGGAGCTCGAAGAAATAGATGAAGAGAGAATTAAAGCTCTAAATCAGATCTTGCTGCAGAAATTAAGAGTAGCCAGAAGTTATAATAAGAGAGTGGCTATTCGAAGCTTTGATATAGGAGACTTAGTATGGAAAGGGACTTTTCCAAATTCAAAGAGTCCTTAAAGGAGGAGCATATCATTTAAAAGATTTAAATGGTTATGTTCATAGAAGAAAGATTAATGGGAGATATTTAAAGGCCTACGTCCCAACTATATGGGAGTCCTTTAACAGGAGATAAAACTATAGAGTAGTTCATCTCTCATTGCTTGTGCTGGTCAAGGTAAGCATTAATAACAGACTTATGTTGATGGAACTCATAATTCGAATGATGAGATAAACATTCCAAGCAAAAGGAGCAGTTATGAGATTGGAATAACAAAATATTTCATTGATTAATTCATAAGCTGTACAATTGTGTATGTTAAACTAACCAGTAGAGAAGCATTCTTATTACACACAAACTCATATACGTCTCCTAAATTAGTTGTTCTTTGCAGTTGATTCTTAAGTTCTCTTATAGTCGCAACTGTTGAAGAAGCCTTGCTCGTGTAAGTTTGCATGTGGGAAGTGGTTTGAGCAATCTCCCCTTTGACTGCGAATAAAGCCTCTTCAAGTCGAGCCTCTTCTTCCTTCAACTGATGCAGCTTAGCAGCATCTTGATCATAGGAGGAAATTACAGTCTGTGTTTCATCCTCTGCATTGGCTAAAGATGTCTTCCAACTCTGTCTTTGAAGATGTCTCTCTTGGACTTCACAGAGTTGAAGGGCTTTTACTTGGAATTCAGAAGCCTTGGTCAAAAGTTGTGCATGTAGCTTTTGAGAGGCAGGCTTCAAAACCCAAGCAGCTTGACAGCAAATGCTCAAATACATCTTCAGATCCCCTTCAGCAATGGTTTCAAAGTTTAATCTTGAGAATTGTTGGAGAATCTCCCTCAACTCCTGAATCTCTTCTGGTAAGAAAGTAGGCTTGACCAACTCAGATGCAGATGAGCCTTTTTCAAACTTGAGTTGGATGATAGGAGATTCTGAAGAAGGGGTTGGAGCTTTGGGATTGGTGATTCTATTGCAGAAATCACTCACTTTCAGTTTAAACTGCTCCAGTGGAAGAGGATCACCAACAATGGTGCTAGCAGAAGCATCAGTTTCCTGTCAAAATAGTACACAAGCATATTTAGGCTTAAGTCTTCGACGTAAGATACGATTAATACAGGCACAAACATAATGGACCAAATTACCTCAAATGTATGAGATGGTTCTTGTGGGATTTATTCAGTAGGCCTGTTGGTTTCTAGAAGCTGATTAGGAACAGTTTTTCCAACTATGACCTCAGTCTGCTCAGTAGTCATCCCTACTATAGAGCCCGCCTCTGTGGATATTCTAATGGGCTCATTTTGAATGCCTTCCGAGGCTAAAGCTCTTGCTACAATTCTGATGGCAGGAGGAGACATGTCCTGCACTAAAGTTTGTGCCATTTCAGCAGATGTCTTAACAACATCAAGAGCAGTTTTCCTTGTGATAACTGAAGTAGGCTTGGAAGCTTCAGTGACTTCAGTAGTAGAAGGACCAGCTGACTTTTGAACTTCGACAGGAATGTCTTGAGCTGACTTTGAAAAAGCCTTCAAAGCTTTAACAGGCTTTGTTGTGGCTGTTTTCTCTAAAATGATATTACTCGAAGATAAGAACACATGAATTTGAGGATAGAAGAGGAATAATGAAGGTGAATTTATAAAATTTACCTTTTATAATCTGACTTATCGTGACATCCTCTCTCTCTCTCTTCTTCCTCTGGTTCCTCAGCCAAGACATACTTTCTCTTCTTCGAAACTTCATGAGCTTCAACAAGTTTTACTCTTTCAGGAGTAACTTCTTGCTCTGAGATGTTTTTCCTTCTTCTACCTGTTCAAAAGAACAAAAGGAGGTAAAACACCTAGCAAGAGGAGATTCGAATGTCAGTATGAGTATTTAACGGTTAAAGATCTACCTGGCTTCGAAATTGGAGGAACAGGAGCTGGAATAGATTCTTTCCTAGTCTTCTTCTTCAAGGTAGATTCTGTGAATTGGATCATAAGGTAAGAAGCAGAAAAGACTTCGAAGTTAGGATAATCACACAAGTCATCAAAAGATTACCTGATGGAGAAGAAGGAATGTGAGCAGTACTTTGTTGTTGTGATCTAGTCACCATATATGGCACAGCCCTGAGGGGTTTGACATCCAAAGCAATAGGCACTGAGGCGGCAGGACTTGCGGGTGTGCTTCTTCTTGTTGATTTGATCGAGATGTGCTTCCTGAGTCTACCCCAAAACCATCATCTGATATCGAATTAAAGTGAGTCACTTCTTCAATAACAATACCAATCTCTCTGGCAAAGGATTTGACAAGGGCAGTCCTGAGATATAACTCTGTGGCATTGTGCTACCATCTAGAAAATGCTGGAAGAGGAGGCTCATAAACTATTGAAAAACAATATGGCTGAAACTTCACCCTTGATTCCATAAACTCAGCATTGAGACGTGCAACATGGTTTTTGTCAATCCTGTTTCTTGCAGAAAGGGCAATGTTAAGTTCACCAGGATAAGGGCAAGGGATGGCTTGTACTAATCCAAATTGCCTAGCAAATTGAGCAGGGCAGTAGATCTCAGCATGGGCTTGTCTACAACCACCCACATAGACACCAATGATAATTTCTCTTGGTAGAAGGATACTTGCCCATGCTTCATGATAAGCAGAGCTACCACGTTGCATCATAAGCCTTCTTATCCACATTGGCCCAACATCCCAGCTATCGAAAGGTAAGAATTCATCTACTTCTTTATCTTCATTCAACTGGTGAAAGTATTGGAGATACCCTACCAAAGTAAGGGGAGTCGAAGCTAGCATGATGAATTTGTCACCATAAACACTAAGGGGATATCTCTCTGCAACTTTATGGTCTGGAAAGTAAGCTAACAGCCATATTTGTAGGAACCAGAGAGGACCTCCTAGGTTTTAGTAAAGTGGTTTGGTATGATTGTCAGATCCTATCTTGTATACATAGCCTAAAAAGTAAGAAGCCAAATCAATGTTTTCCCCTTGTGAGAGAGCATAAGCCAGAGGTGCAAACTCAAGTACCATTTTCTTACCACCATGGTAGAAGATCATCTTGCATAAAGTATACCAAACATATGCAAATAGTTCTCTGTTAGAAACCTCATCTGAGTATTTCCTTTCAGTATCTAAAAATTTGCTATAAAAAGCATTTTTTCCAGCATGGAGGAAGTCCAATAAGGAAAGATACATCTAGAACTGTGGGAGCCATCATGCCACAGTTAAATCTGAAACAATTGTATGATGGGTCCCAAAAAGCTAAGGCAGCATGTATAAGTGAAGGGTTTTGCAAGATACCATTTCGAAGCAAAGATATTACATGTGACAACCCAGCATCTTCTAAATCTCTCGCTTTAGCTTTAACCATTCTGATAGACCAGTCTTCCCATTCTTTATCATAGTTTGGCCAACAGATAAAATTCTTCTTGACCCAATTGGAGAAATCCAAAGGTCTGTCTTTCACAAGGTCGCTCCCTTCGACGACAAGATAACACGCTGTAAAGGCCAACGGGAGATCAAGGAATGCTGGTCCAAGAATTTAGGTGTTACTCGCAACTGGATGTTCGATATAAGTGTGATTTTGTAGCTGACCAGAACCCGACCTAGATTTCAGAACTTCTTTGGTAACCAAACTCCTAAGCACGAATGAGGGAGTACCTTTCGACAACTCACTTTCAGAAGCCATGGATGCAGGGGTGAGAGAGAAAGAGAGGGAGAGCAAAGTGTTTGAAAGTTTGAACGCGTAATGAGAATGTTCCAAGCCCTAGATTTATACATTACGAGGAAGCTGTGCAGCGTTTCGGGCCAAATATCCATTTTAAAGTTATTGGGCTTATGATTATTTTTCGGCCCACGTTTGGTTTCAACTTTTGGTTGATAATTAGTTTCAAATTATAAATCATTTCATACTTCGAACCACTTTTTGGTTTATTCTCATGAAATGTATTTTATCAATTTATGCTTGAAAGTTCGAACTGGTTTAAAGCATAATTAAGTGCTTTGAAAAACAATTAAGAGTGTATAGCAAACCATAGAAAGAACTAGTATTTCATTAAAACTTAAGATATAAGGAAAGTACATGCTATAAGATCCTATTACACAGAGGAGACTAAGCATCTACTGGTGGTGAAGCAACTGTTGGAGTAGGAATGATTTGGAAATAATGAGGAAAGCTACAAGTCACTAAGGCATGGAATCTTGCCCAAGTAAAGCTAAAAAATTCCTTTTCCATCGTTCTAACTCTGTTTTCTTCATCAATTCTGAGCTTCTTCTCAATCAATAGCTTGATTTTCAGAACCAGGATTTTGGCTTTGGCTTCGAACTTGGCCAATTTGAGAGCATTTCTTTTCATGTGATTTTTAAACCTTCTTCGAAGCCTCTTAGAAACGTCAGTGGGCATTTCGAAGGAACGCCCTTTCAGGTTTTCCACCTTTTTATGAAGTTTGGAGATCTGATCATGAAGCACTTGATAATCATGAAGGTCTTGATTAAACCCAAACGAAGTAGTGTTATTCTTCATCCACATTCGAAGCAGAGGAAGCTGACTCAGAAAAGAGTGAAAGAAAGGGCTAACTTGAATACTACATTGGAGAGTTTCACAAGCCCATAAAAAGTTCTTAAAAGGTATATCCTCTTCAAGAATGCCTACATCCAAAAATGCAAAAGCAGCCAATAATTCTTTGGCTTTGAGGGAATCAGAATGGGGATAAAGAGAATAAGAAAGGTTAGCATGATAAGGAGTAGGGTCAAACTTGATATTCTTTAGCTCTTCGAACCAATCCATATTCTCAGGAAGGTCTCGAAGGGAAAGATTGGCAGAGTCAATGAAGTCTCCTTCGAAATGAGGCCTTCGAACCTCATGCAACCAGTATATAAATTGAGTACTGGCCTTCTGCTTAAGCTCTCCATACCCAGCAAAGCCTGACTTTTCATCTTCATGGACTTCAAAGAAGCCAGGAGTTAAACAAGTGGTAAATGAGGTCAAAGCAAACATTATGTTGGGATCTCATCCGATGAAATGGGATAAATATTTGCTCATAGCTAATGAGCGATAGTGGCTCCAGCCTTTATAGCCAGCAGGGTCATCCATTCTTACCACCACTATCTCAGATGGTAAACCCCATAGAAAGGGTTTATGAGCAGGAGGAGATGGAGGATTCCATGGGTCAATGGGCTCAGAAGTTTCTACTTGAGCCACTGTATAAGATCGATCCCTTCGAATCTCACCAACAATTGGCGTCACAATGTTTCTAGTGTCAGCAGAAATTGGGTCATTAAGAATCAAGTTTTCGAAGGCATTTTGAGTGCTAGAAATATCAGCCATGGTTGAATTCAGATGAAGATCGGTTTACAAAGAAAATTGGTAATTGATTTTTACCAGTGATTAAGTCTTTTTTATAAGCAGAATTTTTAGTTTAAAACGATTCAAATTCAGGCAAAATGGAGAACGTGGGTGTTAACTGCCCATTATCCATGAATCTCTCATAAGAACGAAGAGATTTATTGATAACTGCATCGTGGGATGTGATTAGAACTGCCTATAACTTCTGCTTTGGAAGCTTATAGGAATTCGAAGCGGTAAAAGGCACATTAACACTTATTCAAATCCTTTGAACAAAGATGTTAATGTGGGGGGTATGTTTACATATAAAATTAACCAATCCAATGATTAATTGACACGTAATCAAAAGTGTCAAACGTTGGCAATTACTCGTCAATGAAGATACACTGGATTAATAAGATAAAATGCACCGAATACGATGTCGTATTGCTTCTCAATTTAGAAAGGTAGTTATTGGCAGTAACAAGCCATTACTAAAATAAAGATTGGCCTCGAAGCCATGATATCAACTGCTGAACGCACAAGCTCCACGTGTAAACTTGAGAAACAAGGCGATTGACAGTTAGAACACGTGGAATACTTCTGGGAAGCAATTATTTCCCTAAACACATTATCATTTGAGTTTGTTAAGCCAACGTGCAGATTTAAAGCTTCTAGAAGAAGGGAGAATTCAAATTCAGACGTGGAGGAAGAATAACTGCCAACTATCAGAGTGGAAGTTGGAGTTCGAAGCAAGCTAGATTCAAATTCATGGAGCGGGAAGTTCAAACTACAAGCAACGTCTATAAATAGAAGAAATTGAAGAGTGAAAACCCCCGAAAAAATCTTCAACAAACAGCTATCAAAAAAACTGATGCTTGGTTTGTTCATTGGCAAAGTAGTTTAGGATTTCGAACTCAGTTCGAATTAGTTTAGGGTTTCGAACGCAGTTCGAAGTAGATTAGGAAGTAGATTAGGATTTCTCTCGATTGTTCTTGTAACAATCACCCCTATCTCGGTTGTTCTTGTAACAATCACCTGTTCGAAATTTTGTTGCTCTGTATTTGAAGTTGGAGACAATTTCGAAGTAAGTTTGTCTTTGATTCATTAATCGAAGTGTCTTGTTTCTTTATTGTTCTTTGATTTCCTAAGTTTATTGGTTTTCATTACTTCACTTATTAAGAAAAATCCTCTTAATTGAGGTAATTGAATCAACAAAACACAATCGCCTGATTAGGTTTGGTTTTCCAAAGTTAATCTGAGGGAGGAGATTGAAACTCTCTCTGGCACGCTCGCACACAATTATTTTTCATTGCAAAGAAGTAAAAAGAACCAAACACTAACTACGTATAGTAAACTCTCATTAAAAAAAAGTAGAAATCATTAACAAAAATCAACCTCAGCTATCAATATGTTCTTCCCTATATGCCCTTCCTTTTAATAACTACGTTTACAACACATAGTGAACTTTTATTTAAAACCGACTTCAGCTATCAATATTTTCACCCCTATCTACCCTTCCTTTACTGATTTTTCACTTAATAATACCTTCACACTTCCTCTTGTGTTCAAACCTTCTCCCCTAGTATTTTGATTCACTGTGTTTTGTTTGTGTAGGCTAGATGAGATGGTAATTCAGGTCTCCCTGCATTTTGATCCGTTGCATCATTTAGGTTTACTTGTTCCAGCATTGCGTAATGATTAATAAAATTTTCTCAATATTCTCCCAAAAAAAAATCTCTATTAAATTTCAACATTTATTGTTAAAATGTTGGGATAAGGACTTCTAGCAAAATAATTAATCCCAAATTTTTTTCCCTTATTAAAAAAATCTCATTTGTTAGGTTTGCGTCGATTTTTATGAATTACAACATATCGATGAGAGAAATCTAAAAAATAGAGAATTATGATCAAAATCTTAAGAAGGTTCACTAAAAACAAAATAAAATCCAAATTAGATAGACTTTTTGGATGATTTTTTTCTTTATTCAAAGTAAATTTTAGTTTCATTGGTAATTTTTTACTTTTTATATTTCTCTCGTCGAGACGAACCAATAATGGACGCAAAAATTTGACAAAAAAAATGCCATTTTTTTTAAAATAAGGACAATATAATCTACCTTAATTATTTAGCTAAAATATCCCTTAATACCTTTACACATAACATTAATAACCCTAAACCAAACCTCAATTTCACATCATCCGATTAGGCTGATGTGATATTTCCTTCAAGTCAGTTCACAATTTCGAAGTTGTGAAACCATCATAATCAAGTTTGAGTTCAAAGTAGGGGTTCACGTCGGTCTGGCAATCCACCCAGCCCAGTTTGTTTTTTTAGGGCTTGGGACAAATACTCAAAAGCCCATAGGGCCTAGCTAGGCTGAGATTTTAAGCTTATTTACTAAATGGGCTAGGTTTGAAAAAAAATTCTGAAGCCCGGCCTAGCCTAATATAAATAATATTTTAATTTAATACTATATATATAGAGATTGATGGATGTTGGAAAGTCTATCTTTTTGAATATTTTAATTGCACTTTAATTTATCAGTCTAGTTTTGATATTTTTGTAAGAACTTAGAATTATAAATATATTATTACGGTTGTGAATTGTAATTGTAATCGTTATGATTGATTAATTTATATTTGTAATACTATACTTCAGAAAAACAAATGGGCTTCTTGGATTGATTTGGGAAACTAAAATTTTATTTGGGTTGGGCTTGGGCAAATTAAATGAAGCCCAACTATAAATGGAGCAGGCTTGGGAATGCACAAATCTCGTTATCATATTGTATAAGCCCGGTCCAAACCCGGCCCGACCCGAACCAGGCCCAACCCGGTGTATGTGCACCCCTAGTTCAAAGTAAGCCTTGAATCGACCTTCACACAAGCCAGCGTTTGATCTGATGGTTGGCCTGAAGGACGACACAAAACGGAAAATGGGAATCATATTGAAATTCATCCTAGGGTTTTATACAAACAGAATTTAGTAAGGCTATGATAGGACTTTTAAAAGTTGGGCCAGAGAATAATGGGGGTTTATTGACAGCAGTGCCCGCGTAATCATCGGAAGAAACTGGGTTTAGGTTGGTGGCCGAGGGACAATGGTTGGTGTTAGTAGTAAACGGGTGATCAAGGTCTTCGATAGAGAAATTTTGGACTATAAAACTGGTTCGTGTTGACTATTATCGTGCTGATTAGGTAGGCCAGTAGGCAAGCCACTTTAGTCTGCAAGCGTTAACCTTGTGCAGCTACATAGTACCCCTTGACCCCACGTGACCACGTCACAGCTCCACCTAAGCGACCGTTAACCCTATCAGCTTTTTCCGTCGCTAAATTGATAGCCAGGGTGCAATTGAGAAAAGGTCAAATGTGAGAACAAACTTGATGGTCAAATTATTACAATACAACGATTTCGAAGCCTGCTATATTTTATGGGGACCAAAAATATAGACAGGCCTTGACTGAAATTTTCGACGAGAATTGGTCTTTACGAATACCAAAAGCAGAAGAATACAAAATACGTGCACACACAAAAGGAACAAAATCATGACGACGCACAAGTGTGCCGTAAAATTCAGACTAGCATAGTTGAAAAGCAAATCGATACCATGTAAGACGACTTACATGAGAAGACCAACTGGTGCCATAGACAAACTAATAGGCTACTACTAAAAAAAAATCTGATATTGGGCAAACAAGTGATGATCTATCACAGGTTTGCCTAGAAGCCGTGATTTGTTTAGACTCCAAAATTGTCAATGCAGCAACGGTGTGTGGCCCATAAACATGTAATGGTCTGCTAGAATAGTCAAAACACGGACCAAAAGGAATACCTTCAAGAGGCCTTGCCGTCATCTTTGTCAAGTGTGGGATCAAATGCAGGTTTCTTCTTTGGACTTGATTCTGCTGTACCTGAGCTCATCACCACACGCTTGACTCCTCTCCCCACCACACCAAGATGTGTTACTCCAGCAGCAGCACCATTTGTGTGAGCAGTGGAAACAGTAGGAGAGTCAAGATTTCCACTACCGCCAGCAGTGCCCAGCTGTGAAGAGCACATAACCGAAGGAGGAGCATTCTTGTCGATTCCTCTTGCCTTGGCGGAGACCATCTCAAGGATGTCTGAAAGGATTGATGTTGGGTTAGAGACCAACTGCTGGAGATCTTCAAGCTGCAGTCGAAAGAAACAAACATAATCAGATGAAACGCTTTGAGTTACTTGTCCTAACCTATATTCACAGAATGCAAATGAGGAACGAGAATGGGAATGCAGTACGACACATCCATAAATTGTTGTAAGGTGAGGGTAGGCTACTATTGATTGATTATACTACTACAACTTTTTTGTGGAGTGCGGTATGACGCATCCATAAATTGTGGTAAGGTGGGGGTAGGCTACTATTGATTGATTATACCAATACAACCTTTTTTTTCTTTTGGGAGATCAGCATCTAACGAACAAAGTACTGTCTGCATAATTATTCATGTAAAGGATATTTGGAGCATTCCTATTATTTTCATTTGCCTACTAAAGCTTCACTCTCCAAATTTTGAGTTCAGTATGTTCTGTTTTTCTCTTGTAGGGAGAATACTAAGAAAATAAATGGGTAAATTTCACTAACCTCCCCTGAGATTTCAGGAAAAAACAGCCACCTCCCTTGAGGTTGTTGAAATGTCACTGCCCTCCTTTATCTGACAATGTCTAAATACCCCCTCCTGTCATCTTGCCGTCCAAAACTTTAACAGAATCAGCTAATTTCAAATATCTAATTATTCGGATACCAAATTTACCCCTACTTCATCAGTTCCTTTCCTCCACCTTTCTCCTTCCTCCTTTTCCCCTCTCCAATTTTCTCATTGCCTTCCTTTTTCTTTCGCCTCATTTCTAAGCCTGCAAAGCTGCAATTTTATTTTTCCCAATATATTCGTGTACATGGATTTATATATGTATACATCAAGCCTCATCTCCAACTAAACTCATTTTTTTCCAACTCATTGAGAAAAACCCTACTTTTCCAAACTCATTCAACAGGTGAAATCTAGAAATGAAAACCAAATCTCAAAGAATTCTGAGAGGTAATCTTTCGATTTACCCAAAGAAAAAGAATTCTGGGAGGCTGGCTTCCCTAGCTCCGCAAACCAAAATCAGTACCAAAACAAACCAACAAAAATCAAATTCAACACTAATTCCACTTTGTTTATTGAAATACGGAAATAGAAATGTAAGCACATACAATCAGACTCCGAATAGCTGAAAGGAAGGGGGGAAACAGAGAGCATAAAATAGAAACACATTACTTAAAGTGTGCAATCCTCTGATTAGCAATCAACCGCTATTTCTGAAATAAAAAACACTGCCGAAAAAAAAGAAACTAAAAAGCAGTACAGAAGTGCCAACAAAGATTAATTCCTAGGAACCGTCCCAAAGGCCACCCATGCACTGCGAATTTTTCGTTGGGTTTCATAGTAATTTAACAATCAAACCTTGTTAACCCCATCACAAGAGCATCAATGGAAGATGGGAAAAATTGGGCCGATCAAATACCCGACCCAAAAAGCTCTACCAACAATCGTCCATGAGTACCCAACTGGCATCAAAATTAGAAGGAATCTCGAACCAATCACCAATGCTAAGTAGATCGATGTAGCCGTGAAATCGGAAATTCCAGAGTCGAAGTAGTGTTTATGTACAGTGTACATGTATGTATTGATCTACATACATATGTGGAGAGAGAGAGAGAGAGAGAAAGAGAGAGAGAGACGCATCAATGTCGGCCAAGTGATCTGGTGTTCAAGCGGTGTCAGTGTTCAAGGTGGGTTGAAAATGGGTTATTGAGGATCTTTTGGTCTTTCGAAGAGTACATTTAACGCCGTTTGTGGGTTAGTAAACAGAAGGGGGCATTCAAACATTGTAAGATAAAGTAAGGGAGGGCAGTGACATTTCAGAAACCTCAGAGGAGCTGGCTGCTTTTGTCAGAAACCTCAGGGGAGTTTAGTGAAATTTACACAAAATATAGGAAACTTTGGATCGCTAAATTCAGAGTCTTGCAACTTAGGTGTAATATAAAATTTGGGGCACTTTGGATAGCATTCACCATTTTAGAACGAAAGGTGTAAAATATTTTGGAATGTGCATTACAAAGGTCATTTGCTGGGGTTTTAGCATTTTCTGTAACACAGGTCCATTATCTAACGTAAACTTCAGGAAAACTTGCCTTCTTTTCTAGCTCACCAGAAAGGCCAGTCAGTGTTGCAATTTCTGCCTCTTTATCCCCAACAGAATCAGCTGATATCCCGGTTGATTCTGATAAACTTATTAATTCATTCCTCAGCCGGTGCACCTTTCTATTGCAAATTGTTATAGCCTTTTGGCAATAAGGAATGGCTTCCTCGGCTTTTGACCCAATCTCCAAACACAGACATATCCTGAAATTTCTGGATTCCTTGGTCAAAGAAATGAACAAGCCACGCAATATAAAATGATGGCAGAATGGTGAAACACTTGATAAAAATCTACTCCATGAACCATCATCCCACAAAAAAAAAACACATATAATCGCTATAATTATCCTCTTAAGAGTTTTAAACCTTAAATACTGTTTGATGCACACGTGATGCGTGTGCAATTTTGAGAAATACATCATCACAGGCTTAAAAACAAAACCAATAGAAGGAAAACAAAAGCGAACAAAAGAACAGAAAACCCAATTGCAGACATATAGACACAAATTTTACTACAAAAAAAAAAACCCCAACGCAATCTCTATTTGGAGGTCGAGAGTTCCAAAACTAACAATGAGGAGAAGAGCCTTGTAGTAGTCAAGGGCATAATGGCAAACCCACCCTCCATAGCTTTCAGATGTGAGAAGAAGTACATATCGTGTATGGGTTTTTAATGTAAAAATGGAGCTGGTGACTGCTACAGAGAAAAGTGGGGATGACATTGGGATAAGTGCCGGGTTTGTCCTCAACAATCCAGTTAAGTCACGTCAGTTGTAGTGTGAGAGCAGTGATAATTTATGGGTATTTTTTTAGATCCAAAAATATGAGCCAGCTTCAAAATCTGTCCGCACCAAATGGTGCTCTCCCTTTACAAAATAGAATAGATAATAAAAAGGATACAGTTCAGCTATATGTCGACTATCTGGTTCAACTAGCCGTTCCAAAATATCTAGTGCTTTGAGGTAATCACTGAGGGAAGTTTCAATATCTTCTGCACAGAGCAAAAAAAAAAAGAAGGATGTATTATAGACATAAGAGGCTGAGTAAAGAGAATTTATGCACCACAAATATTCAGTAGTCTCTACTATTGACCATTAAAATACAGAGACGAAATACCTCTTTCAAGAGCAACTTCCGCCAAAGCTGACAATATGTCCACTTTCTCTATTGTATCGCCAGAGTGTTTCTCCACAATTGCCCTTGCAAGATCAAGCATTTTCCATGCTAAATCCAGATCAGACTCTTCCTCATCTGCGTCAGCCATGTCCTCATCATCACTTTCCTCATCTTCCTCCGGATCTTTCCCACCAGAAACTAAATATCAAGAAACAGACAGCTACAGTGTGAGGAACAGAGCTTTTTGAATAAAGCACGACATACAATAGACCTACATTACCCTATCAGGGTATAATTTAAGTTTTGAAGGGTCAGATGTTGGTGCATGTCATAATCACAATCTGAGATAGTAACCAATGACTATTTTCTTTACTGCCTACTAGGCAGAGAGAATTAGCAGACTTGAAATTATAGAAAGATAGCAAGTGTGTGCTACGACAGAACACCACTAGCAAGCCAATTGATTTATGACTGG
Organism: Vaccinium macrocarpon; assembly: GCA_022606695.1. Lineage (NCBI taxonomy): Eukaryota > Viridiplantae > Streptophyta > Magnoliopsida > Ericales > Ericaceae > Vaccinium > Vaccinium macrocarpon. Next base: position 21,284,272 of record CM040181.1, on the reverse strand, counting down.
ACCGAAAATCACATTTTATAAATAATAAATAGTTTTAATGACTATATCAACATAGTTAGGTAGTGACAAAAGAACCAAATGAGGCAAACATGAGGCATTCTGAAGACTCCACCCTTTCCAATTTCCAGCAACAATATCACAAGCAAACAAACATGAAAGATGCACCTCCTAACCAATCGGGACTTGGAAAATTGAATTTACTTTAAAAATATATCAAGTCAAGAGGATAGACAAATAATCAACATAATGTACATTCATTTGCTGGTTTCGGAAAAGACGGAGATGGAGGCAAAATGGTTACAGTCCAAAATCCAAACAAGCTGTGACTTCTACAGCATTACGCTTTGAAGAAATAATACAGTTGCATATCCTCATGGGTCATGTAAGGATGAAAAAAATAACCAGCCAGGTTTTGCATTCCTTAGCTTGGTGCAAAAGGCTTCTCACGGGTCAAACTCAGTTAGAAACAAAGAAAAATAATTATGCTACTTCTGATATCACAGCAGGACAAGAAAGTGAACGAAAACTTCTGTAGTACCCTAACTGATACAAGGAAGATGAGGTACTAGTTTCTTTGGCTAATATAAGTTGCCGCCAAAACAGCACGGCCCACTTATAAACTGTACATCAGACTTTACCTTCATATGGCGGCTCTGAAGTTCTTTGGCATTAACATAACAAGCATCATATTCAGACCCTAAATCATTGAACAGAACAACACAACAATAACATAACCCATTTACTCCCCAATAATTGGGGGTATGGGCGAGGGATGGATAGGGAAACAGACCTAACATTTGGCAATAAATGCACAAAGTGGCTGCTCCCAAAATAGGACTGCTCAAATAAACTTAATTGCTCCTAATCATTGAACAGAAGGACTGCTCAAATAAACTTAATTGCTCCTGCCTCTTGGTTAAATTCGATTCCGTGCTGAACGATCTATATTGTTCTAGAATAAAGTAATAGAAGCGGTGGAATCATCTGAAACTAGAGAGTTGGCTTATTCTTTTATGCCTATAATTTTGGCTTATTCGGTGAAATCGTGCTGAACGATCTATCATTTTGGCTTATTCTTTTATGCCTATAAATATGTTACTTGTAAATCTTAGAAAAGTGCAGCAAAAATGTAGAGAGTTGTGAGGGAGAGAGAAACTATTGGGGTTCCTATATAGATTTTTGTGTGAGAAAAACCTCTGTAATCTCCGCTCATATTGAAATCCGCTGCCCATGGAGTAAGTGATTTGCGGAACCGCGTAAAATTTGTGGTCTCTGTGTTTGGGGGTGTGAGTGTGTGTATATTTCTAGGTGTCCCTGGGCACAACAAACAACAAAGCGTACCTGTCGCAAGAGTTATTCTATTCTCTACAACATTAACTTCAGACATCGAAATATGTCATTACAGTCAGATACAATTTACAAGAAAATGACTGACTTTAAGTTTTCAGCAGGCGGTCAACAGTCTCCAAATCCATGAACAAATTGTTAAAGGCCAAACAATGGCAAGAGAGTAGCATGCCATGAACTTCAACTTGTACCACTCTAGTACAGCCACCGTCCCAATAGATACCACTTTGTAATCTATAGATTCTATACAGTAAGAACTTGTGCTACACAGAGGTACTCCTGTGAAAGGCAGCTATTAACTAAGAAGGATCAGCAAAGAAAGTAGAGAAAGAGAACCCACATTGGCATAATGGCATTATTACCCTTGTTTTATTCAAGAATTTAGATACGAAAAATGACCAAACTGCCCGAGACACAGAGTCACTGTTTCATGTACCCAAATAGATTTTTTGAGCAGTGTCAAACTTGTGGCATCCTAGTCTGTGGATGAAACTCGAAGAAGTATTACTGAGGGATTAGAAACTTGTAGAGAAGGATTGGGATCAGTATGAGTAAAATGAATTACATGGAATGTGTTTAGTGGTCAAGAAAGTTCGAGTGTTGGCAAAGTGATCCTCCAAAATCAGAAATTACCAAGAAGCAAGCATTTTGATTACATTGGCTCAATTATTAGTATAGATGGAGAGATTGCGGAAGATGCAACATATAGAGAGAAAACCTTTTTTTAGGAGACCCTCATAGATTGGAACACCTAGATAGAGTACAAGTTGGATGTTAAAGTGTCGGAGTGTTTTGAGGCTGTAATGCATGCCACCGCAAGACACTCGCAAAGTTGAAGGGAAACTTCTACCATATTGCTTTACAACCAGCCATGCATACGGTAGAGTGCGGGCTATCAAGAAACAACATGCTTGAGCTTAACTGAAATTAGAATATTTGATATGGATGTATAGTAAGACTTAGGGAGAATAAGAAACAAAAAAACTTGACATAATGGCAGGGTAGCACCGCACAAGATAAGATGAAAGCTCAAATAATAAAATATTAAGGTCTTTTGGACATGTCTATCGTCAATCATAGATCAATTGATGCGATATACGACAAACGATATGCTTACTATACTGGTAGCAATCAGGGGAGGGAGGGGCATAATTAAGGTACTTTGACATATTTATCATGTACGGTACTGTACATCAGTCGATGCTGTGTTAGGAGAAGTGAAGAATCGATATGGTTACTATACATAGTAGCACTCAGGGAAGGGGCAAACCAAAATTGAGTTTAGAGGCGATAGTTTGAAAGGGTCCAGGTTATTAACATCTTATGTGAGTCTGATTTAAGGCTAGGTTTTGTTTGGTTCGTTTGGTTAAGGGGGAACCTTTTCAAAGAGCCAGCCTCAAGGAGTGTCAGTGAAATTTTCCATTGGTGGAACAAGCACTACAAAATATTTTTCTTCACCTACATTAAACTTTATCACAGGATTCAAGAAAATATGTTGCATAGCAAGCTCCCTCAACATCAAAAAGTGTTCATCGTAGGATTTTATAGCATTTCCAAATAGGAATACAGGATTCAAGCGAATAGATGGACTGCATGTCCAACTGTCCATTACCAAGATGGGACCTGGCACTGCATGTCCTGTGTCATATATCACAACCATAAAAATAGGAAAAAAGGATTCAAGATGAACTTTCAAAGTTTATATTAATGTCAAAAATATTCCGTCTTGCCATCAAGAAGCATTACAAAAACCCAACATAACACAAAATATCATTAACAGGGAGACTAACCATCATCAGGTGCCCCTTCCTGTGGCTGTGAAGTCTCATCTACCTTAGCGTTACTAGAAACAGAAGCTGCAGATGATTCACTGTTTATTGCATCCTTAACAGAACCATCTTTATTGGAGATTTGTTCAAATTCACCCTCTTTCTTTGGCACCGTACCCAATGGATCAGCCTCATCTTGAGCTTTGTACAGCAGTGCACATCCATACTTATAGTATGCATTAACACATTCAGGAGAAAGTTCACCGTAATGAACAACCCTGGTCATGGAGGAACAAGTAAATTACCAACTTCAATGAGACACAATCGCGAATACAGTTACTATGAGTCAAAGGGAGGACAAAAGAAAACGCAGAAGCTTTCCATTATTCTAAAGGAACAAGGTAGGAAAACAGTGATGCCAACAAGTAAATATATTATTGTAGACATTGCAAACACTAGATTCAAGAATTGCTCCTCATCACTTAGCAGTTTTCACAGTGTAAAGCTGAGCCCTTGACATGAATGGATGGAGATTCTGAATGAACAAAAAGACAAATAAGCAAATGAGGCATGCTAACTGCTAAGCTAGCAAACTGATTTATTTACGTTGGCATTTCTGTTGTAACTAGTGCTGCGCGGTAAATGCAAGCTAGGGCCCAATGCAGAGACATAGAAGTGCTGGGTGAAATTGGGAAAATATGAACTTCCGTAGTTTTTTAGCAGCAAAAATTGGAAGAATTTTTGTATAATAACGTTTGTTTTTTTGTTGTGCTCCTAACAATGATACCAATTTAAGATAGTTTAAGTTAGTGAACAATTAACTACATGACGAATTACGGATGCATAAAACAAGTGTACATTAATGCTAAATTGTTGCCAGGTTTAAGTGTTTCTTATTCATATCAGCCCATGCTATTACCATTAGACAACCATAAACCAATGAAAAAATCACTCATATTGAATTTCATTAGCCTGTTGTTCTGAATTGTATGATTAGAAGCCAATGAAGAAAGCAATAAAAAACAATATTACATCTCCAAATGAAGGCATGAAAGTACAAGAACTCAATATCCTCAAAAGATCATTTAACGATCTCCATGTAAAAGTCTCCGCATAAGCGAGCCAAATGCATATTTCAACTCTTAGAATTTAAACTACGGTGAAGCATTAAGGGCACGACAATAGGTCAATAAACAACTTAAATGCTCCTTTTTAGGAAGAAACATTGTGGATGGAATAAACGACAAATAAATGAAAAGGTGTCAACATTAGGTGGAGATGGAAATGATTTTATTAAAGAAAATGAAATTTTTGTTGTTTGACCAGAACAAATTTTGATATTAATTTTTAGAGAGGTCCAAAATCAGATTTTTAATTTTTTTTAAAATTACCGCATTTGGACACCCCCTAATATCCTTTGATTATCTTGCTGAATTTCAATTACTTAACAAAAGAATGACTTTCGTATCAATTCAAAGCGCACTCCTTTCCTATCAGATTTTTATCTAGCTTTGCCAAATTACAAAAAAAATGCCCTTTGTTTTCCGGAATTATAGGAACTCTTAAACTCATATGATGGAGAAGGATAGAGCATCTCCAATCTTGAGACCCATACCCAAAATTGGGGTAAAAACATCAAAAATCCATGTCCAATTTTTACCGAAACCCTTACAAATTTTTGGGTTTTACCCATTTCTTTCCCCATTTTGGGGACACCCCAAACCTTTACCCATTTTTCCTGGATCTACCTTGCTTCACCGGAGCTCCGCCGGACATCTCAATAGGATGCCGGAGCTTCACCGGTTGTCTTGGAATGATGAGTGTTTTGAAAGACCTTTCAATTTGAAGCTGGAGCTTCTTCGGATCTACTGTAGGGTCAACGGACATTCGCTGAAGCTTCTAGAGGATCACCAGAGCTTCACCGGAGTTGAATCTATCCTCTACTTATTTACATATATGCCATTCCTAATTTTTTTTAAAATGAATTTATGGTGAAAATGGGGTTTTCCATTGGAGATCACTCTACAGAGATTGTAGATTTAGACAATTTTTACTCAAAATTTGGGTATAATAAAAAAAAAAAAGGGTGAGGACGGGAGATGCTGGTCACGACAATAGGTCAAAACTACTTAAATCCTCCTTAAAATGACAACTAGTTGTAGTCCTGCTGCCACAGCTACAGATTTTACCAAAGTTTGTGAGTCTCTAAATTGCATTTTAAAAATTAAAAAAAGATGCTATAAGGCCTAAATCACTGTTCAAGGCACTCAGGTCATTATACCCATACAAAACACATCAACATTACATCCGCGTTAGGGTTTTGATTCCAAACAATCACTGGAGATCATCGCCACCAATCTCAACAAAAATCGTCAAGCAACCAAATACAATTTGAGAAGGGCCGATAAAACCTAACCTGATTTCTAGGGCACGGCTGTAGGATTCAGTAGCTTCAGCATAGTCCTGCTCTTTGGCGGCCTTCGATCCTCTCTCCATCAATTCATCCGCATACTCCAGCGATTTTTCACGCTGCCCATCAGAGGTAACAGCAGAAATCTCGACGCTGTTGTTGTTGCAAGAAGACTCTGTGCCTTCCACTGTGTTCGACGCAATCGTTGCTTCGACAGAAGCCTGTGCTTGTTCGACATTTTTTGGTGGGGTTTCTGACTTCTGAGCTTCGTCAGCCATTCACTATGTCGATTCGAACGGAAATGGAAACGTAAACAACACTCGCCAAGGGTTGTAAACTTTAGTTTGAAGATGGTATTCTCTGCTCTTCAAAACCCTTTCTGGCGCTGACGGAGAGAATTCATTGCCTCCGTTTTATGTTTAATTAGACTTGAACTCCTAATGTACTGCCTAATTTTCACTTTGACCCTTCAAATTGAGAACTTTTTAGTAGTACGAGCCTGCAGGTTGGGCGGATTCGGTTGGGTTTGTGCGGGTTAATGTAGGTTATACGTTGAATATGGAACAAATTAAACCCAACCCAACCCTTTTTTTTTCTTATGCGCTGTTAACTTCCTTTGCAAAAATAAAATAAAATTGCCCAACTAAAAGTAAATCCAATGCAAAATGGCTACCGCCATTGCTATATTTTGGCACAAAAAGTGATTTTTGGTGTCAAAATAAAACTCAGCCTCCAGTTGACCAAACATTTTCAAATTTAACTAACTTTCCCTCCACCTCACTTTTTCCTACTTTTTAAATCTCAATTCAACTATTTACGTTATTTTCAACCACGCGTTGTGATCTATTTTTAATCTCTGTTCCCATGTATTCACCCTCGTTCTACCTAATTTTTTCCGTACTCCTTAAATAAATTACTTCAAAAAAATGAATAGTCACCCTTAACAAATTGCAAATTGTACCTCAATACTTCCAAAAAAAAAGTAAATTAATTGATCAACTTTGACCGATGTTTATTACTTCAAATAAATAAATATATGCCCGTTGGGAAAATAACATGTTGGGAGTTTTCAAAAGCATCACTATTCCTCCCTTCTCTCTCAAAAAGCAATCATCTGCCTCATCCATTGTCTCATTAACCAAATTTGCCACCGATCGACAAAACCCCTCTCCTCAACCAGATCTTCGCCGCCATTCAACCTCAAGTGTGTCGCTCTCTATACGTAGCAGCAACTCATCTCTCTCGTCTCTATGCATCTCTATTTATACATCTATCTTCAAATTCCAACGACGTTCCGATCTTTTTCAGGTAGCCTCCGGTAGAATAACTTCTATGGCAGTTGGGATTTTGATGATGTGGCAAGGATGGGTTCTATATTTGGCACCAAGTATAGAACTCATGCATTATCCATCTGGTTTTGGCTATGCATTGGATCAATTAGTTGCAAAATCTGGTTCTATTATTGCTATAGAATTGCTTTTCCACTTTGCAAGTAAAAACTTGAAATTGATTAAAAATATGCATCAAAACACTACACATACACTTAGAGAATGTAGAAAAGAACTCATACCTAGTAGATCTAAACCTTCTCCAAGCTTTGAGCTCAAAACCCTAGTTTTCTTTAACCATGAAACCCGCCAAAATCAACCCTCCCGAGCTTCCTCAAAAACCTAGTTTTCTTTAACCTTGAAACCCGTCAAAACCACCCCCCCGAGCTTCCTCGCGCATAATCCAAGCTCCAATGGCCAATATATGTAGTATAGATGACAGATCTATAGTGTATTTGTGTGGGGGTAGAACATGGTGGGTAATTTGGGGAGAGAGTGTAAAGAAATCAAGAGAGAGGGAGCAATCAACTGTAAGGAGGAGAGGGGAAGTGATTTCTCTCTCTTCCTCATCCAATCTATAGTGCAATAACACCTCACACCCCTCAAGTTCAAACGTGTTACATTTTAACCTAAGATCCAAAATAGCTTCTACATTAACCCACTCTCCAACTCTCAAATGTATTTCCATCAAATCACCAATTAAATTCAAAAAAAAATTATGTGAAATTCCAGGTTTTTACAAATTACAATGTGCTATCAACAAGTCCAATTCAAGTGACTTTCTCACATTAACCGACAATCCAATTCTCATATCTAATTTCATAACTCCCCAATTAAATTAAAAAAGTTTTTCGTAAAATTCCAGGTCGTTACAATTCTAATTTTGGAAAAAAAAATTGTTGGCCTTGGGGCAGCATATGACCTCATATTTCTATGGGGTCCAGTATAAAGCGTATGAATCTCACAACAATGTCTAGTAGATAAGGCTTCTAAGTTCTCTAATGGATTTTATCAAAATTTGATCAAATCAAGCCGTTGATTTTATCCATTGGTGAGGAAAGTTGATAAAATCTGAGAATTTTTGAGATTTTTGATAAAATCCATTGGAGAAACAAGGCCTAATAATTACTCCCAATTTCGTAAGCCCATTTTGAGTCAATAGAAGATGATACTATGTATACAAAGAATAATAATAAAATATTTCCTATTTATTTGGGGACAACTTGATGTCAGGCTAGGCTACATACACATCTATTAATTTTAATTTTGGGGTCCTAAAGTAATGAGTGGACAAATTCTCCGGTGGCCCCAAGATTTAGAATGTTAGCACCTACATGGGATTTGAATAATAAAGATAGTATTTGCAACTACACCAATCACATCACATATTTTTTGACAACACATTTTCTTAAACATTATATAAATGTTTTGGAAAATATATGTAATTCAACAACATAATTATTGTTGTTCCATCCAGTTATTTATATATTTTTTGTATGAAAGTTAGATTTAGTTTAACTTTAGAAAAATGAGAAATGTTACAAACACGCCCGCCACCACACCCATGATACATGCATGTGGGCTATTTGTGGGCACTGTATCCTATTCCTAGCCTTATGTGAAGAGGCCTATACAAATGTGATAGAGATATAGTTGGGGGAATGTACCTTGCAGTGCTGTTAGAAAAATATACTCATTAATTACTTCGTCCGTCCCACATTGATGGTCCTTATTTCTATTCGGGGCACTTAAATAATCATAATTTTACTCACTTAGAATTAGAGAATCACCCTGAGTGTTTTTAGTAATTATGTTTCCATCCCGAGATTCAAATAAATCCTAAATTGCCCTTTAACAGAAAATCGGTTTGAGGACTAAATTAAATGTTGCTAATAGTAGGAGGTATACAGGACCAATTTCAAATTTAGGAAGTCCTGGATTGCAATTAACAGAATTGGGGACAAAACCCAATCCCTTAATTCCTGCCATTATCTTCATCCCTTTTCTTGCCATTATCTTCATCCCTTTTAATAAACCAATCCCTAAATTTACACTTCCTATATTGGTAAATAAAAGGATTGAAAACCACCGATTTCCAAATCAAAAAAATAGAAGCAATTCTCTATCTCTGCATCGAGATGGTAACCCGAGGCACAACGGCGATGGAAGGACACCGCCACCACCACAATCAGCCATCGTCCGCCTTCAACTCCGGGGAGGATGACAGATTCGTCTCTCTCTCTCTCTCTCTCTCTCTCTCTCTCTCTCTCTCTCTCTCTCTCTCTCTGGCAACACCTCCTTGAAACTTCGCACCTCGACAATTTGAAATCAGGTTGAATATCAAAAAAATGGGCACAAGAAACACATACCTCCCTTCTCTTAACTTTTGTTAGAAAAGTGACGCAAAATAAGGATGTTATGCTACTCTCTCTCTCTCTCTCTCTCTCTCTCTATCCTCTTTTTATTTTAAATATTAAAATGTTTATAACTTTTATATTATATATTTAATTTTTACGAAATTTATATATAAAAAAACCTATTGGAAGAGATCTACAAAATGAGATCCATATTGAATGTCAAACTATGTAAAAATAAAATCTTATTTTTTCAATGTGAATTTTAATTATCATGTTACATAATTTATTTATTTTTCATTTCAATATGTAATTCAAAATTTTACGCAAAAATTATACGAAACATCATAAAATCTTCTTGTTTAATAATTTAGTTTTTTCCGAATACATTCTTAATTAAATGAACATGACAAATTTGCAAGTCCATTTTTCTACTTATTGGTAGCTTTATCTCAATAAAAATTTAAATTTTCAGTGCAAATTTTAATTACTGTCACTTTTTTTTTTGCCATTCGAAATACATCAGTAGAGTTACCTGTCAGATGTTAGTAAACCGTAAGGGTTGACCTGCTCTCCATAGAAGCCGAACTTAGAACCTCACCCTTATAGAAAGGGCTACACGACCAACTAGGCTAACTGCCCTGGTCTACTATCACGTTCAAAAATTGGAATTTAAATTTTAGATGAATTTATGAAAATGAAATGAAAAAAAAGTCATAAAAATTTGGAGGTTTAAAATTGTAAGTTACACATTGAGAAAATTAAATTATATAACATTATATTTCACATTTAAAAATTAAGATTTTATTTTTACATAATTTCACATTGAATATCGATCTCATTTTGTAGATCTTTTTGAGTAGATTTTAAATATATAAATTTCATTAAAAAATGAATACATAAACAAAAGTTATAAACATTTTAAGATTTAAACTAAAAAGCACGCTAGAGGTAACAAAGTAGTTTTAGCATGAAAGTTGACCCCGTTAGTTGCAAATTGACGGGAGGGGGAAATTTGGCATTTATTTTCAAAAGTATGGGAGGTCAGTGGAATTTCAGAAACACTAAGAGAGGTCCCTGTGTCAGAAACCTCAGGGGCGGTAAATGAAATTTACCAAAGATAAAAAATATAAACTGAAATTTTTAAGATCAAATTATGTCCAAGTCTGCCTTATCAATCATGTCGAAGTCCATCCCATTGTCAAAAAGGCCAATCAAATTCCTTGGCCTTGTCAGTCTTATCAATGTCCACCCTCTTGTCAAACGGCCGGTCAAATTCCTTAACCTTGTAAAAATTCACCTTTTTGGTCAACCATGTCACCTTAGTCTTGTATATCCTTGACTCATGGAAACAATTTCAATGCATCAAAGAACTCGTGTTTGGGTACATGGTCAGTTGGTCGCCAAAACCATCAGCAGAGCCAAGAAAGAAAATCAGAATTGAAGTTCATCAACTGCGGTGGCACGTCAACCCGAAATTGGGGGATGTCAGCCTAATGCCATTTACTGTGAGAGGTATGCACCCAAAGCCAGGACTGGGGCATTGGAACCAGAAATTCTGAAACCAATCGAAAACTCAAGTCTTGCTAAGCTCAAACCCAAACCTTGGCCAAAACGGAAAGACAGTAAAGCAAAAAGCCACCCCATTGAGCCTCCTTTTTAAAGAATGAATGTTATCGTTGTTGTCGTCAAGTGTCGATGCACGAGTCACATGCAATCGTCCTACGGGATAGTTTTAGAGCAATCGTCCTGCGAGACAGTTTTAGATCAATCGTCCTGCAGGATAGTTTTGAATCAATCGTCCTGAGGGACCAAACTTTTAAATCAATCATCCTGAAGGACCAAACTTTTTAAATCAATTGTCCTGAGGGACAACTTTTAATCAATAGTCCTGAAGGAAAAACTTTTTAAATCAATCGTCCTGAGGGACAAACTTTTGAGTCAATCGTCCTGAAGGACAACTTTTAAATCAATCGTCTTGCGGGTCAGGAAAACTTGTTGCATTTGTTTGCATATGCCCCCAAGAACTACGCCAGTTTGGTCCCTGTAATGGGGTACGAAGGCAGCTTGAGTAGCACGACCGTGATTTTAATCTTTTCCTTTACAGCTTGAGAAAGGCTCCAAGAATGAATTGGGATGTCTCTTGGAGTGGGTAGACCTTGTTACCCTACTAATGGGCATAGCACGTGCCTATGGCACTCACCACGAGAGGGTGAGTAGCTAGGCATCACGTACGGAAACCCTAGCCCTGTGCTGAGCTGTACTAACCATGAATAAGGTCAGAATAATTAAATAAATTAATACACCATGGTGCACTAGCACGGTATAAATCACAAGGGGATGCCCCTGCTATGGCCGAGCTAGGGGGCTACGTGTACAGCTTAAACAACATTCCAGAATACATAATTCAGCTCAGTATGATGAGCTGAGCTATGTCCGAGTTACTTCGAGCTACTTGAAAGCACGACACTGCAATGAATAAGGCAGTGATACATTCTAGAATATTCTACAGCAGCTCCTTATGAGATAAGGAGCCATCCCATAAATCAAGGGATTGATATGGAAGTCCTAATGTGATTAGGAATGAACCTCATATAGGAAAGAATCTTGTATAGAAAGAAGTACTATTGCAAGACGAGATCTTGCAGTATTTGGAAGCACGTGCCTAATATGAAAGTCCTATTAGGAGAGGGATTCCTAAAGAGAATAGGAAACAGGGGGCACGAGATGCCTAAGATGATGAACGTTAACACCTATAAATACAAGGCAATAACCATGACAAAAGGTACGCTGTAACACCTAGTTATACGCGTTGTGTTCTTGGCTTGATTAGTAATCTAAAACTAACTTGAGCATCAAAGGGCCTTTGCCGACGAGAGGCAAAGGTTCTCTAACCCTCTTCTTGTCTTGTAGATTTACGGTTGGACTAAGGAAGCAAGTGATCTAGGGCTACGTGGATTTTAACCCCAGAGAATTGGCGTTGTCTGCGGGAAATGCTTACAAAAAGCTTTTTTCTTTTCAACAATGGTGATTTCAGAGCCTGTTTTTTGCATTCCACGAAGGAAGGACATGGAAGATGATGTTGGAACCATCCTTGTTTACACTACGAGAAAAGAGTGAAAGGGTGGATAAGACTCCGACGGCCTTGTGAGAGCCTCAAAATAAGCCCCCTATTAGAAGGTTCAACATTGGGCATATCCCTGAGATTCTAAAGTTCAAGGACACACGCTTGATGAACCATGACTCCCCAAGATCAAGTGATTAGTGGAGATGCTCAAAGACACCACCAAGAGATGGGGAAGCCTCCATCCGACGCGAACAGAAGAGGAGCCCCCCGGAGAGAGGTGGTCGTAGACGAATGAGGAGTCAAGAGAAGGAGGACAGCCTTGACAAAAAGGAATAAGAGGTAGAAGAACTGGCCCATGAAGTCACTCGACGAGAGCGAGAGATTCAGGACCTGAAAAAGCAGCTCTAGGAAAAGGAAAAAGAACTACGATCACAGACGAGATCTGTGCAGTATGAAAAGGGAAAGAAAAGTCATCATCGTGACAATGTCTCCACTGACCAAGCAGCCTCTCCATGAAAACAGAGAGAAAAGAGTGCTTCCGTTGAAAAGAAAGAAAAAAGGAAGCACACCAGGGACAAATATGAGAGATTTGGCTCCAATGAGCATGTTCCTCAGCAATATGCGAGAAGGAAGGAGATTGGCCGAGCGGAGGGAGGCCCTAAAGCTGCACGAGATGTAGCTAAGGAAACCTTAGGCTAGATCTCGAAGTCACCACCGGCCCACTAGATCCAATCAAAGAAGACACTGAGCAGGGTGAAGCATTCAACATTCATCCCTTACGAAAACCAGCATGGATCCAGTGGCCCACATTCAGCACTATCAACAGGCCATGTTCATGCATGAGCAAGATGATGCCTTGTTGTGCAAGATGTCATCATCTAGCTCGGGAAAAGTGGCCCTAAGTTGGTACCACAATCTCCCAGAGGGGTCAATCTTGTGTTGGGCTCAACTAGCCGAAGAGTTTACTGCTCGGTTCTTGACAAGCCAAGCAGCCCCAAAAACCTTTGATGCATTAACCTCTATGAGACAGAGGGATGAAGAGACTCCACGGCAGTACTCCAAATGTTATTGGGAGACTTTCAACGAGATTGAAAACTGCAGTGAAGAGTACGCTCTGGCAACGTTCAAGACAAGCTTGGCTATACATAGTAAGCTATGAGAATCCCTTACCATGCATCTAGTAAAGACTGTGGCCAAGCTTATGGAGAGAATCCAAGAACACGTACAAGTGGAGGATGACATCCTGCAGGCCGGTGGGAAGATTGTGGCTGGACAGCCTCAGCTTCCAGAAAAGAAAACGGTAGAATCAAGGGTGTACAAGAAAGAGTACACAACAGGACAAAAGGATTGTACGCAGCAGAGGAAAGATAAAGTTGATCCGAACCCCAAACCATACTTTAGCATCATAGCAACTTTCAACGTCCCGATCTACAAAATGTTGTACAGGATCAAGAATGAACCGTGGTTCAGGAGACCCCCAAAGATGACAGGGAATCCAGAGAAGAAAAGAGCTACTAACCAGCACTATAGCTATCACAGAGATTGGGGACATATGACTGAAGATTGCGTGGAGTATAAAAAGTTCCTGGATGAAAAAGTGGCAGAAGACCATCTTAAGGAGTTCTTAGCTGATAGCAAGAATGATGCCGAGTTGATAGAAGAGATGGACTACGAGAAAAGTCCAAAGGGAACAATCCATATGATACATGGATTAGTCGCCACTTACACAAACAACGAAATAAGACACATCCAAAGGGTTAATGGGCAAGTAAAGCAAGTTATGTAGCTCGGCACGAAAAGGTCGAGAGTAGAGGGGGTGATGGAGGCTCTCATTACTTTCACTGATGATGATCTAGATGGCGTATTGGTACCCCATAATGATGCGTTCGTAATTACCTTACGAATAGGGGAGTATAATGTTGAGAAGATTCTTATTGATCAAGGGGCTAGTATGGAGATCATGTATTACCATACTTTCAAGAAGATGGAGCTCCCACCAAGCTCGTTGTAGAAGTGTCTAGTCCTTCAGGTCGGCTTCAGTGCACAGACAGTATGGCCTATTGGAAAAGTCACTTTGCATGTCAGAGCAGGATCGGTTGTTCTTGAAACTAATTTCTTAGTGGTAGACCTGCCATCCTCCTATAATGTGATTATTGGAAGAACTTGGATGCACAAAATGAAGGCCATCCCATCAACCTACCACCAGAAAATCAAGTACCCATGAGCGAAAGGCATAGAATGAATTGGAGGAAATCAAAAGGTAGCCGACCAATGTTTCAACATGTTGCTAAAGAAGTCCCCAAAGGCCTAGCTTGTCTAGACAGTTGAAGTTCCAGATCAGCCGACCTTGGAGGACATTGGAGGTGACCCCACTAAGAAGATGGTGGAAAGGTTGAAAAAGATACAGATCCAAAAAGACGATCTAGAAAGATATTTTTTAATCGGTGAAACCCTCGCCAAACAAGAAAAGAGAGATTTGGTTGCTTTCTTGAATGAACACATTGATGTTTTTGCATGGACTTCCCAGGAGATGCCTTGGATAGATCTCAATGTGATCTGCCACCATTTAAATGTGGATCCTCAGCACAAACCAGTTGTGCAAAAGGCAAAAAGATCGGCACCACAGCACACAGACACTGTGATTGAAGAAGTAGATCAGCTATTCGAAGCGGATGCCATACAAGAGGTGAGCTATCCGGAGTGGCTAGCCAACACTGTTGTGGTCAAAAAGAAAAATGGGAAATGGAGAGCCTGTGTGGACTTTACCAGCCTCAACAAAGCATGCCCCAACAATAGCTTCCCACTCCCCAGGATTGATCAGCTAGTAGGTGCCATGTCAGGCTATGAGAGTATGAGTTTCCTTGACGCATATCAAGGGTATCATCGAATAGGTATGTATGAGCCAGACCAAGAGAAAACGTCATTCATCTCGCCAAGAGGCCTCTACTGCTACAAGGTCATGTCGTTCGGGTTAAGAAATGCTGGAGCAACTTATCAAAGGTTAGTCACTAAAATGTTTAATGATCAGCTCGATAAAACCATGGAAGTCTGTATAGATGATATGGTGGTGAAAAGCAAGGTGAAGCCTGATCACCTTGCTGACCTGAAGGTAACTTTCAACATTCTAAGAGAATACAAGTTGAAGTTGAATGCCTCAAAATGTGCCTTTAGGGTCAACTCGAGAAGTTTCTAGGACACTTGGTGACAAAAAAAAGGCATTAAGGCTAATCCGAACCAGATCACGGCTCTACTAAACCTTCAAAGCCCAAGGAGCATGAAGGAGGTCCAAAAGCTAACAGGAATGGCGGCAGCCCTTAACCGATTTATCAGTAAATCCTCAGATTATTGTAGGCCATTCTTTCAACTTCTGAAGAAGAGAGAAGGATATGAGCGGGGAGCCGAGTAGGAGTAGGCTTTCCAGGAGTTAAAGGTTTATCTATCATCACCACCGTTGCTCTCTACTCCAAAAGCTGGGAAGCAGTTAATACTATACCTAACGGTATCCGAGCATGCAATCAGTTCGGTTCTCCTACGCATAAAGGGGATAGAGCAAGCTCTGGTCTATTTTGTAAGCAAGACCTTATTAGACGCAGAAACACTGTATTTATCATTGGAGAAATTAGTATATGCTCTGGTCACTACCTCAAGAAAGCTACTCCATTACTTCTTGCAACATCCTATCACTGTGTCTACTGAATATCCACTGAGGGCTTTACTTAGGAAGGCAGATTTCTTCGGCAGAATATCCAAGTGGTCCATTGAGTTTAGTCAATTTGACCTTCATTACCAACCCAGAACGGCAATCAAAGGCCAAATTTCGGCTGATTTTGTAACTGAGTTCACTCCAACAGTAGCCCCACCACCACCAACTCTCCACGAGAAGGAGCAAATTAGTCATCTCGAGCAACCAACGAAAATGGCCAATCCGAATCCAGAAGAATGGAGGCTTTACGTTGATGGGTAAGCAAAGGCTCTAGAGCAGGAATAGTGTTGTTTTTCTCCTGAAGGTTTGGTACTGGAGTAGGCACTGTGGCTGGGGTTTAGTGCCACCAACAATGTGGCAGAGTTTGAAGCCTTGCTTGCTGGACTAAGGAGTGCCTTAGAACTCAAGGTCAGTAAGTTACGAATATTTTGTGATTCACAGCTAGTTATTAATCAACTTTCAGGAGAATACGCAGCAAAGAGTGAGAAGATGGCTGCATATTCTGAGGCAACCAAAGATTTACTTGACAAGTTTAAAGAGGTCCATATCTAGCAAATCAGCTCGGGAAAGAATGCACATGCGAACTCGTTAGCATGCTTGGGGTTAGCAATCAAGACAGAGTACCATCGCATGGTGGCTGTGGACTATTTGAGTGAGCCAAGCATTGGCTGAGTTGTAGAGATGATTATGGAGACCAAACTTAGACCAAGCTAGATGGACCCCATAGTGGCATACCTACGAGATGGGACTTTGTCTGAGGACAAGAGGGAGGCACACAAAATCAGAACCAAGTCTGTCCGCTTTTGGCTCTCTCCAAAAGTTAAGTTTTATAGAAAGTCTTTTCTTGGACCATATTTATTGTTTGTGCACCCAGCTCTAGTCTTGAAATTCCTCCATGAGATTCATGCTGGAACATGCGGAGGACATACGGGTGGGAGGTCTATAGCCCACCGAGTGATATCCCAGGGGTATTGGTAGCCTTACATGCAAGAAGATGCAAATGCCTTTGTAAAGAAGTGTGAAAAATGCCAAAGATATTCCCCTCTCATCCGAGCTCCAGTAGAGTATCTTCTTCCTTTAACAAGCCCCTGACCATTCACACAATGGGGATTGGACATCATGGGTCCTCTCCCCATGGCAATGGGGAAACGAAAATTCCTTCTCATTGGCACAAACTACTTCACCAAGTGGATTGAGGGTGAAGCTTTGGCAAAGATCACAAAAGCCATGGTAGAGAAATTTGTTTGGAACAAGATCATTACAAGGTTTGGTGTACCTTACTACATCATCTTAGACAATGGGTCCCAGTTTGACAAGAAGTTTAAGGTTTTTTGTGCCCAATATGGCATTAGGAACTACTACTCAACCCCAACCTACCCACAGAGTAACGGGCAAGCGAAAGCTTCAAACAAGACAATCCTTAAGAGTCTTAAGAAGAGGTTAGAGCGAAAGAAGGGAAAATAGCCCAATGAGCCGTACTTTGGGCATACAGAACCACCCCACAGCGATCTACGGGAGAGACGTCGTACTCCTTTGCTTATGGGACAAAGGCAGTAATTCCACTGGAGATAGGCTTGCCAACCATTCACACTACTCTTATGGAGCCAAGTGGCAACAATAAAGCCTTGGCCGAGCAACTCGATCTTACTGAGGAAAAAAGAGAGCGTGCACTTATTACATTGGTAGCATACCAGGAGCAACTGCGAAGAAGTTATAACATGAAGGTGCAGCCAAGAGAGTTCCAGATTGGGGATCTAGTCCTAAGAAAAGTCTTGGGCAACACCAAGGTGTCTTCTGATGGGAAGCTTGGGCCGAACTGGGAGAGCCCATATAAGATCTTTGGAATTGCTGGTATTGGGGCCTATTGTTTGGCCAACCTGGACGGAGACCTAGTACAACGACCATGGAACATCTAGAACATACGAAGATTTTACCAGTAATTTGTTTGTGTGATTATGAATACAATCACATCTTTACCAAGTGAATACGTATAAATTCACACTTGTTTTTTAGTTGGGACTACGAATAAAGTCTCCAACATCAGTTATTTAGATTTCTAACTTTTCGAGCATTAATGAGATTTTACCTTTCCTCATTGTGTGGTTTTGACTAATACGAACCAAAATTTGTTTCAAATTTGGATTCCTATTGGGGAGTAGAGAGTGTGTATATTCCAATCATATTAGTAAGTTCAAGTACAAAGACACTTAGAATATTGTGACAAGTTTCTAAGTACGAAAAAACTTAGATGTGCAACGAATATTGCATTAAATTTCTAAATACGAAAACACTTAGATGTGCAACGAATATTGCATTAAGTTTCTAAGTATGAAAAGACTTAGATTTGCAACGAATATTGCAGCGAATTTCTGAGTACGAAGAAACTTAGAATTATAACAAGTATTGCAACAATTTTCCTAAGCATGAAAAAGGTTAGATTGCAACGAGTATTGAAGACACTTTTTCTTAGTATGAAAAACTTAGCATATGCAACAAATACCGCGAAATTCAAGTACAGAATACTTGATTACGAAAATAAAACGATCAAAGACGGATATTCAAACCATCAAAGTAGACAAGTATGTAGGACTTGAGAGTATTGGAAGCCACAGGCGGTAGTACAGGCCACGCAAGGCCGAGCAGAGCAATATAAAAGAAAACAAAGGCATTAAGCCTCTTCGTTGAGCCTTGCAACATCAATGGCAAGAGTGGAGCTAAGACTTTCACCTTCGGTAGCAACATCGATGCCCTCAACAACATCAGCTTCTGGGATGGTAAGGTCAGTAATGGCTTCATCCGTTTGAACCTGTTCTAGGAGAAGTTCAGGTTGAGCTTCAGGATTGGACTGAGCCTGAACATCGGGATGAGCTTGAGCAGCAGCTACCTCACTTGGAAGCTCCATGTTGGTCCAATGAGGAGAAGAAGGGTCCACCCCAAGCTTGGTTAGGCATCTCTGCCAAGCTGTGCTCCAAACGGCATCTTGCACTACTGGCATCTGCTCCCTATAGTTGTCAGTAATCACGATTGGGATGGCAATTGGTATTTCAGGAACGTGGGCGAACATGATTTGATTTTGCAGGTCCTTGGAGGCATGGGAGCGTCTCAGTCCCTTTCTAGTTTGGCCACTTTGAGATTGCATTCTTCTCTGCTCACCCACTAGGCGAGTGGCGACCAATGGAGCAACTGGAGGCTAGGGATGTCTTGATCTTGGCTCTGCTACTCTTTTAGTGCCACCCCAGTAAGACGGAGTGTAATCCAATAGCAGATGGGAAGCTCGGCCCAATCTCATGGGTGTGGGCTCGAATCCGTCAAAATACAGAGCCCGAGCGATGTCTTCGCGGTGAAGATTGTTATGGATCAAATGGCCTCTGTGGTTGATGATGCTCGCTGTGAATAAAAAAACAAACAAAATGGAGAAAGAATGGTTAATAGGAATGAAATAAGACATTTTTTTATAGAGAGTAGAAGGAGTAATAAGAAAAGGGGTACTAACGTGGTTGGCCTGAAGTTGTGGGACAAGCAAAGCCGACCGTACTCCCCTCGGCATCCCTTGGCTCCCAATTGCTAGTAACTACAAGGTAATCGTCTGCCTCGCCCTTCGAGGAATTGGGCAGATCAGTGATGAGCTTCTGCTCGGGGTGTCTAGCCTTGAAATAATAGTTGTTATCGGCAATGGGAACCACACTATATAAGTAGTGTAGATCCCACCAATCCAGGTGCAGGCCGAACAACTTGTTTATGGCAACAGTGCCCATGACCAGTCTAACAAAGTTAGGGCATAGCTGCATTGGATTGAGTCTGCACCTACTGCAGACTTCACGAAAGAACGGATGTAGGGGGAACCTAAGGCCTCCCTCGACTATGAAAATCAAAGGGATATGGATTTTATTTTCATCCTAACCTTCTTCGACTAGGTCATGACAATTGTTTAGACGAAACTGAACATCATTTGGGATCTCGTATTTTCTACGGAATGCCTCCATTTTTTCAGGATTACTGAGAAGTGCTCTGTGTCTGCCCATGATGGGAGTAGCTAGGGTTTCACTGTTGAAACCCACGAGGAAGATGATGAACAGGAAACTCAAATAAACCAAAATAGACAAACACGCGACGGAAGTTTGAGGATGGGAAAAAGTACTTACGTGAAAAATTGAAAAAGTCTAGTAGAGGTTTTCGACAGAGAATGGAGACAGATCGACGGGAACAAGAACTTCGGGAATGGCGTTAATGGCGGATGAGAATTTTTTCTCTCTCTCTCTCTCTCTCTCTCTCTCTCTCTCTCTCTCCTCCTTTTTTGTTTCTGATGAAGAAAGTAAGGAAATGAAGGAGGGGAGGGGTTTTTTTTAAAGTCTACGAACGGTTTTGGGGAGAAAGAATAATCATTATCCCGCCCGAAATCCCATAAAGGTGGGATGTAACGTATGAAAGACGTTAGCAGAATGGTCCTTTGGGCTTATCTGAGCCACTAATGGGTCACTTCGCATTTAATGCGAAAGTAACCTTGTTCCCCATGTGACAGGGAGGCATGCAAGAGATGCATCGAGAGCCGTTGAAACTCTACGCACTACTGATGAATGACAGTAGTGATTGGAGTGGGTAAAACCTGGTTACCCTACTAATGGGCATAGCACATGCTTATGGCACTCACCACGAGAGGGTGAGTAGCTCGGCATCACGTAAGGAAACGATAGCCCTATGTCGAGTTGTACTAACCATGAATAAGGTCAGAATAATTAAATAAATTAATACACCAAGGTGCACCAGCATAGTATAAATCACAAGGGGATGCCCCTGATATGGCCGAGCTGGGGGGGCTACGTGTATAGCTTAAACAACACTCTATAATACATAATTCAACTCAGCATGATGAGCTGAGCTATGTACGA
Source organism: Vaccinium macrocarpon (assembly GCA_022606695.1). Classification (NCBI taxonomy): domain Eukaryota; kingdom Viridiplantae; phylum Streptophyta; class Magnoliopsida; order Ericales; family Ericaceae; genus Vaccinium; species Vaccinium macrocarpon. The sequence goes on along the minus strand of CM040181.1, from coordinate 21,263,408 downwards.
GTTATTCTAAGCTACGTGGAAGCACGACACCACCACAAATAAGGCGGTGATACATTCTAGAATATTCTACAGCGGCTCCATCCCATAAATCAAGGGATTGATAAAGAAGTCCTAATGTGATTAGGAATGAACCTTCTATAGGAAAGAATCCTGTATGGAAAGAAGTACTATTGCAAGATGAGATCTTGTAGTATTTGGAAGCACGTGCCTAATAAGAAAGTCCTATTAGGAGAGGGATTCCTAAAGAGAATAGGAAACAGGGGGCATGAGATGCCTAAGATGATGAATGTTTACACCTATAAATACAATGCAATAACCATGACAAAAGGTATGCTGTAACACCCAGTTATACGCATTGTGTTCTTGGCTTGATTAGTAATCTAGTAATAACTTGAGCATCAGAGGGCCTTTGCTGACGAGAGGCAATGGTGCTCTAACCTTCTTTCTGTCTTGTAGATTTAGGGTTGGACTAAGGAAGCACGTGATCCAGGGCTACATGGATTTTATCCCTGGACATCTCTATCTTTGATGTAATTCGCATCAAGCAATGATGTAGAGTTCCATCCAAGAATGGCAACTGTAGACACCCTGATTTTGACTCGAGAAACTTATCAAGCATCCCCAAGGATGAAAATGTCTGATATGAGCATGCGATGCTTGATTGCGAACTTGGAAACCCCTCCAAAACCCCTTCAAAATAAACCCAATCTTACACCACCTTCTAGTACATTCAAAACCATTATATATATATAATGTCCCAATCCATTTTGAAATGAGGGAGATGTGCCCATTTTACAAAACAACTTATTTTTCCGACCTTCTGAGGGTAAAATGGTCACATATTTTGATGTACAAATCATATTGGGTTGAAACCACTTGGGTTAGAAAGTAGACTTGACAAGCTTTCCAACGCTTCAAACCATGCACAAAATGGAGTTCGGTAGCACTCGGAATGGCCCGCAAAGTTTGGAATTTTGTGCTATCTCCAAGTCCAGGCACCTGAATTGGATGATTCCAGGCACCCACATTGAATCTAGGCGCTTGGATTATATCAACATGGGCGCCTGGACTCTCTCCAGATACTTGCATCCCAAGGTGAAATTAGTGGGGAGGAGCGTCTTGGAGATCTTGGTAGAGATATTTAGCAGAAAAATATTGGAGGGAATATAGGGTACCCTACTACCCTTTAACCTTGACCCCTAAGGGTTCTAATGGCCGTTTTTGGACTCTATTCTTGCCTATATATACCCTCACTTCTCTCCATATTAAGGAGGAGCTAAATCCCACCCACTTTCTTACTGTTATGCTGCTGCAATAATCCCAGAAAATGGATCCCCAACTGATCTCTTTCAATTCCATCCATTTTCAACCATCAAAATCCAATTTTCCCCATTTTTCATCATCCACTATCAAACCACTTACAATCAGCCTTGTACACCTGTAGAAATAAAAGTCCAGCCCTTTTACTTACCAAAAATCCCTCAAAAAATCAAATCAAAGTTCATCAATCAAGCTTGTCAAGGTAGTTATCTACCAAATTTGCTCAAAAAGGCCCTGAAGGGACATCAACCAAGCTCTAGCTAGTCTTCTATACTGGCTTAGAGTTTGGGAAAGGTCTTAAACATCACAAGAAGAAATTCGTTTTATGCATCAGTACACAATCTAGGCGCCTGGATTAGCCCTTTCCAGGCGCCTGCATTGAGTCTAAGCGCCTGGATTCACTCAATATAGGCGCCTGGACTCTCTCATTTTAGTCATGTTTTCCACTCTCTTTTGCGTTTCAATCAATTTATGGAAGATCATCTACATGAATTAATGTTAGGATAATTATATCTCATGTTTTAATCTTCATTATAAGGAGTATTTGAGTGTTTCAAAGGCAAAAATCATGCTTTTCAAGATTTTTATCATGCAATGAAATTGATCTTGAGATTCATTTCATCCACAAAGTCATTAAACATCATTTAAAGTGTGTGTGGACAAGCTAGGAGCATTGCACTTGTGGTTTACTGTGGAACCTGGAAGATGGAAGTTGTTGTCTGAGTGGCCATCCAGGCGCCTGGATCTGCCTAATCCAGGTGCTAGATTGCCATCCAAGTGTGGCAAGTATGATGTTTGTGATCAATTTCTGGAGCATCTTAGGGCAGTTTGAAGACAATTTAGTCAAGTTTCAATGCCTTATGCTATAAGATCCTCACATGACATAAGCACATGCATCCACTTTCATTTCATTAATTTTCTTTATGCAATTATGTGTTCTTGCATGAGTTGGTGAATAAAGTCTATTCAAGTGCAATTTTCAAAATCCCTTAAACATTTAGTAGAGATCGGTGATTGCACCGAGCGAGAAGGGTACTTTAAATTCCTTCCTCTCTTGTATCCTAGTTCCCGACCAGAGAAATCTCAATAAAAGCAGACTAGTGAAATATTTTCCATTCTATGGGCAAAAGAGTAATTTTTCAATTGGTTTCTCGGGTACAGTCCTCAAACCTGGGTGGCAACTCCATCCAATCATTCAAAACCATTTTTCAAATCATCAACCGTTTTCGTGGACTACCCCGCGAGGTGTTCACAAGTGGATTTCCCATAAAACCCTAACCAGCAGGTCGAATCTCTTCTGGGAATTCTAAAATCTTTCCCTCTCTCTATTACATCTGAATGTAATGTCTACATTGGTGTGGATTTTGTGGTGCACAGATTTTGGGAAAATAAACAGCAAGAGGGCTTTGTTCCTCTTGTCGCCTTACCCACAACCAGCTCACACTGTATGGTATGATGACCCTTCTCTAGATTTCTTTTAGCATTTTTGTTGATCTGTGGGTGTGTTTAAGAGTGTAGGTTTTCACCCCTTTAGTTCTTCTTTGTTTTTTGTAAAGCCTTTTATTTGGTCGATATGTGGAACTGGTTGGATTTTTTGAAGGAATTCTAAAATCAAAATTAAGCTAGTTGTGTAAGGCTCTTGGAATCAGATTCCAAAATAAATAAATAAATAATTCAGTTTCTTTTTTTTTTTTTTTTTTTGGGGGTATTGTTAGTTTTTGATATGAAAATATTGTTTAAGGGAAGAATGAATTAAATAACGTCAATGAGAAATATAGTTAAGTCAATGCATGCTCATAATTTCCGGCTAATTGGTCTTTTTTGATATTATTTTGTTCTATCTTCCCAAATTTTTTGTTAGGAGAAAAAATTACACAGATCTCTCTCTCTCTCTCTCTCTCTCTCTCAATAGTTTACTGAAGTGCAAAACAATGGGGTATGAATTGTATTTCTACGTTTAATCGATCTCAATTGATTGTTTTGGTGGCTAGCAACTATTCAAACTTCACATCTAGGGTTCAATTTTCTCTGGCAACAGCGAGGCGTTGAAACAATGAATTGATTGTCGGCATGTCAGAGAGGCAAGTGGTCAATTGTATGCTTCCATAAGCGCACTCCAACCATTGAGCAGCGGTAGTCCAGATCAATTTGGATCTTGTGGTGTGGGCCGCATCTGGACTACCGCTGCTCAATGGTTGGAGTGCGCTTATGGAAGCATACAATTGACCACTTGCTTCAGTGACATGCCAACAAGCAATTCATCATTTTAACGCTTGGTTGTTGCCGGAGAAAATTGAACCCTAGATGTGAAGTTTGGACCGTTACTAGCCATCAAAACAATCAATTGAGATCAATTGCACGTAGAAATGCAATTCATATCCCACTGTTCTGCACTTCAGTAGACCATTGAGAGAGAGAGAGAGAGAGAGAGAGAGATCTGTATAACAAAAAAGACCAAAAAAGACCAATTAGCCAGAAATTATGAGCATGCATTGACTTAACTATGTTTCTCATTGACGTTATTTAATTCATTCTTCCCTAGATGTAGCTTGATATCCTAGCTTGCCATTCATAACAGGTTATCCACTCAGGATAGACTTGTTCTCTTTGGCATGAAAAACACCTCTTCTTGCTCCTTCTGTTCTGCAGAGGAATCCCATGACCATCTATTTGTCAATTGCCCCTTCACCAAGCAGATCTGGGATGCTTTGTGCCTTAAATCCCAGTTCAATTGGCAGGCTCAGAATCTTTCCAGCTTGGTCACACTTATCTCTGCTTTTAGGGGTAAAGGTCTGATATGCGCTCTTGCAAAGTTGACTTTCACTGTCTCTCTCTATCATATTTGGATAGAGAGGAATCTTAGGAAGTTTCAGAGTGTGCAGCACAACATTTCCTCCATAGTGGTCAAAATTAGCACTGATATTAGATACAGAATGATGTCCCTGCATAAAATCCCACTTGGACCTTTAGCATTGATGGAAGCATGGAACATCCCTGTGCCTCCTACTTGAATTTAACCCTATATTTCACTTGTTGACTTGGTCTTCAATGCTTCTAATCTGGTTATCATATACAGGGTGATCCCACAAGTTACAAATTGCAAATGCAGGTTGTTGGCAAAATTGGGGTGAGATTCTGTGAGCTATACTACTAATGTCCCAGTTGGGAAAGTTGTGACTGCAAGTTCCTAAGTCAAAAGCCACATTCCAGCAGCTTTGTTGACCTATGTGGAGGGTCCAGCATCAGTATAAAGGCATTCCCTGCATAGTGGACTAGTATTTCTCTCAGTTCTATTACGGTTCTGTGCAAACCTCATGTCACGGTTACGCTATCGCTTTGAATCTGTTATTCATTTGGCATCTCCTTTCGAGGTCCGCCGTTATTAAGGCGGTATTCCGCTTCTATGCTTCTTGGATCACCATACAAGTTGAGTTGGCCTTTTCTTTTGCATTTTGATTCATGGCTTATTCTTTGTTTTTGTGTTGTGACCGCCATGGGCGATGCACTGCATTAGGCGGTGTTGTGTTGTATGGAACATTGAGTCACTTGCATATGCATAAGAATGATGTGTGTTGTGGGTTGCAAGGGCATTTGCAACCCATGGCTTCTTACTTACTCACCTAGACTTGAACTTATTATTACTCTTGTTACTCTTGTTAAGTGTTAAAGAAGGTTGCAAGGGCATTTGCAACCTATTATTACTCTTGTTAATCACCTCTTGCATTAGAACTCATTTGGAGCGTATATCATGGTTGCAAGGGCTGTTGCAATCATTTGCTCCTATTGCATCTTGTTTACTCCTGCGATCTCTGTGTTTGTGAACCTGGTACGATACTTGGATTATCAAGAATTCAAATGGAACCTTGCAAAAATTTTCCAGAAACTAGTTGCTCGTATGCTAAGTTATTGGTTTTGAGTCATAGATTCATCTGGACTGTTGTGTATCTGATCGGCATCCACGTTGATGATATGGCCTAGCCTAGCCTAAGGGGCTGTCCCTTGCCATGTAGTATCCCCTTTGGGAGGGGGCTTCCTCCCGTACCTAGCCTTGGGGGGTTGTCCCTTGGCATGTAGTATCGTATCGTATCGTTTCGTATTGCAATCTAAGCTGATGTAATTTGAGGAGATAGAATGGAGTCGTCTCATCTCTGCGGCAAATGGCTAGCTTACATCCGATCAATTCTATTCCTTTGCCCATGTCCCATTCCTTTTTCTGCTTTGTGTTCGTGAGAGTGAGCTCGGAGCTCTTTGTCATAACCCGCTATAGGTTTCTTTTCATCATAGATATGCTTCTCATTGTTATTTCTTTATTCTTTCTTTACGGGATCCTCACTTCTTTTGGGTGCAAGACAAATGGTTCTCTAAGTGCACTCATTGTCTAAAATGCTGATATGTTGATCATCATCTTTATTCCATATTTTGTATAAGTCGGATGTAATTTAATTCATGGGTTAGAAACTCAGTGGAAGCTATTAGTTCTACCCTCATTATCATTGTTTATATAGTTCTCCCCATCTCATTCCTTATGTAGCCTTCGAGCCTTCCCATATTTCTCATTTTTGTGCCGTATGGCCTCCTTTTCTTTCTTTTTTTCTTTTTTCCTTTTGTTTTGTTTTGTCCTCCTGGGGTATGCCCCTTGTAGACTGTATATTCGTTTAGCCCCTTTTATTTTCAAGCTAATTTACCCAAAAAAAATACAAAAACCCCCCCCCCAAAAAAAAAAAAAGAAATTGAATTTTTTATTTATTTATTTTGGAATCTGATTCCAAGAGCCCCACACAGCTAGCTCAATTCTGATTTTAGAATTCCTTCAAAAAAAATCCAACCATTTCCACATATCGACCAAATAAAAGGCATTACAAAAAACAAAGAAGAACTAAAAGGGTGAAAACCTAAACTCTTAAACACACCCATAGATCAACAAAAAAACGCTAAAAGAAATCTAGAGAAAGGGAGAGCGAGATCATACCATACAGTGTGAGCTAGTTATGGGTAAGGCGATAGGAGGAACAAAGCCTTCTTGCTATTTATTTTCCCAAAGTACAAACCCGTAAATTCAATTCTATTTTTCCTAAGTAACGTTTCGGTGAATTATTTGTATGGGTGAGTGTGTGTTTTGTACTGGGGGTTTGGTGGAGGATGGAGATACGTGTCATGATATGGTGACATGGCTTGAGGGTGTTTAGGATGTGCTAGAAATGATTAGGGGATCAAATTGGTGGTAGTAGAATGAAATCATAGAATTTTACTAGGGTTACCGGTAGCCCATTTTTCTCACTACCTGTATCCCCCATCCAGAAACATTTTCTTCAGGGATACCGGTATCCCATTTTTCTCACTACCAGTATCTAGTGTATTTTTCTGCAAATATTTGTGTGTGATTAGCACACTATAAAAAGGAGTCCTTTGGTTCTTTTTCATTCTAAACCCAATTTCGAACCCTAAAATCACCTCTCTACCCTCTTTCTACCTTCTCTATCTATCTCTACCTCAAACCTTGTGATCTTAACCTCAATCCAACTCAAAACTTCAAGATCTACACATTGGATTTGTGATTCTCCCTTGGATTTCGGGATTTGAAGACTCCTCCACCTAGGGTTTCATCTTTCCACCATTTTCAAGCAAAACCTTGAGGTAGGGGACAAACTTCTACTCTCTCTAGTTGTATATTGTTGATTTGTTACACATACTCTTGTCTTGCTCACCAATTTCTTGTAAATCATGTTTTCCACCATGAAAATGGATTTTGTTCAAGTTTGAGCTTTGATCTATGTTTGAGTTTGTTGAATCCCTCAATTGGATGTTAATTTACTCTCCCTCCATGTTTATTTGTTGATTAGAACCTCAATTTTTAGCTCAAAACTTCATATATGCACTTGGGTTGAAATTCCACACCTAAAAGGTGAAAATTTGCACAGTTACTGTTCATTTGCTGCTACCCTAAAAATTTCCAGCATCCACCCTTTTCTTTGGGATGGTTTTCGACCATCCTTTGATGTCAGTTTGGTCCCTGATTGCGTATATCTCCTTATATTCGACTTATGGCACCTTGATAACTCCCGAATTCACTTTGAAACCTCTACACCATTATTTTGACACGTGATTTTATTGAACACTTCGTTATGCATAACAGACATGCACTATTTTGTGTTGGTTAACCCCTTTTGATGAAAATTATGGCGTTTTGAATTAAATGTGATACATGTAAAGGTTTTTGAGAATGATGACTATGAATCATAGGGCCACCTTTCGGTGTATCCCTAGCCATGGGTGTTCGGAGCCCACAAAATCCGACAGGGGTGTGCGGAGCCCACGAAATCCGATAGGGGTGTTCGAAGCCCACGAAATCCGGCAAGGGTGTGTGGAGCCCACGAAATCCGGCAAAGGGATTTATTCCCTATTGAAAGCAAATGGATATTTTTCTATGAAATGTTGGAAATGAGTTGTTTTATTACTACCTTGGTGTTTTGGCGAACCTTGAACACTTTGATACATTTTTTTTTGGACACTTTGATACATTTTTAGACACATTGGGATACCTTTAGATACCTTGGGATATTCTTGAATACTTGGGAACCTTGAGGTCATTTAACACATGTTTTAGCTTCCTAAATCATAAATTTCTCATTTCGCTCATATCATTTTCATATTTCAATGTTCTTATCATCTTTATACACCCTAGCATTAGTGGAATGGTTTTCCTACTGGGTTAGTGAGCTCAACCTATCATTTTCAGGTACTTGGCAAGGCACGTGATTTGGATGCTTGGCATGTGGATGCATATCATGAAGAATATTTGACATGAAGTTATTTTAACCTCTCCATAGTTTACTATATTTTTGGGAGATGATCTTGTAACTTTAAATTCATCAATCTTTTGATTGTTTCAACTTATGTAATAACTTTAAAACTTTCGATATTCATGAATGTGGGTACGGGTACCCTTGGCTAGAATTTCATTTAAACTTTGACTTTGGGATTGTATAATTGACTTTGACTTCTCAAAGGAGATGTGAATGACTTTTGACTTATCCTATGTGGATATTAATTGTATTTTGGTTATTAAAATTAAGGGCGTGACACTGTGCAACGCAAAAATCCACACCAATGTAGACATTACATTCAGATGTAATAGAGAGAGGGAGAGATTTCAGAATTCCCAAAAGAGATTCGACCTGCTAGTTAGGGTTTTATGGGAAATCCACTCTCATAGTACCAATCGGCATAACAATGTAGAAGGAGAGTGGAAATTAGGACACTAGATGCATGACAGTGGTGGCTATATGGGCAGCAGGTGATGTGGATCCATTGGTCCTTTTTACCTGAGAACACAACTAGCCCACAATTGTCATGTACACAGCTAGTTGACATCGTTTATTTGTTTCTTTGACATTTTTATGACCTTTACTCATTGTCATTTGGTCAGAGATTTTCCTTTTCAGATTGCTAATTTTATTATGTTGAGGTTCAAATTTCTCTTTTTCCTTCATACTATACCTTGGATTTTGATCCTATTCTTGTCTATGGAGGACTTTAGTAGTAAAGTGACTTTATGTACTAAACAACTTAAGAAGCTGAATATTCATTTAGAGCCCATTCTTATATCCATCTCCATTTATAAAATTGAACTTATTGAAATGCGGCATGAGCGGATAGAAAATTGATGGGAGTGGATAGGAGCTGAATATTCGTTTATAGTCCAATCTTATAGCCATCTTCAGACTACTTTTCACCTAAACAAGAGCGAGTGGGATACAAGATCTAAGTTGTAACTGTAATATGTTAAACTGTAATTAATCTATTAAAAGGTTCATGGTTTTATTTCTGTCTCTGAATCAGATTGGATGCGAATCGGAGCATTTTTCTTTGACTAGACAGTAGCATTTCTGACGGAGAGGTTGATCCTTCCTGTGCAAAAATCACAAGAAGTGGACATATCGAAAATGTTGCATTCGAGCAGGGCTTGCAAGTTAATCAACATTAAAACCGGACTCTGGATAGTTGGTAATTTTCTAAGTTCATGCTACTACCTCTGCAACTTCTTGGCATGCATTAAAAATTACAATAGTTGTCCTAACTGCATATTCTCTTTGGTTTATCTTTTCAAGTTGCTTGGAATTAGCGTCTAGCTGTCTATTAAGTATCCCTTAAAAACTTGTCCATGTTACGAGAATGTGTAAGGTAGCTAGGCTTGCCAATTTGGCAATACCATTGTATGCAAGTAAACCTATATTCTTAGAGAATTTTTGTACAGAAAACTCTGTTACTGCTTCATTCAGGTGGAATCTCCGGGCTTTTGCGGAAATTGTGTTCCAGAATTGGGAGGATTCTATGCACAGACTGAGATATTTGTGTTCTTTGTAATTCCTATCCTTGGATTTCAATTTTATTTGATTGAACTATTTGCACTTTTTAGATGTGCTGATGATTCAACTTCTTTTCCACTTCATCTTCTGCCCATTAATAGGTTGTCTTTTTGGGTAGTTTGTGATGCAATATATTCAAGACTGTTATTTCTCAAGGGTATAACTAGAGGTGGTGTCTTCTCTAATTTAGGATTGAAAGTAATGGACCATACAAATTCTTATTCTTAAACTGGTGTTGGCAAAGTTGTCATTGCACCACCCATAAAAAGATTTCGTCTAGGGGACGTCAACTTTAACAACTTAAGGAGAGAAAACCACGGTGAGAGTCAAGAAGGATAATTAGAGCATTGAAATATAGAATGGAAGGATAAAAACTCACAAAAGCAACAACAACGTAGACATATATATATATATATATAGAGTCCACTTCCCATCCGGGCGTCCGGATGGGAAGTAAAATCCGGACCATATGTTTTTCTCTACTTTTCACACCAAATCTGGAAGATCCGAACCGTTAGATGTGTTCAAAACATGTTTTTTAGGTCCAGCGAGGATTTGTGAAAAAAAATACCCGGAAAGGGCTTGATGGGGCGGTTTTGCAAAAACGCTATAGTAGCGTTTTTGCAAAAGCGCTCGATCAAGCTCTTGCAGTATTTTCACAAATCGTCAGCGTTAAAAACATGTTTTGATTTTACATCTAACTCGTTGATTTAAAAAAAAACATGGGAAGGTGGAGGTCCGGTTTTTAAAAATCCAGGAGGCAGGATAGGATTTTTAAAATCCCTACTTAGGGCTTCTATCCGAACTCGGATTTTTTAAAATCAGGACCTCCACCTTCCCATTTTTTTTTGAAAATCGAAACCGTTAGATGTGTTCAAAACATGTTTTTAGGTCCACAGCGAGGATTTGTGAAAAAATACCGGAAGAGCTTGATCGGGCGGTTTTTGCAAAAACGCTACTATAGCGTTTTTTGCAAAAACTGCTCCGATCAAGCCCTTCTGGGTATTTTTTTTTCACAAATCCTCGCGTTGGACCTAAAAAACATGTTTTGAACACATCTAACGGTTCGGATCTTCCAGATTTGGTGTGAAAAGTAGAGAAAAACATATGGTCCGGATTTTACTTCCCATCCGGACGCCCGGATGGGAAGTGGACTCTATATATATATATATATATATATATATATATATATATATATATATATATTCTCTTTCTCCCCTCTATCCCATCGTACACCCAATTAATAGGGTGGCCTCCAAAATCTTAATCCATGCATGAACACATATGCCTCTCCCCATAAGTGCACTGTGCTTATTTTCACAAAAGGGCAAGGAATCCCTGATCCATGGTTGATAAGACTTCTCCTCTAGAAGACAGAAGGAAAAAATAGGAAGAAGAACTCACCTTTCTGATCCATGGTTGCTTGGTAAAAGAAATTATCAACAATAAAATGATGACTTTATACTCCAGTTGCTTACATTACAGTTTTATAGCTATTAAGACCACTCTTTCACTTTGGCTTGATTCACTTATTTTGTGCTTGCAATAGAGGACGATGTACTCATTCAACCGTATAAGCCTGGGATAAACGATTTGTCGTATTTCTTCTCCTAAGATTTTCCACCCTAATGGTTCCAAGAATAACGTAAGGTTGGCTTCGCTACGCCAGTGAATTTCCACAAGTCAAACTTAATGGGAAGAGTCGGTTCCAATCAAGTTGGTTTGTCCTCTTTTCTTTCATACATATAATAGCAAGTGCAAAAGAAAAAGTTGGCTAATTTGCAAGAACCCCCTAAACTATCACTTTGTTGCAACATCACCCCCTAAACTATCAAACGTGCCAAGATCACCCCCTCAACTATCAAAATCAAAAAACATCCACCACAAAATGGAGTGTAAGGGTTGAGAGCTTCTCTCTCTAGAAATAGAGAGAATGCACTCCCCAACCAAATCCACTACAAAATGGGTCTGATCCTATCAAAATTTTTACACAAATGCAGACAATCTGTTTGGTTTGTTTGGCTCTCAAATCATCCGGAGTGGACTCTTCCCTCCCCTATCAAAATGGATTCATCTGCTACGGGAGATCCTTCATACATAGGGAATCTAATTTCCTAGTGGGTTCTCAAGATTACCAACTCAACAACCAAATGGTTCATTTTCATCTCCTTCATAGGTTCAAAACCACCCAACAATCTGGTGGTGTTAACTCAACCAGTGTGAAGTCGACTCACACCTATCAACAAATAGCTCCCTCTGAGCTCATCCTCAAAGGGGTCTTTTTCCCTTCTTCCACTAGGCTGTGAGGTATCACCATGGGGTCTACATCCTCAGGGCGTCTGGTTTCTGTCTAAAATCCAGTTGTTGCATATTCCTACATCAACAACCACACCCAGCACCAAGAAAAGCTTCACACATAGAGGTATGTGAGATCTCCGGTCCACCTTTCAATCTAACTCTTCCTTTGCGACGTAGTTCCTTCTGTTAGGTGTCTTTGGTGTCACGGCGGCGGGGTAATACCGCAATTGGTTCTAGTTGCTCAGGACTGTTCAGTGAAGTTGGACCCCATCTCTTCTATGCTTTTGTCTGTAGCTTTTCTTGGGTTCACAAGGCTGGTTCGTGCTTGTTTTATTCAGAGTAACATTGGTAAATCAGTTGGGGAAGAAAAGAGTGGATCTCACTCTCTCCCCCTGCAAGTGGAAAATTTTGGTTCAAAAGAAGAAAGTTGAGTCCACATCTGATGGGTTTTCAATCAATCGACTTTTCTTTGTTAAAGAAAAGTGTGCTACTTCAACTATTATAATGGATTAATACTGCAGAGGATGTGTTGACGTGTTGTACTCCTTGCAACAAATGGCAGTGTAAACATGGGGTATTTACACAATGGTGCTACGGGTTTTTAGGGCCCACCCCCTCATTATTTATGCACAGGGCAGTGGGTCAAGTGTAATTGCTTGTGGAATATCTCACGCCTACTTTGGTCCAAGTTGGTCAAGTGGGCAGCTTATTTGGTGGTACCTCAAACATTGGTCCAAGTGACCATTAGACAAAGCAACAATTGGTTCAACAGCTTATTTGATGGTATCAACAGTTGGCCTTTGTGCCATTAGACAAGCCTTTTGCACGGTATAAATCATCAAGTGGGACCATTCAATGGGATTGCACTTATATTTTGGATTTTGTTTAGAGTCACAGTGTAATTGATTTATGCTTATTATATCTATCCCAGCGAGTTGTGCTGGACATCTTGTTTTTCCACCCCGGCGGGTTGTGTCGAGAAATATGCAATTTTCTTTTCTTTTCTCTTTTTTGTTTTGTTTTGTCCTCCCTGGGGTATTCCCTTTGTAGGCTGTACATTCGCTTAATCCCTTTTAATTTCAAGCTAAATTACCCAAAAAAAAACTATCAAAATCAAGCAGTAACACCCCCCACCTTAAAACCGTTAAAACATGGACGGAAATAGTGTAGAAAACCAAAAAAGCCCCTCGGTAAAAATTATGTTTGCTAGGGCTAAGGCACAGACGTGTATCCTCATTCCTCATCCCTCTTCGTCTCATCTCTCTTTCTTTGTATCTCTCTCTGTCTGCAGCAACCACAAGGAAGAACCATCAAGTAAGCTTGAAGAGATCCATAATGGGTTAGCTTCTCACTCTAGGCGATTTCTGTGATCTTGGAGGAAACCCTAGATATGTCGAATAACACTCCCTCCTATGGCGATCTAGCTTCCAAGGTAGTCGACTCCAACGAAGTTAGAAAGAAGAAGAAGTGCGACTTTCAACATCATTCCAACAACATAATTGATGCCTACAATTCTAGCATCTCATGCGAGGAAGAAGAGGGTAACCCTCAGTGGAGAGATTCAGCCACTATAGCCACTCCCCAACTGTATGCTAAACCATGCCATGATATGCGCGATACTCCCCAAAGTGTAAGTTCCATCTTGTTCACACTAAAACCTAGCTTTGTCCAGTCTAATGTCTACCCTCCACGGTCTAAATTGACTCCAAATCTCACAACCAACCAATCTGCTCATCATCCTCAATCAGTGATATCTAACTTCCTCAACCTTTCTCCATCTATTCGAGATTTTCATAGCCTTAATCGGACAGAGGATGTCATCCCTCCACAAATACCCATTTTCATGAAAAACCCTAACTCTCCTACTCCTTCGAATGGTCCTCTTAGCCCGACCGAAACCAGTCCAAAACATTCAACTATCAAAACTGTTGATCTATCACTAAACCAAAACAAACCGTCAAGCCCTAACCGCTCTAGCCCATCTCGCAAACTGCAAGGTATTTTCCAGCTGGAAGGGGAAAATCAAGCCTGTGAGGATCGTATTTCATCACTTGTGGAATTGCTGGAGGATGAAATGCACAAGTCTGGGGTGAATGTCAGCTTCTCTCGTCTCAAATCTCACATCCTACAGGTACGTGAAGATTATGCTAATCCTAATAATGCGTCCTCTAGTGTTGAAGTGCTTCTGGATGGAGAGTTTATTGATACTAGGGTAACCCCCCTCACTTAAATTAGAATACTGAGACCAAGGGCACTGCTAAACCAGCACAAAAATGGTCAGTGTTGTTCAAGGCACAAGCTCCATCAAAAACCATGAAACTAGAGCACTTTCCTGAGATGTGGCAAGGTAAAGACCCGATAATTGAGCTTGATGACGCTGATTTGGATACGAATTCTTGGAATCACTGCTTGTTTGGGTATTTCCTTGACGGCAAAATGCCATACAATTTGTTGTGTGCCACAGCACGCGTGATTTGGAAGGAAAATGTACCTAAGTCCATTAAGCAAATAGGAGCTTGTTTTTTCTTCGAGTTCGAAAATGAGGCTACGAAACTGCAAATCCTAGAAAGAGAACCCTATTTCTTCTCCAGGAGATATCTCGTACTCACAGATTGGAGGAGGATGTTAGTTCCCACTGCTAAGCATCCCTCCTCAATTCCAGCTTGGATTAAATTACATAAGCTTCCCCTTGAATGTTGGTCAGAATCAACTCTTAGTCGTATTGCCAGCTCTATTGGTAGACCTCTACATGTTGATGAGGCTACAACGGGTATGAAGATGATGGATTTTGCTCGAATGTGTGTTGAAATAACTACAGGGGATGATCTACCAAATGAAGTGGTAGTGAGAGCTAATGGTGAATCCGTAACAGTTAGGGTGGAATACCAATGGCTACCCCACCAATGTCATGAATGTAAAGTTTTTGGACACAAATGTTCCCCTAGAGTAGCCACAATTCCACCAACTCCAGTTGAAACATGGCAAGCAGTTGGAAAGCAGCCACATATCTCCAACAAGGATCCAATCTCTCAACAACAGGTAAAATTGGCATTGGAGAAAGGAGGTAGCATTACTTTAGATGTTGTCACCAGAGGGGTGGAAGCTTCCACTTCGGTGCCTCAATCTTATGAAGTAGTAACTTCTGTTGCTCCTCAAATAGGAAGTAAAGGGGTTGAGCTACTGGATATTGGTGAGGATGAGGACTCCTTTGAGGAGATAGAGGTAATAGTAGCTGACATCGGTGTACAACTTCTGGATCCTGATCCTGGGCCATTAGTTTTACCTAACCAGGGTACATCTACTGGAGGCAAGGAAGCATCAAGGGGGCTAGGAGACTCCAAATCCAGTTCAAATAAAAAAAAAGGGAATAAGCATAACAAGGGCAAGCCATCAGCCCTTTCAAATAAGCACTGGATGAGAATCATTGTATCCTTTTTGGGCATTCTACTTCCCACTCATTGCCTTTTTCTGTTTTCAATAATTCTATGACTTGCCCTACATTGCACATTGGTTTTTGGAATTTAAGAGGTCTTAATGACCCTCTTAAACAAAAGGAAGCAAAGTCTTTTTTGAAAAACAACAATATGTCCTTGTTTGGGTTGGTTGAGCATAAAATCAAGCAATCTAATGCTGGAAGGGTTTTGAAATTTATTTGTCCCAATTGGAGTTACATTCATAATTATGACCATGCCCCAATTGGGAGGATTTTTGTTTGTTGGGACCCTATGATCTTGACTGTCAATCCCATTAAACAGTCTGCCCAACTTATACACTGTGAGATTGGTGTGCTAAATAGTGACATTAATTATTTTGCTACTTTTGTGTATGGGGCCAGCACTTACATTGAGAGACAAGATCTTTGGCATTCTCTTGTCAATCTCAAAAGCATCAATCCATGGATTATTCTTAGGGACTTCAACTCTGTTAGAAATCCCCAAGAAAAATCTAGTGCTAATACTCAGTGGCCTTCTTACATGGATGACTTTAATGCTTGTCTGTACAACTCTGAGTTGGATGATCTTAGATACTCAGGTTGTTTCTTCACCTGGTCTAATAGACAGGCCCCTCCAAACCATGTGTGTACCAAGATTGATAGAGTTCTTGTTAATGATAGTTGGAATAGCTCCTTTCACCATTCAAGTGCCTATTTTCCCACTCCTGGTATATCTGACCATTCCCCTGCTATAGTCTATATTACTCCACCTCCTAAGCAAAATCCTCGGCCTTTCAGATTCTATAACTTTCTGGTTGAGCATCCCCAATTCCTCACCATTGTACAGAAGGTCTGGAGGGGGGTCATTTTAGGCAATCCCATGTACTGCATTGTTGAGAAACTCAGAATTCTATAGGCTGACCTAAAAACTCTCAACTCCAAAGAATTTAGCTCCATCTCTGATAGAGTTATTAATACTAAACAACAGTTGGATGTACTCCAGAGTCAGTTAAGATCTAATCCATCCAATCCAGTCATTCAAACCCAGGAAAGGAAAATATATAAACAGTATGTTGTTATGGTTAGAGCTGAGGAAAGTCTCGCTAGACGGAAGTCTAGAATTCAGTGGCTCAGACTTGGTGATCAGTGTACCTCCTTCTTTTTCAAGTCTATTAACAACACCAAAAACAGGAGTAAAATCACTTCATTGACCCTTAGCGATTCTACTGTTACACATGATCCCAAGGTGATCAGGGGGGCTTTTGTTAATTTATACAAATCTTCTGGGTACTCCTCATGTCACTTCATACTCTAGAACTGCTAGGGTTGAGCAGCTCATCACCAATAGATTGAGTGTTGAACAGAGTTTGGCCATGATACAGGAGGTTACATATAGTGAAATTAGAGACACTTTTTTGTCCCTCAATCCCCATAAAGCTCCTAGGCCTGATGGCTACAATGCAGCCTTCTTCCAGAAGGCTTGGCCCATAGTTGGTCATGATGTCATAGCAGCCATTAAGAACTTCTTTAGATCTGGTAAGCTTTTGAAGAAAGTCAATTCAACCATTGTTGCTCTGGTACCTAAAGTGCCTAATCCATTCAAAGTTGGAGATTTTAGACCAACATCATGCTGTAACACTATTTATAAATGCATTGCCAAGATATTGGCTAAAAGGCTTCAACATGCTCTTCCCTCTCTCATCGATCCTGTGCAATCTAGCTTTGTTAAAGGAAGGAGGATTGCTGACAACATTTTCCTAACTTAGGAGCTCATGAGGGGATACCACACTTCCTCTCCCAATCCTAGATGTGCACTTAAGGTTGATATAATGAAGGCTTGTGACAATATAAGATGGGAATTTCTTTGGGATATTCTTACTAGCATGAATTTTCAACCTAAAATGATTCAATGGATCCAAGCTTGTGTGTCCACTGCAAGTTATAGCCTCAACATTAATGGTGAGCCCACAAGTCAGATACTTGGTAAAAGAGGCCTTCGCCAAGGGAATCCACTCTCCTCCTACATATTTGTCATTGTCATGGAGACATTGACTTGCATCCTGAAAGAGAAAGCCCAACTCCATGATTTCCATTATCATTGGAGGTGTGAGCAAACCAAAATAATCAATCTTTGTTTTGCTGATGACCTTATGATCTTTTGTAAAGGAGATTTGAGATCCATCAAGGATATCAAGGATTCCCTGTTAGAATTTGAAGCTTTATATGGGCTTGCCCCCAGCCCTGGCAAGAGTAATATCTTCTTTGCTAGGGTTAATACCACAACCAGGGGAGAAATCCTTGCTCTCCTTGGATTTAATGAAGGTTCCCTTCCAATTAAATACCTTGGTGTTCCCCTTCTTTCCACCAAATTAAAGCATATTGATTGTAAACCTTTGATTGACAAAATCACTGCTAAAACTAAGTCTTGGACTAATAGAGACCTTACATATGCTGGTAGGATGCAACTCATCAAGAGTATACTCTTTTCAATGCAAACGTATTGGTCCTCTATTTTTATACTCCCCAAAAGAGTGATCAAGGATGTGGAATCAATCCTGAGAACGTTCTTTTGGTCTGGCCCTGACTTAAAAAAGTCTGGTGCCAAGGTGGCTTGGGATCACCTTTGCTCACCTCGGTAGGAAGGGGGGCTGGGATTTAAATCTATGCTAATTTGGAATAAGGCTGCCATTTCCAAACACATTTGGTTCCTTATTTCTGGTGGTGAGCAGTCCATGTGGTGCTAGTGGGTGAAATCCTACTTATTAAAGAAGAGAAGCTTTTGGGAAGTGAAAATGCCTAGTAACCCTTCATGGGTTTGGAGGAAAATACTTAATCTTAGATCCATTGTGCATCCTCACATCAAAACGTTAATTGGCAATGGTCATAATGCTTCTCTTTGGTTTGATAATTGGCACCCTTTGGGCCCTCTTGCTGAGAAGTTTGGTTCGAGAGTATTCTATGACTCTGGTCTCTCCAGTGATTCAAGAGTTTCAGCAATCATTAGGAATTCCCAATGGGTTCTTCCCATAACACAAACTCTTGAACTCAATGAGATCAGATCCAGCATGTCCTCTCTCCCTGAGCCTAAAGGGATTGATGATACTCACAAGTGGATACTCACCCCAAATGGTCAATTTAGCATTGCATCATTGTGGAATCACTTGAGGACACAATTCCCTAAAGTTCAATGGCACCATTGTTTGTGGTTCTCTGGACACATACCTAAATGCAGCCTTATAGTTTGGGTGGTAGTCCAACATAGGTTGTACACTGAGGATAGACTGGTCACTTTTGGTACCAAATCTCATGCATGCTGCAGTTTTTATCAGGGATATGAGAGTCATGATCATTTGTTTTTTAATTTTCCCTATACCTCACAGGTTTGGTCCCATATTACTGGGCTTCTAAATGAAACATGGTCTTCCAAACCCTGGTCCAGCTGGATATCCTTTATATCATCCTTCAGGGACAAGTCACTAAAATCTCTCATGATTAAACTTGCTTTTACCACGTCCATATATCATTTGTGGATTGAAAGGAACCAAAGGAAATTTCAAAACGTGTTTTGTACTGAGCAAGTTGTGGTCCACAAAATCTATTCCATGATGAGACATAGGATGATTTCCCTAAGGGAACTTCCTCAAGGACATCAATCCCAATGGCTCCTCAGGAAATGGGATCTTAATTCATAAACTTTAAATATGGTGCTAATGCCACTTGTGCAGATCTCTCTGTTGGCTGCATATTAGTTGCTGCTGCTGGTTTTTCCAAGAAGGCAGATTGCTGGGTGAAAATTAGACACAGGGAATTGTGCACGAAGAAGGTTATTTACTCCTATTTAATGTGGTATGGTATCTTAATCTCCATCATCTCTATGTGCCTTAAGTGGTCTGCTACTTCTACCCCCATCATTGAGTTGTGTGATCTACTATAATGCGTGTGCCCTAGTGAATTGAGTGCTAGTGCCTTAGAATTCCTTTGAGAGAGGAGGTAATATGTAGAGGGGGAATCTTGTGAGGATTAGACGAGTGAGATCGGCACTTTAGCGAGAGATGTGAAGATGTGAGTTTCCGAGGAAGTTGAAGGGGAGCCACTTAAAATAGGTTATGCTTTCTTGTGCTATGCCCATATACCATTGTTTCTACAGTAGTATTCACTGATTTGTTGTGATACTGCTATGCCTACTACGAGTTTACAGCACCTCGGGGGTGCCTCTTTCCAAAAGAGATGCTGTCCAAAATTCGAAAATCAAGTCCAAAGGGTAGCATTGTGTTGTTGTACATAAGGTCGCCGTAATCTTTGCATTGTCCGCTAACGCCAGGTGCTACTATCGCTGCGATGGCGACAAGATTGTGCTACGGGCCGCTATCGGGTTGTCCCCCCTGCGCAAATACCGGTTGGATACTAATATCCCCGCGCGTATTGACATTGTTACCACCGTCCCCTCTTGCATTTGATTTCTTTGTAGTTTCCTATAGGCTGAACCATATTGTTCTTGTATCTGTTGTGATAAACACCATATAGCTAGCATACTCTTGCTGTGTATGAACAACACCATACTGATGTTTGTGATCTACTGCTTGTAGACTCTGTTTACTATTTGAACAAAGGGTTTGTTAAAAATCAGCAGAAATGCTGCCCAAAATTCTTGAAATTTGGTGATTGTTGTCATTAGGTAGACCTAGCCATGGGGGGTTGTCCTTGGCACTATTTGATCCCCTTCCAGTAGGGGGCTTCCTCCCAAAATGCTACTCACTGCTGATCAAGGGTGGTTCCATGATACATATGTTTCACATTGCTGATCAAGCCACGCTGTCTATTGTTAAGCTCATGCATCAATGTCAATCATTAGATTCATTTTGAGTGTTTCTCTGCCTTTTGCCTTCTCCCTAGATGGCTTAGAAACACTTTTAGTTATCTGTTTATTATATTTTATTGCATGGATATCCCTTGCTTTTGGTTCCCCCATGTTGCCAAGTTTGGCCTCCCCATTCCTTCCCATCCCACTGTTGCCTTCTTGGCCATCCCTTTTATTTTCTTTTCCTTTTTTTTTATTTTCTTTCCCACTGTTGCCTTCTTTTTTTGTCCTCCCCGGGGTATGCCCCTTGTAGGCTATATATTCGGTTAGCCCTTTTTTATTTTCAAGCTTATTTACCCCCCAAAAAAAAGAACCATGATCGATCCGTCGATTGATCTCGAGCCATGAACCTAGAACAAAGCATTCCTTCTCTCTCACTTGTCTCCTCTCCCTCCCTCTCCCCTATGATACCGAAAGTAATCAAAATCGAAAACCCTAACCACAGAATCAAAAACCATAAACCAAGAAGATCGATCAATCTTTCTGTTTGTCACTCCTCTGCTCTATGTTGCTCTCTTTCAACAGTATTCCCATCCCTAGTGAAGAAATCGTATTCCCATCCAGATCGAAAAAGGTTTGATTCAAAACCCTAAATTTCGTATGATATATGTATGTATGTACATATATTTCATTGTGATAATCTTCTTTTCTCTCTACTGCTGCCATTTTTGACATGATTGATGAGTGAAAGGCTAACTGAAACCCTAATTCTCAGAAGGGGCCATGGGTTTCATTCATGCATGGATTTCTTCTTCTTCCTCTCTCTCTCTCTCTCTCTGCAAACCCATTTTCTACGTGATTGATGACTAAACCCCCAATTTTTTAGTGGCAGTTGACTTAATATTATACTAACTTAGACTTTATAACTTTGTTTGTTGCACAGAAAACATGGTGGAGTTGAGATGCCTTTTGTATATTCATGTTGGAGGTCAAATTTTTAGAGGCGAGCATGTTGAGTACGTGAAGGGGGTCAGGGCTGAAAGAAAGGTAGATCTAGATTCCTTCTCTTGTTATGATTTGATGGAAGTAATTGGAGGGACAGGGTATGAAATGAAAGATAATATTAGTTTGTTTTATAGAAAACCAATGTGTGACATGAACACAGGGTTAATTCTAATGAAGAGGATGAGATAGGTAGAGAGACAAGTGTTACATGTTTGACTGAATTAGGACCTAACTTAGAATTAGGGGAAGGACAGAGAGGTGGTGATGAACATGAAGATGGAGATTTAGTTGGAGAGGAGGCAGAACTAGGTGGTGATGAAGTTGAAGTAGAACCAATGGATGAAAACACCGACTCAGATTGTGACTGGACCCCCTACTCTGATGAATCAAGTTTTCGTGCATCTTTTAGTGGGATAGATGAAGATCAGGCGCAACCTATTGCCTTGGTAGGGTTAGCTCACTATAACCTTGTGAGTAAAAGCGATGAAGAAATGGACCCTTGTTCTGACAGTGATGATAATAACTTGGTTGAAGGAAGTGATGATGATGGTAAAGCTAATTTCCCTGAGTTTAAAGAAAGTTTCATGAAGAACCCACAATTAATAGGGGGGATGAAGTTTCCTAATGTACGGGTGTTTAGGAAACTGTTAAGGGAATACCATATAAAGGAGGGGTACTTGTTTAAATTTGTGAAGAATGAGTCTAAAAGGGTCATTGTAGTGTGTGCAAAGAAATGTGGCTTTAGACTTCATGCCTCTCCCATGTATGATGAGAGATCATTTCAAATAAAGAAGATTAACCAACAACATGAATGTACTAGGGAGTACACAAATAACAATGCAACTTCGTCATGGCTTTCTGAAAAGTACTTAACCAAACTTAGTGATGCACCTAAGACTAAGGTTAAGTCGATGAAGAAGATAGTGCGGAGAGAGTGGTTGATTAATGTATCAAAGCACAAAGTGTATAGGGCTAAGAGAAAGGCACTTGAATTAATTGAGGGAGATCATACCGAACAATATTTGAGGTTGTGGGACTATTGTGAGAAGCTTAGAAAGCAAAACCAAGGCAGTGTGGGTAAATTGAAAGTGGAAAGACCTTGGGTGGGGCATGGGCCAATATTTCAAAGGATGTTCATATGTTATGATGCATGTGTAAAGGGCTTTTTGGCAGGTTGCAAGCCCATAATTGGGCTAGATGCCTGTTTTTTAAAAGGCCCTTTTGGAGGCCAATTGATGCATGTTGTTGCATAAGATGCCAACAATCAGATGTTTCCTTTGGCGTTTGTTGTTGTGGAGGCTAAGACAAAAGACAGCTGGACTTGGTTCATGGAGAATTTGGTAAGTATGATTGGAAATCCAGAGGAGAGGCATTTGCTTCATGTCTGATAGACAAAAGGTATAATTTTTGTTTTAAGCACTGTTTGTTATCTTTTGTTTACTTAATGCATTTGGTTTAGTTACGTAAGTGTACTAATACATGCATTGTTTTCCCTATGGCTTGACACAAACATTTGCACAAGTTTTCCCTAATGTAGAGTATAGGTATTGCATTAGGCACATGTACTCAAACTTCAATAAAAACATACAAGGGGAAAGAGTGGAAAGATATGATGTGGGGGGCTGCATCAGTGTACACTGTCCAAGAGCTTGAGGTAAAAATGAAGGAAATTGCACAGGTTGATCCTACTGCACATGAATGGTTAATGAGGGAAGAACCAAAACATTGGGCTAGGTGCATGTATGACACAAGGGCTAAGTGTAATAGGATGGATAATAACACAAGTGAAGCATTCAATGAAGCTATCAAAAAAGCAAGAGACCAACCAGTTATGTCCATGGTGGAAACTATTAGACGATACCTAATGACAAGGTTGCAAACTAGACTTCAAATGTGCATGGGGTGGCAAGGAAGCATATGTCCAAGGATAACTAGCATAATGGAAAAAACCAAGAAGCTAATGGGGGAGTGTGAGGTGATTTATAGTGGAGGCACAATATTTGAAGTAATAATTGTGATGAGAAGCTTTGTTGTGGACATAGGTGATAGAACATGCACTTGTAGGAAGTGGGATGTTTGTGGGATACCTTGTGCTCATGGAATGGCAGCAATTATTACTCACAAGGGCGATCCACAACAATATGTTGATCAATGCTTCCATACCAGTACTTTTGCAAAGTCATGCAACTACATCATCAAACCAATTCCTAACCAAACAATGTGGGTTCACACAGACATTGATCCTATAAGTCCTCCTCCTCTTAGGAAGAAGAGTAGTAGGAGAAAAGGCCACGATGAACCAAAGAATCCATCAGGAGGAGTGAGAAAGCATTACACAACCCTCAAGTGTGGAGTATGCAAGCAGCCAGGACACAATGCAAGAACTTGCTCTCAAAAATCACTATTGGTGAACAAGTATGTTTATTACTTTTTAAAAAAAATTTCAGTACTTACTTGTTTTACTTTGGTTTGCATCACTTGAATTGAATTACCAATTTTTTTTTTATGGACAATCAGATTGTGGTGGTGGCAGTAGGACCTGAGTTACAAGTTGGTGCAAACAGTAACACTATTTCTGAACAAGTATATTTTATAAGTGTTGCTTTAGTTATGGAATTTTCAGCACTTCAATTCTTTTTTTTAAGTATATGAACTGTGATTACATGCCAAAAATGTATAGTGTGTGGATGGTGGTAGAGGGAGAGGAAGAGGAAGAGGAAGAGGAAAAGGAGGATTACCAGGAAGAGGAAAAGGAAGAGCAAAAGGTGCAAACATTCATCCTACTATGCTTGGAGGAAGAGGAAGAGCAAGACATGCAAACAGTGGTCCTACTATGCTTGGAGGAAGAGCAAGAGCAAGAGGTGCTAACATTGGGGTACAAGGAAGAGGAAGCAATGCAGGGGTTGTCATTGGTAAGGAAAAGGAGAGAAGGCAACCCTCAATTGATAATGTTGGAAAGGGCAAAGAACCAATTAGGATGCCAAGGGTTTGTCTGCCTAGGCCACAGGTAAATACAATTTAGATTCTTTACTTTTACTCCATTGACAATGTGGGTTCACAATTTCTTATGCTTTCTTACATGGAATCAATGTAGGGGCCATGGAATTTTTCAACAAGGCTAGGAAAAGCCATGTTTGTGACCCAACCATCAAGGTCATCTGCTGCCTCATGTGGCAGTGGTAGTGCCACAATGCCAGGAACCACTACCCTCAACAAGTGCTCACAAGGAGCAACTTCAACACCTAATACCCATAAATCTACCACTTGATAGCCAATGAGAACTAATTAGTATTTAATTTTAGGACTTATGGTACAACTGAATTAGTAAGTGATTGCCAATGAGAATGGCTTATGCTAGAACTGATTCGTATTCAATTTGATGACTTATGGTACAACTAAAATGTAAGTGATTGCCAATGACAATGGTTGTAGTACTTAATGCTATGACCTTTAGTATTTTCTATCCTATCATTTGAAGTTGCAGTATTACTTTATGCATGAATTGCTTGAAGTGTTGCACTACATTGAGTAACTAATACAAGAGTCTAAACAAAACATTGCATTGCATAGCATTTCATTCATGTTTACATAGTCTGCAAGCATGCATTTCCTTCATTTCTCCAACTGTTTAAGGCAAATACAAAGGCCTATTCTTAGGGGCGTGCTTCACACTTGACAAAAGCACAAAAATCACAAAGACAGATACCACTATAGCTACCACTATGCAAATCACACTTCCAAACTTGTTTCTTGTTTGTTTAGTAGCAATCTGTGCACCTAGAGCTTTTGATTCTTCTCAGTGAGGTCTGTTAGTTTACACAGCAGTGTCTCATTTTCTTCTTCCACCTTTTTTTTCCCTGTTTCCAACACCTCATTCATCTTCATCAACTCTTGAACTTGTCTGTCTAGTTCGTCGTTTTTGCCTTGCATAATCTTGGCATATTCCAATCCTTGACGACATGTTTCTTTATCTACCCACACAAAGTAATCGCATCCGTATGATTTCTGAAAAAATACAAGTACTAGTTAGTTCATTAGGCACATGTAGTATGTTTGATTGAAATGGACAAAATGTACCTTGTAATTTTTACATCCAAGGAACCGTCTTCCTGGATTTGCCACAGTTAGTGATGTTCTCAACACAGACCTTTGTCGACAAAAGCGCATTTCATCTCCACTATTGTAACCTGACACTGTAGTGTTGTTACTAGAACTGCTCATAGCTTGATATTTCTGCAAAATGTGTTAAGAATATGTGAAAATTATGTTACGAATCTGGGTTGAATGAATTAGGACCTAAACTTTGACTGAATTATGTTAGGAATTTGTGTTTAAAATCAGTGATTTAAAACCCAGATTTTGTGTTTGTGTTGTATCTGGGTTTGAAAAGGCAAGACTCAATTATGTGTGTTCTTAAGAATCGTGCTATTTTTGCATCTGGGTTTGGTACAATCTGCTATATGGAATTGAAATGGGTTGTGGGTTGATGAAGATAGTGTATGTATCACGGTTTGATACAATGTGTAAATGTAATGGAGGTTTTGTCTTTGTGTTGCTGAGCAACACCACCCAATTCATATGTTTGTTCTTGGAATGTTTGGTTTCTTGATGTTGTACAATCTGCCGTTGGAATGTTTGTTTCAAAACCCAGTTCATATGTTTGTTTCAAAACCCAATTCTGGGTTGATTTGGTTTCAAAATGTGGATTGATTTGGTTTCAAATTTCTGGGTTTCGGTTTAAAAATTTGGGTTTTAAATCATTGTTTAAATCTGGGTTTCAATATCAAAAGTAGGTTTGGTTTCCAAAAATATGGGTTTGGTAATCTCGGTTTGTGCAAATCTGGGTTTGGTTATACAAGTGCTTTTGGCTACACTACATTTTTTGCCTATGGAGAGAGAGAGAGAGAGAGAGAGAGAGAGAGAGAGAGAGAGAGAGAGAGATATACGGTGTGTTTGTTCCAGAATGACGCAAAGAGAGAGAGGGAGAGAGATGGAATGGGTAATGGCTGGTTATATACACCCATGTAAGGGCATTTTGGGCTTCAATATATTGTTTCAATTAAGATTTTAACTTTTCCGTCCAATTTAACCCTTCCTTTTAACAGATTTTGATGGAGGGGGTGTTATTGCTTGATTTTGATAGTTGAGGGGGTGATCTTGGCACATTTGATAGTTTAGGGGGTGATGTTGCAACAAATTGATAGTTTAGGGGGTGTTCTTGCAAATTAGCTGAAAAAGTTCTGCCCAAGGCTAGGCGGAGCCGCAAAGGAGCAACTCCGTCGTGGCCCACCACCATATTAAGGTGAAAGGCATAATTTTCAAGTAAAGGAACGTACCCTGAGACACCAAGACCAATTCATTTTTTTCTTTGACAATACCAATTCGCTATAATAGAAACAAAAATTAGTTCAAAAAGTTGCAGTTACCTTAACTTTACTTATGTGCGTACCCACATACTATTGGCTTCTGTAGTATATCTTTGCAGAATATTGACTTCTCAGTAATGGTCGTCTAGATGTCACAATGATATCCGTTGGGAGCTTGGTGCTCTCTGAAAATTATTCATTGATTGGTATTCTTATTTTAAAAAAACCCCAACACGTAATATTCTTATTTATATTATGAGTAATCTCAGTACAAGACTTAATTAGTCAATGTGGGACAAACTAATATAAGCTATTCTAACACTCCCACTAAAGCTGGAGAATAGATATCAAAAGTCCTAGCTTGTCACATAACAACTCTAACCGTGGCTTGAACAATGATTTAGTAAACATGTCTGCAAACTAAACACGTATAGACACATACGGAGTAGCTATCACACCACTAGTCAACTTCTCACGCACTAGATGACAATCAACTTCAATATGCTTAGTCCTCTCGTGAAATACGGTATTGGACGTAATGTGAATAGCTGCTTGATTATCACAATACAGCGGTATAGGTAACTGCACACTGAACCCTATCTCCTGAAGAAATGATCGCAACCATATAACCTCACATGTAGTGTGTGTCATTGCTCTATACTCTCATTGCTCTATACTCTGCTTCTGAACTAGACCGAGCCACCACTATTTGCTTCTTACTCTTCCAATTGACAAAATTTCCACCAAGAAAAACACAATATCCAGTAGTGGACCTCCTGCACAATCAAAATCAGTAAACGCCTTAATGCGTAAGTGTCCACTGGCTCGATACAGCAAACCCCGTCCTAAATGTAGTTTAAGATACTTCACAATTCTAAGGACAGCCTCCCAATGTGGATGACGAGGAGCTGACATAAACTGACTCACCAAGCTAACTGCAAACGAGATATCCAGTCGTGTAATCATGAGATAGTTTAACTTACCAACCAACCGGCAATACTAATCAGGATTGTGAAGCAGCTCCCCCTGGTCCACACACAGTTTGACATTGGGATCCATAGGCGTTTCAACAGGCCTAGTTCCCAACAAACTCGTATCCTCAAGGATATCCAGTACACACGACCTTTGTGATAAGCTAATACCTTCTTTGGACCGGGCCACTTCAATACCTAAAAAATAGCAAAGTTTCCCCAGATCCTTAGTATGAAATTGTTGATGTAAGAAGGCTTTTAGCCCATCAATACCTCGCTAGTCATCACCGGTAATGATAATGTCATCCACATATACAATCACTAATATTTTCCCTCGACCAGATGTGAGGAAAAACACAGAATGGTCAATCTAATTACAATGCATGCCAAATCTCAAAACTGCATCACTAAACTTGTCAAACTAGGCCCTAGGAGACTACTTGAGGCCCTAAAGAGTTTTACGAAGTTGACATACCTGATTACGCTTCCCCTAGCAACAAACCCATGTGGTTGCTCCATGTAAACTTCCTCTTGAAGTTCCCCATGGAGAAATGCATTCTTGACATCAAGCTGAAATAATGGCCAACCAAGATTCGCAGCTAGAGAAATAAGAACCCAAACAAAACCAAGTTTAGCAACAGGAGAGAACGTCTCCGAATAATCAACACCATAAGTCTGGGTGTAGCCTTTGGCAACAAGACGAGCCTTATAGCGCTTAACAGTGCCATCAGGAAGATACTTGACAGTGAATACCCAACGACAGCCAACAGTTGTCTTACCAGCAGGAAGAGGAACCAGTTCCTAAGTCTCATTATGATGAAGAGCAGACATCGCATCCTCCATAGCTGTCAACCACTCAGATACATATAAGGCCTCCTAAACAGACTTAGGAACAAAAACGGAAGAAACCGAGGTAGTAAAAGCTCGAAGGGATGGTGACAATTGATCATAGGAAACAAAATGAGCAATAGGATGGAGAGTGCAGGACCGAATACCTTTATGGTGGGCAATAGGAAGATCAAGATTGTCTGGATCCCGCAACGGAGAAGAAGATGGCGCGGTGGGTGAAGGTGGTGTTGCTGGCGGAGATGGCTCTGGCTGAGGCGCTGGCTAAGATGGCTTTGGCAGAGACGGTGCTGACTGAGATACAACTGGCAAATTTTTAGGTCGACGATGATATACTTGCAAAGGTTTTGGTGGAAGAACGGTACAAGATGGGACAACTAGAGGACACATAGACTCATATGCCGAGAAATCATTAGTAGTGACAGACTCCGAATAAAAAGGAAGAGACTCATTAAATGTGACATCAGCACACACAAAATGACGACGTAAAGATGGGAGTAACATTTATACCCTTTCTGAGTGTGAGAGTAACCA
The DNA here is from genome assembly GCA_022606695.1 of Vaccinium macrocarpon. Taxonomy (NCBI): domain Eukaryota; kingdom Viridiplantae; phylum Streptophyta; class Magnoliopsida; order Ericales; family Ericaceae; genus Vaccinium; species Vaccinium macrocarpon. Next base: position 21,234,471 of record CM040181.1, on the reverse strand, counting down.
AGAAAAATGCACTTAATGGATCGCGGGTCCAATTTACTCTGATCGGGATCAAGAGCATGAACATAACAGGTACACCCAAAAACCCGAGGGGGTAATGAGTGAAAAGGACGACCAAGAAACAGGACTGTATGGGGTATTTGACCCCCAAGGACAGAAGAGGGCATACGATTGATCAAATGGCATGCGGTAAGAACCACGTCACTCCAGTAAGACTTAGGAACTTTCATTTGAAATAACATGGCACGCATAACTTCTGATAAGTGTTGAATCTTGCGTTTGGCAACTCCATTTTGTTGTGGAGTCCAAGCGTAGGATGACTGATGAATAAAGCATTATGAAAAAATTCGCGTGCATTATCAAACCGAAACATACGAATGCAAGTATTAAATTGAGTCTTTATTTTTTAAAGACTCAATTTAATAGTCTTTATTTACCCAAAAAAAATGATTTTAAAATAGTCTTCAACTCAGATCTCTATATATTTACCCAAAAAAAAAAAATTGAGTCTTTATTTCCATGTGAAATGATTTTAAAATAGTCTTCAACTCAAATCTCTCTTTCATAAGATAAAGGTATGCAATACGAGAGAAATCATCAACAAAAATAAAATAATACTGAAAACCAAAAACATTAGGTACATGAATAGGCCCCCAAATGTCTGAATGAACTAACTGAAAAGGATGTGACACACGACGTTCAACCCTAGGATAAAATGGCACTCTATAATGTTTACTCAACTCACAGACTTCACAAGATAACTCCTTAAGAGAACTGCACGAAGGCACTAGACGCTTCAAATTCTAAAGAGACGAATGACCAAGCCGACAATGTTGTTGATATAAAGATTCTGATGACTGAAGGGCAACTGGTTGAACACCACCATTGGTTAGGTAATACAGACCACCATGCTCAACTCCGGCACAAATTTTTCTCCCCGTCTTGAGATCCTAAAATACACAACCATGGGGAAGAAATGTGACTGAATAATTTAAGCATTTTGTAAGTTGACTAATAGACACAAGATTAAAAGGTAAACAAGGAACATGCAACACAGAATTTAAAATAAATGACAGAGAGACAGAAACTGAACCCAAACCAGTAACCTCAGTGGTAGAACCATCTGCTAAGGTAACATGAAAGGTTTTATCCATGGACTGACAAATAGAAAAGAATTTAGAAGTACCAGTCATATGATTAGTAGCACCAAAATCGATAATCCAAGGAGAAGAAAAAGATTATGCAACACAAGCAATGGAGGGACCTCTCTGAGCAAACGTAGCTATGGAAGAAGAAGCTGCGGCAGCAGAAGGCTAAATGAACATAAGACGCTAGTACTCTTCTGCTAAGATAGTCACATTGCTATCAGTAGAATGAGTAAACTATCCAGCATCCTCAGAATGAGCAACCTGACGAGCCTAGGGAAAACCATGAAGATCATAACAATAGTCCATTGTATGATTTGTACCCTGACAATAAGTACAAAATCTAGTACCACGGCACAACCAAAACCACTGCGACTAGAACTACCTCCCCTTGACGTGCGACCACGACTATTTCCACCACGACCACTGAACCCAGAATCACCACGACCACCAGAACTGGTACCTGAATTATAGCCACCAGAACTTTGACTACCAGAACCACGACCACGATTGCTAAACCCAGAATCACGATCGTAACCACGACCACTACTTGATACAAAACCACTAAAAACAGCTAAAGCAGAACGATCAGATGATGGCTGAGAGACAAAGCCAACATTTGAGATAGAAGCCTGGTGAAGATGACTAAATAACTCATCAAGAGAAGGCAACTCCCGCTCTCCCAGTATCTAAGACCGAACTGGATCATACGATGAGGACAATCCAAATAGAAACCGAGAGACCTCCATACGCTCATGCTGACACTCCATAACCTGAGGATCGCTCGAGATAGACTCATAAACCCGGAGCTCCTCACAATTTTCACGAAATTTGGAGTAGTAGTCCTCCAAGGATCCAGTACCAAAGGACAAAGAAAAGAATTATTGATGGAGATCATATGTGCACCGAAGATTATTGATACCAGAATACATCCTGGCAACACAATCCCATACTCGCTTGGCAGTATCAAGGTAAAACAGAGGTCCACAAGGTTCCATAACATTCCATTACTCAACACGAATATGACAATCCTCAGCTTCCCAGTTACTATATGCCGTATCCTCTTTCTTGGGAGGATCATCTGTCAAATAACAAAACTTTCACTCACCCATATAATAAACCTTGACAGCATGAGACCAAAGAGCATAATTGTTGCCATTCAAAATAATGGAGGTAATGAAATCCTTCTCACGAAACTGGGAAGAGCTAGAAGAACTACCAATAATACTAGAACCAGAACTACCAGCAGAAGCAGATTTTCCATCAGACATTTTTCCAAATAAGGGAGTGGCAAATAACCACCAACAGACGATCAACAAAAAATCACCAACAGACAAATCAACCAACTACTCAATCAAACCGACCAACCACAAACCTCAACACCATAAACAACCACTCACCAATAAATTGTCAACACAACTGGTAGTGAACCAAACTGAACTTGTTACTGCTCAAAACTAATATCTCTCTCAACCCAATATACCAGTGCTATAATCTTACATGTGAAGCAACCATCAACAACGACCAACGCGACAACAAGCAACCAAATGCAAACTACCAGCCATAAAGGAGCATCAACAACACAGAAAATCAACATAAATTGGATCTCGGCTTACCACATGAAGAAAAAAATCCACCAATCAGACTCACTGGTTGTTCAGAAACCACCAATCAAACGAAAATCAGACCTGGTTGTTTGAAAACCTTCAATCGACTCGATGGATAACTCCAATCTGATTTTCCAACACCGCAAGAAGATGTCGAGCACTGTAGACTGGATGTCGGGTACTGCTCGCGTTCTAGATAGGGATTTTGAACACTATACACTGGACTTCGAGTAGAAGAATGGGCTATCGGTCACTGGGTAAGTACTTTTAAGGTTCGAAGTTAGTTGATTAGGGCTGATGGGGTTCGATTTGAGGTTTTTGAGTACTGTAGAATGGATTTCGAGTATTGTGGAAGGAATTTCGAGTGTATATGGTGGCTAGTAGGTCTCGATTTAGGGTTTTGAGTATTATAGAAGGAATTTCGGGTGGTTATTGTGGCTGGTAGGTCTCGGTTTAGGGTTTAAAAAAGGACTATAGTGTCGATTTAGGATTTCGAAACCAGGGTTGAGGTTGAAAACAATGAGTGGTTGTGTATCTAGGGTGGATGAGGGTCCCGCTCTGATACCATGTTGTTTGAGAGAGAGAGAGAGAGAAGTGTAAGGTGTTAACAAACCCCAACACGTAATATTCTAATTTATATTATGAGTGATCTCAGTACAAGACTTAATTAGTCAATGTGGGACAAACTAATATAAGTTATTCTAACAATTCTTACTAGGGCTAGTGAGGCTAGATGTCTTTTCAAGTTTAGCTGGTATTGTGGAGTATGTCTTTGGAAGGTAGTCAGGAGTGGTTAGCATGTATTGCACTCTCATATGAAATTTTGCGATGGGGGTTTTGGCATCATCTTTGGTGTGAGGTAGGAGAGATTGTACGTGGCTTTTCCAGAGCTTGTGGATAGTTGTAGATAGAGGTGTTGTGGGTTACGACTATTCTAAAAGATGATGTCCCTTCTTGGGATGCTTTATGAGCTGCCTAGACAGAAAGTATGAAGTGATATCCTATTCTGTAGCCTTGCTGAGTGGAAGAGCTGCCTGCATGCCTCATTTCTTTTTTCCATCACAGGCCTATTTGGTGATGCCATGACTTTCTGGAAGAGCTTTTGGCCTTCATCTCTTTTAGGCTTTTAGCTGAGGTGTTTCTAATGTTTTGCAAAACATAAACTGAAGTACTTTCACAGCGAAACTGTGCTTTGTAGCCAGGATACCAGATTGACCCAAAACACATTCGACTATTTGAGAGGTCATGTATCATACTTTTCTCATTTATAAATCAGTTCTTTTTATCTCCTTTGCACCTTTTTTCCAGATGCTAGTGGTTACCAAAGGAAAACGGAATTAATCTAGTTTCAGAGAAAGTTGGTGGATTCTCGCCTTTGCCTCCCTCCCAGGAGACTAAAAATAAGGATATCACTCGTGCCAAAAGGCAGTACTCTTTGAGATAAATGTTTGAATAACATTCATGTTTCTTACCATGCAGTCTTCATATCAAGTCAACTTGGTATTTGCATTTAGAAATGTAGTTTTAGTCGTTTGGGTATAGTTCTTACGCTTAAATGTTATGAGTGTTTTGATGCTGAAAGTTTGGCCAACAAACCAAAAGTCAATGCCGCAATTAACTTTGGTAAGTTGGGGGTCCACCAGCACTAATCCGGTCGGTCTAGACAAAGGAAAACCCAGCATTGGATTTGGAAAAGAGCACTTACATAAACAACTAGCATCAAGCTTGAGCGGCAGCTCAAATCCTCGGACCCAGGCAGCTTCAACTGGAGTCCTCTTCTTGACTTCAGATCCTGCTCTGGTGCCATCTCATGATTCACGAATCTCAGGTGTTGTGTGGGTATAATTAAACATTAGACGGGAAGCCAGCAGACCCTACGGACTGTTGTCGAGCAAAATTCACTTGTCCTTTTTTATGGCAAATCAACCGATGGTTTGTACTTTGCACCTTTTGTGATACACACACATTGTTATCATTCGATACATCAAACTTGATTTTTCTAACTTGAAAGCAGCTTATGATCCTTTGGTTTTTCTATTCAGAGGCTAGGAGCTTTTTTATGCAATTAAATATGCCAACCAAATTCATGGGGCACAATAAATGCCTCATTCCAATTGCAACCAATGAGTACCACACATGTTTTTTTTTTTTTTTTGGTACTCCGAAAATTAAATAAAACTAGGAAAGGAGAGTCCACATCAGAAGTTCAGATATAATAAAACTACACCAAAAGGAAGCAGATAACACAACTAGTCTAATATTTGGCGTATGTTGAGACCATCCCTTATCAGGAATTCCCTCAGAGCACGAGGAGGAGAGGTAGTCACCACCAAGTCTTCGTCTTGTTCGGCTCCTATACGGGCAAGGCAATCTGCACATTCATTCGCGCTTCGGTAGGTATGAGTGAGAGTGCACTCAGTGCGGCTGAGGATGTAGTTGCCATCTTTGAGAATGTTGGTTTGAGGATGATTATCACTAGCACCATCATTGAAGAGTATAACAGCAGTTTGAGAATCTGACTCAATTTGCATATTCACCCAGCCTTTCTCCAGAATAATAGTAAGGCCTCTGTAAATACTCCAAATTTCAGCTTCTAGACTAGATGTAGCCCACATGCAACCATAGTAATCCATCTCCCAATCTCCATGGTCATTCCGGAAAATTCCACCAAATCCTGCTTTGCGATTATTGTCATACCAACAGCCATCTGTATTGAGTTTGAGGATACCTGTGGGGGGAGGAGACCACGGGATTAGTCTACTTTTAGGAGGGTCGGTAATGAGAGGAGACTTAAAAGCTTCCACAATTTCAGTCGCATAGGAAATCGAAATTTTGGAACTAGCTTCTGGCACCACAACAACAAAATCAAAGCTCATTTTGTTACGGTCTTTCCAAATTTGCCAAATTGTGGAGCAAAAGATAATGTTCCAAGGTATTTCAATTCCTATGTATAATCTCTTATGTTTTTTCAAGTTCAAAGTGATCCAATCCGAAAAAGAGGAAGCCAATCTATCTCTCATAAGCCGGCCCGAAGGTATCCTATCCCATAGCACAGAAGCTTTAGGACAAGATATAAACAGATGATCGAGAGTCTCGGGAGAATTATTACACCTTGGGCAAGAGTCCGAGGTACTAATATTTCTCCTAGCTCTAAGGACATTTGTAGGAAGTTTATTATGAAGGATAAGCCAAATAAAAGTTTTAAGCTTTTGGGGAACTTTTAACTTCCAAAACCACTTCCAACCCTTCACATCATTCGCATCTTTATTAATAAAATTGTAGGCAGCCGCAGCAGAACATGTGCCATTTGGGGAATCCATCCAAGTAGGTTGATCCACATTAGGCAAATAGACAGGAAGAACAATGCCTAAAATCTCATTCCTAGTGGTATTATCGACCATGTGGTCAATGGAGTCCAGGTTCCAATGGCCATATTCAATGATAGTTTCCACCTTAGTGCTATTGAGAGTATGTTCACCTGGATATCTATCAACCAAAGGACCACTCCCACACCACTAGTCATTCCACAAGTCCACTTGTTTACCATCACCACTTATCCATTTGGTCCCTTTTTTCAAAATGTCCCTAATGTGTATGATGCTTTTCCACGTGTGTGAGGCATTTCTTTTGCGCGGCCAAGATTCCAAAGTGTGGTGCTTTAAGTATTTGCCCCGAAGAATCTTGGTCCACAAACTATTATCATTAACAGACAAGTTCCATCCTAATTTAGTAAGGAGAGCAATGTTTTGGGTTTTAGCATTCCTAAGACCCAAACCACCATTATCCTTACTTTTGCAAACAAAGTTCCAGTTAACAGACAAGTTCCATCCTAATTTAGTAAGGAGAGCAATGTTTTGGGTTTTAGCATTCCTAAGACCCAAACCACCATTATCCTTACTTTTGCAAAACATTGCTCTCCTAATTTAGTAAGGAGAGCAATGTTTTGGGTTTTAGCATTCCTAAGACCCAAACCACCATTATCCTTACTTTTGCAAACAGAGTTCCAGTTGACCAGATGAATTTTCTTCTTGTCTGGGGTGTCACCCCAAAGAAAGTTACGATTGAGACGGTCTAGATAATCACAAACATAATTGGGGAGGTGCATGGTTTGCATAGTGTAATTAGGGATGGTAGACGAAGAGGCTTGGACAAGGGTGGCCCTACCTGCGAGAGCAAGCGTGTTCGACTTCCATCCTGCAAGTCTACTTTGCACTTTTTCAATGATATGCCTAAAATGTTCCTTATTAACACGCTTGTGTAGAAGGGGAACTCCAAGATATTTACCTAGGTCATTAGTAACCGCAATACCACAGAAAGCACTTAGTCTACGGGCTTTGTTTCTAGGAATGTTAGGGGATACATAGAGTTTAGATTTAGATAAGTTCACGGATTGCCCCGATAAAGCACAAAAATCATTTAAGACCTCCATGATGTCTCTGCAGTTAGAAAAGTTAGCATGCCCAAAGAGAATGAGATCATCAGCAAAGAAAAGATGTGTAAGGGCTTCAGAGTCTCTAGAGACTTTTATCCCTTTCCAATTACCTGTCATGCATTTTTCATTAATAAGAAGAGAAAGTCTTTCCATGCACAGGACAAATAAATAAGGGGAGAGAGGGTCTCCTTGCCTCAGACCCCTTCCTGGAGAAAATTCCTCAAGGGGTTCTCCATTCCATAGAATAGAGGAAGTGACAGTGGTGACACAACTCATGATGAGAGCTGTCCAGGAGGGATTAAAGTTAAAGAATATAAGGGTATCCATGAGAAATTTCCAAGAAATCTTATCATAAGCCTTCTCAAGGTCAATTTTAAGAAGAATCCCTCCTTTTCTACCTTTCTTAGCCCTAAGGGTATGAAGGATTTCTTGAGTGATGATTATATTATCATTGGTGGATCTTCCCGGTATGAAACTACTTTGAAAAGGACTAACAATTTTATCAAGAAGAGGACGAATTCTCGCAACAATGAGTTTGGTGATGATCTTATAAGAAACATTGCATAAGCTTATAGGTCTGAACAACTTGATAGTATCAGGATTATCAGTCTTAGGAATGAGAGCAACAAGAGTTTTATTAATCTCAGCAGGTACAGCACTATTAGCAAAGCAATTCTTGATGAACAAGCAAATATCCTCACCTATTATATTCCAATACTTGTGATAAAACACAGCTTGAAGACCATCTGGCCCCGGGGCTTTATAAGCAGAGATATTTCTAATCATGCTCCAAATTTCAGCATTGGTAATAGGGAGACAAAGTTGTTCGTTATCCTCCATGGTAAGGGTGTTATGAGGATTAACAGCCAAACAATTACCCGGAGTAACATCTTGGTTTCTAAAAAGATCTTTGAAGTAATTTAGCACCATATCCTTGATGAGAGCAAGGTCATCAATCCAGTTGTTATTATTATCCTTAAGCATGTTTATTTTAGATTTGCGTCTTTTGATAACGGTGGAGAGATGAAAATAACGTGTATTACGTTCTCCCATAACTATCCATTTAGTTCTAGACTTCTGATACCATAAGATTTCTTCTTGTGCAAGCACATTATTATAAGAAAAAATGAGATCCTTTTCCAGGGTTAGCAAGTTATGCGAAAAGTTGGAACTTTGAGATTTCCGAACTCCATTAATTCTGGCTAGAATCCAACGTTTTTTTCCTAAAAATGTTGCCGAAAACATTTTTATTCCAATGAACAGCAGCCTGAGAGAAGTTAGAAATTTTATCCTAGATCCTTTCCCCTTTCCAGTGAGTAGAAACAACATTCTCAAAAGTAGGGTCCAAGATCCATGCTGCCTCAAATCTAAAAGGTCTAGATATGGGAGGGTTAAAGACCATACCATGCATATGAATGAGAAGAGGGCAGTGGTCCGAATAAGTACGAGGGAGATTTTGAATCATACCTTCAGGGAAAAGAGCTCTCCATTCCTCATTGCAAAGACCCCTGTCCAGTCTTTTTTGAATATTAGCAGCTCCTTGCCGGCCATTGGACCACGTGAAATTAGGTCCGAAGGAACCTATATCCACCAAATTGCAGGAGTTGATATTATCAACAAATTTCCTCCTTTGAAGGTGCCCTGAATCTTGGGCAGAACTTCTATTTTCCTCAATCCTGGCTGTGTCGTTGAAATCACCTATAGCTCCCCAGGGAAGATGATTAGTGCCAACGAACTCTTTCAGACCATCCCACAAAATATCACGGAGTCTCGGGTTTGGGCTAGCATATATCGCAGATAGAATCCATTCCTCATGCCCGTTCTTCCTAATTTTTGTATGAATGACTTGCCTATCCACAGAAATAGTGAAAACTGAAACTCTTGTGGGATCCCAAAGGATCCATATACCACCAGCTCTCCCATTTGGATCTGAGAAAGTATCTCTAGTGTAGCCCATATTCTTAAAGAAAAGACCCATAGACTGGAGAGTGACCTTAGTCTCAAGTAGGGTCACAATATCAGGTTTGTGAGTTCGGACCATGTCTCCAAAATTTTGCTTGAAGCGGTCATTACCTGCTCCCCTACAGTTCCAGACTATAATTTTGAAATTATCCATAGGAAAATCGAAATCTAAAGGGGCTAGACCTGGTTTTTGGAGATCGTTCCTCAGATCAAGCAGAGATGGACTCCTTATCCTGCATGGCTTCATCGACACAAGGTGTGGTACCCAACTTCCCACGGTTTGCTCCTTTACCTTGATCTTCATGCTTATTTCCTCTGGCCACCATACCACTTCTGTCAGGTGGAGGGCTTCTTGATCTGCTTCCAACCATATTTTCACCTTTTGATAGCTGATCTCGGTTAACCACACACGTGCGCAGCACCAAGTCATCCACCTAGTATTGGATATGGGTGAGCTTATGGCTAGATTTATAGTTAAATTAATCATTATGCAATGAAGTTTCAAGAACCTATACATAATACAGAGTTGTTGGATTGCCACAATTTTGAGCATTGTGGACCAAAAGTGCCCCTCAATCTATATTCTGTTGTGCTGTACTCATGGGGGTAGTTTTGGTATTGTGCAATTCTGATTCAATTCCTATTAGTGTGGCTGTTTGACGTAATATTTCAGCTTGGCACAGACTTTGAAGCAAATTGACTGGCTGCTTGCAATTCCACAAAAATCCTACCCTCCACCCAACTCTACTTGCCGCACAAGATCAACGAAGGAAAGGAATCTATACAATTTTCAAGACCAGTGGTTGCTACCACCGAGCCTATTCTGGTAACAGGTATTCCATAGCCAACTTCTCCACTTTTCCATGTACTCCTGCGGATAATAATCTTCCACACACCTTTAAAGTCACCTGTACTATCATTAATTCCTTATTTTGACCGAAATCACCAATGTTTTAACAAGTTTATCCCAATGTAGCCATTTTGGTCATCCTTTTGTTTTCCCCATTCTTTCTTTTCCTCCTTGGGGTATGCTCCTTGTAGACTGTATTTCGGTTAGCCTTTTTTCTATTTCAAGTTGATTTACCCCAAAAAAAGTCTTATGGCCGAAATTTGTTCGACAAAATATCCCTTCCAAATCATGCTAGTTGGCCAACCAACTTAATTTCTGATAATCTATCCCAAAATGCCTACAATGTGAGATCTATGACCTTAATATCATTCTATATTGATGTGAAAACTATCCAATTTTCAATATCTTGGCCCACTTCTCTTTTATACCCTATAGTTAACTTGTTTAAGACCGGTCCTCACTTTAGGAGGAAAGTTGGCTTCTCATATGAGTTTGAGAAGCTGCTGGTTTCTGATGATGCCAAATCATTCAAGGAACGAGAGCTCATTAATAGGGTTGAAAGCCTCTCTCCCTCTCTAGAAATTAGAGAGAGAATGCACTCCCTTTCTTCCCCCATCAAATTTTTAAAAATCTACCAAGCTTCTGTTTGAGTGTTTTATAAAAGTACCCTTGTTTTCGAAACAATTTAGGAATTTACCGTTGTTTTCAAACTATTCATAAAAATACCGTTGTTTTGTACTTCTCATTTGGAACCTGAGATCTTTAACCACTTCTCAGTCTCAACCTTAGAAGTCTCCCAAAATTTCATTTGACGTGTCTCCGTCCAACGTGGATGTTTGGCCATCGTGTCCATACATACTTCTCATGTCTAAAATGAGAAGTCAGTTTTATTTGAATTTTGTACCTGAGAAGTATAAAAGATTTTGGGTGTAGTAATTTGAGAACATACTTCTCGTATTGGACCTGAGAAGTATTTTATACAACTCATATTGAACCTGAGAAGTATGTTCAACTTTCCTTTTTCCCCTTCTCCAACGAAAATTGTCGTCATTCTCAAACTTGCGTCCTCAAGAAGATTGAAGCAGAGAAGAACAAGGAACGAACGGAGAGCTTCTTCCTCACTGATCTTGCTCTTCTTTCTTCCACTAAGGTACTCATGCGCTTTGTGTCTCTCTCTCTCTCTCAATATGTCTCTGTCTCTGTCTCTGTCTCTGTCTCTGTCTCTCTCTCTCTCTCTCTCTCTCTCTCTCTCAATCTCTTTAGGGTTTATGATTAGAGTTAGGGTTTGTGATTAGAGTTAGGGTATTTAGGGTTTCGATTGGGGTATTAGCTGGGTGAAGTTCAAGTAAATGATATATGTAGTAATTTAATCTGATGAAATCGATGGACCCTTTCACCAACGAAACTTGCTCCAGAGTGAATTCCGGTAGCCTTTTCCCGACAAGTGAATGCATTGTATGCGATCTACGCATAAAAATTAAGAAAAAGAGTTCGAGTTTTTACAAAAAAATTAAAAGGGAAAATAAAATCTATGGGATGTCAGAGAACTAATATATATTGGCTGTTTGAAGTACCACTTAATTTCCAAAAAAAAATACTAAAAAAATAGTACCAACTGATTTTTTAGAAATATTTACTCACCATCCAAACGTGAAATCCAAGCCGCGCTGAACTACTTCCTCATTTGGCTTGGAATTAGACTAAGGAAGAACCCATTTAGATATAAGTGTTCCAATTTGGCCCTTTTGAGATGCTTGTAAAATGTCTCACACAGTGGTGGATGCAAGATTCTTAATACGGGAGGTCAAACTATATGTATTCACACAATGGCGGACGCAAGATTCTTCACACAATGGCGGACACAAGATTCCTAATACAAGAAAATGTTTTGCTTGTTCACTTGAATTGGGTGTTCTTCCCTTCCCATATTTCTTGGCCACACAGCTAGAAAATTTAAAGCACTTCCTTAGAGGTTTTATTCACTATAGCACACAGACATACCTCTTTGTGGATGGCCCACGGAGTTTGTGCGGTTTCTCGTTTGAAAAAGATTGTGATAGTTAGAGTCGCCACCCGAATTTGTGGTCCGAATCTGAAAAACCAGTAAAAATATGACTCATTTTCCCATTGAAAAGGATTTTGCTGATCACGGCGGAACCAAAGATTTCTCGGATTCGGGGGTTTGGTTACGAGAGGGGAAGGGCTTTACGGCACCCCTCTTGCCCGGTCCGTGAACCGGTCTCTACTCGATATTCTGTGGGATTTTGAAAATGTTTGAAATTCAACTTTAAACACGAAATGGGGAATTGGGGTTGGGAATCACGTAGACAATAAGACAATACAAAATGTGAATTTATTGTGAATGCTTGTGCAAGACGATCTACATGGAAAAAGATGATAATGATGGAGAGAAATTACAACAAACATTTACAGAGGGAAATAATAATAAAAACCATACAACAACATCAAAAGTTATGAACATGATGCTAAATAAATTGTCCTAAAAAATGGATCCCATAAAGAGAGTTGAGCGCTCAAGGAGAGAAAGGCTTCAGCGCTCAAACCTTCCGAACCAGATTGAGCGCTCAAGGCTCATGGATTGTGCACTCAAACCAGTTTCTGATTTCTGTAAGTTTGACCCTTTTTATAGATTCTTCTCTCATTCTTTACAAGATCAAACTTTAATCAAATGTTTTTCAAAAGAATATGAGCTGGGAATTAAATGTTTGATCTTACAAAGGACAAGAAAAGGAAGATTAAAGCCATGAATATGAGAGAAAAGTGCAAGAAATTAAACATGGAGGAGAAAATCAGCTAATAAACATGAATGAAACAACTCAAACATACCAGAAAGAAGTTAAATCATGATCCATCATCGAAATAACCAGCAACCAGCAAATGGGCCAACAACAGCTTGAGCGCTCAAGATTATGACAATTGTGGAGGGGAAAAATCTGGGGATACATCTTCCACGCTCTATGAGATCAACAGTGCACCCTTCGCCGGAACCTTAGCACTGCAAGACAATAAATAGTTAGAGCACCTTTGCCTCTCGTCGGCAAAGGCCCTCCGATGCTTAAGTCAGTATCTCGTACTAGGAGGAAACCGTAAAACACATAAAGCATGTAAACACGAATTACCATGTACCTTTCTTCATGGGTATTGCCCCTCATTTATAGATGTGGGGTGCTTGTTGTCCACAAATCCTATTCTCATTAGGAGTCCTTTCCTATATGGGACTCATTCCATATAGAAACACAATCTTTATTCTACAAGGATTTCTTTAGGAATCCTTGCCATTATCGAAATCCTCTTTACATTAGGATTTACGCCTTATCATGTAAGAGGCTATTCTAGATCCTTCTAGAATGACCCACCACCTTATCTCATAGGCAGTTAGCTCGGCAATATACTTGCCTATCCATATCTGATGTTGCTGACCAGATAACTTGCTCGGTAATGACCTCGTTCACCATCTCGTGGTGCTACCACCATCTCATGGTGCTATCCTGTCTGCACACTTGGCCTATCCTGGTTGGGCATAACCTGGGGCACCACCATGTGGTCCCCGGCCCGGAAACCACCCTCCGCGTGGTGTCAGGGCTGAGCTGCGTGGTTCGTACGTGCATAGGTATTTTCCTATGTATTGGTTTTTACCCTCTCCAATTGCTCCCCAGCTTTGACCATCATTGCTATTCATCAATGATGGTTAAAGCTTACTGCTACCCTTCCAACAATGGTCTTTTTCCTTGCTATAATTCAAGCATTTTGGTATTCGTGATATTCATCGAAGCTTCTCACTCGGCTAGGCCTGCTCCTTGTATGGATTTTCCCTTGGTATCCACATTACCAAGCCCACAGAATACACTTGCACTTATACCCACTCGTAGGGTTTGGCGCAATTTCTCAAATATTCTCTTCTCATGTAGGGAGATATGATTCTTGTATTTAATGCTGATGTTTGCCTTCCTTAATAGAGTTGGAACGACCTTTATGGTGACGTTTCACATACGCCATCCCTTCCATATAAGGTTGTAAGGACATTCTCACCCCATTCAAAAGATCTTTTCGTGTTCTCCCTTTATACACGTACGGGGATACAATCCATGTATGATCTTGATCATGTGTTTCCTCGCTGGAAACCTTGCTCCCTTCATGGGTCTAACGCTTTATTGATTAAGGCATTTGTTCCCATTCGCATTAAGAAACCTTTCTTAATAGGATTCTTCCTATTAGGGACAAGTCTTCATATCCTACTAGGTTTCGTTTAGCAAAGGTCTTTCTTTCCATACAGAATTCTTTCCCATATGGGGTATACTCCTAATCACATTAGAACTTCCCGTATTAATCCCCTATTTCACGGGATTCCTCCTTATCTCATAAGGAACTGCTGCAGAATACTCTGGAATGTTTCACCGCCCTACTCGTGGCGGTGCCGAGCTTACACGTAGCTCGGAGTAACTCGTACATAGTTTAGTTCATCACGCCGAGCTGAACTATGTATTCCAGAATGCTTTCCAAGCTATATTCGTAGCCTCTACAGCTCGGCCATATCAAGGGGCATATCCCCTTGCTTTTACCGAGCTGGTACATCCTGGTGCTTTAATTTAATTCGACGATTGACCTTATTCATGGTCAATCCAGCTCGGCATAGGGCTCAAGGACTTCCCTATGTGGTGCCAAGCCATTCACCTTCCCGTGGTGCATATCTTAGGCACGTGCTATGCCTAACACTAGGGTAATCAGATTTCTTTCCTCTAGCTCGGAGAGGGTCTCGCCGATCAGGAAATACCTCTCTGCATCTTCCTCTTGAATCTATATTTTCTTCAGTCCTTCCACCATTTTCTTGGTGGGATCGCCTCCGACGTCCTCTAAGGTTGGTTGGTCTGGGACTTCAACTGTCTGCACCAGCTCGGCCTTTGGGGATTTTTCTCAGGACCATGGTAAAGCATTGATCGGCCACCTTCTGGTTACCTTTGATGCATTCTATTCCATCTACTCCGGGGTACTTGATCTTCTGGTGGTAAGTTGAAGAGACCGCCTTCATTTTATGCATCCACGTGCTTCCTATAATCACGTTATAGGATGAGGGGATGTCCACCACGAGAAAATCTGTCTTCAATACTACTGATCCTGCTCGGACAGGTAGTGTGACCTTTCCCATAGGCCATACTATCTGCGCGCTGAAACCAACCAGGGGGACAAGGCACTTTTGTAGTGAGCTTGTTGGGAGTTCCATCTTCTTAAAGGTGTCGTAGTACATGATTTCGGTGCTGGCCCCCTGGTCCACTAGGATTTTTTCCACGTCATATTCCCCTATTCGAAGGGTGATAACTAGTGCGTCATTATGGGGTACCGTTACCCCCTCCAGGTCGTCGTCGGTAAAGGTGATCAGAGTCTCCAAGACCTCTCCTGCCCTCGGCCTCTTCATGCCGAGCTTCATGACATGCTCTACCTGCCTATTGACCCTTTGGATGTGCCTTATTTCGTTGTTCGTGTATGGAGCAACCAATCCACATATCATATGGATCGTTCCTTTTGGAACTTTCTCGTAGTCCATCTCTTCTACCAGATCGGCATCATTCTTGCTGTTTGCCAAGAATTCCTTTAGATGGCCTTTCGCCACCTTCTCATCTAGGAACTTCTTGTATTCCACACAATCCTCAGTCATATGCTCCCAATCCCTGTGGTAGCTGCAATGCTGATTAGTGGCCCTCCTTTTCTCTGGGTTCCCAGTCATCTTTGGGGGCCTCCTGAACCACTGTTCATTCTTGATCCTGTACAACATCTTATATATGGGGATGTTAAAAGTTGTCATAACGCTGAAGTATGATTTGGGGTCTGGCTCTACTTTGTCCTTCTCCTGCTAGGCGTAATCCTTCTTTCCCGTTGTGAAGTCCTTCTTGTACACCTTTGACTCCACCATCTTCCTCTCCGGGAGTTGTGGCTATCCAGCTACGATCTTCCCTCCAGCTTGCAGGATGTCATCCTCCACCCGTGCATGTTCCTGAATTCTCTCCATTAGTTTGGCTACAGTCTTTACCGGATGCATGGTAAGCGATTCTCATAGCTAGTGCACAGGCAAACTTGTCTTGAATGTTGCCAAAGCATATTCTTCACTGCAATTTTCAATCCCATTGAAAATTTCCCAATAAGGTTTTGAGTATTGTTGTAGAGATCAGTGCGTCAAAAGTTTTTGGAGCAGCTCGGCTTGTTAGGAACCGAAAGCGGTGAATTCTCGTACCGATTGAGTCCAAAGATAAAATTGATCCCTCCGGGAGTTTATGGTACCAAAATTTTAGTGCTACCTTCCCTAATTTGGGCCGGGGAACATTTTACACAACAGTGCATCATCTTGCTCGTGCATGAACATGGCCTGCTGGTAGTGTTGAATGTGGGCCACAGGATCCGTGTTGGTTTCGTAAGGGATGAACGCTGAGTGTTTTACCCTGCTCGGCATTCTCTCGGCGCGAATCCAGTGGGCCAAAGGTGATTTGGAGATCTGACCTAGGGCCTCTTTAGCTACTTCTCGTGCAGTTCTATGACCTTGATCAGCTCGGTTAACGTCCCCCCTTCTCGCATGCTGCTCGGGAATGTGCTCATTGGATCCAAATCTCTCATATCTGTCCCTAGCATGCTTCCTTCTTTCCTTCTTCTCAACAGAAACGCTTCTATCTCTCCTTTTTTGTGGAGAGGTCGCTCGGTCGGTGGAGGCGTTGTCGTGAGGACGTCTTTTCTTTTCGTGCCCATAGTGCACGGATCTCGTCCGTGAGCGTAGGTCCTTTCCATATAGGATTCATTCCTATATGCAACATACTCCTAATCGCATTAGGAATACCCATGTCAATCCCTTTACTCACAGAACCTGATTTGGAATCTTCTGGAATGTCTCACAGCCCTATACTCTTAAAGGGTGGTGCTGTGGCTTCCACGTAGCTTTCGGTATGACTTCATGCATAAAGCTCATCCCACTTGTTGCAAGCTGCAACGGGTTGAACCATGTATTCCAGAGTGCTACCCAAACTGTATTAATAGCTTAACTAGCTCAATCATCCCTTTGGTCATATTGCCGAGCTAGTATATCATCAAATGGTACTTGATTTTTTACCTTTGACCTTACTCATGGTCATCTCAGCTCGGCATAGGATTAGGAAGCCCCTATACAACGGTGCCGAGCTAATTACCCTCACGTGGTGGTGAATTATGGCATATGTCCCACCTTTTCCAATGGTATTCCAAGCAATATTTGTTACTTATTGTTCCAAGTTTCTTCGTACTTGGCAACGTTCAAGCAATATTCGTTGCTTGCCTCAAAGTTTCTTCGTACTTGGGAATGTTCAAGCAATACTCGTTACTTACTATCCCAAGTTTCTTCGTACTTGGCAATGTTCAAGCAATATTCGTTGCTTACCTCCAAGTTTCTTCGTACTTGGGAATGTTCAAGCAATATTCGTTACTTGCTATCCCAAGTTTCTTCGTACTTGGCAATGTTCAAGCAATATTCGTTGCTTGCCTCCAAGTTTCTTCGTAATTGGGAATGTTCAAGCAATATTCGTTGCTTGCCTCCAAGTTTCTTCGTACTTGGGACTGTTCAAGCAATATTCGTTACTTATTTTTTCTCCTAAGTTTATTCGTACTTAGAAATATTTCTAGTTTGAGCAATTCGTTGCTCAGGCCCAAGTATTCGTACTTGTCCTAAAAAATGTCAAGCATGGGGTACATGCATTTACTGCTCCCCAATATGGAATTAAAATTTCTCGTTTTTGGTTCCATATTCAAATCAATCAAGTGTTTCAAGCATGCAACAGAAATTTTTCTCGTAATTTCCTTTCATCAAATCAAAAATGGAAAATCATATAAAATGCAAAACTTTATTCATAGCTCTTACTAGCACAAATAGCTCACGTTTGTTTGCACTTGTCTAGCCTTCTAGCATTATTCATTGCCATAAGCTTTTTAGCATTATTCATTGCTATTGGCCTAAGTGTATTTAAACTTAGCACATAAGTTTTTTCATACTTTAATAGGATTCCAATCATTGTTCATTATTGTGGCTTAAGTTTATTCATACTTAGCCAGATTTTCAAGTTTACTCGTACTTTCGTCAACAATATCTGCTCCCCTATATGGAGACAAGGAGCTCTTGGCCCATATTTAGCAAACTGATACTTTTAACTACTCCTGGTAAGGTGCAAGTTTTACCAGTAGTTTCTCTATTTCCTGACTTTTTGGTGTCGAGTCATAGTTTCAGCGCTTGGATCTCGCGCTTCACTATTTTTTCATGAGCTGAGCGACTTTCTTCAAAGTCTCTTTCTTCGTCTCTGAGGCTTTTTCCGTAGTCCCAAACACTTCTAGTTGTGGACTTTGATCCATCACTAGAAACAATAAGCAAGATAAACTAAAACAAAAGATATATTAGAGACAGTTCTGACCTTTTTTATTTTATTTTATCCGCTCCAGTTGTGGCCTTCGTTCTTGAAGCTGAACTTGCGATGGTTTTTGTCGCGATGTGGGTGCTGTAGCACATGGTCCTCTTCTCAAGAACCTTGACCCCCTTTCTATATGCAACTTCTAATTGTTGTTTGACATGTAAAAGATAGTTGCTTCGCTAAATTTTAATTGGTCCTCCCGTGGGCTCGACATAACAGGTGCGTTCCATTGCTAGACGACATCCTTTCAAATATTTTGATCTCTTGTCCACGATTATTCGTTCGCAAAGCAAGATATGTAAAGCTATGTTTCTTCTGCTCAAGAATTTTTTTCGTAATCTTGAGCTCTCCCGTCATTTGATCTTTGATGCACCCTCCTATCTCATGAGGGAAACCTGGTTTAGTCGGCTCTTCCGCGATTCATTAGCTGATTCCTGCTTGCTCTCCGTGATTGTCGAGCTGATTTGGACTGCTCTCCCGTGATCACTAGGCAGATTCGTACTGCTCTCCGGGATCGCTAGTAGATTCTAACTGCTCTACAATCTTTTCGTCATGTTCCTAGGGTTTTCTCCTTACTTATCGCACGGTTTCACCAATGTGTATCCTGCGTTGCTTTCTTTGTAGCATTAAATACAGACGACCTCTTTTCTTTTTTTTTATTGTTACGTTCACGTGGTGGTTTTTTGCTTTGACTGTGGGGAATCATGAAATATCAGGCGTATTTCCCAAAATTTTGGAATCTCAGGGATACACCCTATGTCGAATTTCTTGGCAGTGGGTTTCTTTTGTGGTGCTTCCGCAACTGCAGGAGTTTTATCTACTTTTGCACTCTTTCTCGTAGGGGGCACAGGGGTTTTCTACATCGTCCTCCACCTCCTTACGTCGTGGAATGCGTAGAACATGTTCTAAGGCCACCATTGTTCAGTGATTTGATCTAGGAAAAGCTTCTCGTACCGTTTCCCACAGACGGCGCCAATTGTGGAGGGGAAAAATCTGGGCATACATCTTCCACGCTCTATGAGATCAACAGTGCACCCTTCGCCGAAACCTTAGCACTGCAAGACAATAAATAGTTAGAGCACCTTTGCCTCTCATCGTCAACGGCCCTCCGATGCTTAAGTCAGTATCTCGTACTAGGAGGAAACCGTAAAACACATAAAGCATGTAAACACGAATTACCACGTACCTTTCTTCATGGGTATTGCCCCTCATTTATAGATGTGGGGTGCTTGTTGTCCACAAATCCTATTCTCATTAGGAGTCCTTTCCTATATGGGACTCGTTCCATATAGAAACACAGTCTTTATTCTACAAGGATTTCTTTAGGAATCCTTGCCATTATCGAAATCCTCTTTACATTAGGATTTACGCCTTATCATGTAAGAGGCTATTCTAGATCCTTCTAGAACGACCCACCACCTTATCTCGTAGGCGGTTAGCTCGGCAATATACTTGCCTATCCATATCTGATGTTGCCGACCAGATAACTTGCTCGGTAATGACCTCGTGCACCATCTCGTGGTGCTACCACCATCTCATGGTGCTATCCTGTCTGCACACTTGGCCTATCCTGGTTGGGCATAACCTGGGGCACCACCATGTGGTCCCCCGAACTGAGCCACCCTCACGTGGTGTCCAAGCTGAGCACGTGGTTCGTACGTGCATAGGTATTTTCCTATGTATTGGATTTTACCCTCTCCAACATTGAGCGCTCAAGCCTTAATGTGGCTTTCTGGTTTCTAACTGAAAATGAACTTTTGTTACTTTCTCAGGACCATAAATACATAGGCATGTAAGCCATTCGTAAAAGGATCTGCTAGGTTGTTTGCCGATGCAATCTTGGTCGCAGCTACATCACCTTTCTATACGATCGCTCGAATAAGGTGATACTTACACTCGATGTGTTTTCCCTTCTTATGAATCTTTGGCTCCTTCGAGTTAGCAATTACACTACTATTGTCACAATAGATTGAAAATGCTGACTGTATCGAAACTACCACTTCTAGATCCATTAAGAAGTTTTTGAGCCAAACGACTTCTTGGCTATTTTAAAAACTGCCACATACTCGGCCTCCATGGTGGAATCTACAATATACGATCACTAGATACTCCACCAACTCATGGCTCTACCTCCTAGGGAAAACACATATCTCGATGTTGACTATCTGGAACTCTTATATAACATAAAGTCTTAATCTGCGTGCCCACAAGGCACTAGACTGTCTGACTGGTACACCAACGTATAATCCTTAGTTCTTTTCAGATACTTGAGTATACATTTTATACCAGTCCAATCTTCTTGTCCAGGGTTAGACTAAAATTTGCTAACCATGCCGACAACAAAGCAAATATCAAGTCTAGTTCACAAAGATAGCATACATGAGGCTTCCTATTTCTTTGAAGCATTAGTAACTCCCCTTCATTTTCTCCATCTCCTCAGATGTCTTAAGACACTAATCCTTGGATAGATAGACTCGTATGCGAAAGGAAGTAATCCTTTCTTGGAATCCGCATGTTAAAATGGGCAAGGATCGTGATCGATATAGGAAGCTTGAGAAGCCCAACATCCTTTGCTTAATCTCAAAAAAATTTAATCCCAAGGATGTGACCGTCTACTCTTAAATCCTTCATATCGAACTGGCTGGATAACCACAACTATACCAAAGATAACACTCTGACATCGTTTCCGATGAACAAGATATCATCCACATATAGCAATACAAACACCACCACATTTCCATTGCGCTTCTTATACACACGACTTATCCAGACATTGATCAAAACCAAAAGATTAGTAACTCCCTTCATTTTCTCCATCTCCTCAGATGTCTTAAGACACTAATCCTTGGATAGATAGACTCTGTGTCTGAAAGGAAGTAATCCTTTCTTGGAATCCGGCATGTTAAAATGGGCAAGGATCGCATCGATATAGGAAGCTTGAGAAGCCCAACATCCTTTGCTTAATCTCGCAAAAATTTAATCCCAAGGATGTGACCGTCTACTCTTAAATCCTTCATATCGAACTGGCTGGATAACCACAACTATACCAAAGATAACACTCTGACATCGTTTCCGATGAACAAGATATCATCCACATATAGCAATACAAACACCACCACATTTCCATTGCGCTTCTTATACACACGACTTATCCAGACATTGATCAAAACCAAAAGATTTGATTACTTGATCAAAACGGATGTTCCAAGACCTAGATGCCTGCTTAAGTCCACAAATAGACTTCTTAAGACTGCACAACATGTGCTCTTAATCTTTTGCCAAAGTTCTGCATCTTTATCTTGTAGTGCCTCTTTGTAGTTTTAGGGTTTGACCTGTTGTTCTTCAGGGATCATATCATAAGACTCTTCCAACAACGTATACCAATTAGGTAAAACAATAACCCTCCCACTACAACAAGGTACTGGTGTGTTAACAACAATTTCATGTGATGTAACCTCTTGTACTATAGGTATTGAAGAAGTTTGTGCCGGTCTATTTTCTCTCAATTCTACTAGAACAATCTTACTACTGGGCTTGTGATCTATGACATAGCCTTCCTCTAAGTATCAAGCATTGGTGCTAACAATGACCTTATGATCCTTAGGACTATAAAATAGAGCAAATTTCGTTCCTCTAGGGTACCCCACCAAAACAAACAAACATTCGTTCTTGATTCCAATTTATCTGTTTTCCCTGTTAGCACATGTGCTGGACTACCCCAATTCTGAACATGCCATAGACTAGTTTTCCTCCCAGTCCATAATTCTTTGGGTGCAGTTGGTACTAGCTTAAATGGTACCCAGTTAAGAATGTACGCAATTGTTTCTAGTGCATGTCCCCAAAACGAATTAGTAAATTTGAATAACTCATCACTGGTCTCACCATATTCATAAGAGACCTTTCCTTCTTTCTGCAACACCATTATGTTGTGGCATACCTAGCCTTGAACAAGCGGGATGTAATCCCTTCTGCTGTCACTAGTTCCTAAATTCCTCCAAGAGGTATTCGCCACCATGATGGGATCGCAGTGTCTTGATACATTTATCTAGACAGTTTTTCGTTTCTGGTCTATGCTCCTTGACTTTCTCAAAGCATTTGGACTTACGGTGTATCAAATAAATGTAACCATGTCTTGAGTAATCATCCAAGAGGTATTCGCCACCATGATGGGATCGCAGTGTCTTGATACATTTATCCAGACAGTTTTCCGATTCCGGTCTATGCTCCTTGACTTTCTCAAAGCATTCGGACTTACGGTGTATCAAATAAATGTAACTATGTCTTAAGTAATCATCAATAAAAATATTGAAATACTTAAAACCACCTCTATCCCGGATGTTCATAGGTACACACAAATCAAAGCGAACCATTTACAACGTTTTATTGGCTCTCCCTTTTCCTAGAAAAGGGCATCTTGGTCATTTTACCTTCCAGATAGAATTTCACAGACCGGAAGTGCCTCCACTTCTAATGAACCCAAAGATCCATTTCTAACCAATCTAGAAATTCTATTTAGATTAATATGACCTAGGCGTAAGTGTCAAAGATACGTTTGGTTCAGCTTATAAGGCTCTTTTCTCTTATATGGCAATCTATTAGTGTTATTCAATTCATGCAGTTGCATCATAGGAACGATATGATTAATTATGTAGAGACTGTCATCTAATGAACCAGAGCAGATAAAATGTTTATTTAACTTAATAACCACAGAGTTATTAAAAACAAACCAAATATCCATTTTCAACCAAATTAGAAACCGAAACTAAGTTTCTCCTAATTCAATGATCATAAAGACAATCTCTCAAAATTAAACGCCTCTTTTGAATCGCTTCTACTTTTGTAGCACTTCCCATATGTAGATAAATCTCTTCATCACTAAGTCTCCAAGTTTCTTGGAACCTTTGCAATAAATTGCAAACATGATTAGTGGTACCCGTATCTACACACCAGGTAATGGTAGATAACAACGCTAAACATGATTCAACTACTTGTGAATAAAAATTTCCTTGATTATTCAATTTATTGATATAATTCGGATAACCTTCTTCTAGTATCCTTTTTGCTTATAGTGAAAACACTTGCCGTTAGGCTTTTCCACTCTACCTCTAAACTCATAAATTGTCTGAGGAACCGTGGCTTGTTGTTGAACCTTTTCCTAATTCTTGTTGCCTTTGGCTAAGAAGTAGAAACATCTTCAACTACACTCATAGTTGTCTATTTATTAACCAAAAGACCCTTGGCTTATTTAACTCTCTTTCAACAGTTTCGTCAAATAATAAAACATTTTGTTCATATTGTAATTCAGGCGGAACTGCTGAAAAAACTTGGTAAGCAATCGGAGCACAATATCAACCTGGGTTCCCCCATTGATTTTAGCTCCTGGGATTTCTAGTTCATTCAGAAGACCTATTATCTTCAGAACATAATCCCCTTAGTTGGGTTCCTTCACCAATGGTTAATTTTCCAAATCCCACATTGCAACTTGTCTAGCCGCACCCCAAACCTTTATTTTAGGTTATGCATCATGTCATAGGCAGTTTCTAAAAAACTGATGTTGATGTTGCAATACATTCGACATAGAAGCTAAAATGTAACACCGCGTCATCTCGTCAGTTGTAACCTAATCCTTATATACCGGATTTCAGGTTCTATTGCAATTTCAGTGGGTTTGATAGAGCACACCTCAGAGAACTCAAATTTGGTCCCCTAAGCAGTCGACACAAAATCCAGATCCTTTTCTAGTTAATATAATTAAGACCAGTGAATTTGTTCGACAATGTCATCAAGTGGATTGAAAGAGACCATTTTTTGAATCTGAGAATCACATAACAACAATTATGAAGGGCAAATTTTTTTGTATTTCTATTAAATTGGTTCCCTCAACCAGTCTATTAAAAGAAAAACATTAGCAACCCTACACACCGTGAAAAGTATGCCTCGATGGGTAGGTCCACTACTCTTCATCATTCGCGTAGATAGGCACAACCTTTTAATTTTACTATCAAGGCACTAAACCATGCCAAATAAAATTAAATAGCTAATTTACTTCGGTCCTATAAATAAAAGCAGTGACTCAGATGGAGAGGATAATTGTTATTTATAGCTAAGTGTATACCATTACCTAACCTCAAAATCCATTGTTCTGTAATGGACTACCCCAGATGGAGGAGCAATCCATACAACAATTATCTTGGAGTTATCCTCTAAGGAAGTAAGTACTGATGATGCCATAATTAATTTCGTCCGATGGGGAGGAAGGTACTAAAACCAACACACAAAATTTAATTATATCATCTACATACTAGTAATGGAGACCATGGGATTTATACAAAATAAACTCCCTCTCCCACTTAGTAATTTAAAAAATTTGTGAGGGTTATCAAAATTAACATGTTTGCAAAAAACCGTGATCTAGGTCAAAAGCCAAATATTACCATGTTGTCCAAATATGGTAAACTATCACACATGCAACAAGATGAATAATCAAATATTCATAAAAAGGAAACATAAATAATATGTATCCCAACTATTATGGTCAAAGATGCAATCCTTGAGCAATAAGGAATCCTTCCAATCTTGAAATCCTTAAGCAGTCAGGAATCCTTCGAGTCTTGAAATCCATAAGCAGTAAGGAATCCTTTCCAAACTTGAAATCCTTGAGAAAAACATATGTTGAAGACTTTGATACTTTGAATCAATCAAGGAAACCAAAATCCAACCATACTTAGGCAAGAAAAATCGGATCTGAAATTTTCCCCGTGTAAACTGCACAGCCTTCAGTATTTTGGACTTTTCTCCCTCATCCGAACTCCGATTGAACTGATTCCAATTGGGTTGGATTTGAAATTCAATTATCTACAACTTCTATGAAGAACAGAATTACCAATTCCGATGTTTACTGGGTCAAAAAAGCCTTGCAATCTGACCCTAAAAATCTGGAAAAATTCTGCAGCGAGCCAAACATTCTTTTTTCTTGACAAAACTTATCTTTTTGTCAAAAAAAGATTTTTTCTCCGCATCATATGCCCCATTACAGAATCTATAATCTTACTACAAATCTATATATCTAAAGTGATACAACTGAAGAAACAAAGATTACATCAAAAACTAATACCTCCCACATACTACTATTACAGATTACAAAACTAAATTTGTAATAAAAAAACAGTAATAGTAACCACGCATAAAACAATTACAAAGCGTGGGATCAATCACACAATCAAAAACATCGCGTGACCATAATAGTGGGATAATCGATTCACAGAAAAGCGGGCGTTAGAACAAACTAGAACTCTGCAAAACAACGGTTCGCATAATTCTATATCTATGTTCTACAGACAACATGGCTTGTTTAATCCGTATGCATGATTACTGACCAGCTCGATACCCTTTGTTGGGAAACAAATCCCGGAACCGGTAATTGCGCTGCATGCAGTTAAACAACAAAAATAAACACAAACCACAAAGGCGGAATTAGGGTTTACCTCTCATCCGTGAACCACGAGCTAATTTGGTTGACTTGTTTATTTGAGAACTTGACAGACCTAATTACTGTATGCAACAAGCTTTGCTCAACAGTACCTCATGATCTTCTGTCATATTCCCTTATATCTCGATCATGTAGCCAAGTGTGGACTTCTACATAATCTCTTTGTTCTCTCTCTCACAGCCTCTATTCTAAATTTCTGAATGACTGTTATGTGACCTAGAGAACATAACGATATATTTATAGGGCTAGAGCAGGGACCTGAGGAGAAATAAATCTGGGCTCCTTGTGTAAATAAGAAAACCTAATCCCACCCGGATTCTATTCTTATTTCACAAATTATAATTCACACCACTAAAGAATTATAATTGCACTCCCATCTTTATCTCGATTATATTTCGAGCTCCACGTTATTAAATACTTATTAATCTCCCCACGTTAAGATTACAGATACCCGTTGATTAAATGTCGATTACTAACAGATAATGGATGTTTAGGTTAGTATTCTGGATAGGTGGTATAATGAGGGAGTTTGATTGATGATCAAAGATCAAATTTGTGGTTGAAGAGTGGTTTTTGCAAGTGGTTTTGATGGAAAATAAGTGGTTTTGTAGAGAGAAATTAATGGACAATTACTAGGTGAATTGTGAGCTGGAGTATGAGAAATGGCAACCCTCTAATCAGGGGGTGATGGTTGGTTTATATAGAGTGAGTAGAGGGAAAGAGAGGAGAGAGAGGTAGTAGTGGGTTTATACCTTAGGGGTAGTTTTAGGTGTATGTTGTAGCAATGTAGGGTGTATTATACATGTACAATACGTATATAAGTGGTTAGACGCTCCCCCTTGCATGAGATCTCATGATGAGATACTCTGCAGATTCCTAACTGGTTCAGAGTTGAGCGCTCAAAGCCGTAGGATTGAACGCTTAAGGTGCCCCTAACGGATTGAGTGCTCAAGGTCTCAAGCTTGAGCGCTCAAGGCTCTTGGTGACAAATTGCTGGTTTGACTTGGTTCAACAATGTTTGGTTTAGATTGGGTTATTGGTGATGTTTGGTTGATTTTGATCAAGTTCAAGCCATTTTCACAAGTTTCGGGTAGTCGTGATTGGTTTGTTTCATCATTGGGAATGCTCGAGCACATCCCGGGTTCAAAATCGGGGTGTCTACACTCTTGTCTGGGCATTAAAATGTCATTGCATCTTCATTACACAATGTATATTTTCAATTGAATCAGATTAAATTTTTTGCACTTGGGCCTCATCTTAAATGCAATATCCATTAGAGATATTGCTTGACCGAAATCCTAGACCTAAATTGAAGGGTTGCCCCAAGCATAGGGCTGAGACCGGTGTAGCACAATACCCGGTAAGACCGGAATCGAATCCACAGAGAAGGCGGGAAGTACTTACCAAAAACTCGGATTGTAATGTTTAACACGGCTCTTAGGTGGTCACCCTTTGTGATTTGATTGGGAAAGTTACCTAAACTAGAGTAAAACCGGTTTGATTAAACTATTTAAAAGCAAGTACAGTCGTAGGGTTCATAACACTAGTGACCAAATCTAGATAGTTCCGCTCCGTTCGATGTTTTGAAAACGTTTGATTTTAGAGAGAGAAAGATACCCCGAAAGATGCGAATCCTCGTGGTCGCCGTTTACCCATGTATAGTGAAGAACAAGTTTTGGTCCCCCGTTCCCTGCGTTACATGGGCTCTGACAATGCCCTGATACGTCTGACGGAAACTCTTTAATAACCTAAAATTGCTTTTTCAATTATCAATTTCGAAAATAAGAGCAAGAACGAATCCAAACCTGGCCACAGCGTGTCAATCACCCCGCAACCATACCTAAAGAACTACTCACTCATATTAACTTGAACGAATAACGGAATCATGAAAGAAAGCATACTTGAATAGCTAATATTGCTTTTTCAAACGGCTGGTTTTAAAGCACCCGATATCGATACAGGGAAAGACATGTATCGATACCCAGACATTATGTTCCCGTATGTGCACCCCGGTATCGATACAGAGAAACACCTGTATCGATACCGACACCTCTAAATTGACTTCCAAGCTTGTCTGGTCATCCTCTAAATTGACTTCCCAACATGCCTGACTGCTAGGGGTGAAACCGGTCCGGTTCGGTCCGGTTCTTGGTGAATTTTGAGAGAACCGGTAAAAACCGGTTCTGGAACATTAGAGAACCGAAACCGAGTTTTCAATGTCGGTTCGGTTCGTGTTTCGGTTCGGCCGGTTCGGTTCGGTTCGGCCGTCGGTTCGGTTCGGTAAGATGGGCTACAATTTGGGCTAAAGCCCAATAACACTCACGATTTGGGCCAAGCCCAACATCATCATCAACATCAATATTCAGCCCATTAAAAGGCATTTTCAGCCCATTCAAACATAATATAAGATTATAAGCCCATTCAAACATAATATAACTAAAAATGAGTTTTGGGCCAAGCCCAATAGAGAAAAAAAACAACCCATCAGCATTCCCATTAGTGTTACCTCAACACAGAGTTCCAGAGAGCATACTACCATATTACAATCTTAAAAGATAGAGTTCCAGAGAGCATCAGAGCATACAATACAATCTAAAAAACATAGTTTCAAATTCCCAACAAAAGTAGCATAATAAAATCTCTCAAACACAATGGTAGCAAAATAAAATCAGAAGTCTCCAACTAATAAGGCAGTCATGGCAGCAACTTCAATTATTCAATTCCCATTTCCCAGCAACATCCAACTTCAATTTTTCAAGTCCCAGCCAACAGTAGCTCCTAAATTAGCCAGAAAATAAAGTAGTGAACAAGTGATGATGGTAAAATACTAAAAACATTAAAAGGAACAAGACAAATTTAAAGGGACCCATTTAGTGTTACCTATTTCTTCTCCAACGCTTATTACTCGGTGACACATGAATCCTCCAACGCTTCCGAAACCACTAAAAAGTAACAAAAACAAAGAACATGAAACAATTTAAACCACGAAATACTTGCAACAAGACTCAAACAAACAAATTATAGTTAGAGTAGTACGGTAGTACCCGATTCAAGTTCCTCCACTTCATCTAGTGTATCTCAAAGAGAGATTTGAGATGAGCACCTCAACCAATTTTGTGTACAAATAAGGGCTTCCGCCATTTTGGGAGAAAGAGAGGTCCGGTATGGATCAAGAACACGTCCTCCGGTGCTAAATGCGGATTCGGATGCAACAGTAGAAACCGGAATAGCTAGAATGTCTCGTGCCATTTGAGAGAGAATGGGATACTTGGCACAATTAATGGACCACCAAGTCAAGAGATCAAAGTTCTCATTTTTAGCATCTTCATTACCCTCCATCCAATACCTTTCTAACTCCGATTTGCTCACCATATTAGTCTCCTCTTCCATGTGTCGCAAGAATTCCGAATCCATTGCCTCACATAAATCCAACCGCCGCTTTCCCCTTTTGTCCTTGTTTCTAGAGAACTCAATAACATTTGGTGCTTGCCCATCTTCCATACTTCTCTTCTCATACCAATTATAAAGTTTTTTCATCCCATCCTTTATCTCAACAATCTTGCTTTCAACTTCTCTTTTTTCATGGTATTTGCCTAAGCTCCATCTCACATACTCAAATTTGTGACGAGGATCAAGAACATTAGCATACAACAACAAAGGGTTTATTTTTACAAATTGACCCCAATATTTGTCATACTTGTTGTTCATACCCCTTGCCAAAAGCACCAAGTTAACATCATCACTCACTTCCAATTTGCCAATTGCAATTTTAATAGTCATAACCTCTTTGAAAAACGTATTGCAAGTCACATATAAAGAACCCGAAAATTTCTCCGTTACAACATAAAACAATCTAAGAATTTCAACATACAACTCCACAATATTCCAATCATCACTTGTAGGAGTACCAAGTATTGGACGTTTCCCTCTCCCTTTCCCTTGGCCTATCCCTCTCTCCATTATGTCACTTGGCCCATCTACTTCCCCTTCCAATACATGTTCATTCTCATTGTCTACACCAATCTCATCCTCTCTAACACCAACAACAACATTGAGATTATCTTCCTCTTCCAATCTCTCAAAAGCTTTTTGATATACCAAAGCTCTTTCCAACATAAAAAGGGTTGAGTTCCAACGAGTGGCCACGTCTAAGCAAGGCTTAAGTTTAGAATCAATTTGGTCAGTAATGACACATTTTTTAAACTTGTCATACCTTTGGGGCGATGATCTCACATACCTCACAATATTTGCGACTCTTGCAATTGACGAATCAACATCTTTTAACCCCTCACGGACAATCAAATTCAATATGTGAGCACAACACCTAACATGCAAAAACTCATGGCCTAGAATAGTGGAGTCTCTTTTCATGGTCTTCTTCTTCATGAAATCAATTATGTCATTATTGGAGCTTGCATTATCAATTGTGATTGTTAAGATGTTGTCAATCCCCCACTCCACCAAACATCTTTCTACCTCCTTACCAAGTGTCTCGCCTTTGTGATTTGGAACTATACAAAAGTTAATGATTTTTTTATGTAGTTTCCAATCACCATCAATGGGCAACGTAAGACACATATAGTTAAGATTTTGTAGAGAAGTCCAAGTATCCGTGGTGAGGCAAATTCGTTGATTCTTAAATATTTTCTTTAAAGCTTTCTTATTGTCTTTGTACAATTCAAGACAATCTTTTGCAACCGTTATCCTAGATGGGATTTTAGTCCACTTTGGTTGCACCACATGCATGAAGTTTCTAAAACCTTGACCTTCAACAAAATGAAAGGGCAATTCATCAAGAATAATCATTTTTTCCAAGGCCTTTCTACATGCATCCACACTAAAGCTTACGGCGGTAAGTTTTGGAACCGTACTACCTCCTTCACCGACGGGTTCAAACCCTAAGGTCGTTTGCCTCTTATCCCCTTTATTCTTCTTCATATTAAACTCGCTAAGCTCATATACTTTACATCTAACGAGAATATGGGTTCTCATTGACGATGTCCCATTTTGATCGCTATTGCAAGTAAATTCCGTCCCACAATAGTTACAAGTAGACTTCTGCTTCCCACCCACTTTTTCTCCTTTTGAAAAATGATCCCATACGAGTGACGCATTTTTATTTTTTGGCTTTTTCTTTTGGGGTTCATTTCCATCCTCATCCTTCACTAAAATGGGTTCATTCTCATCATCAATATCAACCCTATTAGATCCAATGATAGTTACCCCAGATACATCCATCTACAAAGGAAAATGTTACTTTACTTTAGTCAATTTTACTTTGCAAGTAAACCTAAATTAAAGCTAGA
Source organism: Vaccinium macrocarpon (assembly GCA_022606695.1). Lineage (NCBI taxonomy): Eukaryota > Viridiplantae > Streptophyta > Magnoliopsida > Ericales > Ericaceae > Vaccinium > Vaccinium macrocarpon. The sequence continues at coordinate 21,203,254 of CM040181.1, read as the reverse complement.
TTATAAAAAAACCAACCACATGTAGAGCAACAAGCCAACAACAAGCCATCCAAACTTCAACACAATGCAGAAACCACCGATTCAAAGTTCAAAAAATGAACAAAAACGGGCAGAAGGCAGAGAAGAATTATACCTTCGTGAACAACAATCCCTAACAAGCAATTATATCAGAGTAAGTCAACAAATCTTTAAGGCTTGAGCTCAACAGTCAGTCCTAACAAAAACACAAATAAACAAGCCATTATATGAGGAGTATGAGTAAACAAGCCATTACTAAACAAAATCACAAATAAACAAGTCATAAACAGTAAACATGGCTCATGCTCATAAATAGTCCGACTGTTCTACTGAATCTACTCTTCTAGATCCTCATGGCTCATGCTCACAAGTTAGTAAAGTCACAATATCTACTAGAACATAAAAATAATATGCCAAAATAAACCAATATATTCGAATATGAGTTGTACTGCTGGACCTGTTTTATAACTTAAAGAATTGGAACCAGATCCCACTGTACAACACTGTATTGCTCGACTAAAATTGAAACCTTCCCAGGGAACCATTGGATGTTTTTCTCTACACTAAAACAGTTATAAGCCAATCAATTCTAACTAATCATATATTGCACAAAATCTTAATTCAAAATAAAAGCATTTTAGATAAACAAAACCTTAAACAAAAATATACTTTCATCATTAGCATCTCCGATACTACAATTTCAGCAAACCTTCTATTCATCATTGTTGAATGAGGCAATGAGTTATGCCCTAACTTAAGAAGCCCCTTGGTCATCAGGAGGTGTTACTAATCTAATAACCTACAAACACTAACAAAAGTTAACTTAAGGCTGGATTACATCATCACCAATACCTGAACTGTTCATTGTAAGCATTTGAAGTTGATATTGCTTTTTCTGGAAAATCTGCAACAATAAAAGTACAGCTTGTTAGATGAATCTACAACTCATGAATAGTACTAATCAAATACCCATTCATTTTGTCTTCCATGTCAAGAAACAGAAAACAAAAACAAAACAAAAAAATTTACTATGTGATTACCGCGGGGTTGCTAGTTACACCTCTGACGCCACTTGCAATCAATGGTACCAGATCTGTAACAGGGCAGCACAAATTATCAGATTTGTAGCAGTCGCGGTAGGGAGGGAGGGAGAGTTGGACGAGTTGGAGGAGTTGGAACAGTCGCGACTGGAACTGGGTTGGGAACCTGGGATGGAGTCGATGGACGAGTTGGATGCCGGACGCGGAGAGAGGGAGGGAGGGAGATGGAGTCGATGGACGAGTTGGACGCCGGACGGGGAGAGAGAGAGAGAGAGAGAGAGAGAGAGAGAGAGAGAGAGAGAGAGAGAGAGAGTCGCCGACTCGCCGCAGCCGCAGCTTATGCCTTACGCGAATTTTGGTCTGGAAAATTTTGGGTTCTAAATGGGGAGGGGGTGGGAAATTGGGAAAGGGAGTTTATATACCTATTAAAAAAAAATATATATATATATATATATATAAAATTAAAAACCGGTTCGGTTCAGTTCGAACCGGCCTAAAAATCCAATGAACCGAGAACCGAACCGAAGTTTCAAAAATTTAAATTTTGAGAACCGGACCGAACCGGGTAAACTAAAAAACCGAAAAAAAAAACCGGTTCTAACTGGTTCACCGGTTCGGTTCGGTTCTTTTTTTTTTTCACCCCTACTGACTGCCATGTGTCCATTTCACGCGCTCTTCCCGACCTGTTCCCTACAAAACAACCAAAAACAAGAAAAACCAAGGACAACACCGCATCAAGTGGAAAATGGAATAAATCGCGCCTCTAACGCGCTAATTCGCCCTACTTAGGCGCTTATATCTATGACATTGCGCACCTATCAGATATCCCAATTCTTCAATGTTTTGAATGATATCCATTCCACTGGTGGCTTTATTGTTGTTTCAAGATATGCCCACGCCCCCTGCTTCTATACATTACATAGAGCCCTCAAACAAGTCCTTAAAATGTTAAACATACCCGAACTCTTGAAATTCAGTTTTTCGAGCCCTAAAGTGGCAATAACATATATTGAAAAGATGTTTGCAGTCCAAAACCATTCCACTCAACAGATTGGGGTACATACTAGTGGGTTTCAAATTGGGTTACATACTGATTAGAGTTAAGGTATTTAAGGTTTCTGATTGGGGTACATACTTCTCCCAAAATGTGTTAATACTACATATTAGGTCTCATTTTTTATTTCTTGTTTAAAAACTTTACATTTATTTTTTTCGAGTAACGAAGTGGTAGGGTTGAGATTCATATTGATTGCTAAGGGCATGTAAAGAAAATAAAACGTACAAAACATCTTTTGACATTTGAAAATAGTAGTTTGTATTGAAAAGATTTCAAAACATTTATCACATTTTCAAAATATTTCAATTTTTTTTTTAAAAGACTTGCATATTAATAGCCCATCCACCCCAAACTTTAAATAAGACGATTGAAGTTTGTAAAAATGAGGGTTAAAAAGTCACAAGTCTAATATAAGAGATACTTTAAATACTTCTCAAGTCCAAAATGAGACGTACTTGGAAAATATAAGACAAAATCTATTTGGCAGATAGTTTAATTTCTCAGGTCCACAATGAGATCTTTAATTAAACTTCTCAGGTCCAACATGATATGTGTAAAATAACTTCTCACGTCCAAAATGAATTGTTTAAAATACTCCCAATAAGTGTTCTCAATACAAATTATAGTGACTTCTCATTTTAGAAATGGGAAGTATGTATAGTAGACAATAAGTATACGGTATGTATGGTAGACAACTAATATACGGGAAGTATGTTCCAAGTTAGAGAAACTCAAATAAAACTAACTTCTCATTTTAGACATGAGAAGTATGTATGGACACGCTGACCAAACATCCACGTTGGCCGAAGACACACATCAGATGAAATTTTGGGAGACTTCTAAGGTTGAGACTGAGAAGTGGTTAAAGATCTCAGGTTCCAAATGAGAAGTACAAAACAACGGTATTTTTATAAATAGTTTGAAAACAACAATAGATTCCTAAATTGTTTCGAAAACAAGGGTACTTTTATAAAACACTCACTTCTGTTTGGTTTTATCCACTCCTATCATCCACTCTTGTATCCACTCCTATCATTCACTCAATCATCCACTCTTGTTTCCTTCATCACTGTATGGGCGAACAAAGAGGAGTTATTATGCAAGTACAGCTGGGTTTGGGGTTAGTTTGTGGATTCTTCAAGCCCAGTCTCAGTATTGGGTCGCATTTTGGGGGAATCGGTAGCAGATCGACTCAATCAGCTTAACACAGAAGCATCCAGTATGGGGTTCAACTTCACGCATCTCTGCGATCTAGTTCACCTTCGTTATGTGTCAAGATGTCACGGCGAAGGGGGTTAAACCATATAGGTTTCTGGTATTGAAGGTGGTCCTCTTCCCATGTGCCGCTGTGTCGGAGTTGTTTGGGAGAAAATCTGAGTGAATCCCCAAAATTCCTACATCAGTTTACTTCAATCGGTTCTGTGCACCCCACTCTGATGAACAGCTGGGCGAGATGTCCATCTAAAATAGAATCGGTCCACTCCTCACAAAATGAGTCTCTTGGTCCATGGGGATTGTGGATCCTATATTCAAGGGATTCTGAGTTTTCAATGGTTCACCTCCATAAAATGTGGTTCGGTTCCCTGGAACTCTTCTTCCTCTCTCTCAAGAACACTAAACCATCAACCAGATGGTGTTTACGAGGGCTACGTTCTAGCTTCTACAAGGGAATCAATTTGGAGCTTTTAGCTATGGAGTTTTCATCAAATATTGCGGTTTTTGTGGGTTTCTAACTCTTCGTACGTTCAGTTTCCCTGGGAATCGATTGTAGGAGAGGAGAGTGGGTTCCACTCTCTCTATCTAGCAAGTGGGCAAGGATATTAACTGGTATAACAGCCTTTCGGCTGGAACACATTACCCTTTTGTCAAATCAACCTTTTGAAAGAAGGGTTTCTTGTCGACAGCAGGGTTCCTGGTGGGCCACACACGCTACTTTTCTTGTCACTCAAGGGGTACAAATCACGAGGGTAGCATGCAAATTGCTGTGGGCCTCACATGCTACTTTTTCGGTTGAAACAATATTGTACCCATGTTGTGCCATCTATAACATTGTGCATTTTTGTGGCACGCAAAATAGTACTCCCTCCGTCCCTTTTTAAATGTGTTACTTGGGATTCTGTGCCATTTTCAACGGCTTATAACTTTTAATGTGAACCTCAAAACATATGCATTATGGATCTTGTTTGATAGATCTTAATTATTTCTATTATACAAAATTTTCAAAATCATAAAAGCTATGTGAACCTCAAAACACATGCATTATGGATCTTGTTTGATAGATCTTAATTATTTCTATTATACAAAATTTTCAAAATCATAAAAGCTATTATAAATTAAAAGTTATAAGCCGTTGAAAATGGCACAGAATCCCAAGTAACACATTTAAAAAGGGACGGAGGGAGTACAATTTTGTACTAAAGCATATGCATCCCTATACCCGCGGGTTGTGCGGGATTTCATATTTCTTCCGGTGGTTGTGCTAGGGGTACGCAATTTTTTCTTTTTTCTTTTTTTTTGTTTTGTCCTCCTTGGGGTATGTCCTTGTAGGCTGTATATTCACTTAATCCCTTTTAATTTCAAGCTGAATTACCCACACAAAAAAACAGAGCTCATCAATAAGCATAAGGTACCTTGTCACATAACCCTCGAGAATACTTGGTGCCTGTTTGGATAACAACTTAAAATGCAATGTTTCGGGTGCATTACAAATTGTGTCATGCGTAATTGTTTTGGAAAAAGGAAAACTCAGTGTTCGAAAAGTCTGCCAAGTCCAGTCAAGACATAGCTGACCAGGTTTCTCCCTAATTGGTTTGATTAGTGGGATTGAGAGTTAATCGGTCGCAAGTCAGATTTAATTGCCACTAATCGGCTAGTCGATGTAGTCAGACTAGTTGCTGGTGAGCTTATGGTGACTTATGCTTCTAAAGGTTTCTAAATATAAGCACAAAAAAAAAAAAACCATGATAAACAAATTATCCATCACTAAGTACTTATATGTGCGATTTCACAGTTGGGTTGACCACGCCTAGTTCTCATAGCTTGAAAGCGTTACTTGATTGTCTCGTTAGCAAGTCCATCAAAAATCTCTCAATGTAAACGACCAAGTTATCATTCAACCATTGATCACTCATCTTATTATGCATCTGAAAAGCCCTAAACTCTCAATCAAAAAGCCATAATTAAAAACCCTAAAAGACCCTAATAAAATTAAAGCCCAAAATATCCATCACATCTAGGGGAAAACATAACCATGATAAACAAATTATCCATCACTAAGTACTTATATGTGTGATTTCACAGTTGGGTTGACCACGCCTAGTTCTCATAGCTTGAAAGCGTTACTTGATTGTCTCGTTAGCAAGTCCATCAAAAATCTCTCAATGTAAACGAACAAGTTATCATTCAACCATTGATCACTCATCTTATTATGCATCTGAAAAGCCCTAAACTCTCAATCAAAAAATCATAATTAAAAACCCTAAAAGGCCCTAATAAAATTAAAGCCCAAAATATCCATCACATCTAGGGGTGAACAAAAAACAGATCGCACCGAACCAAGTATGAGAACCGATTAATTTTTTTGGTTTTTTTCATTCCCCAGTTCGGTTCAGACCGAACTGGTTTTGCATATATACCTTAAAAATGATGTAGCCAGGGATTGAACACATGACCTAACATGTGGAAGGCCTAGGTTATTACCACTCCGCTGACCAATTATTTGTGTTTTATGTGTGCAATTATTATATTTATCACAAACATTAAAGTTATTCCCTCTATATAGATATATATACACCCACACAACATTCTAGAACATTTTAACACCCTTAAATCATCTAGGTCTCGCCTCTCTCTCTCGCTATCTATCTAAAAGTTGCAGCTATTTCTCCCTTAGATCTACTCTCTCTCTCTCTCTCTCTCTCTCTCTCTCTCTCTCTCTCTCTCTGTGTGTGTGTGTGTGTGTGTGTGTGTGTGTGTGCGCGCCTAAAAAATGAAGAAGAAGAGGAAGGACGACGAATCAATGATAACGATGGACGACAACGATGAAAATCTGTATGTATGTATGTATTGTAAATCTGTTTGTAAATTTGTATTTTGTGTTGTATATATTTTTAGTGTGTAGATCATCGGAAATCTGTATGTAGATCATCGATCTTATGTATTTCACCTGTTGTATGTCTGCAGTTTTCCCTCTTTCTTCCCCTGAACCAAACCGACTACCGAACCGAAATGAACCGGGACTAACTGAACCGATCACTAAAAAATCGGTTTCAATTCTATGGTTCCTCTGAATAGGTTTTGCTCAGGTCACCCAAAACTCCCTCCGAACTGGACCAAACCGAACCGGTTACACCCCTAATCACATCCATCACTAAGTACTTCTATGTGCGCTTTCACAGTTGAGTTGACCACGCCTAGTTCTCATAGCTTGAAAACATTGCATGATTGTCTCATTAGCGAGTCCATAAAAAAAAATCTCTATGTAAACCACCAAGTTACATTCAACCATTGATCACTAATCTTGTTATGCATCGAAAAGCCCAAAACTGTCGATCAAAAGCCCTAATAAAATTAAAGCCCAACCTACCATTCAAATAAACAATTTTGACTACCTAATGAGTATTGGAATTTGAAGGAATCTATAAAGGGACTTTGGTATAAACAATCAATATAGAGACAAAATCCAACCACCTTTCAATTTAAAGTAAAGGTTGGAAATGGAACCAAACAAACCGACACAAACCTATATCCACATATATTAACATATTACTCCTACAATTTATGTATGTATCAATACAAACATATGTAGGCCAGGTCCACTACGTATAACATTACTATGTACGATATATCAGAGAGAGACTACGAAAGTGTGAGACAATGAGAGATTGAGTTGAGAGAGTGATACCTCGATGAAGATGAAGTGATGGGTTGGGTCGGCAAAAGGCGACCAAGCCGGCAAACGGCGATCGACTCCAGTCATGACAGCCTTCTCCTCCTCTCCTATCTCTAGATTTGAAATAAAGGAGGGTGTTCCATTTTTTAGCTTTAATATAGTGAAGCGTACGTGCTTTGTTAGGAGGATATTTGGTTTGTGGCTTTATTTTTCTATTTAGATTTGTTTTCCCTTATTTGTAAAAGAAAAATAAAATTCTGAAATTGAGGGGGGTGCCCCATGTGTGTATCCGTCCATGTTTCTAGGTATGATTGGGTCTTTAGATTGGGAATGGAAAATTGTCCTACCACATGGCATGGAACTCATGAGGCCATCTCAGTAAACCTACTATGCTGGGTAATTTCGCGGTGGATCCTTCTCGGGTGAGCTGACTTCCTGCTAGCCAACCTACACAAGCAACAAACCGTTAGAGCCCCACCGACCTCTTTCCGACGGGCACTCTGATGCTCAAGTCAACTACTTGCGACCTTGAATTGTATCGGTAGATGACGCCCCAAGCGTAGGGCTAGGTCGGCGGTAGCATAATAACCGGTAAGACTGAGTCAAATCCACAGGAACCGAACGCACCCAGCGTGAGAGTTGTCTTGCAAGTGTAGGTTTTCGGCCTTGAAGAGGCAAACTTGGTTTGTGATTTGATTGGTGGAATTCTCTTAACTATGAGAATGACTTGGAAAGACGGAATTAAAACAAGGCTAAGTCTAGGAGGTTTAACAACCATAACTTAGGCTAATTCGTTTCTCTCTTATTGAGATTAGGATTCTTGTAACCATTTGGCAAACATCTAAGTTGACATCGCTCCAAGCATCACACATGAAAAGGAGAATCAACCCTTAACTACAAGAGATCAAAAAAATTAACAAACCTAGACTTTGGTACATTAAATTGATCCTAACTCTTTGAACTAGAAATGGTGTTCGATAAAGTTTAGGGTTCTTGAACCAATTAGACAAACTTTTAGATTGACATCGCTCAAAGTATCACCCGTACCTAGGTGAATTAACCCTCGACCACGAGAGATCAATGAGATTAACAAACCCAAATTTTGATACATAAAGATGAACCCGTGACTTTATTAAACAAGAAGTGTTTGCAATTTGATGAGAAGAACGAATTAAACCTAAGTCATAGAGTGCTAATCACCCCATGACCGAGCCTATTTAGACTACTCAAACATAGGAATGAAAGACATAACTTGAAACGTAAAAGAAATAAAGAACATGATTTTATGGAAATGAACTTGATATATATGAAGATCTAAGGATTACCAGAACTATTAAAGCACGAGAAATTAAACGAAACATGAAACTTATGTGAGTTTTCTAGAGGGAGAAAGCTTCAAAATCCTCTCCCATGGAGGAGAGAGGTGAGACTAAAGACTAACTAAGAAAATAAAAAGAGAAAGTGTGGTAGAAAGAGAGAGGAGAGAGCCTATATTCTTTCAATTTCTCTCTCCCAAAATATCCTAAAAAATCCCAAAAAGCTAGACTTTCCATAAGTGAAAAGTCCTAAAAAAAAGTTCAAAAAAATCAGAATTTTGGCTTGGTATGGATACCTCTCAACAGAGGTATGGATGCCAATAATTTTGTTTGTCTGTGACTAGAGGTATGGATACCACCCATCAGAGGTATCCATACCAAACTGTCTGTTTGTCTGGACGCAATATGTATGGATACCCTTCATCAAAGGTATCCATACCAATCTGATTTTTCTTGCTTTCATGCCTTGGTCCCTCCTTGGTCAAATGTGATGCTTCTGGACTTCTTCCAAAGCACTTCTAATCAATTTACAGCCTTTGGTAGGGACGGTACTTGGTCTTTTGGATGCTTGATTACTCCCGGATTCACCGGGAGTACTTGTAAGCTCGAGACATGACTTGGCCCATCGGCTTGACTTGTGACTTTTGATTTCCCGGGCCTTAACCGAATCTTCATTTCTTGGTTCTTGAGGCCTGGTGTTGGCATGCCATGGGGCACGTGGACCTCGGTACTTGGGACAATTCCCAATGCGCTCCAAAATGTGATTATTTGTGTGTTTAACCTGTAACTATCAAAAACAACACTACGTGTATATCAAACATATAAGACGCGAAATCACGTGTGTGTGTGTGTGTGTGAGCAAAATGAGTTAGATAAGCCCAGTGTATCTACAACATTTGGGGCTTATCATCAGCCACTAGAGAAAGAAAGCCAATAGAGAGTAATTTAGATCTAAAAAAGAGTGTGTGTACCTCTAGGGTCCATCCCTTGGTCTTTATAGTATCCCATGTACTTGTTCTTCAAGTTAAACATGTTTACACATGTGGTGACATCATCTCTTATTAAATTGGGCCCATGGCCCTATGTGAATCACGTAATCACTTAGACACGTAAGGGCGACACCACCTCATCGCGTCGGCTTGTACCACAGGAGATAAGGCTCAACTGCCTTCCTTCCTAAAGACTCGGCCGACATAACTCTCGACCTAAACTGTTATGTGGGCCCTGTTTATCTCTTATACTAGTCTTGAATCATTGGCCCAATACTTTAAGCCCATGAGGGCTCAGCCCACTCTAGTCTCTTCTCATTGATCCGACCCGTAACCTTGTGCGGATTTGTCCCACTACAATAGTCCCTCAACTTCTCAGTCGCCCCTTGTGGACACGAGGAGTTAATCTTCTAACTGTAGGACCAAATCCTTTTCAAAAAACTGAACTGTCAGGTAGTCAAATGCTTTCGTCACATCAAACCGCCAAGTCCTCAAAACCTTTTGCCACTCGGAACCACCAGGTCATTGAATCCTTTTATAAAGTGGACCATCAAGTCCTCAATTTCTTTTACTAAACCAAACCATCTTTGAATCAAACCGGAGCAATCCTCTTTTTACTTAATTTTCCAGAAAATTCCTAGCCCCTGTCTTGATCGTAGACCTGCGCTTAACCAAGGATTCGGCCTTGTTCGTGGGCTCTTGCCTATCCGTTGGCCCCTTCCTAGTTATATGCACAATTTGCCAGGACTTAGCCATTGAGTTCAAATTGATCGATCATATTAACATGCTTAATCATGCACCATCAAACCGAACCGTCCTCTAATCAAACCGGAACGACCCTCTCTGTTTTTTATCCATACAAAGTGGCATTATATTAGTCATCAATTGGAGAACATATTTGGACACGAATGTCAAAAACCCACGCAGCCCCTAGTACTATAGGGAGCTACGTGTCCATCACTGATTTGTCTCGTACTAGAATCGCTATCGGTGCCGCTTTGTTTCCTGCATTGAGAAATGTTTTCGAATTTCTTTTCCTTACCTTCTGATGAGAAGGATACTAGAAGCATAGTTGCAAACGTTTTCAAAATAAACATTAGCCATACGGTTGAACTCCTTATGGGCCAAGCCCCTGATATGAAACTGGACCGTCCTATTTTCAAAACCGGAGCGATCCTCTTCTGTCTAATCAACAATTACCCGGATTTGGCGAACAAATTACCTAGGGAGAAGACCGTTGCAAATGACTTGCAACTCAACCTTTTCTTCACTCAGACATTCCGAGAGAAAGTAAACAAGTTTCTATGTTGGCATCTAAAGGCTCATTTTGGCCAATCCGCCACATCATCTCTTGATCAACTCTTCCACCAACTAAGCCTTCGACACTTAAAGGTTTATGTTTGGCAAAAGAGTCGCACCATCATTCAGAGAAAATTCCGTCGACTCTGTTGACACAACCGACTCCATTCATTGCTTTACGGAAACCTCTGGCTTTTATCCAGCAGTCTGATTCACTGGTCTTTTTTTTTCTTTCATGAACTTTATACTTTATCTTTGTAGGTACTTCTTTGCCTTTCATGGACTAGCTCCTAGCACTTAAGAACATGCCGCATCCAAGGTCTGTGATATTGTTTCGTAATGACCAACCTTATACATACTAACCGGACATTCCAACTTTCTACTTATGCTTCTTTTCCCAGACATGCTCGAGTTCTTCTAAGTACTCCATACAATCCCCTTCCCCCTACTCTGGGCTGGGCTAGGACTTAGTCTAGTCCAAGCCAGAGTATTTTATATACAAAGCATACTTTTTTTTAAAACTGTCCACATAGGACTCAGTCTAGACCAAGCCAAAATCAATGTTTTGAAAAACCATCCCCTTCCCCCCATTCTGGGTTGGTCTAGGACTTAATCGTTTTGAAGAAAAAATTACACAATTTTTTATGAAGTCTGAGGGCCACTCCCTATCTCTAAAACTGAAAGACACACTTTGGTTGCTGCTCCCAATTAAATCGAAAGCCCCGCTCTCTCAACAGAATCAAGAGTCACACTCTTTTGATTATACAGAGAGCCCTAATTTCTCAAAAAGTCGAGAATCTAAATTTCGTGCTTCGACCGACGAACATTTCCTCTCACAGGAATTGAATGTCACTCATTACTCATTTTCAACAAGCCAAGGGTCACTTCCTCTTAGTTATACCGACAGCTATGCTCTCTTATCAATACCGAGAGTCAAACTCCCTTAATAAGGCTGAAGATACCGAGAGGTACGTTCTCGTAACAAGACCAGGAGTCATAATGTCTCAATAAGACTGAAGATCATTCATTTCCAATCCTTGGACATCTAAAAATACCTCAGGGTATATTCTGCTGCTCATCCTAATTAAACTGAGAGCTCTGCTCTCTCAACAAGACCGAGAGCCACACTCTCTTGATAAACCAAGATCCCTACTCTCTCAACAAGACCAAAGGCTTTCCTTCTCAATAAAAATCCAAGGCTACGTATTATTGACCAAACCGTAGACTACCTTTTTAAATCAAACTAAAGGTTACCCCTTCTTAATCCCCCACGTCACTTTAGAAGTACCCCGGGTTATATTCTCTTATGAATTAATCTGCAAACCAAACAAGCAATTTTTCCAACAAAACGGGCACATCCACAAAAACCAGGCTCAGCAAATAAGTCTTCTACGTTCAATTTAACAAACTACACAAGACTAAAAATTCACACTTAGCTTCCAAGTTATCAATACTTGGTTTCAAAACCATCAAAACAATGAACATTTGGCTTATAAACAGTCAACACTAAATAACTTTTATCTTCTTGGTAAAAAACCGAAGAAGCAATCAAAAAATAAATAAACACGACAACTAAGGCTAAATAGGACCACAGTATCCACCATTAAAATAATTATAGGACTCACACTCATCTTTTAAACCGTCAAAACAATGAAAACTCGACGTTTAAACAATTAACACTTGACCGGCAAGCCGTCAATGCAAAGTAATTTCTAGCTCTTCGGAAATGAATCAAAGTAGCAACCACAAAGTAAATGACTATAACAGACAACGCCGAATAAAACATCATATTCACACGCATATCCGACATCTCAATAACAAGATAGTTACGAAAAAACTGTTCCAAGAACTCCTAAATATCAATTCGACATACTAAAGAATATTTTAGATCAACAAAATAAAACGTGCCAATAATTTTGGTGTCGAATCACCTCAAATGGAGGTCGTGGTTGAATCTAGAATGCAAAAATTAGTCAGGCATAGCTCCTAAACCCACCCGGAAGTGTCTAAACAGTCCAAAATGCTCATTTGAACCTTATAAAACCCTCATAAACAAGACTTCTATGTTCAATTTAACGAAACATAATTTCCATGCGGAATCATTTGAAACGGAGCCCGCAGTTGAATCTGGAACGTGGAAATTAGTCATGAACAAATCTTAAACCCTTCAAAAATGATCCCAACCGATCCGAAAGTATTTTTGAACCTAAAAAAACATTTTAAATGGCCTTCCGGGCCTTAAAAACCCAAAATGACCCTTTTGGAAGCCACTTGACCCCTCTGGACCCCCTGGCTAAATGTTTTGACAGCGGATGGGCCTCTTGGACCACAACTAACCCCATGTGACCTTTCTGACACACGGATATAGCATCTAATCCTTATGGTCTGCGCGCGCGAACCTTCTAATCCTTTTAAAACTGGGTCTGACCCTTTGACCATGCGTTGCACCATCTAACCTTCTTCCACAGTCCCATGCGCATGCAGAATCGTTACTGCGAGTAGATCTAATGGGATCAACACGTGCTGCCAATTTCTAGCACGTGTAGCCGCCTCCGACGTCGGACAAGGATTTTCCAGACACCATTGTGATCATCTTTTGAAGGCACAGATGTACCAGTGCTCAGATCTCGTCCCCGACCACTATTGATCTTAACTGGGAATCAAAAAACTCTCGCCTATTTTTGTCGCCCTTCAACCAGCTTTTCCGGTGTCGTCCGGCGATCTCCAGTGAAGCTTCAAATACCATCATGATTGTCTCGATGAGACAAACCAATCCCTACATACAAATCTTGTTACTGACCTCTCTAAGGAAGACCAGTAAACCATAGCAACTCTACTGCTATTCAAACAGTGTTTCCCACGTTGCTCAACGTCTTCCAACAAAGTTCTTAACATCTTTGTGATCATCTCCACGAGAGGGGCAAAACCCTATCCTTAAAAGTTGCATCTGATCACTCAAAGCTACTCCGATCGTCAATAATCCCTTTGCCTGTCTTCCGCACCATTCTGCCGCCATTCCAATCAGCTGTGAAGGTTATTCCGGCCACCAAAACCAACATTCTACCCACCATAGCAATTGTCTCTTCGTGAGGAACAAAACCTTGTGTTCAACAGTTGTTTACGATCACTTTGAATAAGACCAATAGTCAACAGCAGCTCCGACCTCCTTCCGCCACCTTCCACCGTTGTTCAAATCGTTCATGTGCACTATTTCGGTGACCAAATTTGACCATGTCGCCACCTATGGACTCGTCTGAGTGAGATCTACAACTCTTGCTAGTCGAATGCTATTTCACACATCCTTTCTCTCAACCCTGTCAAACCATCCCCTTCTTCTTCACAACTACCAAAAGACCACCAAAAAAACACCGAAAATAGATCTAAAAAATACTACATAACCACCCAAAATCCACCATGAAAACACCAAAAACTAGATCCCAACAGCCATACCAATTGTGTTGGGTTGATTTCGCGGTAAATCCTCCTCGGGTGGGCCAACTTCCTCCTAGCCTGACCTATACAAGCAACAAACTATTAGAGCCCCATCAGCCTTTTGCCGACAGGCACTCCAATGCTCAAGTCAGCCAATAGAGAGAGTAATTTAGATCTAGAAAAGTGTGTGTACCTCTAGGGTCTATCCCTTGGTCTTTATAGTCTCTCATGTACTTGCTCTCCAAGCTAAACATGCTCACACGTGCAATGACATCATCCCTTATTAAATTGGGCCTATGGCCCTCTGTGAATCACGCAATCACTTAGACACGTAAGGGTCACACCACCTCATCGTGTCGACCTATGCCACAGGAGATAAGGCTCAACTGCCTTCCTTCCTAACAACTCGGCCCCACATAACTCTTGGCCCAAACTGCTATGCGGGGGTTTATCGCTTATACTAGTCTTGAACCATTGGCCCTATACTTTAAGACCATGAGGGCTCAGCCCTTTCTGGGTCTTTTCTCATTGATCTGACCCGTAATCTTGTGCGGATTTGTCCCACTACACCTAGCCTTATGTTGGAGGCGGTTGCATCACAAGATCCTTGTTGGCATTCATTTTTTGGTATGCCAGGTTCACATAATGATGTGAATGTTCTAGATCACTCCTCCTTATTTGATGATCTTATTCAAGGTAAAATGCCTTCAGTTAATTATGAAGTGAATGGGCATCAATATACGTTGGGATATTAATTACTTAACTGACAGCATATATCCTCCATGGGTAACATTGTTTCAAAGCATCAAACACCCAACAACAGGAAAAATGAGGTTATTTGCTCAAAGATACAAGGCTGCTAGGAAAGATGTCAAGTGAGCATTTAGCGTGTTGTTGACTAGATGGGGTATAACTCAAGGCCCCGTTCGTTATTTGAAAAAAGAAGACCTTCATAGAATAATGAAGACGTGCACTATATTACACAACATGATCATTGAAGACGAGCATGGCATTGAAACTGAAAGATGGAAACCTCCTACAGATGAGAGTACTTCCCCTACGGAATATACTAAAGATCCAAACGTTTTAGTCACGCATATTGCCTCTCGTCTTACTAGGATTCGCTGTAGGGAGACATACAAACATTAGGTCAAATCTCATGGAACATTTATGGACTCAGTTCAGTAACGAAGCTATTTGAACATTGGGAATCATTCCTTTGACTCAACTCAATTTTTTTCATTAGTCCGTATTCCTTCTTCTTTATCTGAAATTTGAAGTACTCTTCTTCTCTCTTTTTTTTCTTTTTTTGTTTAGAATGTCACATCTGATTAGTTTAGTCCCTTCTATTTTACTCTCTTTTTTCTTTCTCTATGGTATCATCAATGAAAATTCCTATGATCTTTGAGATAAAATCTGTGTGTGCATAAATGCAGTGTGTGGTCATTTGATTAGTGTTCCATTTCCTTGCAAAAATGTGTTTGCTTGAATACTCCTTTTGATGAAGATCTAGTAGTTGTTCATACGCTCATGTGCATGCTAGGTTAGCATAAGACTAGACCAAATACATCAAGTATCTATCAAATGACATACATAACATGGCACGCTCCATAGCCACCTCCAACGTCTCCTTGTCTAGAATGCTCTAAAATTGCCTTTTGTTGTTCAATGAGCCAAGCTTTCCTGCTTCGGTTGGAACCGTAATTGGATCAGTCATCATAATTTCTCTATCAAACTTCAAATTTTTGGGGGGTAAATTAGCTTGAAATTAAAAGGGGTTAATCGCATGTATAGCCTACAAGGGGCATACCCCAGGGACGACAAAATGAAAAAAGAAAGAAAAAAAAAAGTGTGTGGTCCCTGACACAACCCGCCGAGGTGGGAAAATAATAAGTACTAACACATCCCGCCAGCATAGGTGTAAATAAGCAAAAATGCAATAAGCGTAGCAGTTAAATTTTTTTTAATGTCATGGGCCAGTAGATAACTCTCCTATGCTAGAAGGATCCAACTGATCAAATCTATATTATTCTCTATGCAGACCTACTGGTCTTTATAGGGGGAGTCAGCGCGATACAGTCTGTTGACCAGAGTCAACATTGACCAGTCAATGAACTCATAACAAGTGTCATCCAGGTGGCGCGGCATCCGTGCGACACGTGGCATCTTCCGCACAAGCTTCTTTGCAAAGAAGGGGCCACTGACGCGAGAACGAGTATTCGCGCATGGGGGCCACTGCAGCGGGACCCTCTTGCGCAAGGCGCCCCAGCGGCGCGCACCACATGCCCGATTGGGGCGGTGCTCGAGTGGTCATGGGTCATCTGAGCAGGAGAATAACCCATGGCCTGAGTGGTTGGCGCGGCTCAGAACATGAGCGAGAACGCTAAAAGCCAGCACCACTTAGCCCAGGTAATAATACTTGCTGCGGTCTAAAGGTAGGACCCCGGGGGCCCCAGAGGCTTGGCTGCGGTATTGGCATGACTGAGCAGGTCACGACCTTGCCCCTACGAGAATAAGGGAGATCTAGTGGCTTGGTGGCTAAGAACAAGAGGATCGCTGCGCGGGGGAATGGCTCGCCGCCGCGCGCGTCAGCTGCGCAGTGGTGACATCACCTGTACGATCAGGTTGTACGGAAAGGACACATGTTATTGTATTATAGGATGACAGCCTGGCACCTTATGATTGGTCCAGGGTGCCTATAAATATGTGACATTCCCTTTCATACCCAGAGGTTGGTGAAATCTTGGCAGAAGCATAAGTCATTCTAGAGAGAGAAAAGGGGCAATCATTGGGTGAGAGAAGAACATTCTCTCTGATTGATTCGAGCCCCATCTCCTAGATCACCAAGGGTTCTTTTACGGATGTGACTGAGAGCAATCCGCTGCCTTAGTTCTTTCTGTGCACACCTGCTCTGTTCTTCACCCTTTCTCTAGACCACCTCATTCTCTTTCTGTGTCTTTACTATTGACTATCCATACCTCTCCAGCTCCTCACGACAGCAAGAACCATCACTTACAATCTTCTATCTTTATACTACCCAAAAAAGTGATTAAGTAAATTGAGGGTATCCTGAGATCATTCTTTTGGACTGGTTCAGAACTTAAGCACACAGGTGCCAAAGTGTCCTGGGAACACCTCTGTGCCCGGAAAGAAGGGGGGCTAGTATTCAAATCCCTCCAAGTCTGGAATAAGGCTGCAATGGCCAAACATATCTGGTTCCTTGTCTCTGGAGGGGAACTATCCATGTGGTGTCAATGGGTGATATCCTATTTACTCAAGGGGAGAAGCTTTTGGAAGGTCAAAATCCCCTCTAGCCCTTCTTGGACTTGGAGGAAGCTTCTCCAGTTACGCCCTCTCATACAGCAGTTCATCAAATACCAGGTTGGAGATGGTTCCAAGATATCTCTATGGTATGATAATTGGCACCACTTTGGCCCCCTAGTTGATCATTTTGGTAGTCGTGTGGTTTATGATTCTGGGTTGCCAGATATCCCTGTCTCTACAATCCTTAACACCTCCAACCAATGGTCTTTTCCTGTTACTCAAACTTGGGAGCTAAATGAGATTAGAGCTTATCTCCCTACTTTTAACTCTCATTTGTCTCCCAATACTAACTCTTGTAGGTGGACCCTCAACCAAGATGGGGTATTTTCTATATCCTCATTGTGGGAGCAACTAAGAGACAAATTCCACATTGTTGGTTGGAACCACATTGTGTGGTTTCCCTCACATATTCCTAAATGTAGCCTGATAACTTGGATTGCTATCCATCAAAGGCTCTCCACTGAGGATAGACTTGTGCTTTTTGGCATTAAAGACACTTCTTGTTGTAGTTTCTGCCCTGATGAAGAGTCACATGATCACCTCTTCTTCAGTTGCCCCTTCACTAAGCAGGTGTGGGTTGATGTGTGCCATAAGTCTCAGCTCACATGGTAACCACAAAGTCTATCCAGTTTTGTCACTCTAGTTTCTACAGTTAGGGGTAAAGGACTTCAAAACACCCTTGCCAAGCTGACTTTCACTATCTCTCTCTATCACATTTGGATTGAGAGAAATCTCAGGAAATTTCAGGGGATACAACACAGTATCGCTTCCATTGTGGTTAAAATTTGTACTGAGATTAGGTATAGGTTGTTGTCCCTACACAAAATACCACATGGACTATTAGCATTACTGGACTCATGGAACCTTCCATCCCATTCTATCTAAAACATAGTTCATAGCCACTGCATCTATGGATAAGTTTGTTGTTTTGCTATGTTGCAATGTACATTCTTTTGCTACTAATGTGTATTCTAAGACGGGATTTCCAAGAGATTGTGCATGACTGCAGGTTATGTTCAGATTAACTCTTATGTCCCATTTGGGATTAGTGTGCGATTGCAGGTATGGTCTCGATGAGCCTCCTTGGAAAGAGGCATTCCATGGAATTTATTATTATTGTTTCCAATGGAAGGAGGCATTCATTGGTTGATTCTATAATTGTACATGAGTTGTGTGCACTTACTATAAAGTGTGTTATCCCTTGTGAGATGTGTGCTTGAACCACAGAGTTCCTTCATGAGTGGAGGTAATATGAAGTGGGGGAGTCTTGTGAAGGTGAGGTGAGGGGGATTGGATCCATAAAGAGAGTATGAAGTTGTAAGGTTCCTAGGGGGATGGAGGTGAGCCACAAATAATTAGGACTGCATACCTTCACTTTATAGCTTTGTTGCCTTTGCTACTTCTGGATTGCTTTATGATACCAAGCTTCACTAATGGTATGACTCATTGTTACTGTTGTCCAGAGAGAGCTATCCAATATGGCAGAAATTGCCCAGATTTCACAATTACTACTGCCCCAGTTTTCATTGAGCTGAACCTAGTATTCACTAGTGTTTGGAGTAGTTATAATGCACATAGTTTTCTTATTGTTAGTTCAATCAATTTCTTAGCTATTTTGTTGTATTTTGTTGGTTGTTGTTGTGCTCGGGATGACAATTTTCAAACGGAATGCTGCCCAAATTTTTTTTTAAATCCCAGATTTTGGTGCCTGATCTGCATCGCTTCTTTGCCCTTTGAATTTGGTAGGTTTTCATAGGTTGCACTTTATTTTGATGACCTAGCCTAGGGGGTTGTCCCTAGGCATGTCGATCCCCTAGGGGAGGGGCTTCCTCTCGCATCTCTTCTTCTACATTTTTCTTCTTTGTTGTCTTTGCCATTTGCCTTATCATTGTTCTGTTGTTCTCACGTACTATTGCATGTGTTGATTCTCTTTGTTATACATCAGTCCTTGACTGCGGTGACCGTGTTGAGCTGTGTTGTTTGTGCCATACTCGGGCCTTGTTATGGTATTATTCCCACTATTACTGAGTATTCTGCTACATGTCTTGTTACTACTGCATTTTGCTACTGCGTTCCAAAGATAGTGCATCTATTATGTTGAGCTGCGGCTATGTCCTACTGTTTTATTCTGAGATTTGTTGTACCTGTATTGCTTTATTGCTGCTGCTAGTGTATTCTAAACAAACTCTGTTTATGGGTTATCCAAATTTCAAACAAAACTCTGCTCAAATTTCTAAGAATGGGGGGTGCTACTTCCAGGAATTAAAGTCAACCGTCCCTTGGCTATTTCAGTGTTTCACACTTTGTAACTCGTTAGTATGACCTTAGTGTCACATTTTGTAATATGTCGGTAGATCGCTCTTGTAGCCACTTGGCCTTCTTTTATGTTGTTGCTGTTTAGCATACATTTTCTTGTCTTTTATTTTCTTTCTTTTTTGCTTTGTCCTCCTGGGGTATGCCCCTTGTAGGCTGTACTTTCGTTTTGCCTCTTTTTTTTCAAGCTGAATTACCCAAAAAAAAAAAAAAAGTTATCTGCACAACAAAAAATTTAGACGAACTTACTGAATCTTCAACGTTGTAGCCGCTTGTTGGAGCCCTCTCTACTCCGCGTATGATTCCAGAATATTCGTTTAAATAGGATTAAATGGTTGACCAACAATTCATCAAAACCCAAGTTATTTCCACTTGTCGCATATCCTAACATGTGATTAAACTCAACCCAGATTCTATCCTGAACCTTGGTCTTGGTTTGATCTGTGCCTGTTGCTCCATATTCTAAGATGCGTAATCATGCCTGACAAAGTACTTTGTCTTCGTCCTTAGACCAATTTTTTTTTTGGCTTTGCTAAACCTTGCAAATTAATATTTTGGGAAGATTGGTGAGATGGAAATTGAGATTGTTCTGAAGAAAATTGGGGGGGGTTGGAGTGTATGGAGTTTCTAAATTCACATAATACGGAGCGAAAGTTTCAGAATTAAGGTGTAGAGGGTTAACTTGTTCCGGTTATATTTGTTGAGAATTTAGTTGACGAGGGTTAAAATTTGAATCGAAGTCGGAATGTAAAAAGCGAGGTCGATTTAAAGCTTCAAAGATATCAATCAATTTGAATAAATTCCGAGATATTTTGGATTTTTTGCAACAGCAAAGAAGAATTTTTGAACCAAGCCATGGATTTGTTGCAACAGCCAACAAGTAGTGTTTTTGAACGCCATGTCGTGCGGTAGATATTGTGCGTCATGTCCTGCAGTAAAACGATGTAGTTTTTGACATACTGTTTGGTTCTTTTTACTTCTTTGCAACGGAAAATCATTGTGTGCGAGCGTGCCAGAGAGAGTTTCAATCTCCTCCCTCAGATTAACTTTGGAAAACCAAACCTAATCAGGAGATTGTATTTTGTTGGTTCAATTACCTCAATTAAGAGGATTTTTCTTAATAAGTGAAGAAATGCAAACCAATAAACTTAGGAAATCAAAGAACAATAAAGAAACAAGACACTTCGATCAATAAATCAAAGATAAACTTACTTCGAAATTGTCTCCAACTTCAAATACAGAGTAACCAAAACTTCGAACAGGTGATTGTTGCAAGAACAATCGAGATAGGGGTGATTGTTACAAGAACAATCGAGATAAATCCTAGTCTAATTCCTAATCTACTTCCTAATCTACTTCGAACTGTGTTCGATATCCTAAACTACTTCGAACTGAGTTCGAAATCCTAAACTACTTTGCCAATGAACAAACCAAGCATCGTTTTTTTGATATTTGTTTGTTGAAGATTTAATGCAGGGGCTTTCACTCTTCAATTTCTTCTATTTATAGACGTTGCTTGTAGTTCGAACTTCCCGCTCCATGGATTTGAATCTAGCTTGCTTCGAACTCCAACTTCCACTCTGATAGTTGGCAGTTATTCCCCTTCCACGTCTGAATTTGAATTCTCCCTTCTCCCAGAAGCTTTAAATCTGCACGTTGGCTTAACAAACTCAAATGATAAGCGTGTTTAGGGAAATAAGCGCTTCCCTAAGTATTCCACGTGTTCTAGCGCCAATCGCCTTGTTTCTTAAGTTTACCGTGGAGCTTGTGCGTTCGGCCGATTGATATCATGGCCGAGGCCGAGTCTTTATTTTAGTAATGGCTTGTAAGCGCCAATAACTACCTTTCTAAATTGAGAAGCAATACGACATCATTATTGGTGCGTTTTATCTTATTAATCCAGTGTATCTTCATTGACGAGTAACTGCCAACGTTTGGCATTTTTGATTACGTGTCAATTAATCATTGGATTGGTTAATTTTATATGTAAACATACCCCACACATTAACATCTTTTTTCAAAGGATTTGAATAAGTGTTAATGTGCCTTTTACCGCTTTGAATTCCTGTAAGCTTTCAAAGCAGAAGTTATTGGTAGTTCTAATCACATCCCACGATGCAGTTATCAATAAATCTCTTCGTTCTTATGAGAGATTCATGGATAGTGAGCAGCTAACCCCACGTTCTCCATTTTGCCAAAATTTGAATCGTTTTAAACTAAAAATTCTACTTATAAAAAGACTTAATCACTGGTAAAAATCCATTACCAATTTTCTTTGCAAACTGATCTTCATTTGAATTCAACCATGGCTGATATTTCTATCACTCAAAATGCCTTTGAAAATTTGGTTCTAAATGACCCAATTTCTGCTGACACTAACAACATTGTGACGCCCATTGTTGGTGAGATTCGAAGAGATCGATCTTATACAGTGGCTCAAGTAGAAACTTCTGAGCCCATTGACCCATGGAATCCTCCATCTCCCCCTGCTCATAAACCCTTTCTATGGGGTTTACCATCTGAGATAGTGGTGGTAAGAATGGATGACCCTGCTGGCTATAAAGGCTGGAGCCACTATCGCTTATTAGCTATGAGCAAATATTTATCCCCTTTCATCAGACGAGATCCCAACATAATGCTGCTTGTGACCTCATTGCCACTTGTTTAACTCGGCTTCTTTAAAGTCCATGAAGATGAAAGGTGGGGCTTTCTTTGGGTATGGAGAGCTTAAGCGAAGGCGATTACTCAATTTATATCTTGGTTGCATGAGGTTCAAGGCCTCATTTGAAGGAGACTTCATTGATCCACGCCAATCTTTCTCTTGAGACCTTCGAGAATACTGGATTGGTTAGAAGAGTTAAGGAATATCAAGTTTGATCCTACTCCTAATCATGCTAACCTTTCTTATTCTCTTTATCCCCATTTTGATTCCCTCAAAGCCAAAGAATTATTGGCTGCTTTTGCATTTTTGGATGTAGGCATTCTTGAAGAGGATATACCTTTTAAGAACTTTTTATGGGCTTGCGAAACTCTCCAATGTAGTATTAAGTTAGCCCTTTCTTTCACTCTTTTCTGAGTCAGCTTCCTCTGCTTCGAATGTGGATGAAGAATAACACTGGTTCGTTTGGGTTTAATCAAGACCTTTGTGATTATGAAGTGCTTCATGATCAGATCTCCAAACTTCATAAAAAGGTGGAAAACCTGAAAGAGCGTTCCTTCGAAATGCCCACTGACGTTTCTAAGAGGCTTCGAAGGAGGTTTAAAAATCACATGAAAAGAAATGCTCTCAAATTGGCCAAGTTCGAAGTCAAAGCCAAGACCCTGGTTTTAAAAATCAGGCCACTGATTGAGAAGAAGCTCAAAATTGATGAAGAAAACAAAGTTAGAATGATGGAAAAGGAATTTTTTAGTTTTACTTGGGCAAGATTCCATGCCTTAGTGACTTGGAGCTTTCCTCATTATTTCCAAGTCATCCCTACTCCAACGGCTGCTTCGCCACCAGTAGATGCTTAGTCTCCTCTGTGTAATAGGATCTTATAGCATGTACTTTCCTTATATCTTAAGTTTCAATGAAATATTAGTTCTTTCAATGGCTTGTTAGCACTCTTAAATGCTTTTCGAAGCACTTAATTATGCTTTAAACCAACTCGAACTTTTAAGAATAAGATATATTTCATGAGAATAAACCAAAAAGTGGTTCGAAGTTATGAAATGATTTATTAATTTGAAAGTAATTATCAACCGAAAGTTGAAAACAAGCGTGGGCCGAAAAATAATCATAGGCCCAATAACTTTAAAATGGATACTTGGCCCGAAACGCTGCACCGCTTCCTCGTAACGTATAAATCTAGGGCTTGGAACATTCTCATTACGCGTTCAGACTTTCAAACACTTTGTTCTCCCTCTCTTTCTATCTCACCCCTGCATCCATGGCTTCTGAAAGTGCTATCCAAATGGGTACCCCTTCACTCGTTCTTTGAAAATATGTTGAGGAAGAAATGTCAAACTCACGTAGTGATCTGAATAATCAAGTCTTCATAACGAATCCCGATAGAACTGATACTCATATTCTAGGGCCTGCATTCTTTGATCTTCCTCTCAAGTTTACATCATGCTACCCTATCTTAGAAGAAGGTAGGCTTATAAAGGATCAAGAGTTAAACTTTGTAGAGTGGCCTACAAGAAACTTTGTATGCTGGCCAGTTCAAGATAATGATTGGGGTGAATGGACTGATCATATTTCGAAGTATAAGAGGACTGATTTGGAGGAGATTGGACTCTGGCACATTATCACTTTGCTTCGAAATGGTATTCCACAAAACCTTACACTTATACACGCTGCCCTAGCTTTTTGGGATTCGTCATTTAATTATTTCCGATTTAACTGCGGTATGATGGCTCCCACAGTTTTAGACGTGTCATTTCTCACTGGACTTCCCCCATTTGGTCCAATGGTTGATATTTCCAAATCCATCGATGTCCCGCCTTTGGCAGTCATGAAAACCTCAGGCTCACACGCCTCATATGGAAGCTTTCTTAGAAATGAGGCCAAATTCGAAGATGGAGTATCTGATAGGGAGTTTTTTGCATATCTTTTGTACACCTTCTGTAAAATGATCTTCTGTCATAGTGGTAAGAAGATTATGCTTGAATTTG
This sequence comes from Vaccinium macrocarpon, assembly GCA_022606695.1. NCBI lineage: Eukaryota > Viridiplantae > Streptophyta > Magnoliopsida > Ericales > Ericaceae > Vaccinium > Vaccinium macrocarpon. The sequence goes on along the minus strand of CM040181.1, from coordinate 21,178,919 downwards.
CCCCTTTGGCATATTGCCTTTCTCAGGGTCAGAAGTTTGATTTGGCTTCACACTTCTTGGGATACGTTTATAAAATAGGATCTGACAGCCAATCGAAACCACTTATGTTCAACATAGGGGGCCCTCTTTGGTTCTTACAACTGTGGATTCTGGCGTATTTTCCAATATTCAAAGTTTCTATTTCAGAACCTATTAATGTCTATGGGGATAAATTCAGAGTTATGGCTTCCAAACCCTTAGCATTGGTTGGATATCTACAATATTTTTACAGAATGAGGGAGGATAAGGAGGAATCAGAATTCACTCGTTTTGTTGATTGGAGTATTGGTCCTAGCTGGATAAAAGATATGATGGAAAACTGGGGCTCCAATACTTTTGCTGCTACTTGGGGCAGTATTCTACTTTCAAGGGAAATTTTTATAGGTGGGATTGTTGGGGGCTGTAAACAAACTCACGCTGAAATCTATTGTCCTGCCCAGTTTGCCAGACAATTTGGCATGGTACAAGCTATTCCATGCCCTTACCCTGGAGAAGTCAATGTTCCCTTGTATATTAGAAAGAAGGTTGATAAGAATGTGCTTTCACGTCTCAATGTGGAGTTCAGAAGATCTAGAGCAAACTTCAAACCCTACCACTTTACCATGGACAGTCCAATATTCACAAGATTTACCAACTGGTGGCATACCTTCTAAATCTGTACAATCAAACCGACATAGCTCAAGGTTTTGCAACCCATATCGGGTGTCCTATTCTAGCTAGTGGTGAAGCATGCTCTAGTTCTTTATCTATGTCAGATGATGGATTTGGTCCTGACAGGAGAGATGAGCCTCAATCAGTACCAAGAGAAGCAACATCAGATGTACACTCTTCTGCTTTGGTACCTGTTGCTTTACATGTTAAACCACTCCAGTCTGTTCCACAGAGAGTGACCAGGTCTCAACAACAAAGAACCCCTCCTTCTCCATCAGGTAATTCTTGATGATTCTGAGTATTGATTATAATTTCAACCCCTTTCTATTTTCTTACTTTAAAATTCAATATACAGAGTCTGCCTCTAAGAAGAGGATGAGGAAAGAAACAGGAATTGCACAAACCCCTACTTCGTCAGGTTCGAACTCCAGTAATCCTCTTATCCATTCTTGATAACTTTCTAATTTTCACATAACTAATCAATAGTTCCTTTTACCATTTCAAAAGCCAAGAAACTTCAATATCAAAAGAAGGATCTAGCCAAGAGAAGGCTAAGTTTGCTAAAGTTTATGAGGCTTCGAAATGGAGAAGGATAATACTAAATGAAGAGCCAGAAGAAGAAGACACAGGAAATGTCACTATGAGCCAATTTGTAAAAGGTAAGTTATTTCAAACTCAATCTTATCCAGGCCTTTATAAAATCATTCTCGTGTTCCCTATTCTAATGAGTAATATCCTTTCAGAGAAAAAGTCAAAACCTAAGTCTGCCAAGACTTCGAAGGCTTTTGTGGAGTCATCTAGGCATACAGAAGAATCTCCTAAAGTTCAAGCACAGGCTTTAGTGCAAGATATGTCTCCTCCTGTCATTGACATTGTTGCAAGAGCTCTGGCCTTAGAAAGCATTCGAAGTGAACCTATCAAAATATCCACAAAGGCAAGCTCTATCGCAGGTGTCACCACTAAGCAGGCTGAGGCCATAATTGGGCAAACTGTTCCTGATCAGCTTCCAGAAACCATTATGCCTACTGAACAAATTCCACCAGAACCATCTCATCCAATTGAGGTAATTCGGTTCATTATGTTCATGCCTGCATTAATCATATCTTACTTCGAAGACTTAAGCCTAATTATGCTTATGTACTCTTTTGACAGGAAACTGGTGCTTCTGCTAGCACCATTGTTGGTGATTCTCTTCCCCTGGAATAGTTCAATCAAAAAGTGAGTGATTTCTATAATAGAATCACTAATCCCAAAGCTCCAATCCCTTCTCCAGAATCTCCTATCATCCAACTCAAGGTTGAACAAGGCTCATCTGTATCTGAGTTGGTCAAGCCTACCTTCTTACCAGAAGAGATTCAGGAGTTGAGGGAGATTCTCCAACAGTTCTCAAAATTAAACTTTGAGACCATTGCTGAAGGGGATTTGAAGATGTATTTGAGCATTTGCTGTCAAGCTGCTTGGGTTTTGAAGCCTGCCTCTCAAGAGCTACATGCACAACTTTTGACCAAGGCTTCTGAATTCCAAGTAAAAGCCCTTCAACTCTGTGAAATCCAAGAGAGGCACCTTCAAAGACAGAGTTGGAAGGCATCTTTAGCCAATGTAGAAGATGAAGCACAAACTGTGATTTCCTCCTATGATCAAGATGCTGCTAAGCTACATCAGTTGAGGGAAGAAGAAGCTCGACTTGAAGAGGCCTTGTTTGCAGTCAAAGGGGAGATTGCTCAAACCACTTCCCACATGCAAACTTACATGAACAAGGCTTCTTCAACAGTTGAGACTATAAGAGAACTTAAGAATCAGCTGAAGAGAACAACTGATCTAGGAGATGTATATGAGTTTGTGTGTAATAAGGGTGCTTCTATACTAGTTAGCTTAACAGACACAATTGTACAGCTTATGAATTAATCAATGAAATACTTTTGTTTATCAAACTCATAGCTGTTCATTTGCTTGGAATGTTAATCTCATTGTTCGAACTAATGAGTTCCAACCAATACTAATCTGCTTGTGATTAATACTTACCTTGATCAGCACAAGCAATGAGAGATGAACTACTATATAATTTTATCTTTTGTTAAAGGACTCCCATATAGTTGGGACGTAGGCCTTTAAATATCTCCCATTAATCTTTCTTCTATGGACATAACTATTTAAATCCTTTAAATGATATGCCCCTCTTCTAAGGACTCTATGAATTTGGAAAGGTCCCTCCCAGTTTGGAGCCCATTTCCCAAGTCCTTGCTTTCTTTCTTTGATAGACAACACTACTTTCCATACTAGGTCCCCTATATCAAAGCTTGACGACCACTTTCTTATTGTAACTTCTGGCTACTCTTAATTTTTGCACCAGGATCTGATTTAAAGCTTTAATTCTTTCTTCATCTATCCCTTCGAGCTCCATATGCATTGCTTGGTGGTATGCTCCAATATCCAGTTCATTCTGGGAAGCAACTCTTTGTGACTTCACCACAATCTCCATTGGTAACACAGCATCATGCCCCATAAGTTAGAGCAAAAGGAGTAGCTCCAGTACTGGTTCTTTTAGTGGTTCGATACGCCCATAACACATTTAACAGTAAATTTGGCCATTCTTCTGGGTTCCTATAAACCATTCTTTGGATGCCTCTTTTGATAATCTTGTTGGTTGATTCAGCCTGACCATTTGATTGAGCATAATAGGGTGTAGAGTTAATCAAGGACACTCCATGAGAGGCTGCAAAAGCCTTCACTGCTCTACCTTCGAAAATGGATCCATTATCTACTGTTATAGTTTCTGGAGACCCAAACCTATAAATGATATTCTTAACGAATTCAATTACTTGCTCTTGAGAGACACTCTCAAAGGCTTGAGCCTCCACCCACTTAGTGAAGTAATCAGTAGCAACTAGTATAAATTTGTCCCCATTCCTAGATGGAGGGTAAATCATACCAATCATATCCATTGTCCAACCCCTAAATGGCCAAGGTTTAACTACATACTGCAATTCAGTGACTGGCAATTTTTTAAGAGGTCCTGTCTTTTGACAAGTTTCACACCCTTTTGCATAGTCAATGCAATCCTTTAAGATAGTAGGCCAGTAATATTCATACCTTCAAATCAACCATCTCATCTTGATTCCTGCTTGATGAGCTCCACAGATACCTTCATGAACTTCTGCCATAACCCTAAAAGCATCAACTTTGTTTAAACACTTAAGCAGCAATCCATCTGCTCCTCTCTTAAACAATTCCCCATTATACATGATGTAGTTGACAGATCTTAGCCTTGTTGCTCTATCTGTTTTGGCATCAGGTCTTGTTAAATAGTCAATTAATGACTGCCTCCAGTCATTTGAACTAGGAGAAGAAGTGATCTCACATACTTCGAAGTTCATGTTTTTGTCTTTAAGCATTGGCAAAGATTTTCTTAGAGTTAATTGACAAAACTCTCTACTGTCATCTGGGATAAACTTGAATCCTGATGCTCTTTGAGCCAATGCATCAGCTTCTTCATTGAGGAACCTTGGAACATATGTAAAAGAAATCATGTGAAATTGCTGAATTAACGACTTCACATGTTCATGGTACAATTTTAAACCAACATTGTGGCAACCAAATTCTCCATTTACTTGGTTTATAATCAAACGAGAATCTCCAAACATACGCTATATCAACTTTCAAAGTAAGCAAGAGTTCTAAACCAGTGATTAGAGCTTCATATTCTGCTTGATTATTAGTACATTCCCCTTCATTTATTCGAAATCCAAACTTGGTTTTCGAACCTTGAGGAGATTCCAAAACAACTCCAATTCCAGCCATCTGAGATGTTTTTGAACCATCGAACCACATTTTCCATGGTTTGACTATTATTGCATTAACATCTGCTATCTCAGGAGTTTCAATTTCATTTGGGTGATCAGCCAAAAAGTTAGCCGAGCTTGCCCTTTGGTGATTTTTGAGGAATATATTCTAGACTAAATTCAATTAAAGATACAATCCACTTCCCAATTCTACCACTGAGTACAGGTTGGGACAACAAATACTTCATGACATCAGTCTGAGAAATTACATAAGTTACTCTAGGCATCATATAGTACCTGAGTTTCTTCGAAGCAAAGAACAAAGTTAAACATAACTTTTCTACTACAGAATATCTAATTTCACAATCATTAAGAAACCTACTTAGATAATAGATAGCTTGCTCCTTCCCTTCCTCATTGTCTTGAGCCAATAAAACTCCTATTGAGTCATGGTTTGCTGCCAAATATAGTTTAACTGGCTCTCCCCTCCTAGGTGGGACAAGAACTGGTGGATTAATCAGGTACTCCTTGATGGCCTTGAAAGCATCATCATGCTCCTTTGTCCATTCGAAGTCCTCTCCATCCTTCAATTTCAATAGAGAAGAAAAAACTTTAGTTTTCCCTGCAGTATTAGATATAAATCTTCGAAGAAAATTCAATTGACCAAGAAATTTCTGTAGTTCTTTCTTGTTTGAGGGAGGTTTTGCTTCAATAATAGCTTCAGCTTTGTTTTTATCAACTTGAATACCTTTGCTATGAACTAGATATCCCAAAAAGTTACCTACCATTACTCCAAAAGCACATTTAGCAGGATTCAACTTTAGTTGATAATGCTTCATCTTTGAAAAAGCTATTTTCAAGTGCTCTACATGATCATCAATAGATCCTGACTTGACAATTATGTCATCTATGTAGCATTCTAGAAAACCCCCTATTATTTCATGAAAGATAGTGTTCATAGCTCTTTGATAAGTAGCACCCGGCATTCTTAAGCCGCAAAAGGCATCTTGACCCACTCAAAGGTCCCAAGGTTGCGGGGGCTCTAAATCTTGATCTTATGAACATCTTCCTCGGCTATGCAAATCTAATTGTACCCTGAATGTCCATCCATAATAGACATGATTTTGTGGCCTGCAGAACTATCCACAAGCATGTCTACTACAGGCATTGGGTACTCATCTTTAGGAGTTGCAGTGTTCAAGTTTCTAAAATCAATGCACACCCTAATTTTTCCATTTTTCTTGACAACAAGAACAATATTTGATAGCCATTCTACATATCTTGCAGTTCTAATAAAACCAGCATTTAAAAGATTTTGAACTTCCTTTTTAACCAAGAAAATGGTTTCAGGATACATTTTTCTTGGAAGTTGTTTGAAAGGTTTGCAATTAGGTTTGATAGGTAATCTATGTTCAACCAAATTTCTACTCAAACCTATTAGTTCTTTATAACTCCAAGCAAAGCATTCTTTGTTCTCTTTAAGCACTGCGATCAACTTGGCCTTCGAAGCAGTATCAAGCCCCTTATTGATTTGCACAGTGTTTGGAACAATTCCTTCTCCCAATTCTACTTCTTCCACAGGATCCTGGGATTCGACATGACCTATAAAGGCCTCTTCGAACTCAACTGGCTTCAACCCCTGGTCAGATTTCTCAGCCAACAATTCCTCCCAATCATTTGTTTCTTGCAATCTCTGCTCTATTTCAAGAGCCATAAACTTAACTAAGGCCAAAGATTTGGCCTCTTCGAATTCTGTCTTGGACTCACATCCAAGCGACTTCATCACAGTGGATTATGCGATTCATAATCAACTGCTTGTTTGAGTTTGAATTTCAGTTCTGCCAATTCTCCTATTTCCAATACATTGGATGGAGGGGTGGCAATTTGTGCAATTTCACCCAGAGGGATGATTTCAGGCTTATACATCTCTGCCTCTGCACAATTTGCTGAAGTACTAAAGGGGTGTGGGTCTGCTTTCACCTCTTCGACCCCCACTTCTTTCCCATTTTCATATTTCACAATCATCAGGGCTTGGTGCATTGAGGATGGAATGCAGCAATTGACATGAATCCAATCCCTACCAAGTAAAGCATTATACTTACTTGTAAAAGTGTCCACCACAAAGAAAGCTGTATCAGTTTCTACTTGGCCAACTTTCAGGTGTATAGAAACAATTCCTTTGGGATTCTTACTTTTACCAGTAAACCCAGCAATGGATGTGCTTGTTGGGATCAGTCGAACTTTTTCTTTTCCCAACTTCTTCAGAGTCCTAGAAGGTAAAAGGTTCACTGCTGCACCATTATCAACCAAAATTCTGTTTAACAAAATGCCATCAAACAAAGCAGATATGTATAATGGTTTTAAATGGTGCCTCATATCATTCGAAGGTGATTTGAAAGGATAAGAAAGATCAGCACAATCCAAATCAACAATCAAAGGATACTTCGAGTCATTTTCTGTTTCTGGAATGAAGATTGCTTTCTCTTTGGAGGTTACTTCTGGTTCTTCAGTTGTGCTTACCATAATCATGAAATCCTCCTCCTCCTCTTCCTCTTGAATCTTGGAAATCAAAGCTCCCTAACTATCATTCCAACCATTGTCATAAGTGAGATTGTATTCCTCATCACTTGATACATCAATAACCTCCATAGGAGCAACTGATGGTTGTAATGCCCTTCGAACTGGAGAACAATCTGGTCCAAAAGGTCCAAAGTTAATAAATGAAGGAGTTACCATATTAATCTGGACTTCAGGTAGAGTCCCAAATTGGATGGTACTTTTTTCCTGCATTGGTGGCCCTGATCCAACTTCTGCTGCGTTCATTTTTTCTGAAAACTCTACTACAGAAGTTTCCATGGGGGAAAATGTTCCAACAGGAGATGAATTTGTTTCCCCTCCTTCTTCCTGTTCCACTATCATGGCTTCTAACAAGCCAGATTGATAGCTTGCCAAGGAATTTGGAGAAGTTGGATTGTCTTGAGGTACTCCACTATCCACCTTGTAGCCAATTTTTCCAGAGTTTCTCTTTCTGATTGAGAAAATCCTCTTCGAAGAGATTCCTCAGAATCTTCCCTTCGAAATCTATTAAACCTTGGGTTGAACTCATCACCCCATTAGGTTTCTCCTTGGAAGCATATTCTTCCATTTGGAAACTAGTATACCTCATTTGCAACTTCCTTTTCTGAGTTCTTGTCAACATAGGAATCATTTGAGGTGCTTTGGTCTTTGGATCTCTAATAACTACCTATTGACCAGTAGGAACACTGGGAGGTTTAACCATTTTGTTCCCTATTTTAGCAGAGGTTCTACATTCTTGAAAGAGTTCTGGTTTAATCTTTTTCAGAAACCAATCAGGAACCCCTTTCACCAAAGTAAATTGCTCCTCTTCTCCTCCATTTCTTTGGCCCATTGGGGCCTTCCCAGTGTTAACCTTTTTCGAAGGAGGATAATCCCTCTTCGAAGCTGGTGGGACTGGACTAGAAGGTACATTTCTCTTTGAAACAGACCAAGGCCTCTATTTCTTCCATGATTTGGATTAATCCAAGGTCTTCTTTCATTGTTTTGATCCAAGGCTTTTCTTTCCATCCTCTTTGGGAAGAAATCAACCCCCTGTCTATCCAAATCCTTGAAGATCAAATAGTTGGCCCTGCATTCCATGCACAAACATTCCAAAAAGGATGCCTCGAGCATGGGAAGATGGGATTGCTTAAAGCCCTTGCTAGAAGGACTTCCTGGTGAAATATTTTGACGGTGGGTCTTCCCATCACTATTTCGAGGTTGGCCAACTTTTGGCTTTCCTTTGCTAAAAAGACCGAAGTTCATTTCATTTTGCACCGCTTGTTACGCCACATTTCCTTGATAGTTTTAGCCAGAGATGTTGGCACATTAGTGTTGGTAGTCACTTCTTCAATTTTTGGAAATGGATCAGTATCAATTCCCATAGCCTTTTGTGGAAACATGATCCTTCCTTTCTTGATCTGCTCCTGAATCCTATCACGGAAAACATTACAATTTTTGGTGGAATGAGTCCAAGAAGCATGCCATTTGCAATAACTTTTCCCTTTTGTTTCTTCCAAAGTTGGAAGTTTAACATTTTTAGGAAGTTTGATAAACTTTTTCTTCAAAAGGTAATCAAAAATTTCATCTGCCTTTGAAATATCAAATGAATAAACCTTACTAACTGCTTTCTTGTTAGTTCTTGGTACTAAAGAAGAATCCTTTCGAACTAGACAGTCACACACACAAGGTTCATGCTCAACAATTTCAGCAGCATCAATCTCATAAATGGGTTCTTTGTAATAGGTTGAATAAGAAGAGTTATTTCTATCAACATCCTCTTCTAACAAAGACTCATATCTTGATGCTTTGTAAGTTAAATCAACCAAATCTCTAAACCAAGAGAATCGAACTTCTTCCTAAGTTCTCTACTTAAGCCATCTTGTGCTATTCTTACAAACTCAACCTCTGGTAATTGAAGTTTACACTTATTTCTGGCCCTTTTAAACCTAGCAATAAATTGAGCAGCCTTCTCATCAGGCCTCTACTTTAATCTTGCTAAATCAGCCATACTAACTTCAGGCTCAGTTTGATAAAATTGTGCATGAAATAATTCTTCCATCCTTTGCCAATTTGGAACTGACTCTGGTGTCAAGTTAGAATACCATTCGAAGGCCATCCTTGTTAAAGAATTAGAAAATAATTTCAACTTAATGAACCCATTATTGCCTAGTTCTCTACACTGAGCAATGAATCTAGCAATATGTTCAGTTGTGGATTGTTTTCCATCTCCATGGAACAAAGTGAAATCTGGGATTTTAAACCCCCTAGGGACTTCGAACTGTTTATCTATCCATTCTGGATAGGGTTTCCTATAAATTTGAGTTTGTACCCCCTGGTTCAAAGGTCCATAAACTTCTTGCATAAGACCCAATATTTCATCTCGAAAGGTTGGATGTTCCCCCAAAGGTACCCTTGAACTAACAGGTGGTTCCCAAGTGACATTTCTAGGCATGTGGTCTTCTGGAATCCTCTGATAAGGATCATCAAAAGGCCTAGGTTGCTTGAAACCTCCTTCCTGCTTTACAAAAGGTTCATAAAGATAGTTCGAATGTACCTTTCCCATTTCTGGTATCCCTGAATACTTAGGAATTCCAACCTCTGGATTAGGCCTTTTTGCACTAGTCCTATCTTTTTCATTAAATTGATTTCTAGGAATATACATATACTCATCAAATCCATAATCATAATTCCTGAAACCTTTCTCCTCATGTACACCATCAAAATTAGGTTCGAATGAGATATTAGTGTCTGCTTGAACACTTTCTTAGGTTTAGGGATTTGATACTCATAATTTTTTGCAGGCTCATACCAAGATTCTGGTATGTCTTCTACATTTATAGGCTCTTTTCCAGGTCTTGACCTGAATTTGCTTGTGCTAGCCTCTCCTTTATCCTTCTCAAGTGAAGGCAAAAGATCACTTTTAAGCCCTGATTGCTCTTCCAAGTTTTGTAATATAAGCTTTTGGGTCTGAGCCAATTCTTTAAACGTAGCAATCATTTCAATAAAGTGGTTGGATGACACATTCCCTCCAATTTCTGGATTCTTTGGGTCATCACCTTGCACAATTTTGTTTTTCCTAGTATTCATTCAAGAAGCCTGGCCAATTCTCATGTTTAAGTCTTGACCAGTACAAATCTCTAGTCCAACTTGAAGGCTTTCGATTTGTTCATTCTCTTTAGAATTACCATTGTTCTCATTTTCTGGCGTTTGGCCAGTCTGAGAATCATCCACTTGCTTCCTAAGTTTTGGAGCCATTTAACACTTTCTGGTGTCCCACTAGGCGTGCCAAAAAAGATGTGTTTGGTTCTTTTTACTTCTTTGCAATGGAAAATAATTGTGTGCGAGCGTGCCAGAGAGAGTTTCAATCTCCTCCCTCAGATTAACTTTGGAAAACCAAACCTAATCAGGAGATTGTGTTTTGTTGGTTCAATTACCTCAATTAAGAGGATTTTTCTTAATAAGTGACGAAATGCAAACCAATAAACTTAGGAAATCAAATAACAATAAAGAAACAAGACACTTCGATCAATAAATCAAAGATAAACTTACTTCGAAATTGTCTCCAACTTCAAATACAGAGTAACCAAAACTTCGAACAGGTGATTGTTGCAAGAACAATCGAGATAGGGGTGATTGTTACAAGAATAATCGAGATAAATCCTAGTCTAATTCCTAATCTACTTCGAACTGTGTTCGATATCCTAAACTACTTCGAACTGAGTTCGAAATCCTAAACTACTTTGCCAATGAACAAACCAAGCATCAGTTTTTTGATAGCTATTTGTTGAAGATTTGTCCGGGGGCTTTCACTCTTCAATTTCTTCTATTTATAGACGTTGCTTGTAGTTCGAACTTCCCGCTCCATGGATTTGAATCTAGCTTGCTTCGAACTCCAACTTCCACTCTGATAGTTGGCAGTTATTCCCCTTCCACGTTTGAATTTGAATTCTCCCTTCTCCCAGAAGCTTTAAATCTGCACGTTGGCTTAACAAACTCAAATGATAACGTGTTTAGGGAAATAACTGCTTCCCAGAAGTATTCCACGTGTTCTAACTGCCAATCGCCTTGTTTCTTAAGTTTACACGTGGAGCTTGTGCGTTCAGCAGTTGATATCATGGCTTCGAGGCCAGTCTTTATTTTAGTAATGGCTTGTAACTGCCAATAACTACCTTTCTAAATTGAGAAGCAATACGACATCGTATTCGGTGCGTTTTATCTTATTAATCCAGTGTATCTTCATTGACGAGTAACTGCCAACGTTTGGCATTTTTTATTACGTGTCAATTAATCATTGGATTGGTTAATTTTATATGTAAACACATACCTCTAAAGCTTCCAAAGACCTTGTTTGGAAGAAAGAAAAAACCACTACAAAGTGCCTAAACCCTAAACCCAAAGTGTCTAAATCCAAGTGCCTAAAACCATTATATCCTACCCCGAAGAGCCTAAATCTCCTAAAATTGAACCCTAAAATTGAACTTCAAAATTAACTCTCCAAACAGGGCTTATTGAAGTGTACCAAGAAAATGAACAAAACTACATTGTTTTGTCACACAACACGACACACAACATGTATTGCACAACACCTCCCCCAGATTCTATGCAACGACTCTTTTTTTGAAAAAGGTCATGCAACAATTCTATTTTTGAACCAAGTCATTTATCCCGAGAAAAATAGAGAAAAAAAAATTTAATATGAAAATTGAGTCCAAAAAATTTAATGAATCTAAAAAAGCGTTGAACTGGTTTTTTGATTTTTTCGTTTTGTCTTTTATTCAAATTTTTTTTGCATTTGTTAGTTTTCTGTCAAGTTTTCGTGGTTTATAAATTCATCTCGATGAGACGGATCCAAAAAGTATAAAACTATGGTCAAAACTAATATTGTTTTAATAAAGCCAAAAATAAACCAATTTATTGGTGTAATTTTGGCTTTATTCAAAAAAAAAATATATATATATATATATATATATATATATATATATATAGTTTTGACCATAATTTTGTACTTTTGGGATTTGTCTTGTCGCAACGAATTCATAAACAACGAAAACTTGACGCAAAACTCCATGTGCTTTGGTAAAAAAGCAAAAAATGGGTTTTTGGTTTTTTCGTTTTTGTCATTCAAATTTTTTTTCACATTTGTTAGTTTTGCATCAAGTTTTTATTGTTTATAGATTCGTCATGATGAGACAAATCCAAAAAATATAAAATTATGGTCGGAACTTAATTTTTTTAATAAAGCCAAAATTAAACCAATAAATTGGTTTATTTTGGTTTATTTTTTTCTTTATTCAAAAAACTATTAGTTTTGACCATAATTTTATACTTTTTGGATTCGTCTCGACCAACTAACTGGTTTATTTTGGTTTGTTTTTTGCTTTATTCAAAAAACTATTAGTTTTGACCATAATTCTATGCTTTTTGGATTCGTCTCGTCAAGACGAATTCATAAATCACGAAAACTTGACGCAAAACTAACAAATGAAAAAAAAAATTGATTAGAGACAACCAAAAAACCAGTTCTGCGTTTTTTTGCCAAAGCAGCTATTGATCAATAGCCTAATGAGCCATAATTCTATACTTTTTGGATTCGTCTCGTCAAGACAAATTCATAAACCATGAAAACTTGACACAAAACTAACAAATGAAGAAAAAAAATTGAATAGAGACAACCAAAAAACTAGTTCTGCATTTTTTTTGCCAAAGCTCCACTAGTAGCCAAATTTATAGGGGGAGCTATTGATCAATAGCCTAATGAGCCAATTTACCTAATCTATTGGAGTAATTTTTTACACATTCACTAGCTAAATTTTTAGTTATTCACACTATAGACTACTTTATAGGGTCCATTGGAGTCATTGTAATATTTTTGAAGATTAAGGCTCAGTTTGTTTCGACAAAAAATATTTTACAACAAAAATTATTTTCTTAAAAAATCTTTTACGTGTAAACCATTTTTTGAACTTCTGTTTTCAAGTGTTTGGTACGTTGTTAAAAATAGTGCTTGGTACGTTGTTAAAAATAGTGCTTTGAACTTTGATTAGAAAATATTCCCATACGGGAATAGAACTTCAAAAGAGGAAGCTAGTGGGTGAAATTGGTGCTACTGTAATTGTACATACGAAGGTACACAAGATAGATGCACACACACAGAGAGAGAAATGTCACGTGGTAGGAAGTATACATGTATAGATTGTGGTGATAATTACATAACGTTGTATGTATACATGTATAGACAGGGGGAAAGAGAGGTTGTTGGGGTAAGTTCTGAAAAGCTTTCCATGTGGCTCTTGATTCGCAATGTGGAAGCCGTGGGAATCATTAGCGTAAAATGACTTACTGAGTTTTGAGTCGTAAATCGTTTTTGTGTTGGTTTGGGCAAAAATCTTTTACCCCTCAAAATGTTTTTTCCGCTACCAAACACCCAAAATTAGGAAAATATTTTTGTGAAAAACATTTTCACCCCAAGAAAAAACTTTTTTGCTTTGGGAAACAAAAATGGGAAAATGACCAATAAGTGGTTTTTAAAACTAATAATACCAATTACATGGTAAGGTTTTTCAAAATGACTGAATACATGACAAGGAAAAAAATAATTCCACATATATGGTACCAACAAACTACAGGTCCAAAATACCCTTCTCATTTTTTAAGCTTAACACACACACCCATTTCCCATTGTTCCTGGAAATATTAGTAGTCCAGAGTTGCACCCTACATGTAACAACATTGCATTGTGAATGAAAAACACTTGCACCTTCCAATAAAAGAATTGCACTCATGTTAGTTCAACTTGTCCTACCATTGTTACATCAAATCAAATCTTTTTGGATGGACAATGTCAAAATTGCACCGTGCATGCAACAACATTGCACTGTAAATGAAAAACTTTGCACCTTGCAATAAAAGAATTGCACTCACGTTAATCTAACTTGCCTTGCTAGTGTGAGATCAAATCAAATCGTTTCGGATGAGCAATCTCAAAATTGCACCGTGCATGCAACAACCGTGCACTGTAAATAAAAACCCTTACACCCTGCAATAAAAGAATTGCACTCACGTTAGTCCAACTTGCCTTTGCCTGTGTGGCATCAAATCAAATATTTTGTTGCAAGGTGCAAGGGGTTTCATTTGCAGTGCAATGTTATTGCATGCAGAGTGCAATTTTGAGATCAAATCAAATATTTTTTAAAATAAAATGTACTTTCTTACATAGAAAATAAAAGAGAAAAAGTTGCCTAAGTGTCTACCATCCTCCTCTTTCTTGTTGTCCTCGTCCTCATCATTCTCACCCCTGCTGCTCTCTTGTGGCACATTGTCATCATCACTGTAAGAAGCGATGTCGAGTTGTAGTCTAAAAGGTTACTCCCCCATGTCCTGCTGAAACTTTCCCACCTTGAGCTTGCATTGGGGCACATGGTACAAACCAAAAAAAAATATCAAAAGGCAGAATAAGAGAAAGAAGAAGACATGATGATATGAAAGAGAGAATGAACATGTGTCCTAGGAGCAAATTTAGAAGGTTTCGGGTAAAACATCTAAACAGAACCTTTTAGTTGAATGCAATCACTTCTATCACAATCATTCCCAAGCAGTGACAAATAAGATTTCGAAGGAAAAATAAAACAAACACCATTTGAAACTTTGAGTTAAACTATGTATGGATAGAAAAGTTGATCAACTTAGATAGGTCAAATCCTAACATATATTACTTGTCCTTGGAAACAAAAATGCTTGAAGTCCATTTAGTGGAAATGAATAGGTAATACATTTGTAGGTTCGGTTCTTGGTATACTTTAATTTGGAGAGGCAAACAATAACTAATGGTCAAGAAAGGAATAAGAGAGTGTGTGTAAGGGTGAAGGGTTAAGCCAAATATACAGAAAGAGAAGGCAGCAGTGTTCAGTTCATTCCCTTTTGGATCATCATCATCCTTGAATCATAGTTCCAAAAGAAAGGTGAGCTCGCGAGCATTGGCAATGATGAATTAGCTTTGTATCTGGCCCCGACCTGTTCCTGCAAAGACAACGTAAGAGCTAAGTCACCAGTGTGGTGGCGTGCCAATCACCCTCCGATGCCTAAGTCAGTAGGGAATTTGTTCTATATTGGAAGGGATTGAGAATTAGTGCTAACGATTGTGCGTACCTTAGTTGGATTCCTTCTGTTGCTTTTTATTGGCATTTAGTTGGAGGTTGAGTCCTATTAGGACTGTGTTCCGGAGTATTTCTGGGTTATCCCATTGATGAGGGTGGAGTCCTGCCTTAGCCGGGACTCCTCATTCCTTCGACCTTGGCTTGGATTCGTTACCCTTTATTAGCCGTGTTTATCCTTGGATTTAATGTCTATCTTATCCGTTTCTTCTTCTTTATCCCACGTGATTGCAGTTTTGCCGATCGATATCTTCGTCTTGGGATAAGCATCTTTGCGGTCGCGATACCTACCGACCCTAGCTTGACCTCGGTCACGGACTCAAGCACTGTACCCATTTCTGTCTTTTCGAGCAAAATTTGGACATCTTGTTGTGCTTTACGGTGGCGCCCTCGGGGAGGCCAGGTGGGCTAGTTCTTCACTCCCGGGTCCGCTCATATTTCCCAATTTGGCCGTGTCAAGTTTTCCCTACTTACAGGGTACTCCCCTGTTCAGAGCTCTAGCTCTAAGTTGGAGGTTGGGAACACTTATTAACGGTGCATGGCGGTTACGCCTTTCTTCCCCATCGAGGGGTTTTAAATGCGCCGGTCGCCGTGGGCGGTTGTCTAAATCCGGCTCCCTTTGCGCCCGGGGAAGTGGGCGGTGTCGAGGAGTTTTCCACCGGGGTGAGTGCTTATCACTTCAGCTCCCTTCTTTTTGATCATCCCTTCTACCGAGAAAGGCTCAGGAGTTTTACCGGACGATGCGCTTTGAGAAACTTTTCGTGGTCTCTACCCCGTTTGTGCTTAGTGTCCATCACCTTTTAGATGCGTTCCGTCCTCTTCTTTGTTCTTCTCCTTTTCATGTTAGATTTTTCTTAGCGGGTATGGGGATTCCGGAGCCCGTAAGGGCTGTTCTGGGGGTTTATTTACGCTAGATTGGCCGGTTTTGCTTAGTCAACCTGCCCCCCCCATTATTGAAGGTTTCGCTCCCTGTTCTTCTGTGCTTCAAGATAGGGTTTTTCGAGAACTTTTCGATTTCTTGGATTCTTCTTACCCACGATCGTCCATCGAAACCCTAATGTCGGAGGACCTGCTTGATTTTTCCTCGATTCTTGAAGTCGAAGGGACGACGGCGGATGAGGGGACTCTGGTGCGTCGTAGTAGTGTGGTTAGGGCGCCACCTTCTGTGGGCTATCTCAGTGGTGCCCAATCCTCGTCTCCCGATCCTCTTGAGGGGTTCCGTAGAACTCTGTCTTTTACGCTTCCTCTATTTCCTCTAAAATTTCGAATGAGGACTTGGCTGTTCTTAGGGTTAGGTATTCGATTCCCTCCTCTGTAACCCTTAGGAAACCTTCTGAGTCTGAGCGAGCCTGTTCTTTTGTTGAAAACGAAACTTGTGTCTATGTTGGGGCTTTAGAAGGGGGCTCACTTTTGCCTTTCCTCGGCTGTGTGGCGAGGAAGTACTTTCGGCTTTTGGGTTTTAGCCGGGACAAATTGTTCCCAACTCGTGGCGTTTACTGATTGGCTGCGCCACCCTCTGGGGGGCCATGTCCGACGGCCTTACCCCTCTAACAAAAGGCCCCTTTCTCAACCAATACCTAACAAAAGAAGCTCCTGGGGGTACAGGGTGGTACTATTTTACCAAAAGGCCTGGTGGAGGAGATTTGGTCACCGATCTTCCCAGTGTTGATAAGAATTGGAAGGAAAAGTTTTTCTTTGTTGGGGGAGACGGATGGGAACTCCCTAGTTGGGAGATTGGGTCATACACCCAGCATGTCCCCAATAAATGGGGGGAGCCCATTCCAAGTTGTAAGCCGTAGCTCCATTTTCTCTCTTTTTTTTTTGAATATTGTTACTAATCCTTCATTCTCAAGGATCTTCGTTCTATTTTTGTATTGCAGGTCGTTCCATATTTCCGTTGACCCCTGCCACTGAGGCAGAATTGAGATTGGCCTGGAGCTACGAAATTCATAGCTGGGGGTTGCTTGTGTCTCCGGAATCCTTAGCTACTTACCTACTGGGCCCAGAAACATCTCGTGAGATTTTAGCTTTTTTAGGAGGTGTTTCGTATTTCTGTTTGGGTATTGATTCTTCTGCTGACTTTCTCATTGTTTCCATTCTTTCTTTTTCAGAAGAAGAGGGTGAAGACAAGGAGATGGCACCAAAAATGGATAGAAGTTTGCTGGCCCAACTGAAAGCTGAGCAGGCAAAGCAATCACCTGGGGGCGTAGCTCCAAAAAGGAAGAGCTCTCACCTTAAGAAGGAGCTGAACGTTGACAGTTTCCTGGATGCTGACTTTTCTCAGGACCCCACCCTTGACTTAGTGGTAGAGCAAGTTGTAGGAGGAGATGCTGAGAAAGCCAAAAGGAAAGCTAAGACTGGAGTCGTGGAAGGGGCTCGCTGCGCCAAGACTGATGAGGACCTCTGGCGCCCCTCGGTCTTTGAGTAATTGCCAAGATGCTCTTGGCGTGCCTGCAGTTTTGCTTTGTGAGGTGATAAGGAGTTGATGGCTGAAATGTCTCTTGGCGGTCCGGGGAACAAATCTTTGGTGGGGCGGGCATGGTATATATTTTGTTTTTGATGCTCTTAGCAATTCCGCTAATCTGATCTTTTTATTAACTTTCCTTTCTTTTTTTTGTGCAGGCCATGGCTCGTGGCCATTATCTTGCCTCCCAAAGTCACAGCCTAAGTAAGCAAGTGGCTACCCTCACAGAGGCCAACATCAAGCTTAACAGACAAAGTGCATCAATGGCCGCTGATCTTCAAAAGCTGACAAGAGAGAGAGATGCTGCGCTCAAGTCTAAGAGGGGCTTAGAGGAGGAGAGAGATCTCTACCAGAGCTACGCCGGGAGCTTGGAACAAAGGATTTCTGAATGGGACGTGGAAATGGAGAAGTACAGGACCATGAGTGCGGGGATGCTTGAGAAGGTGAAGAGTACTCGTAGGGATGCCATTGAACTTTTCCTTCAGTCCCCTGAATACCGCCAAGATATTACCCAGCAGTACTTCGATGGCTTTGAAGCCATGAGGAGCCAAGCAGCTGCAGCTTTCCCAAATTTTGATTTTTCCAAATTTGAAGTTGAAGATGATGAAGGGCCCTCGTGTCCTTGATGGGGGCAGAAGGTAAGTGATGAAGGTGATGGCCAGCCTTCTAAGGACACATCCATCCCAAGCACTTACGCCATTATCCCTTCCGCGCAAACTCCGGAGAAAGTCTCCCTGACTCTCGATCCCCCGAATCCTGCTGCAACAGCTGGTGGTCCCTTGCCTGGTGATGGAAAAACTCTTGATGGTTCCTCCTTGGGCCTTTGAATGGCCTTTCTTGAAACTTTTATTTTACATTGGGTCTGTAACTAAATACTTTTAATACTTTCGTATTTTTGTGCTGGTTTGGAAATAGCCTGACTGTTTGGCTTTAGCTCCAGCCTTGGCTGGGAAGACTTTTCTTGTTAGATGAAAGTCAACTTGTTGGAATGGAAGTAGGCTACATTCGTCTTGCTTAGGAGCCTGATAGAGGCTCATTGCTTTTGGTGACATAACAGGTGCAGAATTTGGAGAAAAAGTGTGTTTCTCTGTTTGAGCTAATTCTGCGTGGCAGCTTCTATTGTTTTAGCCGCCATGTTGAGTATGCCCTTTTGTTGCATCAAGTCGGGTGTCGTTCTTTAGCGTAGTCATAATAATTTTTTTAAGCCGCGAGGTATGTTTCCCGGACTTTTCATAGCCCGTATAGTATGCTTGTTACTCCCCTAAGTGTGTTAATTGCTTGCGTCCAAGCAATTGAAACACTTATTAATGTTTCCCGTGGGACTTTTGGTGGGCGAGTTAAAATGTTGTAAAGAGTATAGCTGTGCTACATCTTCTGAGCTTGGGACTGTGCCCTAAGCTCTTTGAAATTTTGTAGCATTGCCACGTTAGCTGAGCATAGGAATTTTTCCGGAGCTCTTTTAATTCTATTGAGCTTCGGAATTTTCTCGGAGCTCTTTAATTTGCATAGCTTTGCTACGTCTGATGAGGAAGTGACGGTTCCACTCCCCTAAGTATATAATTGGTTCTGTTGTTAAGCAATTAATATACTTAATTGATTATCCGTAGGTGTTTCTCAATGCTAACATTTATTCTTTGCAAGATAATCTGACTTAGCAAGTCGCATGAGGTTTGCTTTGGGAGAAGAGTCGTGTATATTTATTAGGCGCTCGTTTCAACCGCTTTCGAGGTGTGCGGATTTGAAACTTCTCATTACTTTCGGTCGCGGTTGAGATAGCAGTTTTAAGAACGGTTTTAATGGTGATTATCTTTGATTGGTTTTGGCTGATTATCGAACCGCCTCTTTTTTATCTATAAATACCAACAACTCTTATAATCTACTCCCTATTCCATATTCTGCCTTCAAATTTACTATGGCAAACAACGAGCAAATCGCAAAGTTATGTCAAGAACTTCAAAGTTTGAAGGTTGCTGTTGATGGCCTCGCGGCCAAGATGGAGGCTATGACGGATTCAGTTTCCGTCATGGAGAAGATGCATGCGTATGAGGCTTTGATTGCCAACTGGGATCAGTTGGGAGCTTTCCAGGGGCAGCCACCGCCGCCGATTCCCTCCCCTCCAAGGGAGGGTGGTAGTGATTAGGTTGTGACTTTTGTGGGTTTGTCCACAGAGTCCTTTGTGTAATAACTATCCACATTCCATTAGGGATGTGGGTTTTATAAATAAAATTGAAGAATTTTATTTATTGCTGTTTTATTATACTTGAACCATATCATGCTTAACAGGAAATAAACAAAAACAAATTTCCCTCGTAGGGAATTTATTGGCCACAGGGACTATATAAAAGAAACATCTAGTTCTAATAATTCTATCACCAGAGTTTTATTTGAACGAAGAGTTTTCTAAAAACAGCTTCGGTTTCCTAAAAATAGAAATAAATTAACATGCACCTACTTGTAATACTTCTTGAGATGCTCCGCATTCCAGGAATTTGGTATCTCCCTTCCCCTTAGGGTTGCAAGCTTATATGCTCCAGCTTTGATATGATCACGGGACACGGTAGGGCCCTTCGATTGGGGCCAAGTGTGCCCACCTTCTTCCCCGTAGGGTCCACTTTCCTTAGAACTAGATCACCGGCCTGAAAGTCTCTTGGCCTAACTTGTGCTTCATGATACTTGACCATTCTTTGCTGGTAGACTGCTATTCTTGCCATTGCTGTATCCCTTTTTTCTTCTAAGAGATCCAGCTCTGTCCTGAGATCTTCCTGGTTTTCCTGCTGGTCCATGCTTGCCGTTCTGTAGTTGAGGAGTTCAACTTCGATTGGAACTACCGCTTCAGCCCCAAATGCAAGGGAATATGGGGTTTCTCCTGTTGCAGTTCGGGGTGTTGTACGGTATGCCCATAACACATTGTATAGCTCATCTGGCCAAGCTCCTTTGGCTTCTCGCAACCTCTTCTTAATTCCTTTCTTGATCGTTCTGTTGGTCACTTCCACCTGGCCATTAGCTTTAGGGTGGGCCTTGGACGCAAAATGCACATGTATCCCCTTAGAAATACAGTATTCCTTGAACTGAGCATTATCAAACTGCTTTCCCATGTCCGTGACTATCACTCTTGGTAACCCAAAACGACTAATGAGAAATTTCCATAAGAAATCGATTGCTGCCTCTGCTGTTATTGTGGCCAATGCCTTAGCCTCAACCCACTTTGTAAAGTAGTCAATAGCTACAATGGCGTGCTGGACTTGCCCTGCTGCCATGGGAAGCGGGCCAATCAGGTCTACTCCCCACTGGGCAAATGGCCATGGTCCCCTCATTGGGGTCAAGGCCCTTGGAGGCCCATGAGTTATGTTTGCAAAGAGTTGGCACTTCTCACATTTCTGAACCATCGAGTTGCAATCCTTCTGCATGCTTGGCCAATAATATCCTAGCCTGAGAAGCTTATAGGCTAGCATGCGGCCACCTTGGTGATCCCCACACACGCCTTGGTGGACCTCCTCCATAGCTTCAGCAGATATTCCTCTAACCGTTAGACACCTCAGGTATGGCAACGAGAAGCTCCTCCTATACAACACATCTCCCATCATTAGGTACTTGGCAGCCCTGATCTTGAGCTGCCTAGCTTTGACTTTGTCATCTGGTAAGGTCCCCTTTGTAATATAATCGATTATAGGAGTAGCCCATGAGTTGCTATAGTCAATGGTCTGCACTTGTGCTCTTGGGGCAAAGATACTGGGGAACTCTAGATAACGTATTGGGGCATTCCGTGGAATGGCCTCTTCCTTGGCCGTGGCCAGCTTTGACAAATAGTCTGCTTCCATATTGTCTTCCCTTGGGATTCGGCGATGTATGAAGCTTTGAAACTTTGCCGCCGAGGGGACCTGTACTTTATCCAAATATTTCTGCATCACCTCTTCTCTTACTGTATACTCTCCTAGGACTTGTCCTACAACCACCAACGACTCGCTTTTAGCCAGCACATGATCAGCTCCAACGGCCTTAGCCAGTTCCAGTCCCACAACTAGAGCTTCATATTCCGCCTCGTTGTTGGTTGCTTTAAACTCGAACCTAAGGGCGTAGCTTAGGCGTTGTCCTTTTGGAGATGTCAAGATCATGCCTGCCCCACTCGCTTCCTTGGTTGTTGATCCGTCAACCTGTAGAACCCAAGGCTTGGGATCTTCTTGAGGAGGTTCTTCCGCTCGGATCGTGTATTATACGCGGGGAAGTCCGCCAAACACTTGTGCTTTGATGGCGATTCGGGTGCGTACTCTATATCAAATTAAGCCAAGTTCTATGGACCCTTTGGATTAATCGTCACTCAAGTCTCTAGAGCGGTGGAGAACTCTTGAAGGGCCGATCCGTAAGTACTTTAATGGGATGAGCACGGAAGTATGGCGTAGCCTTCTAGCGCTACTACCATTGCAAAAGCTATCTTTTCAGCTTTGGGATACCTCAGCTCAGCTCCTCGTAATGCTCTGCTGATGTAATACACTGGGAGTTGCATTCCTTGTTCTTCCCGTAATAGGACCGGACATTGATGGCGTGAGGGGAAACAACTAGGTAAATAAAGAGGTCCTCTTCGTCTCGAGTCCTGCTCAGTAGCGGGGGGGATGTAAGATACTCCTTCAACTGGTTGAAAGTTTTGTTTTCTTGGTTCTTTGTCCATTCAAAGGCTTTTTCAAAACCTTAAAGAAAACACAGCACTTATCGGTGGCTCGTGAGATGAACTCGCTTAGGGCTTAACACGCGTCTGTCAATTTCGAACCTCCTTGATGTTACGGCGCATAGAAAGGATGGCCGAATCTTTTCAGGATTGGCCGATTCCCCTTTGAGACACCATGAAGCCCAAGAATTTCCACTCGAGGATATCCCAAGCGCACATTTTGTTGAATTGAGCTTCATTTGATACTTCACGAGGACTTGGAAAGTTTCCTCGGATCTACCACATGGTCACGTGCCTTGGCACTTTTGACCAAACATGTCGTCCACATACACTTCTACGTTTCGCCCTATTTCTTTGTTTAAACATCTTATTTACCGGCCTTTGGTATGTCAGCCCTAGCGTTCTTAAGACCGAAAGGCATCACCTTATCTTGATGTAGAGCCCCCGTCCGTGATGAGCGGCGTCTTCTCTTGGTCTGGCGTGCATTTGGATGCGGGTTATAAAACAGCAGCGTCCATGAAGCTTAGGAGCTCGTGACTGTTTGTAGAATCCACCAAGGAATCAATCCTTGGTAATGGAAAGCTATCCTTTGGACATGCTTTATTAAGATCGGTAAAGTCTACACACATTCTCCATTTACCATTGGCTTTCTTTACCATAACCACGTTCGCCAGCCAATCGGGGTAGAGGACTTCTCGGACGGACCCTGCTTGGATAAGTTTATCGATTTCCTTAGCTGCTGCTTCATTCCATTCTAGGGCAAAAACTCTTTTTTTTTGCTTAACTGGGCGAACCGTGGGATCCACATTCAATTTGTGAGTTATGACCCTTGGGTCAATCCCTGGGATGTCCTCATGGGACCATGCAAACACATCCTTGTTTTTCCTCAGAAATTGCAAAAGCTCCGTCTTTGCCAGCGAAGCTCGACCACATTCCAATCCATTTTGTCTTGGTTGGTCGGCACGGCTCGAGGAGCTCTTTATGAGCTCTTCTCTGAGGTTTCCCTTGTTGAAGTTTTTCTTCGCCGTCTCGGGCCGAGGCTTTCTATAGTCATGGTGATGTTAGCACCTCGGGTGAAGAGACATAACATTCTCGTCTTTGCCCCGATCTCTCGCTTTTACGCACGCCACCCCTGCTGGTGTTGGGAACTTTATCATCAAGTGATACGTGGAGATTATGGCCCCAATGCTATTCAGGGTCGTTCTTCCCAATATGGCATTGTATGCTGAAGGGCAGCTAACTATAATAAAGTCTATGATTCGGGTGATCTGACGTCCCTCTTCCCCTATGGTGACAGGTAAAGCTATTTGACCGACTAGACGGACAAGCGTACCTGCGAATCCAACCAGCTCTGAGGTCATAGGCTTTAGTCTTTCCCTTCCAACTTTAAGCTGATCGTAAGCATGGAGGCAGGGATATCTTCGAGCTCCGGTGTCTATCGGCACCCTACGTGTAAGGTAGTTGGCTCACGACAGCGGTGATAACTAGAGAGGGTCGTCGTGAGGAACTGAATTCCATTGGCATCTTCTTACGAAAAAATTATCGGTATTTCTTCCTTCTTGCGGAGTTTATTTGGACGACAAGCGATGTTGACCTCGGATAATCCTCCGTTCTTAATTTCCTCAGATGAGCTTTCCTGGCATTGCTCGACTCTCCTCCTCCAGCAAATCCCCCATGAATGACCTTGATTTCTCCTATGGGACCCGACCGGGGTGCAGCATTATCCCTTCCATCCTTGCCTGCGTCATCCCTCCTGGGGTGTTTCTGATATTTCTTTGACACAAAACGTTGGAGTCTGCCTCTCTGGATTAACTCCTCGATTTCTTTGCCTGGATCCAGATCTATGCAATCATACGTATTTATGGCGTGGTCTTATGGAATCTGCGATACTTATCCTTAGATCTCTTACTTGGATGGGACCTCAACTTTCCAGGGCCACTTGAGGTGCGGATCGTCTTGGAGGTTCTTTGAGGATTTGCTTTGCCGTAGCTATGAGTGGTGTGAATTGTTTGTAAGCGACCACGGCGGCCCTCCTCCCCTTTTAGGGGAAGTCCTTACATCTATCTTCTTACTTCTCGGCTCTCCCCCCGCCTTACGGGTGGAGTCTCTTCTCTTTCTGTCAGATGGTGGAAATTCTCCAACCTGTGATGGCCCTGCCTGGGGATCGAAGCCATCACGGGCTCGCCGTGCGTAGACGGCCTCTTCGGCATTCATGTGCTTCTGTGCCCTGAGCATGAGTTCTGCCAGGGTCTTGGGTGGTTCCTGAGATAAAAGGTATAAGAACTGTCATGGGTACAGTCTAGCTATATCTGTGATTATACTCCACTTATTTAAAATTAAACCGTCTATTTGGACCACCTCCTTGTTGAACACGGTGGTGAAATCTCTTAAGGATTCCCATCGCCCCTTGTTTTCTGATCAAAAGGTGTGTTCTTTGGTTTTGCCGTGAGCGTTGGCGGCAATGAAGTAGCTTACAAAACTTGTGCTAAGCTCTTTGAAACTAACTATATGCTCCCCGGGGGAAGTTTGTTGAACCAAGCTCGGGCACTTCCCTTAAGCGTAACTAGGAAAGCTCGGCACATGACTTCATCTGGGACTGCTTGTAGATACATCAGGGATTTGTAGGTTTCCAAGTGGTCCAATGGATCCGTAGAGCCATTGAATGTTTCCAACTGAGGCATCTTGAACTTCCTTGGAAGCGGGCCCATGACTTCAGTGAAGGGTGAATCGTATTTTGGACCCTCCTCTCTGGCGTGGCGAGTCTGCGCCTTAACTTGCTTCATTAACCCTTCTATCGATTACGCATTTTGAGAATTACCCCTAGTTCATGGGGCTGACTTTTCTAGGGAGGTTGCTATTCCTCCGCCGATTTACGGCTTTCCTCTTCACTTTGGACCCATTTTCCTCTTCGTGATTCTCTTTGGTGGACTATCTTTTGTAGGTTCAAGATGCTCGGCTCGGAGAGATTTCGCGAGGAGCCCTTAAGGCTGCGTTTTCTACATGGCGATCGTAATCCTTGGGTTAAGGTTTTTATTTGCTCCTGCATTAGGGCAAATGCTTCTGGGGTTATCTGATCGCCCCCCGTCTTGCTTCCTCGGTGGCATTAGTACATACGCGCTTAATTTGCTTACATCGCCTTGGCGACTTTTCGTGGCGCGGCCAACGCCTTGGCCGCTTCTTTTGTAGCCTTGGCAGCCTTGACCGCTGCGGCGATCTTGGTGGCGTCGTCGATGCCCATTTGTGGGGGGTCTGAAGCCATCGTTGTTCTGCTAGATCGGGTATCCACCATGCAAAACTATTCACCGTAAAGGAAAAAGTCGTTTCCCACAGACGGCGCCAGCTGATGAATCAGGTTTGTATCTGGCCCCGACCTGTTCCTGCAAAGACAACGTAAGAGCTAAGTCATCGGTGTGGTGGCGTGCCAACCACCCTCCGATGCCTAAGTCAGTAGGGAATTTGTTCTATATTGGAAGGGATTGAGAATTAGTGCTAACGATTGTGCGTACCTTAGTTGGATTCCTTCCGTTGCTTTTTATTGGCATTTAGTTGGAGGTTGAGTCCTATTAGGACTGTGTTCCGGAGTATTTCTTGGTTATCCCATTGATGAGGGTGGAGTCCTGCCTTAGCTGGGACTCCTCATTCCTTCAACCTCGGCTTGGATTCGTTACCCTTTATTAGCCGTGTTTATCCTTGGATTTAATGTCTAGCTTATCCGTTTCTTCTTCTTTATCCCACGTGATTGCAGTTTTGCCGATCGATATCTTCGTGCGGGATAAGCATCTTTGCCGGTCTGATTACCTACCCGATACCGGCTTGACCTCGGTTTGGACTCCAACCTGTAATACCGACTGTCTTTCGGCGGTGGACATCTTGTTGTGCTTTCTGGTGACGCCCTCCAGGGAGGCCCAGGTGGAGCTGGTTCTTCACTCCCCAGGTCCGCTCATATTTCCAAGCTGGCTGTGTCAAGTTTTCCCTACTACCAGGCAAGAACGATGTTCTTGATTCCAAGACTCTAAGTCACTTCCTCTCTCTAGAGTTTCCGTGCTCCAAAGATGAATCAATCACACATTATCCTCTTTAATTCATGAAGGAATGTCCCATATTTATAGGGATCTGTACCCAATCATTGGGCTGCAAACAATTCCCCAATAATATGGTGACACGTGCTCTTTCCATATATCTAGGCGACGTGGGTGACGTCACTGGGCATTAGGAAGATTCCTTGGGCTAATTCAGTGCGTGCCATTCCCTCGCGGCGATCCTTAATCCTCTAAAGCCACCAAGCCACTTGTATCTCCCCTATTCCCACTTTCTTGGTCATGGTCGCGAGCCCTTTAGCTCGCGCCCAAACCTAACTCGAGACTTGTATCGACTTCCATGCCCCTGCCTTTTGGTCAGGTGTAGTCGCGAGGTCAATTCACGTGTTCGGGTGAGTATTCACTTCTTCCCGTCACACCTATATCCTTTGCTAAAGGTCTCGCGAGGGGTGAACTTTTAGTAGATGGTGCTTTCCTTTGTACAGAGCATCCCCTGTTTAGGGTATTTTACCGTTTTGTTATGCTCTTTCGCGAGGTTATCACCTTCGCGGCAGGACTTTGTCTTAGCCATCTCATCCGAAAGAACCATTGTACTTTTCAGACTTATCTTCCCTGCGAGAGTTAGGCCTCGCAGCAGGTGCTTTTCCATCCGCTAATTTTAGCCAATGTCTGACGTGTCCATCAGTAACCCTTCCTTCCACGTGGCTTGCTGTTATGGGTTGGTCAACTGCTTATTTGTCCGACGCGCTGACCTCACCTGCAACATTTAAATAAAAGATCTGTAATTTAAATGGATTTGTCCATAGTAATAAGACCTAGAAAAACTACGCATGCATGCTTCTGTTTTGAGACATACATATGCTAGTCATAGTTTTTTCTGTTTGTAGGTGATAACTTTCTATGGGTGTAAGTTTAGCATCTAAGCATAACCATGTTATCATGGTCATTGTTGTTATAATGGGCATCATGAATTCATGATTACTTAACCATCAAACACTCTACGATGAATGTTGGCAAAATAGTAGCACAACAAAAGAATTGTGGCTATGATCACGATGCTACTTTATGAACTCATCCTATTCCCCCTTTTGAATGTTGAAGAGGATGATCAAGAAGAAGTATCAAATCCAAACTGAAAGAACTTATTGCTATGGGTCATATCAGAGGTTCCTCAACGAGAACATTCAAAAGAGAATCGCTCTCTTTCTTCGTGGACAACTAAGAAAGTGTTACGAGATCTTCAACCATTTTTGCTAAGCTCCATAAGTTCTCCCTTTTTCTGATCACCAAATAACAGCCTATTGCTAAGCTCCAAAGGAATTCCAAGTTAACAACCTATTATGATCTTTTGTTTGTTTTATGCTTACCTATTTGATTCATAGTCAGACGTAGATTCCCCCATGTACTGGCAACTGAAAAGTTTAATAGACAGCACTTCAAAACTATAAAGCTCTTGAGTTCTATCACAATCAGTATCAACCAATAAAATGGTCATTTAGACATGGCACCAAAATATATTGTTGCTTTATGGTACCAACCTAGATCTAAATATTAACCTCATCTAAGTATTTATAATCAATATCAATACAAAACAAAAGACCACTCTTTTCACAAGCATTTTATCAAACAGATATGGTGTAGAACCCATGTGGGTTGATTTTCTTCGATACAAACAACCCACAAAAATAACACACACATATATTGGGATGGAAATTTGAATAACAAGAAAAAAGAAAGGGAATAACTTTCAATTTCGGGTAGTGATTGAGGTCGGATCGACAATTGATAGGGCTTCAAGTGGCCCTGATCGTCGTCCATTGGTGCGACGTGAATACTTCTATAACAGGAACCGATGTCTTCTGCGTGTTCCGGTAAGACAAAGAAAGCAAGAGAGAGTGCATCGTGTTGCACAAGGAAGGAGTGAGAGAGATGGAGGGAGGTTTACTCGATGGATTTTAAATAACAAAGAAGATGAAGAAAGGGTTTTTGCGTTTTACAGTGAAAGGGGAAAATGATTCTACGTTTTACAGGGGAAAATTGTTGTGATGGTATTTTGGCCATTCCAACCGAAATTTACCATGTACGTGTCATTTTTTATTTTTATTTTTTGGATAATTCAGCAAAAAAAAAAGGGCATACACGCAAACTAGGCTGCCAGACCACTGCTACCAACACATACAAACAAGTTCCACTAAGATCCAAAGAAACAACATCGTCTAAAGTCCAATTAACGTCAACCAAACCGGATTGACTAATTATTGTTTCTTCTTCCACCCACCATCTCTGTTTCTCACTCATACCACTGCTATAACAAGCAGCATCAACAACTGCTTCTTCTGATTCTCTCCCATCATTGAATTTCGTTTGGTGGAATAAAAGGTTGTTTGGCCGCTCTGTTTTCACGTTTTCCAATTCTACTATTCCCATTCTGGATGTTTGGATGCCAAACCTAGAATTCATTTCCTGAGAATACATTCTTAGTTTTGAACATTAGAGGCTAAAACCCAAAAAGAGGTCCAACCTTCCTTTTCCATTTCTACTTCTCATTTTGATTTTTTCCTCATTTCTCAATCTCATTCCTACCCCTTGTTTACGTTATCCCGTTTTTCCACCACACAACAAAGCAAACGAGAAAGAGTAGGAAAGCTAGAAGGGATGGACGCTCGGTCTTTGCGCAGGCGCGATTGTCCACAGAGTTTTTGGTTGTATTTGTGGAAAAAGGCTATTCAGGAAATAGGAAAAATTGAGAGTCGCCACCCGGGGTTTAATTTTTGGAAAATGTCAAGTACCCAAGAAACCATTTTAGAAAATATTGACTCTTGTGCTGCTGAAAAAGGGTTTGATCTGTGTAAAATAGAGATTTGGGTTTGGAAGCCAGATTACCCGCGGGAAAGGTTTTGTTCGAAAAATACCCCGCGTGCGCGGAATTTTCCGGTCTTTACTAAACATTTGTGGGATTATTTTCTTTTTTTCTGAAAGATTTTATTGAAAACTTTACTTCACGTAAACAATATATCGAATAATAGCGTGCTTTAAGAGAAACAAATAATAACAATAGATTGGATAACACACAATCAAACATATAAACATGAGAGAATTAATCAAGAGGGGGGTTCAAGTGCAAGAACATGAAGTAAAGGGGGGTCAACTGCAATTTGACCTACTGATTTTTGCCAAAAGCAGAGCATCTCGACCCAGAAAACAAAGCATCAAAATATTTTACCAACAATGTCATACGGTGTCTAAGGTTACACCGCATGGTGTACTTTAGATGCCGTACGGTGTCACTGTGCTTGGTATTTTTCAAAAAGTTTTTCTTTTGTTCGGTTGAAACCCATCTCTATTTTTTGTGCAAAAAAAATCAAGTTATTTTGTTGATAAAAGTAGGTTTAGAAAATAGTTTTAATGAACAAATATACCTTATTTCCAAGGACGGCGTCCCAAGATAATGGATGATGTCATGAAATACCCACCTGAAATGTTTAAGTTTTGCTTAAATGTTTCCTCTTGGACATGAGGAAGAGCTGTAGAGCTCTCCTCAAGCCCGGTGGAAACTCCCCTCAGAAGATTATTACTTCAATGAACGTGAGTGTATACCTCTGGTTTGCTCGGTTAAGACCACGGACCTTGAAAGGGATCGATTTGAGGATCGGAAGCTGTAGTTGTAGGCTTGTAAGAACAAGAGTGGTATAATTCGAACCAAAAAGGGTTTTGACAGAGTAACGAGGAAACGAATGAATTTGTTTTCGGAAGGGTTGAGAATTGATGCCCGTTCTCTCTCTGAACTATTTGGCAATGCGAGATATATATAAAGGAGAGGTGAGATTCGAATGGAAGAAAAGATCGGGCTCATGAGTGTTTTAGGCGTATCACGCAATCGAGCTGAGCTGCTGGTAGCTCGGGAATCCCGTTGATGGGACACGTAACGCCGTACGGCATCAAAGATGTGCCGCACGGTGCATAGTGTAACACCTCACGGTATAAAGAGATTTTCAAGCCGTACGGTTCTGGGTTTCAGGCCGTACGATTCAAGTGGGTTTGGGTTTTTGGCTCATTTGATCCACCCAACTCAAATATCCATTCTGAGGTATATTTCGCGCATTCTGCTCATCATTGGGGATGCACAAGTTATCAAAATTGGGGTGTCTACAGGAGACGCCTGCAATTTTTTCCACGCCGTTGTCGTCACTGCTCTGTTCCTCGAAAATCTAGAGGAGTGATGTTTGATTCCAACTTCTCACATTTCTTTGATTGCTAACCATCTCCTTATCAGAACACTGTCCTTATCCCAACACCAAAATTGAAATCAACACAAATTTCACACAAACAACACAATCTTGATCTTCAATGACGA
Source organism: Vaccinium macrocarpon (assembly GCA_022606695.1). Lineage (NCBI taxonomy): Eukaryota > Viridiplantae > Streptophyta > Magnoliopsida > Ericales > Ericaceae > Vaccinium > Vaccinium macrocarpon. The sequence continues at coordinate 21,148,226 of CM040181.1, read as the reverse complement.
GCGTGAGAAAGAGGCACAAAACAAGGAGGGAGAGAGAGAGAGAGAGAGAGAGAGAGAGAGATTGATTTTCCAGTGGAATATGGAACCCAATCTAGAGAGAAGTGGGTGTTTATAGATCTGAAGAAGTCTCTAGGAAATTTTTTTTTTTTTTGTGCAAGAAGTCTCTAGATATGGAAGTGGACATCAGCAAAGTTTAATCCAATGGCTATGAAAAATCAGGGTTCCCTAAAAATTCGTAAAAACCCTAACAATATGAATGCAAATCACTAGTTAATACTACCAACAAAAATTCACGCAAGCAATCAAATCCCACAACACATAGATATACGTGGAAAACCCTAAATGGGTAAAAAACCACAGGAAGGAATCAAAACCACTATACTCATTGTGCAGTTACAAATATACCTATCCAAACGATGTAAATTCTCACAACGTTCTAAGTATCACCTGCCGAGTCACACGTACACGGCACCCAGTAATCTTGATCGCCAACGCCTTGAATCCCACAAGCCTTCCTTGAATACTTTCGAAATTCCACCAAAAGTATTCCCTCGAAATCATTTCTAGATTGTAGAGAACTTCTTGGAGATGAACATGTAGTTGTATGATTGTTCGATTGTTTTGAAACTCCAAGGTTATAATCACTCAATAGATGAAGAAACATTTTTCTCTCTCTTCCCAATAAGTGCGGCTGCTGTAAGTATGAGAGATAATCAAAAAACCCTAGCACATCGATATTTATAGAAGCTGTCCGCACCCAACTTGCTCTACAAGTTGCTAGAGCAAGCCTTGAAGTTACTCTTGGCAGAAGAGTTGATGGATATGTTGCTCGAGCAAGTCTTGAGCAACTTTTGAACAAGTAAAATAACCTACCCAACTCACCACTAAAAAATAGACTATCGCACTCTCAACCATTACATAAAGAGATGATTCTTTTCCACACCTAGATAGACACTCTAAAAAATAAAATTACAACTCGATTCAAATGTGTGTTTTGTCAAACGGAATTGCCAAAACAAAGAACTCTAGAACTTGGTCCTTACAATCTCCCCCTTTGGCACTTCCATGACAAAACACACTACAAAGGCAATCTATCATATATGAACGAGTTGTAGAGAGCCTGCAAACAAAACTCAATATCCAAACATATTATAATAGTTGGAAACCTACTCCCCCTTTCATCATTCTCCCCCTTTTTGACATGGAATGACAAAGGACGAATAGGATAAACAATAAACCAATAAATGTGAACAAAGAAGAATATTGAACAATTAAAGACCAAGAGAAGCAGACAAATGAGATATTATTTAAGAGAGAAATGAACACTAGCACAGATATCATGATGCCTAAACTCAATAGAAAATGATAGATACACACCCTCTCAACCACTCCCCACCACACCCTCTCTCACATGTGTGATAGGGCTCACTCGGTGGGTCCCAGTGGGCCCCACCACACATGTGAGAAAGGGTGTGGTGGGGAGTGGTTGAGAGGGTGTGTACCTATCATTGTTCAAACTCAATAGCATATAAAGTACTAAAAGCACGCAAAGCTCAATAAAACATAATTAAACTCAATGCTAAAAGATTATAAAATTTTGAAGATATGAGCATGAGAATATTTTAGCACAAGTATTATATCATGAGATGAGATGAACAAGACATCCAAACTTTAAGACACAACTTGATGATAGAACACCATGCAAGACAAAAGAAATACAACACACCATGATCAACGACATGTGAGGAAAGTGTGTGTGTGTGTATCCATGGCCTAGCTATCAGGTTAGCTCAATTTAGGACTCATATTCTCATGAACAATAGGAGTATCAAGATGACTCTCCCTCAAGAAGTCAAACCAAGCTAGGTCCTCAATGATTTTTTGTTGATAAGTACTTGCGGAGCTCCCCCTCAACTTCTAATTTTTATTCTTTTTACAATGTATTCTCTTTTACCCCACTTGCTGTTTGACGCGACTGTCTGAACTGGATAGAGCCGAATGCAACCGGTTACTAAGCAAGTGGTTCAACACTAATACCACCTTTTCCATAAATTCTATCTTTTTATAACCTCATCGATGGAAATATTTTTTTCATTGTATTTTTAAATTTTTTGAAAAAAACTTTCATCTCCTCAAAATCGACATCACTAGCACTATCTGAACCTTTCTTATTTTTCTGAGTACTTTTAAAAGCAATAGAAGTCTCAGAATGTTTTACTTTAGGCCGAACAGGTTCAGATTGCGATAGGTCAACCTCATAAGTTTGGAGAATCCCAACTATTTCTTGAACAGATTTTTCTTTTAATTTTCTCTTACCTTCCAGCATAGTTACTTGAGTTTTAAATCTAGGAGGTAAAGAACGTACAATTTTCTTAATAATAGAAAGGAAAGAATTGGCTCACCCAAGTTCTCGTAGCTATTGACGATGGCAATGAGCTTGGAGTAAAATTGATTGAATGTCTCTTCCTCTTGCATTCTGATGGTCTCAAACTCCGTAGTAAGCCTTTGCAGCTTAGATTGCTTAACCACGTCTGTCCCCTCGTGACAAGTAACTAGAATGTCCCATGCCTCTTTTGTTATTTCAAAGTTAGCTATTTTTCTGTGCTCATTAATATCAACAGCAGAAAATAAAATATCAAGTGCACGGTTGTTAGCCTGAAGTAATGCTTTTTCAGTGACTGATAACTTAGATTGGGGTTTTTTTAACCTGTTTGTCCTCAACAGTTATCATAGGCCGAGTGTACCCCACAATACATGAGTCCCAAATTTTTTCACCTGCAGATCTCATTATAGCATTTATTCTAGATTTCCAGCAATCAAAATTATCAGCATCAAGTATAGGCAAATTTCCAGACACGTGATTCATATTCATACTCATGATGGATTGGCTCTACGAAAATAAAACCTAACAGAAGAAGCAGCTAACTCTGATACCAATTGAAAAATCAGGGTTCCCCAAAAATTCGTAAAAACCAACAATATGAATGCGAATCACTAGTTAATACTACCAACAAAAATTCACGCAAGCAATCAAATCCCACAACACAGAGATATACGTGGAAACTCTTGAATGGGTAAAAAATCACGGGAAGGAATCAAAACCACTATACTAATTGTGCAGTTACAGATATACCTATCCAAACGATGTAAATCCTCAAAACGTTCTAAGTATCACTTGCCGAGTCACATGTACACCGCACCCAGTAATCTTGATCACCAACGCCTTGAATTGCACAAGCCTTCCTTGGATACTTTCAGAATCCCACCAAAAGTATTCCCTCGAAATCACTTCTAGATTGTAGAGAATTTCTTGGAGATGAACATATAGTTGTATGATTGTTCAATTGTTTTAAAACTCCAAGGTTATAATCACTCAATAGATGAAGAAACATTTTTCTCTCTCTTCCCAAGAAGTGCGGCTGTTGTAAGTATGAGAGATAATCAAAAAACCCTAGCACATCGATATTTATAGAAGCTGTCCGCGCTTAACTTGCTCGACAGGTTGCTCGAGCAAGTCCGAAATTATTCTTGGCAGAAGAGTTGTTGGATATGTTGCTCGAGCAACTTCTGAACCAGTAAAATAACCTACCTAACTCGCCACTAAAAAATATACTATCGCACTCTCAACCATTACATAAAGAGATGATTCATTTTCACACCTAAACAGACACTCTAAAAAATAAAATTACAACTCGATTTAGATGTGTATTTTGTCAAACGGAATTGCCAAGACAAAGAACTCTAGAATTTGGTCCTTACAGGCTACGAAAAAAATTAATGGGATCCTAGGGTGCGAGACTGAAACATATTTTTTGCGAGGGCTAGGAAATATTATTCGGGCATATGTACAGTTTCTTTGGCCTAGACAGCACATTTTTATTACCAACAAAAAATAAATAAATCAAAATTGGACGGGATATGTTTACAAAATATTTCCCAAATATGACTCCAAAAAAAAATGTTAAAAACAATATTCACACATTTTTAATACCATAATAAAGAAACAAGGGCAAAATGATAAACAATAAATTCATAACTCATTTTCATCATTATTCTTTCAAACGGTATTCCTATTGCAAAATGTATTCTGCACATTTCTCTTAAATACTCTTTCTATACTCAAAACTACCAAACATTCCCTGACAAGAAAGACGAGAGGAAAAAGAGCGGTAAAAAAGCCAGAATGACGTGTCGTGGTTTAGATCTGCGGTGAGCAAAGCGGTGGAGGTCGGGAACAAGAACAACCTCACTCGCACCGTCAAGAACTAGGCTGACTCCGTCGTCCAACACGCCGGTCAAGCCGTAGCCGAAGGCGCCAAAATCATTCAAGATCGAATGGTAAATTAACTTTTTCTTTCTTGTTCTCTATGTTGCATTTTTTACCCTCTTGAATTACTGATTCTCTGGGCATCCTGTGTATGTCAGCTGAAGTTGGGGATTATACTTGGGCTGTTTGATACAAGTTCTTTTATAGTACGTAAAAGGCTGTGTTTTTAAAAAATTAGATATGTAATGCGAGGAAGAAGAGCTCCAAAGTCCTAGGTTTGTTTAATCAAGATTTTGTAGTGTACCAAACGAACAGTGGACGTATATCATTCTTGGATTCTAAGTAGGACCTTGGTAGTCTTTGGTTGGCTGGAATAACTTTACAAAGGAGGAAAATTATGGTTCGTTAACATGGATTGGATTGGATTGGATTGGTGAGTGATTTCTCGCCTTTGTAATGGACGGGCGGATTTACTTGAGGCACAGGGGGGTCGACCCCCCTGACTTGGGAATAATTATTAGATATGGTAGCAGTTTTACCAAATTGATTTATACTTGTGTTGGAAAGTAGCTTGCTCATAGACATAAGGATAGTGGGTTCCAGTCTTGCCCCCTACTGCTTTGGTTTATTTTTAATGTTTTAATGCTCCCAGACGTGAACGGAGTTATGGGAGTTGGAGCAAAAGGAGTCAAGGTTTTTCTCTGCGTGCAACTTACTCCATTAAAATTAAAACTTAAAACTTTCATGTCCAGTATTATTTAATAAGTACTCGGTAATGATTTTGGCACTTTAATTTTTATAATGACTAGCTAAAATTTGTCTTTTAATACAAATATTACACACGACAGACCTACTTAAAGACAATTTTTAGAGTATCATTATAAAAAGGGGTGTCAAAATCATTCTCTGTAATAAATGGTGAACATCCTTACTTTTAAAAGTATATGGGGCATGCTCGGTTTCCAGCTTTGCTTCAGTTTTGGGGCATTTCTGTTTTGTTGACATCATTATTTTTCCCACCTTTCTCTCTATTTCTCTCCACTTATTACACATGCTTACATCATCAAAACTAAACTAAACTAAACTAAAACTATTAACCGAACACAACCATGGACATTTTTGATACTTCCGTTATAAGTGTAATTATAAAATGCTTTTTTTTAAGCAAGTTTTTATTTTGTGACCATTACATGATCTCATTCAAAATATAACAATTTATTGACGATCCATATTTAAGATTGGGCACCCTAGGCCCTGAAATCTAAGGGCCGGCCATGTATTCAAAAGGTGACCCCTCTGGATGAAATTCATGGATCCGCCACTGGTGACGGTCATTCTTTTCTATTGAATAAACGGTGGAACGAGCATTCCAAGCGAGTTGACTTTTCATTTTTTGAATTTCTATGGATGGTTCTCTTCAATAAGATTACATTGGAATTTGTAGGTTAGTTTGCCTATATGGACAAAAAAGAAAAAATAAGACGAAACAAACAAAAAGATTTCATTTATTAATTTGGAAAAAGTGATTTGTCTATGTTTAGTTTATTCATGTGGGAAGTTGTATTGGCCTATTTGATCTTATCAACTGAGTGTGTCATATGAGCATTGGAGATGCATATTATTTTTCAAGTTTTCTGGGTAGCTCAGTTTGGTTTACTACTTTCCTCCTTTTAGTACATGAAGCCTATCCCTTATGTTTCTGACTTTAATAGCTATAAAGTGTTTAACTTTCATGCATATATATTCAGGGGGCTCAGAGTTTCAAAAGCTTTAGACAGAAAGTTAAAAGATTAGAAGAAGCTCCAGTTTCTTGTAGGGGACCAGAGAGAATTCAGTTGATGAAAAGATGATTGGCCATCCCTTTTGTTTCTTTCCTTTTCTTTCTTTCTATTGTTTTTCTTTTGTCCTCCCTGGGGTGTGCCTCCTGTAGGCTGTATTTTCGGTTAGCCTTTTTTTCTATTTCAAGCTTATTTACCCAACAAAAAAAAACTATCTGCAATTCCTTTGGATGACAAAGAAAAAGTTCTGAGCAGAATCATCCTTCTGAAGAACCAAAGGATACTCTAAAAAGACCTTCAGCAGTGAGTGGAATCCTATTTCGTTTAACTGCATCTTTTTGGATTCGGTATGACCAATGAATTGATGGTACTTGTTTTTGTCCATGCTCCTGGTTAGTCATGCTCGTCGCTCTGGTAATCATGTAGTTTGAGTTTGATATTCTCTTTTCATGGAAGTTCGGAGACAAGCGTTTATGGTTTCGCCTCATACCTTGCTTCACCAATTTTATAGGCAAAAGAGAGGAAAGTTGAATGCCTTGAATATTTTGGATGTGAATGAAAGTTTTTTAGGGTTAAATCATTTTACTTATTATGATCTCCTCACCTAGAATATAAACTTTTCTTTTGTGTTGAACATTGTGAGGTTGGACGGCTTTTTTTTAAAAAGGTCGGAAGGCTACTAAGCTCAGCAGATTGTATGTTTACATTATGTAGAATGTATTCAACAGCACACTTGAATGCTTGTAGCCTTGTACCATGTCATCTATTACTTTCAACAGCATGTGATGTTTCACTTTAATGACCTTGTATTTTCTAAACTTTGGCCGGTATTATTTGATTCCATTCTTATATAATGTCTCTTGATGATGTTATGGCTATAAAGATGTCACTTCTTAGATACTAATGTGTTTCAACGATCTAGTGAAAAGGGTCAACTCCGTTCTATTTCAAAGTCAACTCATCTGGGCATACTATTTATTGGAGTAAACTAGTGCACAGTAGAGCCGATTTTTTTGTGTTTGGAGCTGTTTAAAATACTTATATATTTCATTTATTGTTGTAGACTTGTAGCTCGTAATCAGTTCTTTTAAGCTATAACTTTGTCAACTATTTTCAAATGATCAGTTTAAGCCTAATCCATTTCGGATATAGGGGATCCATGGGAGTGAATATTCAGAGGAATGTCGCAGCGTCCCAGGAGTGCATGTGCACGAGGGTCAACGGGACTAGGGCCAGTTTCCTTTAAGGGGTCTGGGGGTGGGTTTCTCTTCTCCCTTTCGGGGTGAGAGAGGCCAGAGCTTTTCGAGAGTTTGGTTGGATCCCTGCTGGACAAAAGAAAGTTTGGTATGCATACAATGCAGGAGCTCGTGAATGAGTTATGGCATACGTTAGCTCATGTTCGTGTGGTTGGTCGCCATGATAATCTGTATCTCTTTAAGTTCTCGTCCAAGATAGATCTAAACCATGCTTTTCCAAAGGCCCGTGGTCTATGAGCGGTGGACTGCTTGTATTAGACTTTTGGCAGCCGAGTATGTCTTTGGCAGTGACCCGTATCTTCAGAACTGCATTATGGGTGCAGTTCCATAATCTGCCTCTTGAGTGTTTTTGCAAGGAAGCTGGAAGGAGGTTGGGCAGTTTGCTCGGGGATGTGATTTGGGTGGATGTTCGGAGGTGTGTACTTTGTAACATTCGGTTTCTCCGGGTTCGGGTTTGTATTAATTGGAGAAACCACTTATTAGTGGTATTTTTTCTTCAGCGACCTCAACGGCCAAACTTATGGGTGCAATGCAGATATGAACGAATACACGAGGTGTGTCGGGCCTGTGGTTTGGTCTGGCATACGCTACCACAGTGTGATAAATCTCAAGAGGAGGCGATGAAAAATGTGGATAGGCGCATCTTCGAGATATTTGTGATAGATTTGGGTGCAGAGCAAGTGTGAATTTCCCCTTGTATAACTCCAGCATTAGAGCTTATGCTCACAACGACAGGAGGAGGAACACGCATATGTGGGTATCTAGAAGCAGCCATTCACAAGTTGCAAGGGTGGTTGAGGGTACACAAGTGGAGTTTGCAGACGGGGGGCTGCGTGGGTTACAGGGACAGCATGATCACGTTGTGGATAGAAATGGTGGTTTAAATATAAGACCTTTTCGAGGAGTTGATGATAGTCGAGCAATAGGGAGGGTGCATAATAATTTTTTAGAGGATGAGGAGCAAGTTTCTGCAGATTGGAACAATTTTGATGAGTTTATTGATGCTTGGGAGTTAGCTTGGGAAAGGGGCTTACACGAGGAGGGACATAGAGATTCTCTTTCTAACCACCCATATCCTCCCCCTCCTACTCCGGTGGAGACAACATTGGGTGATAGGCCTTTTGTCATGGAGGAAGGAGACCGTAGGGGCGGCTCGGAGGCAGTGATGGTTCTGGGGGAGAATTCGAGGACGGATAGTAAGGTGTCAGAAGCTATTGCCCGGTTGGAGTGGACTAACGATCATCATCATTTTCCGACGCCGGAAGAAGCGGATGCACGGTGGTGCGAATGGGAGTCAGCTCTCAGGCGGGGAGGTGTAAATGCAGGTAGGTGGGTGGTTGGTGAAGGGGTTTTAAGTGGAGTTATGGAAGTAGATGTTGAGTGTAAATTTGAATTTACTGTAACTTAACAGTGGTTGAAAGAGGCTTAGGCCCAGTTTTCCAAAAGATTTTAGCACCCAGTGCTAAAATCTTGATATTTCAAATCAAAAAATGAAGTGATTCCGTATATTGTTTTTCGATTTTTTTTGCACCAAATTAAAGTACTCCTCGTATACTTTAGTTTGGTGCAAAAAAATCGAAAAACAATATACGGAACCACTTCATTTTTTGAGTTCAAAAATCATGATTTTAGGTGCTAAAATCGTTTGGAAAAGTGGGCCGTAAATGATGATTTACATCAGTCAATGTCGGAGGCGGATAATTTGACTGGGGTGAGGAATGGGCATGGGCCTAGGTCTGATTTGTTTGAGAGTGATGATCTAGGCCCAAATATGGGCAGTGGTATTTGTTTGTTCAGGCCCAATAGGGGTGTTTGGCCTAATATTATTCACAGGGATTTTAATGACCCATTTAACGTGGGGTGGCACCATGGGCCCTTAGTTATTTTGGAACCACAGAATTTGGAGGAGTGCAGGCACAATAGAGATAAAAGGCTGGTGGATAAAGGAAAAGGGGTTGTTGTTGCTGATGACTGATGAGGATTCTGACTCAGACGATGAGGTAGCAGCTAGTCCTCCAAGCAAGAGAAGACAAATCTTGGGAGAGGGTGATGTTGGGTGCTCGCATTGGGCTTGTGTGGATTCAGAGCAGAACTTTAGTGAAAGGGGCCTTAATGGGAGGCGACGAAGTAGCCGCATTTGGACTCCATGGCGGTTTGGCCCTTTTAGAAACTTCTTCAGCATATTTGGGAGAGTTGTGCGAAGGAAAGGAAGGTATCGGTGTAAGGACTAAAAGTGTGTTGGCTTGGATGTTGATGAAAGTAGGAACTCTTCCGCTAATGTACGGGGCAAGGTTAGGAGAAGTGTTGGGAACTTTCGGGGAAAATTCTACAATACACACCCCTTAAAAGTGTGTACAATATGCACCCATTGTGTGGTCCATATTGTGCCACCTCATTGGCAATCGTAACATTTTTTAGTGTTTCATAACTTTTTCAGAAGTATGATTCGTAACATTTTCTATGATTCATAACATTTGGTGCGTCTCGTAACTTTTGTTCAAAGAATTCATAACTTTTATTAAACTTTGTAACTTTTGTTAATCGATTCGTAACTTTAATAGGGGTGCATATGATACACACTCAAATAGGGGTGTGTATTGTAGCCATTTCCAACTTTCGGAGGGTGGGCAGAAAAAGGAAGGGAGGATTGTGTAGGCTGGATGTGGGGGCTAGGAAGCATCGATCGGGCCCTTCGTCATCTTCATCTTCTTCGTCCTCCTATTCTGTATCAACTGCATCAAGTGGGGCAAAGTGCAGCTATGGGGTTAGAGGTTGTGGATGTGAGGGAGTTGACAGTGGCCGGGGTGATCGTATGAGTTTGGAGAGAGCGAATGCTTGGTCAGATGAGGGGGAAAGAGATGAAGTGGGTCGAGGTGATCGAGAATCTGAAAACTCTGAGGTAGCTGTTATTCGTGAGGGGTTGCTTAGACTTTAATGGTTGTCTGATGAAGAAAAGGATGGGAAGGCTTCAAGGGTGGTGGAGTCTAATTGTGTGGGTGTTGGCATAGATGAGGAGAATGGTCTATGTCACTCAGCTCCAGATGTGGGGAATGTGAATAGCTCAAGTGATGATGTGGGTTCTTTGGGCAATGATCCTGGGCGTGAATTTTGGGTTCATTCGATTCAGTGGGCTGCGGAAAGGCTCAATATTCCATTGGACCGCTTGTTTTTTGGAGCTCAATCTAGGGTTTTGGAGGAGGTTATCCCGCAACAACCTCCTCAAGGCCATGAGGGTGTTATGCTAGAACTGTAGGGGCAAGGGTCAAGCCCCTACGGTTCGAATAGCTAAGAACTTGGCCCGGCAGCACGAGGTGAATCTGATTTTTTTGATTGAGACTAGGTGCTGTCTTGATAAGCTTCAAGATTTGGGGCTTAATTTGGGGTACAGGTTTTGTGCGGGCGTGGATCCAGTGGGTCGCAGTGGGGGTCTATGGGCTGCTTGGGACGATAAGTATAAGTTAATATTATTACATAGATGCTGTAATTCCTTAATTTTCAAGGTGGTTGATGAAAGGAATATAGAATGGGTGTTATGTTTATTGTATGGGCATCCTAATTTATGGGGCAGGGTGGCTTCAAGAATTCATTTTGCGGTGTAAGGTTAATGACACTAGGACTTTTGGGGTGCATTATACTTGGACCAATAATAGAAGGGATGTGAAGCTACATATGAAAAATTGGACAGAGCTATGGCGAGCAAGGAGTGGATGTCTCTATTTCTCAGGGCTGCTGCGTTATGTTTACCCATCCAATGGTCGGATCATAGTCCTTTAGTTATTGATACCCATTGGGTGGTCAGGCTAAAGTTGCGGCCTAAAAGGTTTGAGGAGTATTGGTTAGGGGTGATGGCATTCGCCAAATCATTGCTCGTGTCTGGGGTATGAGTTTTGATGGATTGTTGAGTTTTCAGGTAGTTCAAAAGCAGAATACTCTTATGAGACATTTGCGTAATTGGGGAGAATTGTCGTTTAATTCAGTGAAGAGGAAAATGGGGGAGATAACTAGTAAATTGGACGAGATTCAAAGGAGAATTGCGGGTGATGCGAGTGGGTTTAGTCATGATGAAGGTTTAAATATTTCTAATCATGAAATGCAGTCGCTGATCAAGGAGGATAGGAAGCTGCGTGAGGAACTAGATGCAATGATGGAGACAGAAGAGATTTTTTTGGCGCAAAGAGCAAAGCAGAAATAGCTGGCCTTGGGAAATAAGAATACCAGGTACTTTCATGAAGCGGCTACCATTAGACAATGTAAAAATCAGATTATCTGCCTTAAAAATGAGTCTAGAACTTTTGTTTCGGACCCATGCATAATTATGGAGCTACTCATAAATCACTTCCGTTGCATTTTTGGAGGGGATAATGGGGGAAATGCTAGGGACTTTGGGCCTAATACTAATCCGATGAATGACTTCAATGGGGAGAATAATGGGTCTCATTTTGATATGTCCATCTCACGGATGACCAGAGGGCTAATCTTGATGGTCCTTTCTTGGGCTCAGAAGTTGAGGCAGCTATTTTTCAAATGAGTGGGTCTAAGGCCCCCGGGCTGGATGGATTCATTGCTGCCTTTTATTTAAAAAAATTGGGATATTGTAGGGGGTGAGGTCACTAAGGTGTTGTCTTTTTTGCAATCATTGTTAAGAGAAATTAATCACACTTATATTACGCTTATTCCCAAGTCGCCTAATCCTCAGTCGGTTAGTGATTTTAGACCTATCAGTCTATGTAATGTTATTTATAAAATCACTGCTCGTGTGTTGGTTACTCGTCTGAGAGGAGTGCTGGGGGGTTTGATTTCTAAGTATCAGAATGCGTTTGTGCCGAGGAGGCAAATTTCTGATAATGTTTTCTTAGCACATGAAGTGTTGGAGTTCATCCGGTATAAAAGGGTGGGTAAAAAGGAGTTGTTTGCTCGCAAGCTGGATATGAATAAGGCATATGATAGAATTAGTTGGACCTTTCTTTTGGAAGTGATGAGAAAGATGGGATTTAGTCCTAAATGGGTGGAGTTGATTTTTCAATGTATGTCAACTATGTCATTTGCAGTCTTAGTTAATGGGAGTAAATCGGAGACTTTTAGACCGTCGTGTGGTTTGAGACAAGGTGACCCTTTGTCTCCATATCTATTCATCATAGTCAACCAGGTTCTCTTGTCCTCACTGGCTTATCTCAATTTGAACCGTATTTGTAAAGGTGTAGCAGTGAGCATGAGATCGCTAAGGGTTTCGCATTTATTTTTTGTTGATGATGGTTTCTTTTTTATGGAATGTGAATATTCTCATATTGAAAGGTTCAAGTGGCTTCTTGACGAGTGTTGTAATAGAGCGGGTCAAAAAATCAATTTAGCAAAATCTGAAATTGTGGTTAGTCCTAATTGTAGGAGTGAGATGAGAAGGTTTTTGGTGGAGACTTTGGGAGTTAGAATAGTAGATAAACCTGGAATTTATTTGGGGGCGGATCTAGATGTGACACGACGGAAGGGTGATCTCTTTAAGAGAGTTGTGGATAGAGTTTCCAGCGAGGTGGCAAATTGGAAAAAGAATTTTTGAGCTTTTCCTGGAAGAGTTGCTCTAGTGAAACATGTCTTATCCACCTTGCCCTTTTTATCTTTTTTCAATTTTCCAAGCTCCTTGTTATTTTGTTGAAAAGATACAAAGCCTTATCATTAGATTTCTTTGGGGAAAAGGAGATGGTGGTGGCATTTCGTGGATGAAATGGATCAATCTATGTAAGCCTATGAGTGAAGGGGGTCTAGGACTGTGTGATCTTGAATGTTTTAACCAAGCTTTGTAGGCTAAGACGGCATGGAGGCTGTTTGAGGATAAAATAGTCTGTTGGCCCAAGTCCTTTTGGGCAAGTATTGTTCAAACAAGGATTTTCTTATGGTTAAGCCAGTTTCGGGGTGCTCGTGGGGTTGAAGAAGTATTTTGTGGGGTAGAGACTTGGTGCGTAAGGGTCTTAAGTGGGAACTGGGTAATGGGCTAGACATTAAGGTTTTTGGTGATGAATGGATCGTTGGAATTGATAACCCATTTGTGGGTCAAGGGATGGTGGGCTCTCTTTTGGATATGCGGGTAGGATCTTTAGTTGATTGGAGGAATTTTTCATGGCATGAACCATTAGTTGAGGCATTTTTTCCTGAGGAAGTTGCCCGGATAATTAAGGCGATGTATATTCCTAGTTGGGGCAAGAGGGATTTCTTGTATTGGGGGTGCACGAGGAATGGTATTTTCTCGGTTAAATCGGCTTATTTCCTATCGTTTTCCTTCTGCCCATTGGAAGAAATTGTGGGCGAGTAACTTACCCACAAAATATAGCCTCTTTCTTTGGAAAGTTGTCCGTGGTATTCTGCCTATATAAAAGAAGGGCTATATAGGAGGAATCTAACTACTGATGTCTTATGTGCTTTATGTGGTAATGGGGAAGAAAAGATAAACCATTTATTTTGTCAATGTCCCTTTGCTAGGAAACTTTGGTGTATTTCGCATCTGGTTAATTTTGATGAGGTATCATGTTTTAAGCATTGTTTTGTTGGGTGGTTGAGCGGTGGTCCGAGTGTTAGGAGTTTGTGTGAATTTGTGTGTATTTTATCGGAAATTTGGTGTGCACGCAATCGGGCTCTTTTTTATTTGGTTGTGCCCTCATTTCATAATTGTCTTGCCAATATTGATATTAACTTTTCTATGTTGTTAAAGACGAGAGAGGCTATGGCTGATGAAAGAATCTCGAGAAGGATGGTTCAGAGACCGAGCTTGGAGTTCTCCTATGGTTTATTGGAGGAGAATGCCCAGCCAGTGAAGATAGCGGTTGATGGTGCTTGGCAAGTGGAGTCTTTCACAGGTGTGGCTGCTTGGTGCGTAAAGGATGCTTCTCAAGGGCCTTAGTTACAGATACAAAATCAAAAGAGAACCACATCCAAAATGATCCACCAAGATGGAAACCCTCATCAAGATGTGAGGGTTGCTCACAATCTTGCGTGACGCCGCCTTTGTAACTTATAGTTTTCTTTAGTAGTGATTTTTATGTTTCTGGTTAAAAAAAATACCCTTAGTGGAGTAATATCTTCGTCAAGTTTAGGGTAGGGTGTTCATCGCCTAGGTTATGGTTCAAGTTGTTGCCCTCTCTGCTACCATATGGTACTGACGTACTGTGAGCATTACAAACGGTCCAACATCCATGAGTTGTGTTTAGTACTTCCCCTTTTGTTTAAAGAGCCACTTTTGTGTATCCCACCTGAATCACTTTAAAATGAGAGATTTTTTACAATGTAATATCGAAATCGACTAATACTTCATCCCAAATTTCTTGTTTATGTTTACTATTTTGGATATCTCAAAAAGTTCTTTGTAGTTTTAAATGTATAATTTTTTAATTATGCAATATGAATCTTATTTAATACATCTCGATCAAATCTATTATTAAATAAAATTGTCAAAAAAAAACATTGTGGATCAAAAGATAAGTAATTTTAAAATGGCACGCACGCATGCCTTCGTACTCTCTCTCTCTCTCTCTCTCTCTCTCTCTCTCTCTCTCTCTCACCTTGCTATCCCAAGGACACTGGAAAAACGAGAATAATTCCGAGTCTCCAACATCACTTTCATCTGGAAAGACTATAATAATAGTGATGGAGGGGTTTTCCTTTTTCTCATGATTCGTGCAAGCCGGTGATAATATGTATCTGCAAAAGTACTATCTACCTTGAGATGTCATAAGCTAACCATCGACGTCTATAGAGCGACGACTCTCATGACAGAGACAGAATAATCAATCTTTTGTAAAAGCCAGTTCATCAAAGCAGTTGCTAAGCAAAATTACGCTAGCCAAAGTATTTGAACAGCTCTGCTAATTAGATCTGAATGTTAGTTTTGATTAGTCGGGTAGAATAAAAATGCCATAAAACACGGGCCCATAGCAAGCTGGATAATGTTTCAAATGCAAGCCAATAAAGATTTAACGAAATCTACACTTCTGTAGTACATGAAAATGGACAAGATGTGTAGTCACTTTAAGACAACCAAATATATTCCTCAATAAGATGATCTGTACACAATATATTAAGAATATACTACTATAAATTCAAGAACGCAACTTTCAATTGTATCATGAGATAGATATTTCCCATTTCATGATTGAGCAAAATGGAGATGCATCAATACAAAATACCAAGTGCAGACCAAGCCTTAACGTCCTCTCATTTAGGCACCATCATCCATTTCATCTGTACAAAAGCAAATCAAAAGCCGCCTCCTATTTCAATAAAACAGTGAACAATGCTATGGGGCTCTCCAGGATTGAAAGTGACCCGTAAAAGCAATCACTTCACAAGCTCTTTAGATAATAGATATCGAAAAGCAAAATTGTAAGGAACCCACTCAATGCTCTTTCCGGACTTCCCAGATTGACATATCTTAAGATTCTTTCTCACTGACTCCGGCAAACACTCTTGGATCATCTCACTCATGCCAGCTGGAGACAACCCTGAATCCTTAGCAAAGGACTCCACAATTTTCGGTAAAAGAATCTTCTGGTCCCTCCCTACGCCAAAGGTAGCCCGAATGTACTCTTCTTTGGCTATTTCCAACTCTTGTAGTACACTCTTCGGTGTGTAAACACGGACCTGCAAAATGAACAACAGATAACTTCTTAGATATCCAAATACAGGTAGAGAGTACAGTATTACGAAATCCATCAGCCATCCCATTTTATTTGCAATTTCTTTTTTTCATTTTGCATAGTTACTTTTCTGTATATAGAACCCAAGGACAACTTTCCAAGAGAGCAGATCATAATAAGAGCTCACCCCATGAAGAGGTAAACAAGGATATTAATGAGATTTTCCGACCTTGGGAAGAACATTTATGCCATATAATAGCAACCAACCTCCCAATAATGACTCCTTTCATTTAGATAAGTGGTGATCATTCTTTTCCTAGATCTAGAGGGCTTCACTGAAAACACAAAAGGATAACTATCGGCTGTCTGTCCCAAAAGATTTTCCCTGTTAGTCCTAAAGCAGAGAAAAAGCATCTGCAATCTCTTAGAGCCACTCCTATACCAACCATCGAAGGTAGAACATTAGCTCTTCTACAAAATTGTAAACCAAGGAGCTAATTGTGTTTTGCTATGATGTAGGGTTAATTGTGTTCTGAATGACATGTAAAGGGAAGGGTATGCTATTTTTCTTTCTTCAAAGAAATTTATTTCAAAAGCATTGTAATCTTCATTCTTCTGAACTACAAAAAAATGCATAGCTCCAGCTTTGGGTTGGAGAAACCTCCTCACATCCCAAATGTAGCAGGGTTTATAACAAACTCCCCATAAAGAAAAATTCAAACTGTAAATGAACCTGGGTTACTCCACATCAGGGCCAGGATGAAGTAGGCCCTAACTGAAATGCATATAACCTCTAATTGGCCAACCTTGTGTTTTTGGACTAAGCTTGGTCATACATGTTATATATCCAAAATGCATATAACCTCTAATTGGCCAACCTTGTAGTTTCGGACTTGAAGTTAACTTCCCAAAAAGTCAAGTAGCAAATAGAATTGTTCTGTTAGAAACTTAAATTAACTGATGCACTATTGAAGCCTCAAGGATACGAGGGAAGACGAGGATGAATGTGAGCATAGACCACACTGATCCTCACTGAACAAAAATAGAAGTTTTAAGGCTGGGAATAGCCCGAGAGAGAGAGAGAGAGAGAGAGAGAGAGAGAGAGAGGAAAAAGACGAGCGTTGTTCCGGCTTCCTCTCTTACGATCCCCTCCCCCTACCCCTCCACTGGCTTTCATGATCCTCCTTCTCCTGCCTAAGCCACAGATCGACGGCATGACTTATGCAGATAAAACCTTGTCCAGTCCAACAAATCTGATCTAGAGTGGGCGGGGCCATCAACGCTTGCACTCACCTGATGTAGACTTAAGGTCGCCGGAGCTCCCAGCAATTGCATATTCAGGCTGATGTCCATCTGGTTCTATCATGTGGAAGTTTTCAGGGACTACAATTCAGATCTGTGTATTTTCTTCAATAGTGGGGTTTGAAACTGAAATCATTTTTGGATTTTCTGGGTTTCTCAATTAGAAAGTCCAATCATCTCAAAGTGGGTGTTCTTCATGTTCATCCAATCACTCCAATGGAGTTCAGGTATGCTTCTTGCCATCTTGTTTTTGGTTACCATCTCGTTTTGATTCTCTGTTTATGTCCGCTGTTGCAACGGAAATTATTTGCTGGTGAAAACACCAATGATCCCTGTGTGATTAGTGGTAGTTTAATCCTAATTGGTAGATCTGCCATGTGTAGTGGAGGTTTGAGAGCAGTTTTGCAAAACCGGGTCTGATGGTGGTTTTGCAAAACCTCCTGCAGCTTTGTAAAACCAGTGATAGTGGTCTTGTAAATCTGTGGACGGGTTTTGTGGGCTATTGTCGTCTGGGCCTATTGCAAGGGAGATGGGCTACCTTGAGAAATACCCTTCTATGGAGGAGACCTATGGTATATGGGCTGAAATTAAAGCCTTTGGATATTGAAAGTGCTCCCACTTTTCTCAACTAGTTTATCAAGTAACGTTTCTGTGTAGATTTCCATGTTGGACCAATATATCTTCATTTGCAATTATAGAACACATTTTATGAAAGCATGTGGCTGGTTCTCTACTACTTATTCTAGTAGCGGGTTCGTCGCCAATTGAAAATAATACAGTGGGCATAATTAAGCCAATTGAAATACGGTGGGCCAAATTGGTTAATCTTAAGTTAACCTCGCAATTGGAATTCTATCGAATTATTGGCATTCTGGTTGGTTCTTTATTTTCCTCTGCTTGGCATTGGCGGGTGTTTTGGAGCTTGGTTTGGCTGATTATTTCAGCGATTGGTGGATCTTGTTTTGGGTCAGGTAGTATGCTTTGGGTGATGGCCGAAGTTTTATGATTTGGGGTTTTCTCCGAGGGAGTGGGGACTACTCTGGGGCTGACCCTCGACATACATATGCATTGGCATGGTCCAGAGGTCTCATCCACCTTTGGCCTAGAGTTTCTTGAGTGCCTGTTATTTCCATTGCAGAGGGAAAATTCTTATTTTAATGACCTTGCACTACCTCTCCTGGGAAATGTTGGCCATGTTGTGCTGAAACTCGAAGTATGACAGTATAAATGAATAAACAAGGAAAAACGAAACACAAGATTTACGTAGTTCTCCTCAAGCACAAAAAAAGAATGTACATCCACGATGAAAGAGCAAGAGGATTCACTATAAACGGGGAGAGAATACACAAAGCCGGCTATACGTGTAACTAACTTGAAGTATTCACAAGATACATCTAGGGACAAATCTCTGGGGGAACCCAATCGGATAACCAAACCCTAGGTGGAACCCAATGGAGCATCGAACGTCTCACAAATACGATAGAGACAAATACTTAACTCCCTAATATCTAATCCCTTGAAAGACCAACAATGGACTAAAACCTATTTTTCAACCAAGAACCCCGGGCTCTCTCAAAGGGATTCAATCGAGAAGTCCAAACCCTAACAGCCCTGGGGCCTGCTATTTATAAGAAAGTACAGCGAATTAGGTCAAAAGAGGCCTCAATATACGCACATCCTGCATCAAACTATGTACACCCCTTGTCCGACTGTCCGGACAGACTTGACTCTCGTCCAGACGAGAAAAATAGAGCGCAAAATGACTCTTAAGCACTGCCAGTCCGGCTGTGGACCATATCAGGCCGAAACAAAAAAAAACTGCGCCCGACGACTTTTGTGCTCTCTTCGAATGCTGAATTCAAGGCAAATCTTCAACTGACCACTATGGAATTCAGGTAGACTTTCGAATTCAGATGATGGTGTTTTCAGCATCAGGTAGACTAGGAATGTGTTTTCAGTGTACATGGTTATCTGGGGTTGATCCTTGTTGGTGTTCTACTAGAGGCTCATCTCCATTAGGCTAAATTTCTCTGTTGTTGCTTCAATGGTTGAGGGTCAGACAGGCCTTATTTGACCTTGCCTTCCGCTTGTGGGTTATGTTGATGGCTTTGGACCTTGGATGAGAGTGTTTTCAGCATGCGAGAATCTTGTGGAGAGAGTTTCCCTGGGGATGATCTTTGCCAGTGTTGTACTAGAGGCTCATCCCCTTGGGGCCGAGGTTCTAAGTGGTGTGAATTAACAATCCAACACATTTGCATCACTCATAACTAGAGTTACTAATGCCTCATAGAAGGGGACTTACCACAGGATCAGAATGGCTTCCTGAACATAGCGCAAAGTGCAGAAGGGGTTCAACATGTTTGATCGCATATGCTTGTCGTTCATCTCCAGTCTTAAACTTCGTTCTGGAAGCAAGCAAGAAGCGAAGCCACTACAAGCAGAAGTTATATTGTTTCAACCAAATGGTAGGCTGCATTAAAATAATCACTTCAAACAATTCAAGCACTTGTTTTCTCTCTTTTTGAAAGTTAATAGTGTGAGAGCTCACAGAGAACAATTTCTTTCAAAGAGAGAAAAGGTGATCGAACTTCGACAAATCTATGTAAACATTCATCCTGACTAGTAAAAAGTGTAATTATCATGAGTCATGGAAAATGTTCAGCCCGACCATTAAAAGCTTTTACTTCTCTTGAAACATGTCTATCCTAGGAATAAATGACTAAATGACAGATATCAGAACTTAGATCTTTCAGCTCCAAGGATTTTAACAAATGAGCCCAAGTCAACACAGTAGAATAAACCAATTAAAAATAAAAATAAAAAACTTTGAAACAAAATCATTTCTATAGATCTACCTGTCCAGGGCGAGACATGCGGCATCCAAGGATAGGATTCTGTATCATATCTGCACTTACTACTTGACCTCCAACGTTGTAGGCAGCCTGAATTAAGTAAAATCGTAAGAAAATGAAATCCAAACAGAAACTTCCTTTGAAAGAACCTAATAAGACTTCTTACTTTCAAGAGTAGAAAGACTCTCTTTACATTGTTCCGCGGAATCCCATAAGCCAAATAGGCCTGCACAGAAAAAGCAAATCATCACACTGCTGTTCAAAGCTGTGTCATGTGAATTTTGTGTTTCTATTGCTAAGATCAATACATGCATCACCAACGCATTGTGTACGTTGATCCAGAATGCTAGCTTCTCCTCATGTTTCATCTTCCTGGGATCTATGCCTTCTAATTGACCAATAAGCGACCTAGATATAAAACTTCAATAAGCTTAAGCAAAAAAAGATGCCAAGTTATGTCACAATGCTTAAACATAGCCGCCTCACAACTTTCTTGTGCCAGTATCATGCCATAAAGACTCACCTGAAACATTGCAACATGTCCTCAACATCACCCAACTTCTGATTATCTTTACATATACGTGGAACTTCAACCATTGTGCTGTAAGGTCCGCTGAACTCCTTAAGTCCTTCCACATGGAAAGGATTATCCAACTGCACATCAAAGGTGGAATCTTTCCTCAACCCGGGACTCCACATATCAGATTGATCTTTTGGAGAAAATGCACTCAATGATGACAAAGATGAATTTGGAGATGAGACACACTGATTCGTCAAAGGCGGGTCCGAAAGCTTGCAATATATAGATGACATGCATTTGACCATATCTTCAGAAAGCTTGTTAGGTGTATATAGATCACAAATGCGGGTACCAAGATGGTCTGCAAGACTGATTACATTTGAAGAAGCATACTGTGGAAAAGAAAATAGCACTCATAAGTCAAAAGAATCATAATGGGAACCTCTATGATATAATCTACGACCTAGATCTCTATTTTCCAAATACAGACCCAAAAAAAGTTTTATTCAGAATGTGCATTTCAAGAATGCCACTATTCACACATACTCCAACCACAATTGTTTATTTCTATTCCTATTTCAATATATACTTTTAGAAAACTCTCTTTTTATTCACAAAAGAAATACTGAAGTAACTGAACATTGGTCTTGTTTTGAAGATATTGGGTAGTATCGATGTTCCATACACCGGATTTACACAGCATGAGTTATATGTAATTTATCTACTATATAAACCCATCTCTATTTCTATGTTGGGTCTCTATAATAGGAAGATCTGACTGTAAAGACCCATGTCTATACTTGGAAACAAATCTCTAAAGTACTGCCACATAGAGACCAGTTGGAGTGGTTTCAATCTCGATTTTGCAGACATAGACAGTTGCACTAGACGAGCTCCACATAACAGCATGTAAATGTTGTCATTGTTGGCAAAAAAAAAAAGAAGCAAAATTATGTGTGGTGATAAGGGAGCATCATTTGTTCAACCAAAAGGAGTTCAAACTCAATGTCATGCATTTGAAGGATCAAATGAATATACTTAAGTTACCTCCATCATGGACAAAGGCTGAGAATGACAAGCACGAACAGCTTTAACCAGTGACTCTGCCGGAGGAGAAGTTCTATTTGATCGAAAAGTACACTGTGATAGTGATGAGTGACAGCGTTGAACACCGGAATCTAGAAGCTTCTCTTCACCTATACTACTGGAATCATTCCAAGGGTTGGCAAGCAACTTACAACTAGCTTCAGATCTGGAAACTTCAAGAAATCTTTGTCTACGGGTAATCAAAGGTGATTTTAATCCGACTTCTTTTACAGATGGGGATGAACAATTTTGTGGGTCGAATGTTTTGCGGTACAATGATAGAAGATACTGCTCCAAATGCACAACTTCCAGCTCCAATACTGCAATTTCTTTAATCAGTTCTGATGCGGGCTGGAGAAAAATAACAGAAGTTCTTTAATTCAAACACAAAGAAATAGCGGTTATAGAAAAAATATAGTTAAACATTGATACAAGAGATAAGCTTCTGATTAGAATGGTGATATGGTTAAAAGGTTATACCAAATCAAACCAAATAGAGCCTTAAGTTCCAACCAATTGGCGATGTTAAAAGGTTATAATCTTTCAAAATAAACCAGTTCTAGTTCTTCGGACAAAAAAAAAAACAGTGGTTCAAATGATAGTGTATGCATATGCCTCCATATTCTCTATTGTGTTTGAGAACGGTTAAGCAACTTATCACTTTGTATACATATACTGGCTAATAATACTCTCAACAGGGTTAGGGTTGGAGACTTGTGGATGAGAGCCAGGAAGAATTGAACACTTGTATGTTCCATTCAGTGAAGACTACAAGAAGCTACCTTAGGCAATGAGGCTTCATTAGTGAAATCACGAGAGGAAGATCCATAACCCAGTGCTTTCTCTAAAGCACAGCGGACAATGACTTGGTCTTGTAGTTTTTTCTCAAGCTGTAGAATCTGCACAGAAGGTGAATGAAAAAATGTTATAGAGTGCCACTGAGTAGGTCTCAGCCTTATGCAACCTCTGAAACAATGAGCATTGAAATCCACACTTTCACTCAAAGATGTAGGAGCTCAGCTTATGAGAACCTGTAAAGTAAAAAATGTATTCCAGGATGCAGGCAGATATTAAATTATATACCTCTTGCTTCAAAGAAGTCTGGACTGCAGACCTAGGGGACTGTTTCTGCTTGGTCTTGACACAGTTCTCTATGTACCCCATATCCTGATAACAAATTAATTCCGACAATCAGGATCCAGAATTTGGGAATTGCTGGAAAATGATTCTCCAGAAGAGGATTCATTAAGGTTAATATTTAACCATGGAACTGTCTGATACAGTACTACTCGAGTCCTCGACTAGCTAACACATTAGATCATCAGGGTGCAAAGAAGAAGAACAAGAGCATCTCCAATATGGTAGTATTGGGGTTCAGAAGTGATGAAATAGTATATGGTGCTAAATTAGCACTGTGCTCTTCCCAATGCCACATTTTGGCAAAAGTGATAGGTATTGTTCTCATTAAGCTGCACCTCTACAATTGCACAGGTACAAAATGCTCGAGCCGCTTTTGGAAATTCACATAAAATGCATTTTTTGGTGCAAAAATAGCACAGAATATGATACACCCATTGAGATGCCCTAAGAGATCATCATAGCGATGTTAAGGATGGTAAATGCTGTAGGTTCTATGAAACGTTCCAAACTCAAGTAGCCAGATGAAGTAAAAAGTTAATCAAGTCATGAGCAACTGTAAGTGCTGGAGGTTCAAGGATTTTTGGCCGATATATACCAATTTGAGAAACAATTCACCAAAATATACCATTTTTCAAACTATTTTTAAAAATATGCAATGCCGCATGTCTCAAATGTGGCATCCTACGTGGCACGCGAACCCCGTATCCCACGTGGCCGAGCCGTCCACCTAAGCAAATGCCGCATGTTCGATATGCGGCATTAGGGTTTCGGATTTTGAATACCGCAAATCAAAGAAACGTACTTAATTTCAATATTATCCCATCAGATCTTAGCGATTTCGGCGATCGGGCGAACTCAGGCAACTCCCACAACCGCCGCCGCCGCCAACTCTGCGACGAGGTCGTTGTCTACAGTACACGGTCTCTCTCTCTCTCTCTCTCTCTCTCTCTCTGTGTGGGTTCCTCTGTAGTACAAAATCTAGAACGCTGTGATGGGTTCACACTTCACAAGTTTTACATCTATGGGTTCACAATTCACAGGTGTGTGTTGATTGGGGTTTTTTGCTAAACTAGCAAACCACCATTCCACAATACATATGCGGCAAACCACAATACACGTGATGGTTCACAAGTTTTTGATTGGCCTGGAGGTTTTTGTCACTAGCAAAAACCCCAATCAAAAGGCCACATGGGACCAACTCCCACCCCTTGCACAATTGAACCTTCTGGCCATTGGTTCAATTGACCAAACCAATGGTAAGACGCAATGGCTCCAACTCCATTTCTAGCCTATTTTGCTAGTTTCCAAAATAGAGTTGTGCCTAATTAGGACTCTCCATAAAAAGGAGTTTGTTTTGCAGGTTGGGAGGGATCTTAGCTAAAAAAATCAAGCATTTGAAAGAACTAGAACTAATTAGGCGCAGAAATCGCACTATAATCCACAGTTGTTCAACATTGTTGGGATTCTAACCTATTAGGTTCCTTTAGATGAAGGCACAACTGTAGTGTGGTTTGAGCCATTGCTGTCTAATAGAAGGTAAAATAATGTTTATGTTCGAAGTGAATTCTTTATTGCTTTGAACTATTTTTTCTGGTACATTTTTTAGGGAATGACAGGAACGAATGACTTCATCTTTATAGGGAAAATTGAATGCCGTAATAGGTATACATATGCGGCAAATGTAAATATACAAATTGGGCTTATTCTTCTTCTTTTGGAACAGAAAATGGGCTTTTTTATTACGGCATTTTGATTACTGAATTTAGGGTTTTTTTGTATACCTATTCTAATTCATACGCAGCACATGTATATGATGGTGATTCCTAAAGAACCTTTTAGCAATGCTTGATACTGCTCTTGATGTTTTGCTTGTACTTGATGTTTTGCTTGTACGTGGGACTTGGGAGGGAGCTTAGCTAAAAAAAATCAAGCATTTGAAAGAACTGGAACTAATTAGGCGCAAAAATCGCACTATAATGTAATTGAAAGTGTGAATTAATCACGATTTAAAGGATCAAGAAAATCAAGAAATTGGCAAAGTGATAACCAAGAAATTGGCAATGGATCAAGAAAATCGAGAAATTGGTCAACATTGTTGGGATTGTAACCTATTAGGTTCCTTTAGATGAAGGCACAACTGTACTGTGGTTTGAGCCATTGGTGTCTAATAGAAGGTAAAATAATATTTATGTTCGAAGTGAATTCTTTTTTGCTTTGAACTCTTTCTTTGGTACATTTTTTATGGAATCATAGGAACGAGTGACTTCATCTTTATAGGGAAAATAGATGTATGTGTTCCCAAGGAGCAATTTGTTACATTATATGAGAATACTTTCCTCTTCCATAATTGCTTCAAAAATTGGTATATTTTGCAGTTTTTAAATGCATATTCTGGGCTGATTTGCTGCTTTTTACTGTAGGTTTTATATATGATGGAGCTCCAAGAGTTACGCCAGGGGCCCATTGACGACACAGTTCTTGTGCTACAGCAAGGCTATCACTCTCGTGCGGTTTGGCAAGTCAATGTAAGTGTCAATTCCCCTTATTAGATTAAATATTGTGTTGTCGCGTACAAGTTTTAATAAGAATTCATAATTTCAGGGGAGGGGTCCACGCGAATCTAATACAATCACCATTCAGCGTTGCAAACGGGAGTTGCATTCATTGGATCCTCCCTCGTCGGCTCCTATTGTAGAGTTGGTTACACAAGCAGGATTTGGTTGTGTTATTTAGAATAGAGAGAAAAGTGTATAGGGTGTTGAACAACCCTACCACACAAACCTTTATTTATATTATGAGAGAGACTAATACATTACGTAGCTACCCAATGTGGGACAACTAACAATAAACATATTCTAACACTCCCCCTCAAGCTGGAGAATAAATATCAAAAAGTCTCAGCTTGTTACATAGCAACTCTAACCGCAGCTTGAATAATGATTTGGTAAACATGTCAGCCAACTGAGCAACCGTAGATACATAAGGAGTAGATATCACACCACCAGTCAGCTTCTCACGCACTAGATGACAATCAACCTCAATATGCTCAGTCCTCTCATGAAATACTAGATTTGCGGCAATGTGAATAGCCGTTTGATTATCACAATGCAGAGGCATAGGCAATTGCACACTAAATCCAATCTATTCAAGAAATGATTGCAGCCACACAACCTCACATGTCGTGTGTGTCATTGCTCTATACTCTGCTTCTGCACTGGACCAGGCTACTACTGTCTGCTTCTTGCTTTTCCAATTAACAAGATTTCCACCAAGAAAGACACAATAACCAGTAGTAGACCTCCTATCAGACGGTCCTCCTTCCCAATCAGAATCAGTAAACACCTCAACGCGTAAGTGTCCACTAGCTCGATACAATAAACCCCGTCCTGGATGTAGCTTAAGATACTTCACAATTCTAAGGACAGCCTCCCAATGTGGATAACGAGGAGCTGACATAAACTGACTCACCAAACTAACTGCAAATGAGATATCCGGACGTGTAATCGTGAGATAGTTTAACTTACCAACCAACCGACGATACTGATCAGGATTATGAAGCAACTCCCCTTGGTCCACACACAGTTTGACATTGGGATCCATAGGAGTCTCAACAGGCCTAGCACCCAACAAACCTGTATCCTCAAGAATATCCAGTACATACTTTCTCTGTGATAAGTTAATACCTTCTTTGGACCTGGCCACTTCAATACCTAAAAAATACCGAAGTTTTCCCAAATCCTTAGTATGAAATGCTGATGTAAGAAGGTTTTTAACTCATCAATACCTCGTTGGTCATTACCAGTAATGATAATGTCATCCACATACAATCAACAATACTTTCCCTCGATCAGATGTGAGGGAAAACACAGAATGGTCAGTCTGACTACGATGCATGCCAAATCTCAAAACTGCATCACTAAACTTGCCAAACCAGGCCCGAGGAGACTGCTTGAGGCCATAAAGAGCTTTACGAAGCTGACATACCTGATTACGCTCCCCCTGAGCAACAAACCCAAGTGGTTGCTCCATGTAAACCTCTTCTTGAAGATCCCCATGGAGAAAGGCATTCTTGACATCCAGTTGAAATAATGGCCAACCAAGATTGGCAGCTAGAGAAATAAGAACTCGAACAGAGCCAAGTTTAGCAACATGCGAGAATGTCTCCGAATAATCAACACCATAAGTCTGGGTGTAGCCTTTGGCAACAAGTCGCGCCTTATAGCGCTCAACAGTACCATCATGAAGATACTTGACAGTAAATACCCAACGACAGCCAACAATGGTCTTACCAGTAGGAAAAGGAACCAAGTCCCAAGTAACATTATGATGAAGGGCAGACATCTCATCTTCCATAGCTGTCCGCCACTCACACACAGATAAGGCCTCCTAAACAGACTTAGGAACAAACACAGAAGAAATCGAGGTAGTAAAAGCTTGAAGAGACGGTGACAAATGATCATAGGAAACAAAATGAGCAATAGGATGGAGAGTGCATGACCGAATACCTTTACGGTGGGCAATAGGAAGATCAAGGTCGTTTGAATCCCGCAACGGAGAAGAGGATGGCGCGGTGGGTGAAAGTGGTGCTGCTGGCGGAGATGGCTCTGGTTGGGGCTCTGGCTAAGGCTCTGACTGAGATGGTGCTGGCTAAGGC
Source organism: Vaccinium macrocarpon (assembly GCA_022606695.1). Taxonomy (NCBI): domain Eukaryota; kingdom Viridiplantae; phylum Streptophyta; class Magnoliopsida; order Ericales; family Ericaceae; genus Vaccinium; species Vaccinium macrocarpon. The sequence goes on along the minus strand of CM040181.1, from coordinate 21,120,753 downwards.
ACAACTGGTGGATTTTTAGGACGACGATGATACACCTGCAAAGGTTTTGGTGGAGGAACGGTACTAGATGGGACAGCTAGAGGACATATAGACTCATATGCATGCACATCAAGAAGTGGGGACAGACTCGAATAAAAAGGAAGAGACTCATTAAATGTGACATTTGCACACACAAAATGACGACGTAAAGATGGGACGTAACATTTATATCCTTTCTGAGTGCGAGAATAACCAAGAAAAATACATTTAATGGACCGCGGATCCAATTTACTCTAGTCGGGATCCAGAGCATTAACATAACATGTACACCCAAAAACCCGAGGGGGTAACGGGTGGAGAGGCCGACTGGGAAACAGGACTGTTTGGGGTATCTAACCCCCAAGGATAGTAGAAGGCATACGATTGATCAAATAGCATGCTGTAAGAACCGCATCACGCCAATAAGACTTAGGAACCCTCATTTGAAAAAACATGGCACGTGTTAGAATATGTTTATTGATTAGTTGTCCCACATTGGGTAGCTATGTAATATGTTAGTATCTCTCATAATATAAATAAACACTTGTGTGGTAGGGTTCGTTAACACCCTACACTTCTCTCTCTTTCTCTCTCTCTCCAACAACATGGTATCAGAGCACTTTCTAATTCCACCTTAAACCACCAGCAAAACCCTAAATCCCTAGCCCCCAACCCTAACTCTACAGCCGTCATCTACCACAGCCTCACCAGTCGAAACCCTAACTCTACAGCCGACATGTTTACCAAATCATTATTTAAGCCGCGGTTGGAGTTGCTATGTAACAAGCTGGGACTTTTTGATATCTATTCTCCAGCTTGAGGAGGAGTGTTAGAATATGTTTATTGATTAGTTGTCCCACATTGGGTAGCTATGTAATATGTTAGTATCTCTCATAATATAAATAAACACTTGTGTGGTAGGGTTCGTTAACACCCTACACTTCTCTCTCTTTCTCTCTCTCTCCAACAACAGCACGCATAACTTCTGATAAGTGTCGAATCTTGCGTTCGGCAACCCCATTTTGCTGTGGAGTCCGAGCGCAGGATGACTAACAAATAATCCCATGATCATCAAAAAATTGAGATAAAGTACTATGAAAAAATTCACGTGCATTATCAGACCGAAACATACGAATGCAAGTATTAAACTGAGTCTTTATTTCCATGTAAAATGATTTAAAAATAGTCTTTAACTCAGATCTCTCTTTCATAAGATAAAGATATGTAATGCGAGAGAAATCATCAACAAAAATAACATAATACTGAAAACCAAAAACACTGGGCACATGAATAGGCCCCCAAATATCTGAATGAACTAACTGAAACGGATGTGACACACGACACTCAACCCTAGGATAAAATGATACTCTATTATGTTTACTAAACTCACAGACTTCACAAGATAACTCCTTAACAAAACTACACGAGGGCACTAGACGCTTCAAATTTTGGAGAGATGGATGACCAAGCCGACAATGTTGTTGATATAAAGACTCTGATGACTGGAGAGCAACTGGTTGAACACCACCATTGGTTAGGTAATACAGACCACCACACTCAACACCGGTACCAATCGTCCTCCCCGTCTTGAGATCTTGAAATACACAACCATGTGGAAGAAATGTGACCGAACAATTTAAGGATTTTGTAAGTTGACTAATAGACACAAGGTTAAAGGGTAAACGAGGAACATGCAACACAGAGTTTAAAGTAAACGATGGAGAGACAGAAACTGAACCCAAACCAGTAACCTCAGTGGTAGAACCATCTGCTAAGGTAACATGAAAGGTTTTATCCATGGGCTGGCAAGTAGAAAAGAATTTAGAAGTACCAGTCATATGATTAGTAGCACCAGAATCGATAACCCAGGGAGAGGAAAAAGATGATGTTACACAAGCAACGAAGGGACCTGTCTGAGCGAACGTAGCTGTGGAAGATGAAGCTGCAATAGCAGAAGACTGAATGGACATAAGACACTGATACTCCTCTGCTGAGATAGTCACACTGCTATCAGTAGAATGAGTAAACTGCCCAGTATCCTCAGAATGAGCAACCTGATGAGCCTGGGGAAAACCATGAAGATCATAACAATAGTCCACTGTATGATTTGTACCTCGACAATGAGTACAGAACTTGGTACCACGCCCACGACCAGAACCACTGCGACCAGAACTACCTCCCCCTGACGTGCGACCACGACCATTTCCACCACGACCACCAAACCCAGAATCACCCGACTACGAGGCGGTTACGGAATCATAGCCACGAACCATTTGCCAAAACCACGACCACGACTGCCAAGCCCAGAATCACGACCGCGACCACGGCCAATACTCGACCCAAAACCACTAGAACCCACTGAAGCTAAAGCAGAACGATCAAAGGGTGACTGAGAGACAGAACCAACATCTGAGATAGAAGCCTGGCGAAGACGACTAAACACCTCATCAAGAGATGGCAACTCCCGCTCTCCCAATATCTGAGACCGAATTGGATCATAAAATGATGGTAAACCATATAGAAATCGAGCAATCTCCAAACGCTCACGCTGACGCGTCATAACCTGAGGATCACTGAAGATAGGCTCATAAACTCGGAGTTCTTCACAAATACCACGAAATTTGGCATAGTAGTCCTCCAACGATCCAGTACCAAATGACAGAGAAAAGAACTGATGATGGAGATCATATGTACGACGAAGATTATTAACCCCTGAATACGTCCTGCAACCCGATCCCACACTTCCTTGGCACTATCAAGGTAAAACAGAGGGCCACTAATCTGAGGTTCCATACTATTCCACAACTCAACTCGAATATGACAATCCTCAGCTTCCCAGTCACTATAATCCTTGGCATCTTTATTTGGAGGACTATCTGTCAAATAACGAAATTTTCTCTCACCCATATAATAAACTTTGACAGCACGAGACCAAATAGCATAATTGTTGTCATTCAAAGGAATGGACGTAATGGAATCCTTCTCACTACGCCGAGAAAAGGAAATAGAAGAGCTACCAATAACAATAGTACTTGAACTAGAACCAGAAGCAGACTTCTCCTCAGACATATTGCCAACAGACCACAAACAACCAACTACTGACAGCGAACTAAACAACAATCAATAACCAACCACTCAACTTCTACCACTGGTCATACCAAACAACCCAAACAAATACGAACAAGACATGACCATACCAGAAATAACAGATTGACTATAGTAGAGACCATAAACAATCAACTAATGATCAAGGGAACTTCGACAGCAATCTGAGACCACCAATCGACAATAGAAACATCTGATTTAGAAGATTTCGAGCACCTCTCAAGAGCAAGGAGACATTTTTCGAGCAGCAACAGGTATTGTCAGGTTCGAAATCCACTGGGTAATGAATTTTAGGGTTCGAAATTCACTGAGCTATGAACTTTAGGGTTCAAAATCCACTGGAGGCTAGTTTATAGGAAATTTCTAGGGTCAAAAAGAGGGTATTGAAAGGTTTTAGATCATATAAGGTTCGATTTAGGGTTACAAGGGTAGTATGAGGTTCGGTTTAGGTTTTCCTGTGAAGAGACAGGATCGATTTAGGGTTTTATAGAGGCTTCGGAGGTGTGGGGTTGCTTGGAGGAGGTTTCGATGAACAGTAATGGTGGCTGATTGGAGAAGATGAACAGTAACGGTGACAATGGATGACGCCAACTGCTACGTGGTAGGTTTAGGGGTAACTAAGGGGGATTTAGGGTTTGGCTCTGATACCATGTTATTTAGAATAGAGAGAAAAGTGTATAGGGTGTTGAACAACCCTACCACACAAACCTTTATTTGTATTATGAGAGAGACTAATACATTACATAGCTACCCAATGTGGGACAACTAACAATAAACATATTCTAACAGGTTGCCTACTTAACATGCAGTACATGCAGTTAGATCTTGCGTTGTTGACAGCACTAGTGGAGCGTTGGAGGCTAGAGACTCACACTTTCCATTTTACTTCAACTGAGGCGATGGTGACGCTCCAAGATGTTGAAATAATAACTGGTCTCCCGGTCGATGGTAGACCGGTGACAGGGAGTACGGATTTGGATTGGGAGCAAATGGTGCGGGACCTATTGGGTCTCGAGCTTCAACATGCACTACCGAGACAAGGGAACAAGTTAATACTGCAATGGTTGTGGGGACACTTTAATGGACAAGTTGAAGAGAAAGATGCGTAAATTCAAATTGAGCAAAAGGCACAGGGATACATTATGCAGCTAATGAGGGGGTGTTAGCGCCCGATGAATCATCATCCCGCGTGCATTTATGCTATTTGGAACTTCTTCGGGACCTTAGAGCTGCAAGGCAGTACAGTTGGGGTAGTGCAAGGCTAGGTTCCTTGTACAGAGGCCTATGCCATCTTTCCGAGTCAAATAGTAAAGACGCAAGAGGCTTGTTTGTCTTGCTTCAAGTGTGGGCTTGGGAGAATCTTGCCCCTGGACGTGTTGGGGACCGGCCCCCTCGCCAAGGAGCTGCCTTAATTGGACGGTAAATTTTTTTCATAAATTCACATTGTTGCATTTACATGTATATGTCAAGTGAAATATTGAGTTATTGTATTTTCCATTTTACAAATGCTATCACTTATTTAAGTTCGTATAGTTTCATTGCAGGTGGGATGACAAATTCAACTCCCCTGACCTAACGACCCACGTTGTTGGCCATTATAGGCACTCGTTGGATATGCAAAAGCCTGATTAGGTTAGTAGGACATGTTATCTTCCTCATAACACGACTTAGACACTTTTGGCTATTGTTTCAAGTAGGCATTTCTTATGGTTTTACTATCCAAGATTGGATCCATTCTTCTTGCAATAAACTTTGAACGCGCAGATGCCCATACGGGACATGCGGTATTGGGGAAAGCTGCGGTATTGGTACAATGCCGCATACGGGACATGCGGCATAGGGGAAAGCTGGCCACATCTAAACGCGCAGATGCCCAGAGATTGCCAGGACATTAACTAATGCCGCATTTTGGACATGCGGCATTGTATTAATGTCGCATGTCCAAAATATGGTATTGTGCTGTGTCCACAGATTTGGCAGAGAATCTGTTCCGCCATTCTGCTGTGTTTGACACAGATTCCGCAAAGAATCTATTCCGTATGAATGCCGCATTTTGGACATGCAGCATACAGGAAAAGCCAGGCCCACAAAACAGGCCAACCTCTGTGGCATTTTTTAGGTGCAATGCATTATTCAAACCCCTTTATACCACCCTCATACTTTCAATCCCTTGTATGGAAAATTAAAATGAGCAACACATTTTCCGCTCGCATAATTGTTTATGTTGGTGGACGTGTTGTTGGAAATTCAAACAACCCAACGTACGAAGGTGGAAGACCTTTATTGTTAGAAGTACAACGTGATTCATCTCTTGCTTCTCTGCAGCAGGTTATTCAAAATGTAGCTGCTACACTGTCGGGGTTGATGAAAATTACATACTGTTATTTGATTGTTAGTCATCCTCATCCAATTTCATACATTGGAGTTGAGGTCGTTGACGACGGCGGTGTGAACACTATATTTAATGTTGTTAATGCCACCCCAAGTTACACCCCCACTCTTTACGTGGAATCAATAGAAAGCTTCCCCAACCAGTATGACATTGTCCCTGTACACACGTCCAGCAGTCGGCGATCAAAGGGCGAATCAAGTAGACAGAGACCGTCAATTAACAATGATATGCCTAACTTTGCAGATGAACATTATGAAGCGGAAGAAGATTTTGTCATTGGCGACCAGCATGAATATGAGGCAACTGGCTTTAATGACGAACTCGAACATGGGAATGACGAATTCAAGCATGGGGACGACAAAGATGTTGATTACTCATCCAACAGTAGTGAAGAAGATGTGGATGCAGGCTTAGAAGTTGGGGACGATGATGAAGACGCAACAGATTTTTTTAAGCCACCATCAATGTTAACGAAGGACACATGGACAAATATCATCGACCCAAGCCCGCCAATGCCCACGGGTAGTCAAATCGAATGGGATGGTTCTGATTTCATTCGGGGAAAAGTAGTAATTTGAATTTGTCAAAGTACAAAAAGATATATTTGTTTCTTTCGATAAATATCATATTTGTCATGGTATAACCTATGAGTTACAATTTTTTTTTCTTTTTTTGCAGATGTTTTCTTCAAAGGAAGAAGTGAAGTACTCGGTCCAAAAGTATAGCATGCGTCGGAATTGTGCGGTAAAGACTGAAAGATCGTCACCTATAGTGTTGGTCTACAGATGCAATAACGAGGAGCCATGCCAGTGGCACCTTCGTGCAATAAAGAACACCGATACTGAAGAATGGAAATTACTCGTTATGGAGGACCTCATACGTGTGTTTCAAGAAATGTAAGTCAGGATCATGCCAATCTTACTGCTCGGCATATAGTGAGACATATCACCACCATACTTAAGAAAGACGCTAGTACTAAAACAAGGTTTTGCAAGAAATTATTAAAAATGCAACAGAAAGTTACAACCCATCGTACGCAAAAACATGGGCGGCAAAGACTCTTGCTATTGGTGACATTTATGGAAACTGGGATGACTCATATGCAGAACTACCGAGGTATTTGGCCGCTGTGAAATTGCGTAATCCAGGTACGGAGTATGTCATTAATACCACCGAGTCTAACATACCGGGATGTGCAATATTTATCCGCGTATTTTGGGCATTCAGACCCGCCATTGAAGCATTCAAACATTGTCGGCCTGTATTAAGCGTTGATGGAACATGTCTTGCAAGGAAATACAAGGCCGTGATGCTAATTGCATGTCTCAAGATGCAAAAAACGAATTTGGGCCTATCGCATTCGCAATTGTGGAGAAGGAGGACGCTAAAAATTGGGGATGGTTTCTAAATTGCATTAGATAATTTGTTACAATGAGGAAAAATTTGTGCCTCATTTCTGACAGGGCGGTTGGCCTCATGTCTTACATGCCAACAAACCACTTATGGAGACCACCATACATTTAACATCGATACTGTGCCCACCACATCGGGGCAAACTTTATGAGGAGATACAACAAAAAAGTGGGCATCCAAGTCAAAGTCACTGCCATGGAAGTACAGAAACGGAAGTACAAGCGTCAGCTAAGCAAAATGATAAATTGGGATGACGGCAAGATCCATAAGGAGCTTACGGATCTCGACCGACCAAATTGGTCACTTGCATACAATGGAGGTAGGCGATATGGATCATGTACTACAAATGTATCTGAGGACTTGAATGGGGTTCTTAAAGAAGCCCGACATCTACCCATAACAGCAACTGTTATGACAACATTCTACAAGTCCGTCGAGTATTTTTTTTCAAAGGTCGAAGGAGCACGCCAAAGAAAAGACAACAACCAGACTTTAAGCAAGTTTGCAATCGCTAAGTTCGAACATTGGATGAACAAGGCAAGAAGACACCGTGTTGTGGAATTTAACCGCGAGTTACGGGTGTCCGAAGAGGAGACACCAATGCATCCAACAAGCCCAGGTAAAGGGAATCACAAGCACACGGTCGAGTTGGTAGAGCGAAAGTGCACTTGCGGGAAGTTTCAGCAATGGAAGATGCCGTGCTCGCACGTGATTGCAACATGCATGAAATTGCATGTTGATTTATTTCAATATTTTGACGACATTTGGACGCTCGACTCAAACATTGCCATTTATGGGTCCCAACCATTTTTTCCCATTTGTGACAGAGTATTGACCGCCCAACGAAGGACCAACAATCTTACCAAACCAAGATTGGACACAGGGTTGAGGGCATCCACAAATTAAACGATTCAGAAATGAGATGGACTGGATGGAGTCACAACCATCACAAACACAAACCTGCTCATTTTGTGGACAACAAAGACATAACAGATGAACGTGTTCCCGAGTACGGGGACAACCATGAACTTAACGTGTTCCCGAGTACGAGGACAACCATGAACTTCTCCAACGACCATGTCATTTCATTTACCATGTACTTGTGTTCCACGTAATTAGGCTTATGAGTAGTTCTTATTATTACTTTGTATAAAGAAGTTTTTTTTTCCCCTTTTTTGTACTACACTTTATCCGGATTTTAATTAATTAATTTATATATATAAGTAATTAGTATAACTTATATATTAAAAAAACTAATCAGTATAACTTAATAATTTATAAGTATAGGTAAAATTAGTGGAGTTTCCCAAATGATAAAATAAAAAATTTGATAAAATGAATAAACATACTGATTTTACTAGCTCCATTGAATATGTGAAAGTGGTTGATCTAATTTTTCAAATTTTTATTCAAATTTTAGGAATTTGATTTCCGAACGAAAACTTTAAAGTTTGAAATGAAAATAACTTCACATGTTCTTGAGGTACTTAATGATGCATTGTGCTAGACATTTAATTAACTAATCTTTGGTTAATTTACCAAATATGCAACAAAACATCATTTGACATTGTAACATACTAGTATTATTTACTCCCCCACTTCTGTTCAACTACGACCTATGGAGCACGGGTACTCCAAAAATGTCGTAAAACGCTGGCGTACAGTATGGGTACAATTTGGTACTGCAAAAAAATACGTCTTGGGTACTTTTGCCTTTGTTAGTGCGGCTTGGGTACTCCAATTGGTACTTTGTTGGGTACTTTTGGACATTTTTGAATTTTTTTAAAACTTTAAGGAGCCCGAATAGAATTTATAGAAACTTCAAGGGTTCATGTGCACTTTTAACACTCTTTTAAACACAACTTTTTTTTTTGGATAACTAACACTCTTTTAAACACAACAGACGTGATATGATCATTTTCATTAGTTAGGGCTAAATCTCAAACAGCAGCAGCCATTTGGGTACTCTTCGATCACAGCAAGCTCTCTCTGGTTACTCTCTCTCTCTCTCTCTCTCTCTCTCTCTCTCTCTCTCTCTCTCTCTCTCTCTCGGTTATTTCTGGTTATTGTACAGGGTAACTTAACTATGAAGTATTCAAGTATGTATTCCAAAACGACATTGCACTTGTTTGATCTATGAACTTATAACTTTTCTTTATGCTGATTTTCTTGGTAAATAGGTTTATTATTCAGTTTGTGCAATGGAACATAGTAAAATAGGGGGAAAAAAATAATTTACACTTACGTACCCAACCGTACCCGTACCCTACTTTTTTAGGTTTTTGCTGCATCATGTACCCATACCCGTACCGTACCCATACCGCGTACCGGTACCCGTGCTTCCTAGACTACGACCAAACTATCATACTTGAAGAGTTCACAAAACAGGTTTTTAGGTATTGTTTGACAAATTTGAAATATTTTCATTGCACTTCGTAACTATAAATCTGAATTTCGACTTCCTAACTATAAATCTGAATTTCGATAGACTTATTATTTTTAATGTGCTCCATAAGATAAATGTTTTCGATCATATAAATGATGGAGCCTATATGGTACTGTAGCAAATCAGTTATAACTCTAATCCAGGCGGAGCTTTGTTTTACGAGGGGCAAATAAGTGTAGTCTTATTCTTATAAATTAGGCACTTACTGGAATGAAATTAATTTGATTTTCACACAAACAATGAAAATATAGATTTATAAGATCAATGATTCGGAACTTCGGATCATAAAAACACATGAGAATTATTAACATAATTAATTGTACTCACTTTACACTTAACCTTTTTTATTTTTTCAATAGAAATTTCTAGGTTAATCTATGTAAGAATACAGTTGGCAAGTCAGCGCATCTCACAATTTGCAATCTACTATTCATATTAATCTAGATCTTTTGTGAGAACGTAACCTCATAGTGATTAGTACCTAAATAGTTGATATTGGTGAATATATTACTGACGATGGGGGATTCAAGTATGTGATAGGATTTAGAGCAGATGCCGCATAGTATGTACAGGGCATTGGGTTCAATACCGCATATCTAACATGCGGCATTTGCTTAGGTGGACGGCCAGGCCACGTGGGATAGGGGGTTCACGGGCCACGTAGGATGCCGCATTTGCCACATGCGGCATGACATATTTTTAAAAATACTTTGAGAAATGGTATATTTTGGTGAATTGTTTCAAAATTTGGTATATATCGGCCAAAAATCCGGAGGTTCAAGCTAATCAATTCATGAACCAACTGTAAGTTGAATTCTACTACAACAGCAGTACTGTTAATTAAAGGCAGAAGTGAAGGAATCCCGGTATCTTACCAGCTTTGAATGGTCCGAAGCTTTGAGGAAACCAACTAAGCTATCTTCTGCAAGATTTCTCTTATCAGGGAAGCTGTCATTGAGAAAGACAATATTAAAGCTATTTTAAAACTCTATTCTTGGGTAAAAAATTACGTCCATCTCAACTGAATCCTTAAGGTGACCACTTCTACTGTACACAACTACGTAGGATTTCAAATTAGAATTTTGAATCTACTAAAGAAAAACAGAAGACTTGAAAGCCAAAAATCATCTATCTCTAAGCACGGAAGAAGTTGATTTCATGGATGAAACCTATTCTTTTTTTCTTTCTTTTTTTCTTTTTTCACGGCTGAAACCTATCCCAGAAGTCCAGAATATTTCTACGGATCCTAAAACAAATATAAGTTCACAAAATTTCTAACGATAACTGTACTACTTAAGTTCTTTCCGCTATCCATGGCAACAATGGTACAGTAAGAACGGGGGAAAAACAGGCAAAAGGTAAGAAAATGCACCTAGTTTCCAGTTTCTCACATTTTTCTACAGCAAATCATTCCAGCTCAACAAACATATCAATTTGAAGCTCCAAAAACAGACTGAATAAAGCTTAGTGTTAACTAACACACAATCGAACATGATTACCTCTTAGAACGCTTGTATACAAAAGTAGCTCCCACTCCAGGCCGTCTGCTACTGCCACACCCTTCAGACGACCCCATATTTCAAACAGAGAACCCGAGATTCCACTCCTCCGATCAAACAAAAAGAAAACCCAAGATGCCACCGCGACCGTGTTTTTAAGAGAAATCTACATCCAAATAAATAAAGAAACCGAAACAGAAAAGAACCACCAGTCCAAATGACGACAAAATGGGTCCTCTCAGAAACCTCATGTAACAATTAAGCACCCACTTTGTCTTCTTCCTTGCTTTCACAAACACTAACTAATCTCAAGTGATGGTTTCCTGTGAAGTGCGAACAGAGGTCTGCAGTCTGAAACACAACAGGGGAGAAAAAACACTTGCAATCTGCTAACAAATGCGGCTAGGAAAAAGTTGACCCTTCTGACCGCAATTTGTTCTCCGAGAAGGCTCTCTCTCTCTCTCTCTCTCTCTCTCTCTCTCCTCTCCAAATCTGGTGATGGAGAGTCTTTTGGCATGAATGAAAGAAGTACTCTCGTTGGAGAGTCTCCCTATGCAACCTAAATGTCAAATCGTGGTAAAGTAGATAAATTAATCAAGCCAACATTACAAGATCAGATCTAAAAGGACATTTTAGATTAAATAGCTGTAAGAATCCTCTACACTCTTAAAATGGAGTAGACTATATTGTTAAGAGCATTTATGGATCTTTTGTCGGTGTGCTTTGTTAATCGGTACCATTCATATGATAGTACTCATTGAGAATATGAAGTTTATTAGCAATATTTATTTATTTATTTGGTAAGCAGTTTATTAGCAGTATACCGTTCAATACATGATAAAGATCCTTTTATTTTGTGATCATTAGATTCGTTTTAGGATACCAAACTAATTTTTCCAGATCAAAGTGCTCTATAAGTTGAAAGATATCTCAGGAACATGCTTTTTGGGCACATCTGAAGCCCTCAACAAGTTTTAATGAAAAACGGACCCCACGTTCTTTTAGGACGTGTAGAATATTGTTGGCAAGCAAGTGTGAGTTGGTAATTGTCCGTCCTCAACTCCCTCCTCCTTTTTTTTCTTCTTACTCCTACTATTATATGATCAGATCTCTCACATTGTCTCAACTGTTTGAGAGGTAAAAAAACTGAGCGGGTGTTTCATTAACGAAAAATCATTTTTTTCAAAAATTGAGACATTTTATTCTCTTACAATACATTACATAAAAAATCGTGAAAAACTAATTTTTTCAAAAAACTACCTTAATGAAACGGGCTCCTTGTCGATAAGGACTAACTACAGGGATTATACTGTATTTAATCCATCAAAAAAGAACGTAACTTCTCCGGTCCAATTTAAATACCGTATCCCGAGAATACCCCCAATATGTTTCAAAAGCGGGAAAGAGTACCGTACACCTACAGAGACTGAAACCACCATCGTCGATCATACAAATCTTGTTCCATCGTTGCTTTCCCGTTGCTCATCGTCGTTGTTGCTCGTCGTCGGCGACCACTGTGTTCGTCGACATTGTTGTCGTAAAAAACCTAGAGCTATTGTACGTATTATACAACTTTCTCAACCTTTTCTAACTCCAATAGTACTATTACAAATATCGTCGTTGTCAAAAGCCTTTTTCGATGACATACCTCTATTTTCTTAGATTAATTTGATTTTTTTGATGAGATACGTCTATTTCTAGGGTTAACATTATGATTTTTGCAGAAGCTCTGTACATTTTTGTAATTTCTGTATCTGTTGTTTGATGTATTCTTTCGTTTTTTTTGACATATGGTTTTATATGATAGTTTTGTTTGTATAAACTAGATTTAGAGTAGACAAGTTGTGATCTGTTAGTGTAAACTCGATTCAGTTCCTTAGTGAGGTCTTGCCACAAAAGGGGCACATACGGGTTTAAAATACTTTTTCTCCATGAGATATTAGCATCTCTTCGTTTTTTTTTTGTACAAAAGGGGCAGTAGGGTATACCCTGGGAGACTGGTGACTTTGTTGTTTTGTTTTGTAGAAAAACAGCGTTTATGAGTGAGATGTTATTATCTCCTTGTTTATTTACATTCAAAACCACTGTTATGAACACTTTTTGACATCCCCAAATACTTGTGTCTTTGTTGTTTTGTTTTGTAAAAACGAGTGTTTATTGGTGAGATGTTATTATCTCCTCATTTATTTACATACAAAACGACTGTTAAAGAACACTTGTTAACATCCTTGCACACTTGTGTCTTTGTTGTTATTTTCTTTTGTAGAAAAACAGCATTTATGAGTGAGATGTTATTATCTCCTCGTTTATTTACATTCAAAACCACTGTTATGAACACTTTTTGACATCCCCAAATACTTGTGTCTTTGTTGTTTTGTTTTGTAGAAACGAGTGTTTATTGGTGAGATGTTATTATCTCTACAAAACGACTGTTAAAGAACACTTTTTAACATCCTTGCACACTTGTGTCTTTGTTGTTGTTTTCTTTTGTAGAAAAACAGCATTTATGAGTGAGATGTTATTATCTCACCATTTTTTAATGTTATGGCTTGACATAGCTTAATTATCTCTATTCACATATGCTTACTTCTTGTTCTTCTTTTTGCAGAAAAATGAAACACAAGAGTCCAAAGAAGTTTGATCCAAGAGTTACATTCGAACCCCCAGTACAAGTGGAACCAATAACAATTGAAGATCCAGATGTAGATATTAATGATTCTGTTGATGTCCCTCATGAGGTTCTTCTACTCCCTCTTCCAGGGTTCCCTCCTGAGGTCCCTCCTCGTCCAGCGGCACCTCAAATTAGAAAGCGAAAGAAAGCCCAATTGCAAGACAATGAGAATGAGAAGAAAAAAGCATCACAAGACAAGCACAAGGATAAAAAAAAATAGAAGTAACAGAAGATGAAGACAAGGATGAGGACATGTAAGAGAGGAAGAAGAGGCCAGTTTAGAGAGAGAGAAGGACTAAGAGAAGAAATGATCCTGGATTTACAACACAGAAAGAACAAGAAATCCAAGACGAGGACAAGGATGAGGAAGATGAAAGAAGGACTAAGAAGAAAAGGAATGAACCTCGACTTACAAGGCAGAAAAATCAAGAAATGCAAGAGCAGGAAAAAGAAAAGGAAGAGGAGAAGGAGGAAGAGGATCAGTTTCGAGAAGGGAGGAGTAAGAAAAGGAATGAACCTCGACTCACAAGGCATAGAAAACAACAAATGCAAGAGGAGGTGGAGGAAGAGGAAGAGGAGGAGGAAGAGGATCAGTTTCGAGAAAGGAGGAGTAAGAAAAGAAACGAACCTCGGCTTACTAGAAAGAAAAAAGAAGAATTGGAAGAGAGCGAGGTTGTAGTGGAGTAAGAAAGGAAATGATCCACCAGTTTAGAGGCAGAAAAAAGAAGATCAAGAGAAGGAGAAGGAGCAAGATGAAGAGGAAAATGATGTTACAGTGATTGACTTCAAACCGGCACAAGTACAATACAGGTAAGACAAACACTAGTCTGAGATGCTATTATCTCTAACATTGTTTCCCTAAATAAATGGTTTCACTTGTCTGAGATGCTATTATCTCTAACATTGGTTTGTCTCTTCCTTCTTTGTAGATCAACATTTGCTAGCATTGTAAGCCTGTTTCATGATGTGACATTCACCCAAGGGCAGATAATGGAGATTCAAAAATCTCCATTTGCAGCTATGTTGATCACAATTACACAGCAGAATTTGGCTGAACAATTTGTCAAAAAGTACGACAACGACATTTTGAGTGTGATTCAACGTTACCGAATGGATGAAGGAAAATTTTTATATGGGAACCAAGCTTGTGGCTCTTACGCATGAAGAAATAGCCCTCATATTTGGGATAATCTCTGGCAACACAAAGATTCGGGCTTTAAACCTGAACAAGAAGCCAGACAGCCCCTTTGTCAACAAAAACTTTGAGGGCACAAGTGTGATGAGCTATGCAACCATGAGGGAAAGAATTACAGACCTCATTAAAATCACTTCCAAAGGGAAGAAGAAGAAGGGTGTAGAAGACGAATCTGCAAAGAATTTGATGCGACTGTTGACACTCTATGTCCTTGGAACTGTATTTTTCAAGACAACTGGTCCAAATTTTAATTGGAGCTATGTTCCATTCGTCGAGAATTGGGAAGAGTGCACCACATTTGCATGGTCGATACACTTAACTGATCATCTCAACAATGAACTCGACACAAAGTGCAGAACTCCATGGATTATTTGGCGGTTGCCTTTCAGAAAGCACTATTGGTATTTAATCTTTCTTGTATACTTTCTCTTATCTTTTTGTCAAGTTAATAAGAAATCTAATCTGCTTATTTCTTTTGTTAAACAATATTGGTTATGTGAACATGCAAAGATAATGGAACCTGTTAAACCACAAATCCCAAGATTCATGAAATGGAATGTGAATGAGCTTCATGCTAAACTTGTTGAGACACCATTGAATACCTTTTCACCGGAAATGGTAAGCATCATGCTACCATAATATGTTATTTCTTTTAGGTTTCTCTCACTTATATTCAACGTTTCCTATCATCATTCATTGTAGGTCATTGATTCACAATTGCAACCAACAGATGAGGAGAGGAGGTTGTATCAAATTCTTGTTACAGACGAGACAGAAGAAAAACATGCAGAGATTCCTGTAGGTGAGATGTTAATATCTCTTATTTTGTTGTGGTACATAAGAAGTCTGTTTTCGTGGAGAGATTACTAAGTCTTGATTTCTCTGGCTAGAAAACACTCTATTTTGGGTGAGATGTTGTTATCTCATCATTTGTTTTTGCAGACAAGCCGACTGTTGACGAGCAAGCTCCTAAGGAGGATGTTCAACTTCTAATTTCAGAGCTTCAAAAACAAATTCATTTGCTCGAAAGTGAAAACAACAGTATGAAACATGAAATTGCAGAGAGGGAACTTAGAGAACAACAAAAGGATAATAACATTGGAAGGCTGCTTCACCTTGTTGACAAACTTACAAGGAGGCTTGAAAGGTATGGCAAAGAAGCGGCTGCCTATGAAGAAATTGAAAAATAAAACATGTCTGCCAAATTTGAGGCGATGGTACTCCAGGAGAAGGTGGTGCAAGCGGAGGTTGAGGTAATGACCTTGTTGGCTGAGAAGGACCGTGATAAGGAAAACATCGAAGCTGTTTTGGATGAGTTGGATATCATGGCAACACACTGCGTTAGTCAAGAATTCAGCCACAAGAAAATTGTAGAAGACATCACAAATGAAAACGTAAACTTGAATGTTGAAATAGGTTCAATGCTAATTGACAAAGACTTGGCGGAGGAAAAAATTGAAGAGGTTATTGATCAGTTGGATGACATGGCAGCTCATTGTGCTAGCCAAGAATACAAGGACAAGAAGAAAATAGAAGAAATGGAAGAAAAGATGCAGAAGATTTCTGAAAAAGTTGTGGAGAGAAATGTTGGTGAAGAATTTGCAAGCCCAACTGGAATCCCCCACCAAATAGTCACAGAGGAAGATTCTGAAAGCTCGCCTGGAAATCCCTATGAGTTCAGAATGGCCACAGATGAGGACATAGAGAAAACCACAACTGCTGCAGTTTCAATAATAGACAAACAAGAAGAAAATGAAATGAAAAAGAAAAGACTCAGGGCTGAACGTGTGGTTGAGCCGTCATCCTTGACTAAGAGAGTGCGTGAAAGAGATGATAGGGTAAAAAAGAAAAATGAAGACTTTTTCTATGAAAGAAGGAGAAACAGAGCACAACAAGCCAAAGCACCACAAGTGGAAAACAATTCTCTGCGTTTTGAAACAACAACACTGGATGCCTTTTTATCACAAGAAGACAAGGAGAAGTTGAATATGCTATCTAACCTTCTGAAAGACAAAAAGTTAGTAAAATTCTACAACAATTTTACAGTATTTATCTTAAATGCACTATTTCTGTTGGTGAGATAAAGATATCTCTTGCTCTGTCTTTTGACAGACTACCTTTTTGGATGGACCATGACACACAAGATGCCATTTCGTTGGAAGATGCAATTGATATATTGAATGAGGGAGATGTTGAAAACACGGTAAAAAATACCTCTCCAAGACAGTTCTTTTCTCAATTAATGTTAAAATCAAATCTAACATGAAAGAAACCCGTGCAGTTACTTGATGGATTCACATCCATATTAGCAGTGGATGAGCAAAAGCCAATCAACGCAGTCTATTTCAAATCAGTATTGTGGGTTAGTAATATATACCCTTATATGTTATTTTTTGTCACTACTTGTCTTGAATTCCTTTTTAAGTGCATATTCTCGCAAAATACAGAGTACATACTTTAAGAGACACTCATTTCTCATAAAAATTGAGATACTAATATCTCATTAAAAATACTCTGTATATGTACGACATATAACAATGAGATATTAAAATCTCATCAAAAATAGTTTGTCTATGCACAAGACATAAGTATGAGATAATAACATCTCATAAAAACCATTGTCTTTTCATCTTTGACAGAGCCTGCTGAAGGATGAAAAAAATCAAATCAGAGATTTATTTCTTGATGACAAGCTCAGAGAAGTTAATGAAAAGTTGGATCTTTTCTACTACTTGGTTTTTCCAATAAACTCTTCAGGAGGTATACGTGCAAAAGACAAAAATCCATACCATTGGAATCTTCTGGTATTGGACATAATACATGGGTATTGGAGACACTACAACTCCATCAAACCAAGTAGAAATGGCCAAGACCCTTACCTCAAGGATGCAAAGTTAATGGTACGCAATATTGCTCCATTTTTATTCGATTTTTCATACCATTAATGATGCAAAATAAATCCTTATTTTGTCGAATTTGAAATGCAGGCAGAGTATATTTCCAATTTCATGCAAAAACTAAACATCCAGAAAACAGAACCAAGCTTCAGCCTTCTAAAATCAACGAGCAAAACAATCTTTGGGGCGAAAGAGAAGAATGAAGTCGTGATTGTCTCAGAAAAAACACCACAACAAAAACGTGGAAGGTAAACTAACTAATCTTGACAACAAGTTTTCAATTACACAATTTTATCCCCTTACATAATTCTAACTAGTGCTTATAACAAATTTGCAGCGTTGACTGTGGAATCATAATGTGCTACATCATTCAGAAGCTTTTAAATGGAGAACCCATCCCAGACAATTTGTCTGAGGTTGAAATCAATGAATTCAAAGTAGCATTGTTACAGAGATTCTTGAATGATGGACATAGATCAATCACGCCAGAAGTTTCGAAGGAGAGACAAGAACTAGAGCAGATGAAACAGAAGGTGCCAACAGAAGGAGATCCAAGAGAAGCTGACAAATAAGAGAGCATCATTGTTTGACACTGGACATATCTTTTGAAGTCTGTTAGAAAGTAGTCATTGGATAGAAAATTGAATATATGGTTTATTTTTGTTTGTATTGTCACATATGAATGGTCGGCTCCAAAAAATTGTAATTTGTTGATACCTGGTGCTGAACAATTGGCAAAACGATGGTGGTTTTTTTGATAACATCTTTTAACATGTGTTTACGCTAAATATGAACGATCCTGGAATTACTCATTGTTTAAGTGATTTTTTATCACTAGTTCAACTGCTTTCTAGTCACTAGTTTATAATGTGTTGTTTGCTGTTTTTGGCACCTTGAGGGTGCTTCAATTACCAACGGGTCATGTCAAATTTTCTAAAAATTGTCTGCTATTTTGATATTGTTCATCTCATGAAATGCTTGTGGGTGGTTCCATGTACTTTTCTAATCTTTTGTTGTGTGTTTTCTGCCCTTCTACCTTAGAAGGTTAGGACACATTTATTAAAGTATTTTGCATTGTTTCTCCTTCTTCTTTTTGATGAGATAGCCATATCTCATTAAATAAGACCCCTGTATATTGATAAAAAAATAAAAGAGATAATGGTATCTCATCCAAAACAGCCTCAGAGGTAAGCATTTATCAGCAAATGAGACCCCTGTATATACAAGAGATTATGTGCCTGTTGTTGCTTGTGTACCAACAGTTTCTGTATCTACAAAACAGAAGCAAGAGATCAACATATCTCACAGAAAACAGTCTCCGTTTTGTCCAACGTGCAATAGTACAGAAAAAACCATATCAAAAAAAACCTTCGCATATTCAAGAATTTTATTTATTTATGTCAAATGATAACTCTCAACAATATAGCAGTTTTTATTACATATTGCCAACTTCTGGCGCCTGAAACACCCAATTACCAATCAACAATGAAATATGACTCACAAAGTTCTTATCTACTTAAAATGAAAAACATCAATCACAAGGTTCTTTACAGCTCTTCCTCTTATGTCTTCCCAATTTCTGGCACTTCAAACACCTTATTTGCCTCACTTTCTCGCCCCTTGATCGGATTCTTGCAACCTTTGGTCTGCCACGTGGCCTCCTTGTTTTAGGAGGAAGAATGATAGCAGTCTCTTTAGTTACCTCTGGAGCTCCAAGACTAGGAATAGGATTTATTGGACAATCATATGACATCCGGAATGCTTCAATCGTGTATAGCGGATCTATGTACTAGGACATATCTACCCCAATCTTCTGAAGAACTGTGACTGCATGCACACAAGGAAAGGAATGGATGTCCCACCGACAACATGTACATGACTTGTTTCTTATATCAACCACAACAGCTGGGAAAGAAGAAACCTCAAATACTTCATCACTTGAGCCATATATAGGCCATGTCTTCCCTTTGTCGAAACGGTTTTTCAACAGCAAGTCCATTTGAGGACACAACACGCTACACCATTTCCTTGATAACTGTTTCCTCTCATACATTTGCCTCATAATTTGAACCCTGATTTCCTCAACAAATTGAAGGATCGGCATCTTTCTTGCTTCACGAATCCAACTGTTGAAAGACTCAACAGCATTTGATGACATCTCACCATATCGTTTCCCAGGAAAGTATGCATTTGCCCAATGATCATACGACATGGAAGAAATAAACTCTTTCGCTTTTTCCCCACAAACCTCACACAATTCCTTAACGCATTTATCAAAATCCGAAACAGTAGGTGCATGAGCACAATCAACGAACAGATTCACTACTCGCTCCCTAAAACCATTTGGTGCTCGACCAGATAGCCTATCCCTCAAATTATTCTTCAAATGCTCCAAACAATAAGCATGATAACAGTTTGAGAAAACCTCTGGAACATGCTTCACAAGACCAGTATGACGATTCGTTATAATCGAGAGTTCATGAGTTGACAGAATACCTTTCAACTTTATCAGAAACCAGAGCCAATTATCATCCGTTTCAGAATCAACAATACCATAGGCCAATGGAAATAAGCTTGCAACAAAGAGACAAGAATATCTCAGCCAACCTAATCTCTATATAAAGCAAGAGATAAGAATATCTCACACAAACCAGACTCTATCTACAAACTAAACAAACACAAACAAATATCTCAGCCAAACCAGACTCTGTATATACCAAAATAAAAAAAGAGATAACAACATCTCATCCAAACCAGTCTTTGTATCTACCAAAATAGACAAAGAGATATGCACATCTCAGACAGAAAGAAACAAAAACGACTGACGAAAAAGAAAACTAACCTTGATTAGCATCCTTCCCAACAGCAGCAAGGAGAGTGCCTTTATATCTACCCTTCAAGAATGTACCGTCAAGACACAAAAATGGCCGACAATAGTTGAATCCTCTAATGCATGCATCGAATGCCACAAATAACCTTCTAAACCGATTGTCTTCACAACATTTAATATCCACAACACTACCGGGATTTTTCTCTTTCGCTATATCTGCATACCACCGAAGTTGATCAAATTGGAACACATAATCACCGCTTATTTCATTACTTGCCTTCTCAACCCCCAACCAAGCGTGGTTGTAACTAATTGTAGTACCGTATCTTCTCTCAAATAACTTGACAAAGATCTATCGCCTATAAGGCGGCTTTTCACTTAACTTCATCAAAGATACAACTTGCAACCAACTTTGAACTCATTCTAGAACTTTTGGAACTACAAGATGTACCACCACAGTTGTGCTCCTTGTGCAACTCCTTAATGCGAAAAAAACCATTTGATTTGTCTAAAATTGCATGAATAAACCATCTACAAACCCGCCAATCTTTTAATGATAATAAGTTGTCACCCTTAACTTGTCATTCTTCAAGTAGATAAACTTGAATCCAAGCTCAATTGCATACTTACACAAACACGTCCTAAAATCCTCAACACCGCCTCTAAATTCTTGACCAACATGACTAATCAAAGAAGCCCAATCAGCAGAAAGCCGCTTTGTCTCATTATGATGACAAAACTTTTCAAGAGGATCTTCAAGAATTTGAACAGTACTGCATTCCCCATTTCCACTACTATTACCATGATCAAAACAACCAGAAGATTGAATCTCCTCAACACAAATGTATACCTCAACACAACTAACACCGTATGTAGTAGCTAACGCCAACATGTTATCAAAATCATCATCATTCTCAAGAACACAGTTACGATGTTCAGAAACAACATACAAAAGATTAAATCTCCTTAATACCAACTCATTCCACTTCCTATGAATACTTCCAACAAAATCCTCAAACCTAAAACCAGTTGCAACTTTAACAACCAAAGTAAATGATCCATATTTGCACAATAGAAGAATGGATGATTCCATTTCCAGTCAACTTTACACTGCAAAAAAGAAATAATGAAGTAAGAGATAAGCACATCTCAGATAAAACAAACTCTGTAACACCAAAACAAACCAAGAAATAACCAAAATCTCAATCAAAACACACTATCAGCCAAACAAAAACTAAAGAGATAAGCATCTCATCCAACAAACAGAGATAAATGTATTCCAGTGCATATACACATATATCAGCCAATGCATTTACCAACAAACAAACAAAAGAAATCCAAACAAATCAGCAGAGCTAATCAAATCAGTAAAAACATCTGGAATTCAGTAAAAACAAGGCAGAAATAACAAACAGAATTGAACTAATCAAATCAGTAAAAACATCTGGATTTCAGTAAAAATAATTGAACTCAACACAGAGAGAGAGAGAGAGAGAGATAGAGAGAGAAAGAGATTGATCGAGAGACAGAGAGAGACAGCTCGAGAGAGAAACATAGAGAGATCGATTGTGAGACAGAGAGAGACAGAGAGAGATCGATCGCGAGAGAGAGAGAGAGACACACACACACACACATAGAGAGAGAGAGAGAAGACATTTACCACTGATTTGCTGCAACAGATCGACACACAAATCAGCAGAGCTAGAACCAGCTACATCGCACTGGAGAAATCACCATCGCCGCCAGAAGAAGATTTGTTTGTTTGAACGGAGATTTGAGCGAAGATTTGAAATCGCAACGTTTATATACGTTCCCAGCGTTGGGTATTATCGTCCAGGGAAGGACTAACCATGTTAGGACTTTTAAAACACTGGACACTATACATCTTAAACTAGTCTAGTGGACTAAAAAGCCCAAATGACCCATACCCGTGGACCCTAGCCCAATTTGCCGTAATGAAACACCCTCTAAATATGGCAATGGAGGCATGTGCCCGGCGGCCACATGCTTCATCCGCCATTCAAGGGACGAATGGATTATAGTTTGTAGACTGTAGTATAATCCAAATCAAATCAAGGTGCTCTTCAAAAAAAAAAAAAAAAAAAGAGAAAAACCAATCAAGATGATTTGCTAATTAAGCTTATTGTGAATTTGTGATTAATATGAATTTTCTTAAATATTCCAACTAGTGGCGGAGCCAAAAATCGACGTCGAACGGGAACAAATTATGATAGAAATTTTGGTTCGAAGATTATTTTGTGACTAAATCCAATTATTTGAGTTTTTGTGGGACAATTTTGAAAATTTGAAAAAAATAGGGGGTGTTCCACTAAGAAAATCTAATTTAGTTTTAACCCAGAAAATTACTTCATTTCGCAAAAAAAAAAAAAAAAACCTAAAAAAAACAAACAATTCCACTAACTTGAGGAAAAAAAAAAAACACAATTGGTATCATCAACAGTTTTTTCCTAAAACTAAAGTTAGTGGAACAACTTAGTTTTTTCCAAAAAATAAAGATCTAAAAAGCCAAAAAAATTAACCAAAAACCTAAAACTAAAGTTAGTGGAACAAGTTAGTTTTTTCCAAAAACTAAAGCTCTAAAAAAACAAAAAAACAAAGTTAGTGAAACACCCCGTTAATCTCAAATATTGTTGTTATCACATCATTCAATGAACATAATATCTTATCATACCGTATAAATCACCATAATTTAGTGTTCTCGGAGTAAAAATTATTCTTATATTGTAATTATTGTCGAAAATTTATAATTTTTTAAGAATATCTATAAAAAAAAAAGGGGCAAAATATACATCAAAATATAGAAATTTAAGACCGGGGCCATCCCGGCCCTATGTAGCTCCTCCCTTATTCCACCCCAAAATTTTAGTCCCTGGTTCCAAAATTTTCCTTCTAGTTCTGCCAAGAGATTTCAATCAAACAAAGGGGTTTGGTTAGAGCCCGGTTGAATGGAGTATAAAGGAGGGGATGAAGTATTCAGGTGATGTTTAATCCCTGGTTTGGATGGTGCATAAGGGAGTATGCGACTAAATCATCCGAAGACTAAATAGTCAGCCTCCGTAAGGTTATGTCTCATTCTCACGAATGCCAAATATTTCAAACATTGGAGCCACTTAAAGTTTGACATGTCGTTAGCTTCAAGATTCTGAGATTGGTCGAGGAATGCGTAGACTGACTCAGTCATCCGCTTATAATAAAAATAAAAATAAAAAGTACAGTATCAATCAAAGTTCAAACTAAGTATGAGCACTAATCCAAATGGGTTGTGTGAATTCAGCCTAATAAATGAAAAGGCAGCGCAATCTCCTCAAAAGGGAAGAAAGGTTAAAAGGGAACATTGGATGCTAGAAAGTGAAAGAAGTTTTTGCGGAGATTGGGTGGTCTATTCGGATCTTCTTTTTTTTGCCCCTCTAGGAGATTAATCAGATTATTGAGAGATACCCATATATTCTTTCCCTCCTTCAGTTCCGCATAGACCACTTTTTGTCACGGAATCAACAACATTATTATATTATTTATATTATAATAAGGTAATGCTAACCGGTGCACCGGTGAAATATACAAAAAAGAATACTAGTGGGTATTATTTGTACTTTAAAGTACTCTTTTAAATATATTTTAACAATATAAGTATATTTTAAAAGTGTACTTTAAAATACAAGTGTAACATAACAAAAAAAAAAATATTGTTACCCTTAACCATGCACTTGGTAGCTAGACACATTATAATATAATATAGTCATTTGACTTTCCAAGAAGAAAGACGGAGCACGTCTAATGTCCCTTGATAGATTCTCCCTCCTTAGAGCAATCCAACATAATAGACAAAAATAGTGTACAGTGTTTACCAAGGTTGTGAATATTGTTTCCGTATCAAGCACCTTTAATATTATACAGTGCTCAATATCGGACGGGTACTCATTATACCAAAACATACCGGTCATATCGGAAAAACGTAAAATACCGGCCGGTACGGAAAATAGTGAAAAAATAGCTTCAAATTGGAAAAAATGTGTGGCCGGTGAAGCGAGTCCCGACAGTACGCACCTAACTGTGAAAAAAAAAAAGGATTAAAGGCAAAACTGAATTCTATCAAGATCTGGGTCTTTTATTGACATTCCGCTGAAGTTCTCGACATTTTGGACTAATCTTGACGGTCTCCATCATCGGTCATCTTCTTCTTCACGCCTCTTCACAGTGGGTTCTTGGAGTTTTATTGTTCACACATGTGAAGTCAGTTCTTTGGCATATCGGCAATAGTGGAAGACTAGAAGCAAAACAGGCATATTGGGGTGTGCCACAGCCTTTTTTGAGATCATCTTTCTATATATATATATATATATATATATATATATAGAAAGATGATGTAACGAGGACTCCCTCATTAAAATTCAGCGAGGACCTCATGGATCGGGGTTGAATCTCAATGATCCAAACTACTCAATGTGTATATATATATATAGAAAGATGATCTAACGAGGACTCCCTCATTAAAATTCAGCGAGGACCTCATGGATCGGGGTTGAATCTCAACGATCCAGACTACTCAATGTGTTTAGAACATGTTTTTAAGGGTCACTGTGTCACGCCCTCAAATTTGGTAAAACAAATACAAATAAAACTCACGTAGAATAAGTCAAAAGTCATACATTTATCCTTGGTATAGTCAAAGTCATAATAGATACATTCTTACCATAAATAGTCAAAAGATTAATAAATAGAAGTTACAAAACCATCTTTCAAAAAAATATAACAAAGATGGGAAAATATGAATCCAAAGCTATGCATCCACACCCCATGCATCCATCTCATGATCCTTGCTGAGTACCTGAAAATTTATAGGTTGAGCTCACTAGCCCAGTAGGAAAACCATTCTACTAGCGCTAGGTGTATAAACATGATACATACATAAATGATGAATATGGAGTGAGCATGACCAATGTACAAGCTAGAATGGACGGAAGGTTATGATTCGACCACAAGGTAATCAAAGGGTGTCCAAGTGTCCTAAACGTATCCAAGTGTCCCAAAAACCTTGCAAATATCTAACCAAGTCCAAGTAGTTTTTCCAAAATTCTCATTTCGCAAACCGAAAGTCAATTTTATCAAAAATGCCAATCTTATCCAAATTCACCACAACCAATATTTCATAAGAAAACCATCTTCAATTTTAATAGGGAAGTATCCCTCTGCCGGATTTCATGGGCTCCGTGCACCCCTGCCGGATTTCGTGGGCTCCGTACACCCCTGCCGGATTTCATGGGCTCCGTGCACCCCCTCGCCGGATTTCAAGGGTCCGCGGCACCCATGGCCAGGGACACCAAACGGGTGATCCCTAGAGTTCATTTTATCCAACAATTTCATATTAAAAATCTTTGTCTTTCATCAAGTCCCAAAAATCCCATTTCTTTCAAAGGTTCACCATTTTCGCCAAAATGCGTCAACCGGCGCGTGTCCGATACGTCAAACATAAATTTTGTTAATTCATATGTCGAAGGGTCAATTTTATGAGTTCGATGTGGCTTCGGTGTTCAAAATGATGTTGTAGGGCCAATGTACGGAGATATGGACGATTGGGGACCAAACGGGCATCGAAGGGTGGCCCGAAAACACCCCAAAACAGGGGACAGAATCTGGAAAACAGGGGCAGCAGCTTGCTGTCCAGAAACAATCAGATTTTCACCCCTTGTGGGTGTGGAATTTCAACCCAAATGCAATTGTGTAGTGTTAGGCCAAAAATTGAATATGTAGAGTGATTAATAGACATCAAATGAGTGCTAAACAACCAACAATAGCATCAATCAAGGGCTCAATCCATAGATCACAAAATCAAGTTCAAATAAACTCACTATGGAAGAAATTCAAGAAATAGATGAAATTTGAGAACAAGGAGCAAGTATATGCTATACATCATCTAAATACAACTAGAGGGAGAAGAATTTGTCTTCCTACCTCAAGGTTTTGCTGAAAATGGTGGAAAAATGGAACCCTAGGTTGAGAAACCTTCAAATCCCGAAATCCAAGTGAGCTTGATGTTTCCAAGGTGAAGATCTTGAAGTTTTGAGGTGGATTTAGGTTAGAAGCATAAGGTTTGAGGTAGAGATGAAGAGAGAAGGTGGAGGGGTGATTTTAGGGCTTATTTCGTGGCTATGGAGTGAAGAAATGGGTATAGGACCCTATTTATAGAAGACAATGTCGGGCTCAAAATTCGCAGAAAATGAGGCTGGATACCGGTATCTAAAAAAAGCCATATCGGTATCTAGGATTTCTGACAACTCAATTGAAGCTAGATACCGGTATCAAGAAATAGCCATACCGGTATGTAGACTCTCTGACCCGCTGGATACCAGTATCAAAAAAATGCCATACCGGTATCCAGAATTTTTTTTTTTTTTTTTTTAAAACCACATTTACCCATCTCAACTCCAATCATTTCCAACACAATTTATAACATTAATCCACTCATTCGAATTATTTAAAAATGAGTAAAATACATAAAGAATTTCGTAGAAATTTTCGGGTCTTTACACACTGTAAGAAATCGCCAAAAAAAAACCCGAAAGGGCTTCATTCGAGCATTTTTTGATAAGTTTTATATGTAAGGTTATTATGAAAAACTGTTCGGATGAGGCCCTTTCCCTCGCGTTGGCCTTGAAAAACATGTTTTAAACACATTGAGCAGTTTG
This sequence comes from Vaccinium macrocarpon, assembly GCA_022606695.1. NCBI lineage: Eukaryota > Viridiplantae > Streptophyta > Magnoliopsida > Ericales > Ericaceae > Vaccinium > Vaccinium macrocarpon. The sequence continues at coordinate 21,093,583 of CM040181.1, read as the reverse complement.
GATAGTTGAAATTTGGTCTGAAAAAAAAAAGGGCCGGTCCTCACGGAGGAGACCCGTGAGGGAGTTCTTAGAAGATCATGATTGTGTTTGTGTATATATTACTTTATAGCAAGATTTATATGTATGTGAAAAAATCCAATTTATATATATATATATATATATATATATATATATATATATATATATATATATGCACATACACACATGTAGTACCGCTAAACTCGAAACAGTAGCCAGTATCGCGCAATACTAGTAGAAAAACTAGTACCTAAGCCGGTACAGGATTCAGAACCTTGGTGTGTACTTTTTTTAATTAACCACTCACGTCTCGTCTCTAACAATACTATTTATTTTACCTTTTACTTTTTCTTTCTTTTTTTAGGAAGAGAGAAAATTCATTAATAATAATGGACAATTCAACTCATATGATCAAGTTCACTGGCTCTTTTTCTCCACGTTTGATTGAAGCCATGGGATTCTGTTTTTGCGATCACTACAGCCTTGGACAGGAATTGGAACCGAATTATTGTTGAAGGAGATGCACTTCAAGTGGTTAACGCTCTTAATCAAACTCACACCTACATGGACTGTGAGGCCATGGTATTAGATTGCATGCAACTTGCCTCGAGTTTTTCCTACTGTCGTTTTTCTTACGTCAATCGTACTTGTAATAGGGTAGCCCATAGATTGGCTAAATTATCCCTACAGGGTTTTGAGACGATGGATTGGAGGGGGTCTTTTCCCCAATGGTTGTCGTCTTTGGCCCTCGAAGATGTTAGGGCATTAGCCCCTCTCCTATTTAGTAGTAATAAAATCATCTTATCTTTTGACAAAAAAAAAACTATGTTATCGCTATTACATTAATAAATAACGCTAGCAATAGGTGAAGACTAAAACGAAAATAATCTGGCACAAATTATTTTCTGGCCCATGGAATAGAGCACACACTGTTATAGATATGTGACGCACTAACTATGTTATCATCAGAAGATACAGAGGCACTGATGATGAGTGAGGCTAACAACAGGCCTAAGGAATAAAACATAGCGCGAACAAGTGTGTGAATGACTTAAAACTAAGGCTTGGTTTGGCTAAATCCAAAAAATTGGTTTTTTTTCATTTTTTCCTTATTCAATTTTTTTTTAGCAATTGTTAGTTTTCGAGTTTAGGATTTTTTTGTGGTTTCTTTTTGTCTTTGAAAGAAATCTAAAAGTATAAAATAGTTTAAAAACTTAAAGTTTCGTCTTATTCACGAAACTTTAAGTTTGGCTAATAATTTTATACTTTTTAGATTTCTCTCGTCAAGACAAGCCAAGAAACCACAAAAAATCGACCGAAAACTAACAAATGTAAAAAAAATAAAATAAAATTGGATAAGGACAAAACGAAAAAAACCAAAAAACCAGTTTTTTGAATTTAGTCAAACCAAGCCTAAACAACTAAACAAAACATGATCTAAAGGTTAAAACCTAATCCGACAAGAAAACAAAAACAACACATAACAATTAAAACCTAAACAATACAATGCATCTATTGAAAGAACCGCATCTCGAAGAATATCACAAAAAACCATGAGAATTATCCCAAGTAAAAGTTAATATCACACCACCGCCAAGGACGGCTGTGGACGGCCCACGGAGATTGTGCGGTGTTACGTAAATGAAAAAGATTGTGATTTGTTAGAGTCGCCACCCAGATTTGAGGTCCGAACCCGAGAAACCGATAAAAAATGACTCGTTTGCCCATTTGAGTAAGATTTTACTGATCATGGTGGAACCAAAGATTTCGACCGGGGTTTGGTTCTTTAGAGGGAAGGGTTTTATTAAGATTCTCTCGGCCGGTCCGTGAACCGGCCTCTACTCAATATTTTGTGGGATTTTGAAAATATTTGAAACTTGATTTATTCACAAAAATAGGGAATCGGGATGGGAAAACATATAAACAAGTGCTCAAATACGAACCAAGTGATGGTGGATACTTGTGCAATGTACAATGCGATGGTGGAATGATATAAATAAAGAAAATGACAATGAAAGAGAAAAATAGAACTTAAAACACCATTTTGAACAAAATTATTTGTCTTTCCGACACTATTTGCATGTTTTGGAGGGTTTTGATATAGAAATGAGAAAAACATAAAATTACAAAGTTGTAGCCCTTCAAATTATCTACGTTTTGATATAGAACACGCCCAATACTGAGTTTGGAGTAAAAAGTTATGGCTAAAACAGTGTGACTGACTTTCTGATGGGGTTTGAGTGCTCAAAGTGGCTTGAGCTCTCAAGCATGACCTTGAGCGCTCAAGGTTAAGGCCTTGAGCGCTCAAGCCCTTCCCAAATCACCAAATTCTGTCATTTTATGACTTTTTCAAGTACGAGGAACTAGAATAAGCCTACCGGTCTCCCTTAGCAAGACCAAAACAATGATTTTCACATGATTTTTTACCTTTTCGGCTATGATGAAGGCTTGAACTTGTGGTTTGATGAATGGATGGGTAGTGGCTGTGTTTATGGGCTATAGATGAAGTATTTTGGACAGAGGAGTGTGAGTGTAGGGCTAATTGAATGATTGATTGAGTGGATAATGGAGTATTTGAGCTTAAAATGGTGATTTTGGCTTAGATGAGGTGGGTTTTGATGGGAGAGCTAGGTTTGGACGAAATTGATGGAGTGTATGGGCTGTAAATGGCTTATTAGAGTGAGAGAGGGGCTGTTGTAGTTGGTTTTTCAAAGACCCATGTGTTGTAGGCCTTTTTTTAGAAGGTTTTTGGGTGTTTTGGAGGTTGAAGATGATGGTGGCTATGGAGGAGAGAGAGTGGGTTTGATCTGATGGAGGGAGAAAATGGCAGTAGTGCAGCCAAGAGGGTGAGTGAGGGAGTGGAGTCGGTTTATATAAAGAAAGAAATGGGAGGGAAATGGGTTTAATTTTTGAATTGGGCTTGGGGGGTGATTGAGGAGATGTTCAAGGGTCTAGGAAGTGTATTTAGGCAGTAGAAAACATAGGTAGACGCTCCTCTTGCAGTAGAATATCATGATTAGATGCTTTGTAGAAAACTGATCTGGCTCAGAGTTGAGCGCTCAAAGCCATGGGCTTGAGTGCTCAAGGTGGGATTTTCGGGTTTGAGCGCTCAATGAGCCTTGAGCGCTCAAGGCTGTTGCTCAAAAAGGTAAAACTTTGCGGGGCCGCCCCGGGTGCTACCGAACTCTGTTTCGTGCGTGGTTTGAAGCGTTGGAAAGCTTGAAAGGTCTACTTTCTAACCCAAGTGGTTTGAACCCAAGATCATTTGTACATCAAAATGTGTGACCATTTTACCCTCAGATGGTTGGAAGAATGAATCGTTTCGGTAAAATGGGCATATCTCCCTCATTTCAAAATGGACTGGGACATGTTATATATCAATAAAGAGGGTTTTGAATGTACTACAAGATGGTATAGGCTTAGGTTTGGTTTGAAGAGATTTATGGGTGGTTAGAAGGGTATTTTGGTCATTTTGGTTGGTTAAGTTTGTTCTAGGAGGGTTTAGAATGGTTTAGGGTGGATTGGTGAGTTCAAGCCTTGTTCTGAGCCTCAAGGTATGCATGATTGGTCTATTTCATCATCGGGAATGCTTGATAAGTTTCTCGGGTCAAAATCGGGGTGTCTACAGTTGCCCCTCTTGGACGGGACTCGATGCCATTGATTTGGTATGAGTGACGTCCAAGATATAGACAACCCGACTTATTCCCCGCGATACATCTCAAGCCACAAAGGAAAACATTAAAAGATCAATCGGTCGTGCTCTTTGAGCTGCCTACGTACCCCATTGCAAGGATCAGACCGGCGTAGTTCTTCGGGGCACATGCAAACAAATGAAATCATGCAAATCGACGGGCCTTCCCGGGTCGTGAAACGCCAAACAAACGAATCAATTCGATACGATCAGCTACTCATTCAAACACATGCACCAGCTAGGTGGCTAAGATAACTCATACCATGACATGATTAAATAGAACTACCCTCTGAGCAACGGGGAAGCTAATTTTGACAGTGGATATCCCTTGAGCCACAAAATAGCCAATGATAAGATGATTGTCTACTGGGCAACGAGACAATCGAGGAAATGTGATTGCATACTGAGCAAATAGGCAATCAACAATGACACAAACAAAGCACAAACCAATCAAGTGCACCAGCTAGGTGGCTAAAACAACTCATGTCATGACATGGTTAAATGGAGCTACCCTCTAAGCAACGAGGAGGCTAAATCTGATGGTGGCTATCCCTTGAGCAACAAGATAGCCAATGATAAGATGATTGTCTACTGAGCAACGAGACAATCGAGGAAATGTGATCGCCTATCGAGCAAAGAGGCAATCGATACGCTATTGAACCAAACACATAAATGCGATGGTCTTAGCAGCACAACGGTTTGTCAACAACAAATTCTCAGAACAACTGATTAAATGCACTAACGGGTTGAACAAATACTCAAACAACTTGATATGATGAATGTACACGACAAATGATTGATGATTGATGGGTGATTGATTGATGAGTAATGATTGATTTGAATGAGTGATTGAAAGAATGAGTGATGATTGCTTGGATGCGCCAGCTAGGCGGCTAAAATGATTGGGGTGAGCCTTCTAGGCGGCTAAAATGATTGGGGTGCGCTTTCTAGGCGCCTCCATTAATCTATCTCGATATGACTGAAAAGATTATCCCAAATGATATGATTGAAAATGTGACCATTTTGGTCTGAAAATTAATTGAAAAAGTTGTCTCGCAGGATGATTGATTTAAAAGTTGTCCCTCAGGATGATTGATTTAAAAAACTGTCCCGCAGGACGATTGATTTAAAAGTTTGTCCCTCAGGACGATTGATTTGAAAAACTGTCCCGCAGGACTATTGATTTAAAAGTTTGTCCCTTAGGACGATTGATTGAAAAACTGTCCCGCAGGACGATTGATTTAAAAGTTTGTCCCTCAGGACGATTGATTTGAAAAACTATCCCGCAAGACAATTGATTTAAAAGTTCGTCCCTCAGGACGATTGATTGAAAGTTGTCCCTCAGGACCATTGGTTGAAAAACTGTCCCGCAAGACGATTACGTGTGACTCATGCATCAACACTTGACAACAATAACAACAACATTCCTTCTTTAAAAAGTAGGAGGCTTAATGGGGTGGCTCTTTTGCTTTACTGTCTTTCCCTTTTGGCCAAGATTTTGGGTTTGAGCTTTGCAAGACTTGGGTTTTGGATTGGTTTTAGACTTTTAGGCTCCTATGCCCTAGTCATGGATTTGGGTGTATGCTTCCCCCAGAAATGACATTAGGCTGACATGCCCCAATTTTGAGTTGACGTACCTTCACAGACGATGAATCTCAATTCTGATTGTCTTTCTCGCCTCTACTGATACCAATTGACCATATACCCAAAACACGGGTTCTTTGATGTATTGAAATTATTTCCACGAGTCAAGGATTGAAAAGACTAAGGCGACATGATTGACCTCTTTGACAAAGATGTGGATTTTTACAAGGCTGAGAAATTTAATTGGCCTTTTGGACATTGATGAGACCGACAAGGCCAAGGAATTTGATTGGCCTTTTTGACAAGGGGATTGATTTCGATAAGATTGATAAGGCCAAGGAATTTGATTGGTCTTTTTGGGATGGACTTTGACAGACAAGGCTTGAGGAATTTGATTGACCATGTTGACTTGACGGATAGGAGCAAGAACGTGTTGACTCGAAAGATATAAAAGACTATGTTGACTCGAAGTTCTAAAAGATGGCAAGCATGCCTCACCATTAATGTCGAAATTGTCATGATAAATTTGAATTTTTATTTTGTGATTGATTCACTCCATCAAGTGATATTCATTCAAATCTACTATTTTATCAAAACACAAGATTTCTTATCATGAACCCATGCCCCAGATTGCTGATGATGCCCTATTGATTTTCCTTCAAACTGCCCCAGTTTAGAGGGCTGCTGATGAAGACCCGTTGATGTGCCCCAGTTTGGATTTTTGCTTTGCATGACACCAGCGTTTACACAATGCTTTGACTTCTGATTTTCAAGGGAAATTAGACTGTTCCCTTCTGTCTTGAATTCTCACTATCAAGTTGCCCTTTTCAATCTGAAAGGACTTTTATCTAGGTTATGATGGGGCCAAGATTATGGGCTTAACAAAGGAAGAATAATAGGCTCAAAAATCTCATTTTTCCTTGGGGTTGTTTGAGCTAGCAGCTATCTTGGACTTTTTGTGCCATTTTTGCTTCTGATGGGTGCTTTCATGTGCCTCTTCTTGCTTTAAATGAGCACTCCATTTCATTTGATTTTTCCATTTCAAATTTCTTCAGTGCTCTTCATCTTGTTGTACCCATGTATTTCACAATTTCACAAGCCTATGAGTTTGGCACTTTTCATTCTTGTGATGCCTTGAATTTTCACATACCTTCGTTTCACCCAGTGGGGGATAGTTTGCGCTTAGCCGGGTTCTTTTTCAAAGAAATTGATTCAGGTTCAAAGGGGCTTGCAATGGATATTTATGTGGGAAATCAAACAAAGAATGCCTTTCTTCATCTTGAATTGCACAACTTGATAGGGAGAACTCATGTTTGCTCTAACTTTTGCCTAAATCTCATTTTGAAGGTCGATCTAGCGAGCTTTTGCCTTAATTTTTGCCTAGGCCGCCCTTGCGGGTTTTCGACCTAGCAGGCTTTTTCTGTGTCAAATGCATTGCTTCTTGATAGCGCCGGAGAGTGGTCCATGGAAATCCTTCTTGTGCGGGGCAAGGGTTCAATCAAAATTTATCTCATGTTTCGAAGTGATTATTATGTTTCTCAAATGATGGTGTAAAACAATTCCAAGTTGAATGATTATTGCAAAAATCCAATTTTAATGATGACAATTTCGACACAACAGCATGACATTTATTTTGATAGTTATGACCGAACCTCTAAGGGTTGCCTACGTATCCCTTTGCAAGGAATTAGGTCGTGCGTAGTTCGGGACTACAAAAATTTTTGATTTTTTTTTTTGACAACAACAACAAGAAATTACAGACTCGAAGATGAAGACACATAGACGAGGAAAACATAAACAGACTCGAAATACAAACTGACTCAATCAGAAGTGAAAACTTGATTTGACGCTTGAAGACTTCCAAGACTCGTGGAAGATTGAATTATTGCATGACCATCAATGGTTCATTGATTTGGCGAGGTATTCAGTTTCGCCGGTGGAGTAGAGATGGACCCATTGTCAATGAGATCTTGAATCTTATGGCGGAGGCAATGACACTCATCGGTAGCATGTCCAGGCATTTGATGGAAGGCACAGAAGGCATTTGGGTTGTGGTAGGCTGGGAGCTTTTGAGGCAGAGGAGTTGGAGTGAGTGGTTTGAGAAGACCGGCTTCATGGAGTTCTTTATACACCAAGGATAGGGGTGTGGAGAACTGTGAGAGGGTTCTTTGTGGCTTTTTAGAGTGGTTGGTTTGGATTGTGATTTTGTTGATGGGTGATGCATGGTTGGAGTTGTGTTTTGTGGAGCTGGATAAGGAGTTTGCATGTAAGGTATTGTTATCCCCGGAGTTTGGAGTGGGACCATCTTTTCCTAGAATGCCGTCCCGCATCGCTTCCTCAATTGACAGGCCTGTCTCAAAGTAGGTCTCAAAGTTATGTGCCTGGGCCATCACCATGTATTGGGCCAAGTCGGGTTGCAGATTCTTGGTTATGATCCTCATTTGGTCCTTATCACTGGGGCGATTGGTCATTTGTGCGGCCTTTGCCCTCCACCTTTTCACAAACTCTGCAAAGGACTCCTTCTCTTTCATCTTGATGCTTTCAAGTTCACGAGTGGTCACCTTGAGTTGGACGTTATATTCATACTGCTTAATAAAAGCAGCTGCCATATCTTCCCATGTTTGCCTCCTTGAGATGTCAAGAGACAAGAGCCATTGAAGTGCGGGCCCTGTGAGAGTTTCATGGAACATTTGGGCCATAGTGGGCATATCAACATCTTGCAATGAAAGGGAGCTCACGTATGCTTGAATGTGTCCCCTTGGATCTCCGGTACCATTGAACTTCTCAAAGTCCACATGCTTGAATTTCTTAGGGAGTTTGGCACCCGAAAAAAGGCAGAGTTTGTCCATGTCAAACCAGTGATGGCCCGCTTCTCACTTTTAGCCATAGATTCTTCAAGTTTGGCTATTTTGGCTAGCATCTCGGCCAATTGAGTGTTTTTCAGCAGGTTGTTCTTGACGATCATTGTTGGGGATTTCTTGGTTTTGGGGCTCATCTTCGGGTGTTTGAGGTGGAGGCAGCCAGCTTTGGATATTTACCATGATTGCCAAGAGTTGGGCAGTTCGAGTGTCGTTCCGGACCCTCTCATCTTGCAGTTCCTTCCTCAGTTGCTCTATTTCATTCGGGGGATCTTGTTCCTGATCTGCTGACATACTCGTTCTAGACACTGGCAATAAAGGTTGAGATAATCTTTGTCCGGGCGGTCGGATCCAATCAGGTGAGGTTTTCTTGATTCAGGACTGACAGTAAAGCAAAAAGTCAAACTCAGATTGTGCCCCTGGTTTTATTGAAGGAAATGTTGTGCATGCATTGTTGTCGTGTCGTCCTAAGATGATTTCTAGTCTTGGTCTCACTTAAGACATTGCATGGATGTGCGAAACAACAATCACGGGTAAGTCATGTCAGGTAGGTTAAATCCCAAATGTCGTGGAATCAGAGCCAATCTCCTTGTAGACCATCCGAGACAGAGCAATAAAGTTGTTGAAATCCGGATACAGATGTACTTAAGGCCAGCCCGAGACGCGAGGAGCCGTTCGAGCACGACAAACACTGGAGGTATCTCAAACTCCATGGATTTAAAGTCTCCTAGACTGCATGTGTGTTCCTATCGATTAGCCTAGAGCTATCCTAGGGCTAGTTGACTGGTTTTGAATCTCACTTGGAGCCGTTGCATAGAAGATTTAACAACACCACGGGTAGGCCATTACTCAGTAGGTACAGTTTACCAACCTAAAGCCTAAAATGTTGGGACCGTAAGCCTTAACTTTCTTGACCATCCGAGACAAAGCAATAAGGTGTTGTAATCCAGATACTAACAACTCAAAGACTAGTTCAAAACACGAGTAGCCGTTCGGGCACGGCAAACACCGAAGGTATCTCAAACTCCATGGATTTAAAGTCTCCTAGACTGAATTAGATAGCTTTCGAAGATTGCATCAGCCCTCAAGTTTTCCTTTAAGTGATAAGTCCTTAATATTGGATGGCTGGATTTGGGAAATCCTGGTCCACACGAATTCTAATAATGATCTAAGATCAGATGCCTAAGGGCGATTGATCCTTCTCGGGCCAAGGTCCCTTAAACCCGTTTAGATCAGTATTAAGAATTTGACGATCCAGATTTTCCCATGTCTGGCTGTCCTAAGGGCTAACTTGTAAGAACAACGCGCATATGAGATGCACGACTCATCATCGGACCGAAGCAACCTTCTACTAACTGCTTGGAACCTAGTTTTGAAAGATTGTCCCGATCCTCAAGTTTTCTTTTAAGTAATAAGTCCTTGATATCGGATGGCTGGATTTGGGAAATCCCGGTCCACACAAATTCCGACAATGATCTAAGATCAGATGCCTAAGGGCGATTGATCCTTCTCGGGCCAAGGTCCCTTAAACCCGTTTAGATCAGTGTTTAGGAATTTGATGATTCAGATTTTCCCATGTCCGGCCGTCCTAAGGGCTAACTCGTAAGAACAACGCACATATGGGATGCACGACTCATCATCGGACCGAAGCAACCTTCTACTAACTGCCTGAAACCTAGTTTTGAAAGATTGCCCCAATCCTCAAGTTTTCTTTTAAGTAATAAGTCCTTGATATCGGATGGCTGGATTTGGGAAATCCCGGTCCACACAAATTCCGACAATGATCTAAGATCAGATGCCTAAGGGCTTATTGATCCTTCTCGCCAAGGTCCCTTTAAACCGCTTTTAGATCAGTGTTTAGGAATTTGATGATTCAGATTTTCCCATGTCCGGCCGTCCTAAGGGCTAACTCGTAAGAACAATGCGCATATGGGATGCACGACTCATCATCGGACCGAAGCAACCTTCTACTAACCGCAAAAGCATGAAAACCAAACGGGACATCTATACAGAATTTCGACACTCGCGACGGCTATATACAATGCAAATGCATGAATGCAACATGGCATGACAAGGAAAGCGGTAACACGTAGCACATTAACATGGTGGAACACGTAAACTTAACGCACGGGTGGGTTGCTAAACGTGGGGTTCTATGATTATCTATATGCAAAAGGCTGGTTTTGGTCACTGAGGGTACCCCGGACTCAAAATCAAAACCGCCTCCTACCGTTAAAAACGATAGTGACGATGTGATTTATCACGGTCGAGGGCTGCTGGGCATTTTGGGATTCCCTGTCACCGGCAAGCCGAGCAGGATTCCCAAAACACGTTAGCGGGGCTAAGAACCATGCAAGTGCAATGCAAGAATCAAATTTCAAGCATTTTCAAAATTCCACAAGATATTTTTCGAATTAAACCCACTTTTGATTAGCACATATTTCAATAAAATTACACAAGTGTAATAAAAATTGCACGAGTGTAATTAAATAAAAATATGTATTAACCAAATTCCCCAGCAGAGTCGCCAGCTTGTGGACGGCCCACGGAGATTGTGAGGTGTTACGTAAATGAAAAAGATTGTGATTTGTTAAAGTCGCCACCCGGATTTGAGGTCCGAACCCGAGAAACCGATCAAAAATGACTCGTTTGCCCATTTGAGTAAGATTTTACTGATCATGGCGGAACCAAAGATTTCTCGGATTCAGGGGTTTGGTTACGAGAGGGGAAGGGTTTTACGGCACCCCTCTCGCCCAGTCCATGAACCGGCCTCTACTCAATGTTTTGTGGGATTTTGAAAATATTTGAAACTTGATTTATTCACAAAAATAGGGAATCGGGATGGGAAAACATATAAACAAGTGCTCAAATACGAACCAAGTGATGGTGGATGCTTGTGCAATGTACAATGCGATGGTGGAATGATATAAATAAAGAAAATGACAATGAAAGAGAAAAATAGAACTTAAAACACCATTTTGAACAAAATTATTTGTCTTTCCGACACTATTTGCATGTTTTGGAGGGTTTTGATATAGAAATGAGAAAAACATAAAACTACAAAGTTGTAGCCCTTCAAATTATCTACGTTTTGATATATAACACGCCCAAAACAGAGTTTGGAGTAAAAAGTTATGGCTGAAACAGTGTGACTGACTTTCTGATGGGGTTTGAGCACTCAAAGTGGCTTGAGCGCTCAAGCATGACCTTGAGCGCTCAAGGTTAAGGCCTTGAGCGCTCAAGCCCTTCCCAGATCACCAAATTCTGCCATTTTATGACTTTTTCAAGTATGGGGAACTTGAATAAGCCTCATTGGTCTCCCCTGCAAGACCAAAACAATGATTTTCACATGATTTTTTACCTTTTCGGCTATGATGAAGGCTTGAACTTGTGGTTTGATGAATGGATGGGTAGTGGCTGTGTTTATGGGCTATAGATGAAGTCTTTTGGACAGAAGAGTGTGAGTGTAGGGCTGATTGAATGATTGATTGAGTGGATAATGGAGTATTTGAGCTTAAAATGGTGATTTTGGCTTGGATGAGGTGGGTTTTGATGGGAGAGCTAGGTTTGGACGAAATTGATGGAGTGTATGGGCTGTAAATGGCTTATTAGAGTGAGAGAGGGGCTGTTGTAGTTGGTTTTTCAAAGACCCATGTGTTGTAGGCCTTTTTTTAGAAGGTTTTTGGGTGTTTTGGAGGTTGAAGATGATGGAGGATGGTGGCTATGGAGGAGAGAGAGTGGGTTTGATCTGATGGAGGGAGAAAATGGCAATAGTGCAGCCAAGAGGGTGAGTGAGGGAGTGGAGTCGGTTTATATAAAGAAAGAAATGGGAGGGAAATGGGTTTAATTTTTGAATTGGGCTTGGGGGGTGATTGAGGAGATGTTCAAGGGTCTAGGAAGTGTATTTAGGCAGTAGAAAACATAGGTAGACGCTCCTCTTGCAGTAGAATATCATGATTAGATGCTCGCAGAAAACCGACTGCTTGAGTTGAGCGCTCAAAGCCATGGGCTTGAGCGCTCAAGGTGGGATTTTTGGGTTTGAGCGCTCAATGAGCCTTGAGCGCTCAAGGCTGTTGCTCAAAAAGGTAAAACTTTGCGGGGCCGCCCCAGGTGCTACCAAACTCCGTTTCGTGCGTGGTTTGAAGCGTTAGAAAGCTTGAAAGGTCTACTTTCTTACCCAAGTGGTTTGAACCCAAGATTATTTGTACATCAAAATGTGTGACCATTTTACCCTCATATGGTCAAAAGAATGAATCGTTTCGGTAAAATGGGCATATCTCCCTCATTTCAAAATGGATTGGGACATGTTATATATCAATAAAGAGGGTTTTTAATGTACTACAAGATGGTATAGGCTTAGGTTTGGTTTGAAGAGGTTTATGGGTGGTTGGAAGGGTATTTTGGTCATTTTGGTTGGTTAAGTTTGTTTTAGGAGGGTTTAGAATGGTTTAGGGTGGATTGGTGAGTTCAAGCCTTGTTTTAAGCCTCAAGGTATGCATGATTGGTCTATTTCATCATCAAGAATGTTTGATAAGTTTCTCGGGTTAAAATCGGGGTGTCTACAACGGCCATCGTCTCCATGAACTACCCTGATTTAGCAATTCTAAGTCAAACATCCAGTTCGAGCCAAAATCAGGACCTAAACAAAACAAAGCTAACAAACATGCAAACACAAATTCGAGAAAGGGGAGTCGATTGAATCAGATGGGGGAAGGTAACCCAATCCAATCAAATAGGAGAAATAGATAAACCCGATCAAACGGGAGAGGGGGTAAGCAGGAAAAAAAGGGTGATAGGTATGAGGCAATCGATCAAACAGGGACCCAGGGGGGATGGAGGGGGAAGTTGATCGATTGGGAAAAGAGTAAGAGTAGCCAATTGAACAAGGGGATGGGCAGATCAGATTAGGGGGCCCAAGCGACTGGGAAAGGGGGAAGAGTGCTTGCATGCATGAGATGTCAGAAGATGCAGAGGTCATTGGAGCAACAAAATTGGAGTCAGTCCAAAGATCGCTGGAAGATTCAAAGCGCTATAGATGATTGGAAAACATGGCTGCTCAAGTGAAAAACACACAAAAGATGATTTGATGTCAATCACATCAACCGAAGATGGAGACTAAAAGTCAAGAAAAATACAGACGCGAGGCACATAGCCTCCCCTCCTCTGATGCGGCGTCCATGGTTAGGGTTTGTGTTTATGGGGAGGAAAGATTTTAGAGAAGGAGAGAGAAAGAGAGACTGAGAAGGTTTTTTATTTTTCCAAGTACTACTATTTTATCAAATCTCCCATTACTTATTCAAATATATTTGCTCTCACGTTTTCTTCTTCCCCATTCCAGATTCCCAAGAAGAGAGGGAGAGAGCGCAAAAGACTGAGGGATGACAGAGAAATTGATAAAATACCAAATGCCTCGTGAATAGTTGGTCGCTACAATTAATGCAGGTTTGGTAGATGAGGAAAGATAAAAGTAAAAAAGATAAAAAGGATAAAGGGATAGTCGCTCACCACCAAAATAGAAACGCCAACAGGATACAAATATCACGACCTGAGGTGTCTAAAAAGGATACAGGGCATAAGGGTCGCTCACCACTCTAAAGAGTCCTCCCAAAAGATACATAAACAAATATAAGAAGATAAACTTCTCACAACAGCCAAAGGCTAGCTTAACTTAACTTAACTCTCTCTACTCATTTCATTCGTAAGGAAAGACTTGTATAGGAAACATACCCAAATTATCAAAAAGAAAAGTCCGTTAAAATGGGAACTTCTCTCTCTAGGCGATTCACTCTTGCGGAGCCCTAGATTGCGATCTAGCCCTCCCATTCATGGCGGATCTTGGCTTTAGGGATTCTGTCACGGAAGACGATAGAGTTTCATCTGCAGATGGGCTAGGGATCAAGGTGGTTGATTCCATAGAAGTCCATAAGAATCGCATTCAACTTCAACCACAGCACTTCCAACAATCCAATGTATACCCCCACAGATTTCGATCGGGAGCAAACTACACTACTCCTACCAACTACAATCCACATAGAACTCTAAATCCTTCCTCAACCATAACCACCAGCCCAGCTAACTCGGGTAACCCTACTCACCCCGAGCCTCTTGTTCACGATGCTCAAAACCCTAGCCCGATAAAGCCCTAAATCCTCAACTCATGGGGGGTCGTTTCCCCACGGTCCCCTCAGTGCAACCCCTACCAAAACCGGCCACCCCCTTCATACCCTAAGATTCTTATCCGTACGGCCTGAAAACATCTGATTTTTCAGTTAATCCCAATTCTAATAACCCTCGCAGCCCGAGCACCTCAAGCCCTAACACCTCTCGGAAGATTCAAGAAGTACTCCAACATGCTGGCGAGAGGTTAGAAAGGGAGGAGAAAATCGCCTCCTTGGTTCAATCGATAGAAGCCGAACTGAGGAAGTCAGGTTTTAACATGGATCTCTTCCAACTCACGAAGCAGATTAACTATTTGCAGGAAGGTCAGAGTATCCCTAAATCTCCATCATGCTATCTTGAAGGAGATTTTTTCGAGGTAGAGGATCCGCCTGATCCACATCCCATGGTTGGATCGATCGCCCCACAGAAATCAGGAGAGCTTGTTAAGGATGACAACAATTCTCCTTATCACACACAGTACCCTACTGTCCCCAGTCTTTCTGGTACTAAGGGACAAATCAACGCAACACAGAAATTGGTTCCAGACCCAGGTAAACCTAAAAATTGGTCCTCCTTGTTTACTGCTCAGGCCCCTTCTAAGGTTATGAAACTCGAGCATTTTCCGGATATGCAAAGAGGTTCAGAAGCTATAGTAGAGTAGGATGAATCGGATGTAGACTCTAACACTTGGAATCACCGTCTGATTGGGTACTTCCTTGATGGGGAGATGCCATACAGGTTATTATGTGCTACTGCGAGGGCAGTTTGGAAAGAAAATGCTCCTATATCTATCAAGCAAATAGGCTCATGTTTCTTCTTTGAATTTAAAGATGAAGCCATGAAATTGAAAGTTCTGGAGGGTGGTCCATATTTTTTCTCTAAATGATATCTGGTTCTCACTGAATGGACGAGAATGATGATTCCTTCAACAGCTCATCCTCCTTCAATTCCAGCCTGGGTCAAGCTTCATAGGTTGCCTTTGGAGTGTTGGACTGAAGTGGGATTTAGTCGTATCGCTAGCACAATTGGCAAGCCCATTCATGTTGGTCAAGCTACAGCAAATAAAAGCAGATTGGACTATGCTAGAGTTTGTGTAGAGATAATTGCAGCGGATGAACTTCCAGACGCAGTGATTGTCAAGGTTAATGGGGATTCTGCGGCTATCCGGGTGGAATATCAGTGGATCCCTTCTAAATGCCCAACCTGTAAGGTGTTTGGTCATACCTGCAAACCTAAACCTACTCCAGCCCCTGCAGTTCCAGAGGTTCCTGTGCCCATTTTGGGAAAACAGGTTTTGGAAACAGAGTTCTCTAATCAGGATCCTGTAGTTCAGTGTAGAGTAATTGAGGCCCTGAATAAAGGTGGGAGTGAGGCTCTAGATGCAGTTACTAAAGTGATACCCAGCTCTACTCCAAGATCAGAGGAAGATACACCTCTAGGATTGCCTGTTGAGCCAGTTCCAGACCATCCTTTTGCTAGCACACCTACCTCTGACCATTTATTGGCTGACTCCTGGGAGGGATAGAGGCTGGTGTTGCACAGGAAGAGGACTTTAAAATTGTTTCTCATAAGAAGATCAAAAAGAAGAATAAGCAGGAGTACAACCGGAAGGGGAGCATGTCCTCCTCTCTCTCGAAGAGGTAATTGTATCCCCCCTTTTTTTGTTGGGCAATATTATAATTCTTTCTACACTTTGCCATCATATCTATGATTAAAACACCTCTATATTTTGGGTTTTGGAACATGCGGGGTCTTAATGATCCTATCAAGCAAAAAGAGGTTGTTTCTTTTGTTAGATATAATAAGCTATCACTTTTTGGTCTCGTCGAGCATAAAATTAAGGAAGTAAATTGTTCTAGGTTCATTAACTCTATGTTTCCATGTTGGTCTTTTGTTCATAATTTTGGTAACGCTCCAAGTGGTAGAATCTGCGTGGTTTGGGATCCAACCATCCAATCCTTGAGTGTTTTGGACCGGTCTAGTCAAGCTATCCATTATGCCTTATTCGACCCCCCATCTCTTGATATTAAATTTTTGGCCACTTTTGTATATGGCTCTAATCTCCATCAGGAGAGACGGGAGCTCTGGCTTGATTTGACTAAATGGAAAGATCCTGACCCATTGATTGTCCTAGGGGACTTTAATGCAATCAGATCTCAAAATGAAAAAATTGGTGGGGACCAACGTTGGCCCCCTCATATGGATGATTTTAACCAATGCATTCTTACTAATGAGCTTGAGGACCTTAGGCACACTGGTTGCCAATTCACCTGGACTAACAAACAAGCACTTACCCAGTATGTTGCCACCAAAATTGATAGGGTTCTTGTAAATGAGCATTGGATTAAGTCCTACACATGCTCTAACGCACATTTCCCCGGCATTTCGACCACTCCCCGGCCATTGTGTTTCTTAATCCTGGTGCTAAGAGAGCCCGTAAACCTTTTAAACTCTTCAATTTTCTGGCTGAGCACCCTGATTTCCTATCTATTGTCCAGAGAATTTGGAGAATGGTGATCATAGGCAACCCCATGTTTGTTGTTTGTGAGAAGCTTAGACTTCTTCAAGCTGAATTTAAAGAGCTGAACACTAAGGATTTCAGTGACATCTCCAAAAGAGCTAGTGTTGTTAGGCTTCAGCTAGATCAAGTACAGGTTGACCTTGGACAAGATCCCACAAATGTTATTAAGCAAGCTCATGAAAGGAATCTGTGTAAGCAATATCTTGTACTTGCCAGAGCTGAAGAAAGTCTTGCTAAACAGAAATCTAGAATTCAATGGCTTAAGTTAGGAGATCACTGCACTTCCTATTTTTTTAAGTCCATTTCACAAAACAGGAACAAGAATAAAATTACAAGTCTGGCTCTCTCAGACGATTCTCTCACTCATGATCCTATTGAGATCAGGACATCCTTTGTACATTATTACACATCCCTTCTGGGTACTGCCCATTCTTCTGGGTTCTCTGGATCCTTTAGAGTTGATCAGTTGATTGCCACCAGGTTGCTAGATGTCTAGAGAGATAATATGATTTCTGAGGTCTCTAATGAGGAGATTAAGGAAACTTTTATGTCTCTCAATCCCAACAAAGCCCTGGCCCTGATGGCTACAATGCCAGATTCTTTCAGAAAACGTGGAGTATTGTGGGTAATGAGGTTACAGCTGCTGTGAGGAATTTCTTCAGGTCTGGAAAAGTTCTCACTAAAGCTAACTCAACATACATTACTCTTGTCCCTAAAATTCCTAATCCCTCCAAGGTGGGGGATTTTAGGCCCATTTCTTGCTGTAACACCATTTATAAATGCATTGCTAAGATCTTCTCCAAAAGGATCCAAGTTGCTCTCCCTCACCTCATTGATCCAGTCCAATCTGGATTCGTGAAAGGTAGAAGAATTGCTGATAATATCTTTCTCACCCAAGAGATCATGAGGGATTATCATAAGAACTCTCCTTCTCCCAAATGTGCATTAAAGGTTGATATCATGAAAGCCTATGACAATGTCAACTGGGACTTCCTTTGGGCCACACTTACTTCCATGAACTTTCACCCCAAAATGATCACATGGATCAAGGCATGTATATCCACGGCCAATTACTCTTTAAACATTAATGGTGAAGCCACTGGCTTCATCATGGGCAAGAAAGGTTTGAGACAAGGTGATCCTTTGTCCTCTTACCTTTTTGTCATTGTCATGGAAGTCCTCACACAACTTCTCAAGGAAAAATCGCAGAGTCCCAGCTTTCACTTCCATAGGAGATGTGACAAGGAAAAGCTAATCAATCTGTGTTTTGCGAATGACCTTATGATCTTTTGTAAAGGAGAGCTAAGCTCCGTCCTTTGCATTCAGGAGGCCCTTGCAGAATTTGAGACATTATCTGGGCTTTCTCCTAGTCCTAGGAAGAGTAGCATCTTCTTCTCAGGTGTCCCTGCCTCTGTCAAACAATCCATACTTGAAGCCCTACACTTCAATGAGGGTTTTCTCCCTGTGAGATATCTTGGAGTTCCCCTTATTTCTACTAAGATTAAGTACATTGATTGTAAATCCCTCATAGATAGGATTACAAATCGTACCAAATCTTGGACCAATAAGTACCTCTCATATGCTGGGAGAATCCAATTAGTCAAGTCTGTCCTTTTCTCCATGCAGACCTATTGGTCTTCAATCTCTATACTTCCTAAAAAAGTGATTAAGGAAATTGAAGGGATCCTTAGAGCTTTTTTCTGGACTGGGTCTGGTCTTAAGCACACTGGTGCCAAAGTGTCATGGGAGCATCTTTGCTCCCCAAAGAAAGAAGGTGGTTTGGGGTTTAAATCCCTCCAAGTTTGGAACAAGGCCTCCATGGCCAAGCACGTATGGTTCCTTATCTCGGGTGGGGAACAATCCATGTGGTGCCAATGGGTGAAGTCCTATTTACTCCGCGGGGAAAAGTTTTACGGCGGGCCAAAATCCCATCCAATCCTTCTTGGACCTGGAGAAAATTGCTCCAGCTTCGCCCTCTCATTCAACCACTCATCAAGTACCAAATTGGAAATGGCTCCAATATTTCCCTGTGGTATGACAATTGGCATTACTTTGGCCCTCTTGTTCAGCATTTTGGTAACCGTGTGGTTTATGATTCTGGCTTGACATATGATGCTTCTGTCTCTGCTATCCTGAACACAACCAATCAATGGACCTTCCCTATTACTCAAACTTGGGAGATGAATGAGATCAGAGCACATCTCCCACTTCTTAACCGCCAATTGCCTCTTAGTGAGGACTCTTGCAGGTGGACTCTCACCAATAATGGTTTATTTTCTGTTTCCTCTCTGTGGAATCATTTGAGGACCAAATTTCCCATTGTTGCTTGGAATCATATTGTGTGGTTCCCTTCCCATATCCCTAGATGTAGCTTGATATCCTGGCTTGCCATTCATAACAGATTATCCACTGAGGATAGACTTGTTCTCTTTGGTTTGAAAAACACCTCTTCTTGCTCCTTCTGTTCTGCAGAGGAATCCCATGACCATCTATTCGTCAATTGCCCCTTCACCAAACAGATCCGGGATGCTATGTGCCTTAAATCCCAGTTCAATTGGCAGGCTCAGAATCTTTCCAGCTTGGTCGCACTTATCTCTGCTTTTAGGGGAAAGGTCTGATTTGCACTCTTGCAAAGCTGACCTTCACTGTTTCTCTTTATCATATTTGGATAGAGAGGAATCTTAGGAAGTTTCAGAGTGTGCAACACAACACTTCCTCCATAGTGGTCAAAATTAGCACTGATATTAGATACAAACTGATGTCCCTGCATAAAATCCCACGCGGTCATTTGGCACTGATGGAAGCATGGAACATCCCCGTGCCTCCTACTTGACTTATTCCCATATTTTTTCACCTGTTGAATTGATCCTCAATGCTTCTAATCTGGTTATCATATACAGGGTGATCCCACAAGTTACTAATTGCAAATGCAGGTTGTCGGCAAAATTGGGGTGAGATTCTGTGAGCTATTTTCTAATGTCCCAGTTGGGAAAGTTGTGACTGCAGGTTCCCAAGTCAAAACCACTTTCCAGCAGCCTCGATGGCCTAAGTGGAGGGTCCAGCACCTGTATATAGGCATTAGCTGCATAGGAGGCTAGTAATGCTCTAAGTGGTGGCTTGGGCTATTAGCCAGCAGGTTTGCTATCTTAATCTCTTTACTTGCCCTACCTTGATGGGCATTGCAGATTAGAGCCCTCATTCTCATGCACTGCCTTATTCTAGTTATTATGCATTTTCATGGATTTCTTGTTTGTGCCCTCTTGCTTTTGATTGTGGATCGCCATCTCAGGCGTAGGCCGCTTAATTGGTATTTTTGATTTTGTGTTTTACATTTGTGACTATGCACCCTCTCGCCATTTTTTGGGAAGTAACTAGAGGTGATGTGAAGAGCTCGTTCTTTGTTTTAAGGCGAGATAGCATCCATTTTGGGCGACTATCATGTTCCTATTAGCATATTGGTATAGTTGCATGTTACGTTCATGTGCAAATATTTGGTTTTATCTGGGCAAATACTGTCCATTACTGGAAAAACTGTACACTATTGTTCTGCTGCTGCTGCAGTTGAACCCATGGTTGAATATCTGTTGGATTTCTAGGTAGCTCATATGAACTCACTGCTGCTATGTGTTTATTTATGTACTCATTTGGAGCCTGTTAGTTGTTTGCGGAGGCAATACATAGCTACTGCTGCCATATTCTATTGAACGTGCATTCTAGGTTGTTTGCTTCCTGTGATATGCAGATCGATTAGTCCTAGCTTCGGTTGCATCATATTGTTTGTTTTGAGATCTGCTAGTGTGGCAGCTTGGCTTGCTGTTGGTGTTGCTGCCACATTTGACTTTGTGGTCTAGTTCTCCATGCATAGTGTTGGTGGCATCGTTTGTGCCACTCTCTGGACAGTGTGTTACATGACTGCCTCTGTCTGGACAGAGTTCCAATAGGAATCCCGTTTGAACTGCTGTTTTAGAACATCACCATAATACTGTTTGTGACTGCTGATGTGTATGAATTACACCATTACCTCTCGCTTCATCAGTATCTTTGTTATCTGCTAATGTGTATGATCAACACCTTTCATTCTGTCTGGCTGCACGCTATCAAGCTATCAGTTTGGTTGTGGAACTGGAACAACACCATCTTGTTGTATGTGAGCTAGCCGCTTTGTCGCTGTCCGCGCATTTCTTGCATTCACAGCCGGTATGCTTGTGGCATCTTCTTTGCAGACTTGTTTATCTTTGGGATCTATTACTCTTTGCACGCATACCGCCGCTTTCTGTGTTTCATTTTATGGAATTTTAAACTTGTGGTCTGCCATTGCTTTGGGCAGAGCTGCTATAAATTGCAACTCACGCTACGCTATTGTTGTTTTGGTGTTTTGATGTGATGTACTGGTCTGTCATATAGGTTGCCACTTTTAAACAAGGTGCTACCCAATTTTTTCAAAAATTCCATGTTGTTTTTTTTTTTTTTACCTAGCCTAGGGGGGTTGTCCCTTGGCATGTTTGATCCCCTTGGGGAGGGAGCTTCCTCCCAGGTAAGCTTGATCGTTTCAAGTTGTCAGCTCAAGTTATTGTGCAAGTCCATCCGCAAGCCATTTCACAAGCCAAGTACTCCATGTGATCTATGTGTTTTACTGCTATTCTGAGGATGCACAAGCCAAGTACTTCAAAGAATATTCTCTCACCTCATGCCATGCTTCTCTGGACCAACATCATAGCCTTGGGTTGGACGTTCATCCTAGTTCATTGAGAATTCAATTTTTGTTATAATTCTAAGCTCTATGATGTGATACCATCTGTTGTATGTTTCTCCTTCCTCTTTTGAGATGGTTTAGAAACGCATTGCATGTAATCTCCCCTATGTATTCCTCATGTAGCCCTTGTGGCCCTCCTTTTATTTCTTGTATTATTTTTTCCTTTTCCTTTTCTCCTTTCTTTTTTCTTTGTCCTCCCTGGGGTATGCCCCTTGAAGGCTGTACATTCGCTTAGCCTTTTTAATTTCAAGCTTATTTACCCAAAAAAAAAAGAGACTTGTATAGGACACTTTTGGAATCCCCCTCCAAGCGTAGGAATAATAACACTTACATTTTCAAGACTCCATAAATACTAAATAAGACTTGACCAAAGACTAATTAAAAAATGTGTTTGACTCTTAAAAAACTAAAAGACACTTAGGAAAGTAAAAAGAATCATAAAATCATTCCCAAAGAAATTTAAGATGGCATAAGAAATGCAAAAGACTAACTCGATACTTCTTACGAGAAAACAAAATAATTAATCTCGTGACACTCCGTTTGTCAAACTCCCCGGTGGAAAAAGATTTGCCCTCAAATCTTCGCCTTCTTCTTTGCTATTGCATTCATTTCCTTTTTTCCTTTTCTTCCACAAAACTTCTACTTCAAGTTTCACATCAATACTGAGCTCATAACTTTTTGGTTGAAAGTGTAACAACTCCTCCACTTTCCAAATCCATAATGAAGCTACATTTGAATCCTTCAATGACTCCGTAAGTCCTAAAAATGTTGGTATGCTGTTTTATAACCGATTCATCGATCCACTCTCAGTCATCAATTTTCTGTTTCTTTGAGTTTAGAGCTGGACTTGACAAGACAATTTGGTGGGTGTTGCAAGTAGTTAAACATTTCAGCTATTCCGTTCTAGCTTCCTCTTCTGAATTGTTATCGTAGATAGGAGGCTTAGACCAATCAATTGCGGTCTCCGTAATTGTTGCCACTAGAATTTTGATATGTTGTTTGAAGTTTGACTTCTCCCTCCAATTCCAATCTTCATTTTTTTGTTTGGTAAAATCCAATGTTGACTTTGACGAGAGTGTGAAGTCTTGAACCTTTTCGGTAGAACCATGCTTCTTTGGAACAATTAAGAGCCCATCCTCGGTGTATTCATCGTATATTGGCAGTTTGGACCAATCAACTTCAATTTCCAATTCACTTTTTTTGTTAGTAAATGGCCACATAATTTCTTCACTTGAATCACGGTAATTACCACTGCCATGAGACTATCAGTAAGATGTTGAACCGGTCTTCTTAACCCTTCTACTTTAACACGACAATCATTGCCTTTGCGAATTGTTGATTTGTTACTAGCCATGAACCCAAGGGCTCTGATACCAAACTTATGTCGGGTTTGGTAGATGGGGGAAAGACAAAAGTAAAAAAGATAAAAGGATAAAGGGATAGTAGCTCACCACCCAATTAGAAACACCAACGGGATACAAATATCACCACCCGAGGTGTCTAAAAGGGATACAGAGTGTAAGGGTCGCTCACCACTCTAAGGATTCCTCCCAGGAGATACAGAAACGAATACAAGAAGATAAACTTCTCACAACAACCAAAGGCTAATTTAACTTAACTCTCTCTATTCATTTCATTCATAAGCAAAGACTTATATAGGACACTCTTGGAACACCCCTCCAAGCATAAAAACAATAACACTTACATTTTCAAGACTCCATAAATATTGGAGTAAATAAGACTTGACCAAAGACTAATTGAAAAATGTGCTTTGACTCTTAAAAACTCCGTAACCAAAAGACACTTAGGAACTTAAAAAGAATCATAAAATCATTCCTGAAGAAATTTAAGACGCCATGAGAAATGCAAAAGACTGACTCGATACTTCTTACGAGAAAGCAAAATAATTAATCTCATGACACTTCGTTGTTAACAATAAATTTTCGGATTTCATAATTCGCTAACAATTAAGAATACCAAACTTTAAAAACAGAACCTCATTCTCTCAGGTGGAAGATTGTTTAGGTTATGAAATCCATGTAGTTATTGCAACTTCAGATTTTATAAACTGAACCGCGCATGGGAACTTTTTAACCAAAACGCTTTTTGAATCTTTGTTGTTTTGTCCGATTCTAACAAAAAATTAAGAAACCTTTCAATTTCTCGGATCTAAAAGTTCATTACCTATTTAAGACTCAATATCCCAACACATCAGGATAAAATTGAACCAAGTCCCATTGGTGCATCTTGAAGTTCCAAAAGAGAGAGAATGGGGTCAAGATCAATAGAAGGGGAGGAACCTTCCATTGATTGGTTTTCCATGGAGAGAGATATGAGAATGGGGAGAAGAGTCACATGTAGGGTTTGCAATGTGGGAGAATGGAAGAGGAATAACACAATAAGAAGAATAAAACACATAAAAAGAAGAACATGATGAAAAATAAGAAGAAGTCCAAGAGATCGATCTCCTGGACTTGGAATTTTAGGGTGAGTTGTATTTAGGTTTTGTATGTTGTGGATTGTATATAGTAAATATAGGGGTATTATTGTCATTAAACATGAGAGTATTTCTATCTTCAAAGTTGGTGGGTTGCATTTAGCAAAAATGGGCTATGAATAGTATTTGTGTTACAATTTTTAGGGGACAACTGAAAATGCTAAAAAGAACAAAAAATTCGGATGGAGAGAGTAGTAATTTTGAGATACTACTAATCTTTTTTTTAAAACTTTATTTTTGAGTTTTGATGTAGGATGTCAGCTATCAGGGCTTCGTCCCTGATTAATGTTGGAAATAGGATAATTTTTGGTGAATTCTAATTGGATGAAGCAATAAAAGCATAGGTTTTGGCTTTGCCACAAAATGTTAACATGCTATGTTGTTGGCTTTTTTTTTTCTTTGAAATAGAAATCATAGATTAACAAAGTTTGGACTTTTGGTTCCCGTAGTGACTTCAAAGATGGGGTGTTTGAAATCTTCATTTGGGATTAGAATTGTTAATTTTTTAAGAATGTTGAACACGTGTAGGGGAGGTCAGTGCGTCTGGTGAAAAGACATTTGACTGACCCATAATAATTTGCCACATGGAAAGATAAGTAACCATGGACACGTCAGACATTAACAAAAGTCAATGACAGGGGTAAAACCCATCGCGAAGGGGGGATCCTCACGGAAGAACACAACAGAATTACGAGTACCCTAAATAAAGGATACCTTGAACAAGGGAACCCCATTTAATGGGGATTCACCGGTCATGACACCATCAGTAAAGGGAATTGGCGCGATGGAAAGAAATTAATACTTACGTGTACATATACATCGAGCTCGAGACTGCACCTGGCCATAAGACATGGGCAGTGGAGTCATTACGAGTCTCGAGGAAGGTGTTGGTGCGGGAATAAAGGGAGATACAAGTGGTTGGTGGCTTTAAGGGATTAGGGTTTGTCACGAGGGAATGACATGCACTGGATAAGCCAGATGGATCTTCCCAAGAGCCCGCGATGTCAACCACGTTGCCTAGGTATACAGAGAGGGCACATGTCATCGTATTATTAGGGAAATGTCTGCAGCCCAAATATGGGTCACTCCTTTACAAATTCTCAGATAAATTGATTCATCCCTAAGACACGAGAACCCTAGAGAGAGAAAGTTATTCAAAGCTTTGGAAATCAAGAACATTGTTCTTGTTGGTGCTCGCTAACACATCTTTCTTCTAGAGCTATGATATAAGGATGATGATGATCTAGGGAGAGTGGACTAAGTACTGCTGCCTTCTCTTTTTGTGTATTTGGCCTGATTCTTTACCCCTTTGGACACTCTCTTATTCTTGCTCAATCGTTAGTTATTGTTTGTCTCTCCAAGTTAAATTTATTTGACTAACCAAGAAGCTATCCTACAACACGTGATAGGTACAAAAACTTGTGGTATCGGAGAATGGTAGACACACAATTTTTTTTTATAGTGTATCCTCCAAATGATATTGACCATCCACATAAATGGTATCCAAACATATGACTATCAATATTCAATAAATTTGATTTTTTACATAAATGATGTACTAAATATTCTTAATAATTGTGTGATTCAAATCCCAAACACAGATTATAAAGAACTTATAAATAAGGTTATTACGAAAATGTAGTGACTTGTATTATTACGAGTAACCCATATCCCCTTAGACTTAGTTTTCCATTTGTTAAAATCTAATATTTGATATCGTTAAAATCTAACATTTGATATCATTTGAATAATATGTTAGATTTTAACAAATTGAAAACTGCTCAATTGCACCCTGAAACGCAGCAGTCCAGAAAGAAATCGCTGCATCTGATTACATAAAATCCTAAATTTCGACCAGTACTCCGCGTATTAAACTATACCCCCGGCTAAAGAAGCGTGCTTCGTCTCCTTCACCCGGCCTCGCATTACAACCAATCAGTCGTTTTCGTTAATCTTTTTTCTTTCCCCCTTTTGTATTCTTTATTATACCAGGCCACCTCCATTAACAAAGTGTACCCTCGTCATCCCCTCCCTCGACACACGCTCTCTCTATAGAAATTTTTAGTGGTGTATTTTTTAGTGCTTCTCTCTATACAATTTAGATTTTCAATTTTCGTGTACTTGACCGTGGAAGGCCCCTTCCAAAATTCTGGTTAGTCACGACATCCTTCCTTATGTGTCACTCTGCAGTTTCTAGGGCCTATATAGTGAGAGAAAATAAAAATTAAGCACACACACCACGCAACCATCAATTTCACCTCCATACCATACCATACCATACCAAACGAAACAACAATGAGATAAAGGTTTGGTGAGGTGATCTTCAGTTGCAAAAGGTACATTCGTTACTCCCTCATTCCTCCATATTCCTATCCTTATCTGTAGTTTTTACTTTTAGGCATGCTATCACCATATATTTATTTTCGTGACGAAATGTTTTTGTAGCCATGTTCTATGTGACCTAGCTCCACCTTCCCCGAAATTGTTGTTACCCTAAAACGGACAAACGCACAATTAATCAGAAAAAAAGAATACCCTTCATTCAGTTCAGTGTTTCAATTAGATCAATTGTTTCTTTGTATCTTGATTTTGATTTTTTCGGTACCCGAGTCAATTGATTGGGAACTTTTTGAATCTGACCCACCTTGTTGTTCCAAGGACGAGCCTTTGTTTTACATGGTGACGATCTGTGTGCATTGGTCCTCGATAGTGTTGATTCCCATTGGGTCTTCTTGAATTTACGTATTTTAGGGCTTATTTTGGTTTTTTGGTCGACGATTTGTGAGTTTGTCTAGTTTTAGGGTTTGTGTTCATAGTCAAATTCACTGAAAGGTCGTGAAAAGCCTAACTAAAATTATTATGCAAGTTTTTTTACAATTATTTGGCAAGTTAAGAATGGTTACTGATTGGTGCATTTATATGCATAGTTACGTTGTAAAGCAGTTTATGTTCCAGTTCCTATCAAAGCCCTGCAATTTTGCATGAGATGGAGGGCCAGATGTTTTGGACAACTATTTTGTATGTTATATATTTTTCAGGGCATTTTTAGTTTATTGTCAGATAGGTATCTTGCTATTGTCATGCGGCTGGCCATCACTTCACAATAGCTTGGTTATTAGCTCAGTGTTTTTTTGATGAAGAAATTGGATGGTGTCGAAGTTAATTATATACACCTTGTTCGTTTCTCTGTTTAGTTTTAGTTTTAGTTTTGATGACATCACCATTTCCCTCATTTCTTTGTCTATCTCTCTCCACTTATTACACCTGCTGACATCATCAAAACTAAACTAAACTATCTAACCAAACACAGCCATAGTCTTTGGGGCCAGTTCATAAATAGCTTTTCTCTGACTTTAATCAATTGATGGTGGGATTGGTCCTTCAAGATTAGTTGAGGTGCACAAAAGCTGGCTTGGACACTTCAGTTACCAAAGAAAAAATGAGCTAATAAGATAGTCTGTGTAAGGAATTTGGCATGGTGAGGTACATTGTTATGCATACATCAGTTTCTTTCGTTTTGTTTTTTTAGGATAGGTTAACGTAGAAACTTATAACTTAAACATTTATTAGTTAATTGCCTTATTTTATCCTCCATTTGCTTTAATATAGTCTGTCTAGAAGGAATTTTGTAAACCTTTTACTTTTCAGTATATGTTTAAGTTTCTCCTTTGATTGCATATTCCAACTAATTTGTAATCTTTTGTATTCTTTAGTTTGCATGGCCGTAAATGCTTTCTTATGTGGTGATTTTTTAACTTTTTTTTTTTCACTTTTTTACGGAGGTGAGGATTGTGATTCCTTTTCTTTTATTGTGTCCGGTTTATTTTCTTTTTTGACAGGAACAATTATAGTCTTGTTTTTGTTATTGTTGGTAATATTACATCCGCCATTTATTTTATGAGGTGCAAGGGTTCTGGGGAGAGGAGAGTGAGTTGGTCAAGATAACAAAGTTCCCTATTATTATTTTTTTTTTGAGATGTTGTGCTTGGGTTGGAGTGGGAGAGTGAGGGGGCTTGCTAGTCAATCACATAACTCTCAATAACTCGGTTTACACTCAACATTGGTCACGGGCTAGTGTATACGTCGTATTTTTTGTTCGGTCTCATTTGGTATCATGGGTTTTTTGGCATTTTGTTCTTCGCTTTAAATTGTGCGGGGGTGGCATCCCCTTGGTGCCTTTTGAATAAATTTATACTTATATAAGAAAAAAGAACATTAATCACGGTCAATTCCCTTTTATTTATTTATTTTGCCTAAGTTTAAAGCTTTCTAGAAGTTAATAATGTTAATTACTAGCGTCCCATTATAGATCAACATCTAGATTACAACAAAGACAAAGAGTTGATAATTATTGATGTCTTTTTTCCTCCATAAAACTTCTAATGATGCCAGTGTGACAGGGCACATTTGTTTTTATATATGCAAAAAAAAAGGGGTGCTGCATTTGTCCACATAACATTACATAGTCATTTCATTCCGCTGGAGAAGTGGTTATTAACGGTGTAAGTCTGGACGTGCATTTTGTTGGGACTCATTTATTATTGATCTAATTGGCCTTCTTGGATATTGATAATCAAGTGCAATAAGATTAACTGGTAGGGAATAATGAGGAAGGTTTACTTTTTTTGTTTTTGTTTTGGTTTACCTTTTTTGGGATGGTTTTAGCTACAAATTATTATTTTTTGATCAGCATGTAGCTGCAATCATTTCAGGCGATATGTGATGAAAAAATTGTCAAAAGGTTGTTCAGACAGAATGAACGTAGAAGTTTATTTGCATATCCTCTTAATATTTATAGTTTTTGTGCTACTTTTGATTCTTCACTTACTGTTTCTCTATTTGATTGCATTTCTCGTAATTGTAATATTATGTGGGAGTGGGAAAAAGTTGCAATACTTTTGATTCTTCATTCTCTATTTGATCGTGTTTCTTGTAATTGTAATATTGTGTGGGAGTGGGAAAAAGTTGCAATACTTTTGATTCTTCATTCTCTATTTGATCGTGTTTCTTGTAATTGTAATATTGTGTGGGAGTGGGAAAAAGTTGCGATGCTTGCCTTAGTTACAAGGCTCGAGTTATTATGACAGGTTTTCCAGTATGCTAGTTAAATAAAAAGGCTAAGCGAATATACAACCTGCAAGGGGCATACCCAGGGAGGAAAAAAGGGAAAAAGAAAAGAAAAAAGTGAAATGGCCAAATGGCTACAACCATAGTGAATGTACGTAAGAGTTATGGATTCCGAAACCTAAGTGTTTCCAACCCATCTAAGAGAGGGAAAGGAAACACACTAGAAGATGGGGAATAAAAGGTTATTACTTAAGCAAGAGACAGTGAGGTTCAAAATAGACCAAATTACCACCTGACCCAGTTTTGGACCAGGCCTTCAATGAACATCCATAATTACTTGGGCTAGGAACACGCCTCTGTTGAATTTCCTTGAACTTTGAGGACATGTTAAATAGTAACACTAAGAAGTTACAACAGCCAGGAATCACAGTGTTACTCAATATTTGGCGGCCCATGTGCTAGATACAACCTTGGAATGCAGATACTAACCCCAACAAAATGGCAGATATAATGTGGCAGGCCTTCCCTTGAACTTTTGAGGCGCATATACTTGAAGACAGCTTTTGTATGCCACCAGACTTTATCAATTAAGCTAGATACAACAGATTCAAAATGACAGCCCCCTTTAAATAGACATCTCAACGCAGAGATATTGGGCACAATACCATAATGAAATTCTGAACTCCCATGGCACAAAGAAGCATGTATGAACAAGTAAGGTATAGAAGATTTACAAAAGGGAAATAATACCATGACAGAACCATGAATTAAATTACCAAGGACATTCCCCTTGGATAGGCAAACCACATGTAGAGATGTAAATTCTGATCCCCTGAATAAAATTGTGAGACCAAACTGTAGTGTCTCAAATTTAGAACTCTACTTTTTGAGATAAATTGGCCATGATAAATAGCAACTTGTAGTGAAGAGAAATATGAACCCCATAGCAGGTATGTACTCACACTTCTACACCCTCAATAGGCTCACATTTCCCTCTCTTCTTTTTCATTTGATTGCTGATGGTATTCGTTCACAACTCCCTCCCCTCAATCTCGCATGCTTCCTGGCTAAATAGTACCTCCTCTCTGAATAAAGGAAGCCACCTCACAGGAAGCTCACAATATATGTATGGGCACACTTTCAACATTCACAACTCAATCCAACAAAGGAATACCATTAACAGCTAGAATGGTGGAAATCAACACTTTCCGGGTGGGAGAAAAGGGTTGAAATCTCAACCAGTACACCCAAAAACCTCGAAGAGTATAAGATAAATACCATCATAATGGAAGTAATAGAAGGCACTCAACTTTCAAAGAGGAGAAGGAATGATCAAGGTCCTAAAAAGAGAGAGTTTACAACTTTGAATTCAAATGAAACTTAACCACAAGCTTGCAGTGGCTAAAAAATTCCAAGCAGACACAAACCAAGTTGATTGAGCCCCCTTAGGAAGCTTGGGTGGAGAGCATTCTACAGCGAATAGCAGAACATATTTTGTCAATTATCACAGGATGAGGACTAAATGCATTCTGAAATTTTCTGTAATTCCTCGCAATTCATACATGATGGAGAGAGGTTCACCGAAGAAGCTTCTTGAATTTGGTTTCTCCAAATTTCAGTGTAGCAGAAGTGGTATTAGGGCTTGCATTATTACTCCGGGGTTTATTCAATACTGTTAATTGCCACTTCAGAGACAATATAGAGCATCAATGAGAAAGTAGTATTTGATTATGTAATCCTCGTATTCTAACCTTTTTTTATCTTCAACTTTCTTTTTCCTTTTGGAGTCATAATATTTGAAGTTTTGTACTGGAATCTGTCAAGATACTACGTTTACTGCCTCTCGTTCCTGGTCGTGATTTATGTACTGAGTCAAAGTATAAAGTTGGGTGGATTTGGAAGATTAGTCACGGGACACACTCATTTCGTAATGTTCAGTTTCATCATTGGTTTTGAGTAATTTTGTCCAAAACTTTTCTCAAAACCTTTCAGTGTGATTGTGTCATGAAGAACTGGAAGGCACTATTACTGCTCGTCAAGTTTTACTTGAAAGGGTACTTTATGAGGGTGAGTTGATTATCCTTTCTTCAACTATCACTGGACGCCCAGAACATCTATTTATTATATTCCAAGTTAAATACTCAGGAAGGCCAGGTTGAATGCGAACGTTTTTTTTTTGGATAATTAAATGCAAACGTTTTTTGACTACTTCAAGTTTGGTTCCTAAGTTTGCAGCTTTTTTAAATCCAAAACATTTGTTTTTACACCAGTTTGTAAACATTGTACCACTAAGAAACATGGGGGACAGGCAGGACCAGTTTATATGCCACATGATTGATTTTTTTATTTTGAGTTCTAACCTCTGTTAACTACCCGTTCCTTCAATGAGAGTTTCTTAATTGTTTCATTACGGTTGAGTCTCGATTCATTATGTGTGACTTCTTCACGCGGTTGAGCTTTGTTTCCATAGGAGACGTGAAAGACTATAATTGTTGATACTATACACGTTGTATGGCATTACCAATTTTAGGATGCAATTATGGAAGTGCTTTCTTGTTCTGGCACACAGCATGTCAGGGAATCTGATTGCTTGCAACAGGTTTCAGGAACAACTTTCATGTATGGTGCTGAATCAAACTGCACTGAACGTGGAGAAAATGTTCAGGTGGCAGATGTTAAAGTGTATGGCTTGGTGCTAAATACTGGATGGCCTCCGGAAGAGAGACAGGGGGAAGCTCAATGGACTGTTGACGACTTGCCTGATTCTGAAGTTCATTGTAATGGAGCTTCATATTTTGAGCTTGAGGCAGAGGCCCAAAAGTTTTCTTGTGATTCTCATGAGTCTGAGGATGAGAACTTGAATGCGCAGGAGTTTTTCGCAGAAACTTCTGTGGCCTCTGAGAGCTCCCATTTAATCGTGGATACAATTGATAGCGGACTTTCAGGTAACAGGGAGGAGGAGGAACCTTCAATTTCGGGACCCCAGTGGTTAGAACGTGATGATCCTGTTGCTGTTTGGGTGAAGGTATGCGTTAATATTGTTGCTTTGACTTCTAGCATTTCTCTTTGCACGTCACTAGCTCATATAGTGAACATATACAGGTATGATAGTTGTGGGATGGTGTTTCTCAAAGATTTTCCTTGTTGGTTTGAGGTTTGATGACAAATTTTAATATGTTTGTTCTGTTGAGAAGATCAAAATTTTATGTGGTCTTTACATATGCTGTGGTGGTATTGTTGGATTTTACTACTTTTCATATTAAGAGCATCTCTAGTGCACTAGCTAAAAAATGTTTGCTAAAGTGTACACCTAAGCACATGTGGGGCCCTATTTTATGTGCTAAGATCTTAGTTAGCTAGTTAACAAAGAATGCACTTTAGTGGGCTACCTATATATATATATATATATATATATATATATATATATATATATATATATATATATATATTCATTAACTTTAAGTCTTTTCTTCCTCTCTCCTCTTTCTCTCTCCTCCTTCCCTTCTCTCTTTATCTCTCTCCACTTTTTCTCTCCTTATGTCTCTCCCCAAATTTAGGTAGTGATTTGGGGCACTTTAGGGAGTGACGGGTGACACCTAGGATTTTAGGGCTAGAGAGCATTTTTTGAGTTTTTCTTAGTTAACTAGTTAGGGCACTTTAGGATACTTTTTTTAGGTAGTGCACTAGAGATGCCCTAATGACAGAAGGACACCCAAAAATATTCATATTACTCGGTAGACTGCTGATTTTCTTTGATAAATACAGTTTACAAGGTGCCTTCGGGCATACTAGTGCTAGATAGGTTGATATACATTGAATCAGAGCTCTGGTTTCTAAAAGATATTGGATTCAAGTCTCTCTCTTTGCATTTGCTTCCCGTTTGCATTATGTTTCTCCTCTTTTCTTTCTGTTAGAATATGTATGGATGTTTGTGTCTCCACATGCAAGCCAAAAAGTCTTGGGTAGTCTTTTTGTTTGCATTGCTCCTTGTCTGTGTTATGTTTCTCTCCTTTGCATTCTTTTGCAATAAGGATGAATGTCAGTATCTTCACGTGCAAGATGGGGTAGGGTGTTAAATAGCTTGATATACATTGTTGGGTCCATTTCCTAACAACTTAAACTTTCGGGACAATTGGTAACTTGACAAATACTCGTTCCGTTCCAAGTTGCTCGACCTTTTTGGGTAATCTTGCATTTGGAACTTGAAAAAAAAAATGTATGCATGATAATTTTTTCCAAAAAAGTTTTACACTATTTTTTCCCTTCTCAATGTAATCTTTATATTGGTGTAATAATTTTTGGAAAGAAATTTGTGCTAATACCTTATTTTCTTGCATGCAAAAACGCACGGTTCCCTGAAAAGGTCAAGCAATTTGGGATGGAGTGTGTAGATATATGCATAATTCATTGTAACATCAAAATACAAAATATGCTTGCTAGGTGAATGTCCAACTAAATATGTCATGGAAGGATCCATATCCTTATCTGTGGGTCCAGCATGCGACATTTGTACTAGAACACTTATAAGAGTCCATGTAACATTGGTTTCCAGGAAATCAGATCGGTAGCACTCTTGTTTTTTTTTTTTCCTCAGTGTTAGTGCCTGTAAATAGTGCCACTTCAACCTTTTGCATCTTAGTATTACACGCAACATCATAGTGATGAATGTGCTGATTTGTTTCTGTATTAATATCTATCAATTTCTCTGGGGTATAGTGGAGAGGGAAGTGGCAAGCAGGAATCAAATGTGCAAGGGCAGACTGGCCATTGCCAACACTGAAAGCAAAGCCAACTCACAACAGGAAAAAGTATCTTGTGATATTTTTTCCACGCACAAGAAACTACTCTTGGGCAGATGTCCTACTTGTCCGACCAATTCATGAATTTCCAGATCCCATTGCATATAGGTCCCACAAAATTGGAGTGAAAATGGTTCAAGATTTGACTCTTGCTCGACGCTTTATCATGCAAAAGTTGGCTGTTGGGATGCTGAATATTATTGACCAATTACATACAAAGGTGTGTTTATGGTTCTCATTTTATTTGCATCTTTCTCCCTGTTTCTCGAATTTTGGAACTTTCCTTCAAGTTGGTTTTTAATTGAGACCCTGCAAACTTAATTAGGCTCTGGTAGACACTGCCCAAAATGTGATGGTCTGGAAGGAATTCGCTTTGGAAGCTTCCCGCTGCAGGAGTTATTCTGATCTAGGAAGGATGCTTCTGAAACTTAAGCATGTAATACCCTCTCTGTTGCTAAATAATGGAGAAATAGAAATATGAAGCTGTTTTCTTCTCATTCCTTAATTTGGCTTAATCTGATTGGTCATTTTGGCATCCTTTATCTTTATTTGGTTTATTACTGGAGTAGTAGGGGTTAAACATATCTAGTGCTCCACGTTCAAAAAAGCGGCTGACATTTCCTATTATCATTCCAAAGCAGATGAACTGCAAGCACGTTAGCCAGTGTTTAGTTATAATCATGATTTTTAGTTTTTTTTCCTACTAGTCTTGTCACCTCTGTGTGACTTTAAAGAGGCATCCCTGCTTGGACTTGAAAGGTTATATTCTAGTTAAACTCACAGTGGTAGGTGGCGGCCAAGTAATATGTTAATCTGGCACTGTTATAGTCAAGAAGAGAGTTATTTCAGTATTGATTTTGCCATCTTCAGATTTTAGATTTTGCGAGGTTTCTCTTAGGGGATTGATAGGATTTTGCATTCTTGTTTGATTATTGTATTCGATTTTTTTTTTGTCTATTTGAGTGTTACACAAACGGAAAGTAATGTTTGAAATCTGTCTCATCTCTATTTTAGAGCTTGTAGGTTCAGTCGTGTTCTGAGTCTCAGCATTGGCACTTTGGCATCAGTACCCCATCCACTGCTTGAATATACCAATTAATAGGTATTATGCAGGTGTACTGGCTTTGAAAATTGGGAAAGAAATCTCTCTTAGAGGTGATTAGATGCATCTAAGTTGATATGTTGGATTAGGCCTTCTTTTATGTACAACGATCATATATAATCATTTCTTTGAGTTGACACCTTTTGTTTCGTTTTAACCTTATAATTTATTTGTTCACAAACACCTGCATAGAAATGCATATAGAGGGTCTAGTTTATTTCGGTTGCGCATCGGCTGTTACCTCTCGTGCTCCTCTATACTTTTGTTCGCCTATGTATCGGCTGATATTATCCGTTATCAACAAAAAATGGCCATATCATCGATACCAATATGCATCCCGATACTGCTATTTAGAATCCTCATTTAGCCCTAATCACATGTCCTTTCATCTTCTTTGGAATGTGAATGATGGCTACTGCCTACCAATCTCCCTTTCTGGAACTTCTTTGCATGGAACATAGGGGATAAGATGTCCGTTCACTCCGTTGCCAATATTTGTTCCTGTTGGAATCTCTTTTTCTAGACTGAATTGAATAATTATTGAGGCAACCTGAATATTAAGGCAACTTGAATAATGAACTGAGAGAATTGCTGGATTGACTTGATTACGATATAACCATCCTCTCTGCTAGCTTTAAGACTTGAGTATCTCTTTCTTCGAAGTAGATTGTGTTGGTTCTTGAAGTTCGTCAGGTAATATTGGCTTAACCACCAATTTTCAGATTGAAATTTTTATATTAATATGACTCATTTGAAATTTGGCACATAAAGACTGATTGCAAATACATATAAATTTCAGAAGACATTTTAAATAGGCGAGATGAAACTCTTGTTGTGGTGATAGTTCGCATTTCACATGATTGTTTAATAATAATTAAAGTTTTTTTTTTCATGAGGCTGTTCATCATGATACCTTCTCAATTTTCTGGCATTAAGAAAGATGCTAGTATATTCTTAATTGCTTATTTCACATGTGCATTTATTGGTATTCTGGGAGTAGCCACTTTGTGCATTTATTGCCAAAGGTTAGGTCTGTCTCCTATCCATCCCCCGCCCATACCCCCAATTTTTGGGGAACAAAAGGGTTATGTTATTGTTGTTGTTGTTGTGTTGCTTATTTCACATGTGATGCATTTTACCAGTTGCATTTGAAATAGAGACCAGGATCGTAGATAGGTAGCCTTAGGTCTTCTAACTAATTTGAGGAATCTTGTGCATCCAATTTTTTCTGTCTTTTGAATGGTTACAACACAATGTTTTGAAATAATAATGTGTGTTAGTGGACTGGATTCTGTAACAAGTTGAAGACCTTTTGCAAGCAAGGATTGATGGAAGAAAAATAGCAAATGGTAAAGATTGCCATTAATTCCATTGAAGACAATTGAATTAACATAAATTGATGTGGCATTATAGGTGACACATGCATCGGAGATGGCATGCATGATACTTGTCATTATCTTTTTGTTGGACATGGTAGGGAGACAATTTAGACACGCAAGCCCTGCTTGTAGACACATCTTCGGACAAGTAGGAAAATGCATGTTATGTACTTGGATGTTTGTAATGGCGTTGTGAGCATGGTTGTGTTATTTTGTTGATAAGATCCGCTGGTTGCTTTAGTGTGTGTTGAATACTAAAAGAAGCACAGACATTTAAAAGAAGGTGACACGTCTGTGTCCGATACACATTGGAGACTGCCACTCTTGAACACATGTCAGATATTCTTTTTTCCATGTCCAGAATTAGGAAATAAAAATCTCAATTCGTATATGTGTCCTACCCTCTAGTTGCAAACTTGCAACATGTCCGACACTTTTTTGGTGTTTATGAGAAATAAATAAATATGTAGTCGCTAGTCTGCACTTCTTGAACACTAACTTGTGATTATGAAAAAAATTTCAATTTGAGCGATGGGTATGATATAAAAAGTTGAAAAAATAATGATTTGTGGCAGTACTTATATTTAAATTCTTTTGAAATTTATATTGTGTTTTTTTTCCCTATAAAAGGTTTCTTGAGGATTCATAGCTATTCCAGTGCTCTATTTGAGGATGTCTTGAATCCCATGTCAATCTTGATTCTTCATTTTTGATTGTATCTCATCCATTGTTGAATTTGGGATATAAAATTGTTGTGATATATGAAACAATATATTGGATATTTATAGACTTGAATGTACTTCCAATGTGTCCGTGTTGTATTTGTGTTGACCCTCATTTATGATTTGTGTTGGTCATGGTGTATCGTATGAAATTGTGTGATAATAATGTGAACCATATGACTCTTATAACTGAGCTACTCTATTCTAACAATACGAAGATTAAATTCTATTGGGTTTTTCTCCAGGCACCCTTAGTTCATGGGGCCACGTGAGCATTATGTTACATGATCTTGGGTGGGGCTACGGGTGCAAGTCTGAAATTCATCTAGTTTCCATATTTAGGGCACTGGGTCAAGGCCAAATATCGTTTGCTATCTCTGTTTATTTTCTTAGCCTCTGAGGTAACATGGTGTTTATAATTCCAAGGTTCCATAGAACATTTCATGTATGATACGTGTGGAGTTGTGGTTCTAATGGAAACTTGAATTACTAAATGTGCTTAATGTCTATGTCCGACAGACACATAAATTACTATTTTGCTTTGTGATACATGTGTGGATTACCAGACACTTGTATTTGATGCATTTGGAACATGATACTTTAGAAGTGTCTATGGAACCTAAGCACTGGGTAGTTTCCATCTTATGTCGATCGAAGCTAGGTATTTTTCTAGATTATGCAAGGTAGAATGATACTTAGATGGTAGTATTGGAACTACTCATAGATATGCAGGTTGAAGAATTGATCATGGTTGCTGTTTACTTCTATTTAAGTGGAAGATGGGCAAAGGAATTTGATTTAATTAACACCTAAGGAATAGCATTACTATTATTTCTCCCTCTGTCTCATATTGCTTGTTCACTACAGGTACTCAACCTATTAAGGGAACATGCAATTAATGCATGTCTCCTTGGAAAGTTTGATTAGATTTCCATTATTACCCCCTATTCTCTACATCTAAAACTGCTTTAAAACTTTTATGAGGGTTGATTTGGGGAAATTTACACACTTTTGCTTTTGACTTTTCAAAGAGGACAATCATTTTGAGACATCCCAAAATCGAATGTTTTTTTTTTTTGGGTAAATAAATAAAAATACTAGACAAGCAATATTTGGATGGAGGGAGTAGTTATTCGTAAGTCATAAGCAATATCATTATCACAAGCATGAATGCACTTTCAGCTTCAAGTTCCACCTTAGAGCTAATGGTGGCCTAATATTTTCCGTCTCGCACAAGGTTTATGAAACTTTCTATTCTGCTTTAATCTGGCCTGTGTTACTGTTAGGTTATTAAAGAGTATGAATGGTAAGTCAGCCTACTCACAATCTTGTGTCATGCTGTTAGTGAATTATCATCATGTTTGTAGAATGCTATCAGTGGAATTTTATAGTTCTAGGACTACATCATTGCAGTAATTATGTTTGTATCTTTAGGCGTCTGGTCACAATATTGGAATTTAAAATTATATTATGAAAGCATGTGAAAGAGGGAAGTTTGGTTTGATGATGGTGTTTGTCGGTTGCCGGCATTCAAAGGATATTCAATGTATGATAAAAATAGAATGTTGTGCTTGGCTCTGTATTTGTTTTTTTGCTAAGCAAAGAATTTATTAATCTTTGAAAACGAATTACAAAGATTAAAGAGACCCAAGACTGAAGACGCCAAGGGCCCAAAGGGCAAAAAAACAGGGAACAAGAAGGGTGCTCGGCTTTGTATTTGTCTTGGACACTCGAAATGAGTATGAAATTTAGACTATGAATGTCGGATTATGTTGGACATAAAATTCAGTTCTGTGCTTCATTTACTCGTGATCTTTCCATTTGTGTTTCTGATCAACATTTGATGCTGTGTTTTGTTTTGAAGATGATACAGCAGGGCTGTTTAAATTCCGCTTGGTTACAGCATTCTTCCCACTCTTGGGTACAAAAGTGTCAAAATGCAGATAGTGCTGAATCTGTTGAAATACTGAGGGAGGTAAATGGCCAGCTCTGGATACTTATTGTTCTAGCCATTCTTTTTAAAATAGATGGAGTATTTGGAAAATTTGAAAGCCCAATATTCCCCTGTTTTCATTTATTATTCTGAACAACCAATCAGTAGTTATCCATCATATTCTTTTTTATTTTGGTTTGCAATTATGCTCCACATTTGCAAGTTTGACGCATCTACGCGTGCAGAGCAGGTTCGTTTTGCGTTACGTTATTATATGTATGCATTTTGAACCTTCATATTACTAGTAGAAAAGGAACAACTTATTCTTCAATTTGAGCGAATAGAGAGAGTTCTTTTTCATGCAAGCATTTGCTCTTGCTGTGCTTCTACCATCGCTCTTCCTCAGCATCACTATTATGGTTCTACAACTTAAGTGCATTCCACTGTGGGAGCCACTTTATGTGGCCTCCACCGCATTGAAAACATTACCACATGGCTGTATCATGATTTCCACTGATATGGCTATTAGCACCTCTCCCATGGTTTATGAGTACCAAAGTATGATTGTTACCACTGTTCTACTGTTTGAGTGGTGACTTTGTTTCAAGTCAACTTTTGCCTCATTTTATCTTGGTTATGGAGATACAGTACTATTTTATGTGTCTACGTTTGTTCCGTGATTACTAGCCTAACTACAAGAAGGTTAATGAGATTTCTTGGCACATTAGGTATAGGTCTTGCCAAAAGCAGCCAAATTGGATCCAATTTATTCTAAGCTTCCATTGTGTGCCCAATTATTTGGGTTTGGCTTCAAAATGTTGGCTCCTCCTTTATAGTTGGAACTTGGAAGTTGGCTATTGGTGGCATAATGAATGCAACCAATATTTTAATTGCGTTTACTGCATTAATATGCGATCATTCATTGGAAAGATGGAATTTAGGAAGGGGGTGGGGAAAAATGAGAAGCTTCCTTTTTTATTATGTTCTACTGTTTGGTCAGCTTAGCTTGCAGCATGTAAAGCATGGACTGGATGGTTCTCTTCTTTTTCTTTTTTGGGTAAATAGGATGGTTCTCCTGGCATTGCTTCAACGTATTTATTATTTTCCAGTGAGCCGCCTGTCTACTGTGTGATGGCTTAGCTCTAGGGGCCTGGACGTTGTATTCCTTATTGGCTAACGATTTCTTCTCTTGAGGACATTTCTGTATGTCCTGTGCTTTTCATAGACTATCAAGATGCGAGTTATTGGTCTAGATTAACTACATCTGCGTGTCATCGTTTCCTGTATTGTGTTCTGATTGTGCTTGTGGGTTGCATATTGGTGTCATTGTTATATGTAAAATTGATTGAATCTTCTTTGGTAACGAATTTCTTGCCTATGAAAACACAAGGTGACGTCCTAGAATTGTAGTAACGTAATCCCTTCTTTGTCCTCTAATTTGTATCCAATCAAATAACTCCGAGTCGGAGCGACTCTCATTCCTCGTGCGATGCTTCTATTGTTTCTTTCCTATGAAACATAGCATAAGAGATATGTTATTCTCATAATAGCTTATTTGACATAATAAATTTCTGTTCTGTAGAAATTGTTTTTGCTGAAAATAGGAAAGGTAAGGAAGTTGGCATGCTTCTTACAAGATTTAGGTGAGTACAATGAATGGCCTTAGTGGAAGAACTCCAAAAATCAATCATGTTCCTGAAAAATGGTAGCCCAGGAAGATGTTAATTTGGTACTTTTGTCTAGCTCATACCTTGTATTTACAGTCAGCAATATGTATGTGCTGTTTGAATTATGTGTATAATTGTACTTATAGAGTTTGTTCTAGTGAAGAAAAAAAATGATAATGCTGCAAAACTGCCTGTTTATTTGCATCCCTTCTCGTCTCTGTTTTATTTTGAGGTCGTGGAATTAAGCTTCATGAACGCAATCCCCGGGTCAGAATTTCAC
This sequence comes from Vaccinium macrocarpon, assembly GCA_022606695.1. Classification (NCBI taxonomy): domain Eukaryota; kingdom Viridiplantae; phylum Streptophyta; class Magnoliopsida; order Ericales; family Ericaceae; genus Vaccinium; species Vaccinium macrocarpon. The sequence goes on along the minus strand of CM040181.1, from coordinate 21,052,553 downwards.
TTTTGTCTGTTTTGATAACCATCAAAACAAAAAAGTTTAGGAACTATTGAAAATGGTTTGTAAACATGTCAAGATTGAAAAGGCAAAAAAAAAAATCTGAGAGTATATTGGATTATTTGGAAGCATAGCTTGAAGTATATTTCTAAACCTCCACAAAATTGCAACTATAATATACTCACATAATTCTAATCATATTTTACTATGTTTTGTATAATACATATCAAGTATTAACGAAACAATGTAGCATATTGTTTATAGCATTCCTAAATATGAGTATCATGTTTTTGTTTCTGTTTCACTACGTTGTCTTTTGATTTGGACCATTTGGTGCATTTTGTTATGTTTAAGCCTTTCTTGGTTGCAAGAACTAGAGTGTTGTTCGGTTGTGTTTGCTTACTATTTACATATATATATGGGTAAATCAGCTTGAAATATAAAAGAAGGCTAAGCGAATGTACAACCTACAAGGGGCATACCCTAGGAGGAAAGAAAAGAAAAAAAGAAAAAAATGAAAATGAAAGCTTACACTAAATGTTTATATAGGACTAACAATAGTGCAACAAATGTTTCTCGCCCATTTAACAAAGAGGGAGGAAAAACAAATGACAAAAATGAAACTTGGAACTTGATCTTTAGCTTCAAAAGAAAGGCAATTGAGTGCCCAACGCATGAGACCTTGGACCGCACTAAATAAGTCAACCCCAATGTTGGATATTTGCTTGCGTTGGCCACATCTTCAAGAATCAACAAGTAGGGATAGCAACGGGCGGATTGGGGTATGAACCGAACCGAACCGAACCAAATCACCACATTACTGCCCCGAACTGAACTGGTAACCGAACGTGTTATGAAAATATATTGCATAACTGAACCGAACGGAGTTCGGGGCAAACCCGAACCGAATGGGTACCCGATCTAAATTATGATTTGCAACAGACTTACAACAACTAAACAAACTTAAAAATGGCATAAATTGCCAACAAACTCCTGGCATACCATATTTACATACAAACATTCAAAACAACAGCCGATTGTCTCGGGCTCTCGGCAAAACAACACCTGATCTATCACAGTAAAACAACAGTCAACACTCAACAGCCTACAAAGTACAAATAATAGACGAACAGTACAGTCGATCTCAGGAAATGAAGAAGAAATTGATCTATCACAGTAAAACGACAACTGATCGATCAAAACATTAAACATTACAGTCGATCTATGGAGTATGGACAGTACAAACAACAGACATCGGTCTTGGCCTCTCACAGTCGAGAGAGAGAGAGAGAGAGAGAGAGAGAGAGAGAGAGACTTACGGTGGTCGCCTCTCAGTGCTCTCACAGTCTCACCTCACGGACTCTTAACCTCTCTGATGAAATGAAGAGAAAATGGGATTTGAAACCCTAACTGTAAAATGTTATGTATATATGTTAAGGGAAAAAGTGTAATTTTCAAACATACATGGTTTTTGTTATATTTATATATAATATAGGGGGGTCCTATGTAATTAACATAATTTCGGTTCGGTTCGGTTTGGGTATCGGTTCGGGTTTCAGGTAAACCCAAAACCGAACCGAACCCATTTGGTTTCCTATCCATTGAACCTACACATGCACCCACGGAGAAAAAATCGGTTGCGGTTCGGGAAAAAAAAACCGGTTTCGGTTCGGTTACCTGTCGGTTCGGTCGATATTGCCATCCCTAATCAACAGACCCATAGACCAACTCATCAAACCATAATGTGAACCAGCCTAAAGAGAGAGAGTAGATCTTGCTGCATTTGAACATATGAGGTCCATTGTTGATCAACCCACGAAAAAGGCAAAGGGCTATGAGAACTTGCAAAACACCTCTTATGCAACGATAAACATCAGCAGGAGATAAAATGGGAATAAAATACCAAAGGACATCCCCCACATTTAGGCAATAACGATAATAAAACACGTAATCACAGCCTAGAGGACATCACCCTCTGTATGGGCAAACTGGAGGACAGCCCCCTCCAAAGGGATATCAAATGCTCCAAGGGACAACCCCCCAAGGATAGGCCATAAAATTATAAACTAGGGGACAGACCCTTCAAACAGAGAGTAATGGAACTGTGTTTGAGTAAAACCCCTTTGGATCAGAAGTTACATAGCAAATGCTACAGAGACAAGCCAAAACAAAGTAAAGCATTACAAATATTTGGAAATCTGGTTTGTTAATTTTTAAAGAGTTAAAAAACATGTTTTATTCAAATTATTTTGAGAACTTATTTTGAAAACAAGTGATGGGGTAGATGGAGTGGGTGGCCATAGGGGGTCTCCTGCAAATGAAGACATATAGGCTTTTTTGGTGGAAAGAAATGGAAATTTTCTTCTTTGACCGAGTCACGGGCAATTAATTGTGTGAATTGTGGTCCCAAGATAACAACAATCTATGTGCAAGATTGGGGTAAGTGAATGGATTAATTACTATGTCGGAGCATCAGTCTTTCCAGTTCTTTTATAGTCTTATGGGTGTTTACGAGAAATTATTTTTGCAAATTTTGAGACTCTAGGTCTTCAAAATCAGGTTGGAGTGTTTACCAAAAACTCAAGATAACATATTCTCCAATTCTACAAATTTTGAAACGCTAAAAAAAGAACGAAATTCTGAAAATCTCAAAGCTAGGTTTGGGTTGCTTATAGAGCTTTTCAGATAAGATTTTAGGTTTTTGGTTTTATAAAAGCCGATTTAAACTGTACCAGCTTTTACTGGAGCTTAATCATTTCACAGATATGGTAAACATGTTTATTTGTTTCTACTAAAATCTAAAATCTAGAGAATGTGCACCAAAATCTGAAGCTAGAATCTAAAATTTGTACTCACAGCTATCACAAATGCGCCCTTAATAATCGAGAGCTCCTTATTGAGCGTGCCTCATTTGAATTGCAAGTGTGGTGCTCTGTGCTGATGTGTGTTGTCTCCAAACTATGGAAGTTGGTCTTTGAAGAAATTAGACTAGGTTTACTGCTAATAGGGCATTTTGTTTCTGTTTTTACTTAGATAGATCATAGACGTAGGTTCAAATGCTATAAGTAAGTACTTGCATTTGCAATTATGAGTTGAACCTCTGACATTTTGTAATTGGAAATTTTTATACTAGTACTGGCTGATGATAAATATTTCTTTTGGATTCAGGAATTGGTTGATTCCATATTGTGGGGTGAAGTCAACTTACTCCCAGATGTAACAATGCAGCCTGAGCTGGTTTCTGAGTGGAAGAACTGGAAACAGGAAGTTATGAAATGTTTTTCAACATCCCATCCCTTACCTAGTGGCGGGGACATGATGCAACAGACTGATGGTAGAAGTCCTTTGACCACAGGGCTTCCGATTAGCAGAAAGAGACCCAAGCTGGAAGTTCGCCGTGCTGATTCACATTCGTCCCAGGTTGATACCGAGGGTTCACATCCGGCGATAACTATGGACATTGACACTGGCTTTTTTTATTCTCAAGGTAATAGAGATACCAGTACACAAGAAGACCTGGTTAAAGATTCCCCTAGAAAGATGACTGATACATGGGGTGAATTTGTACTCGAAGCGGAAAATTCTGAGGTCATTCAGACTAGAGACGTGGAAACAATGCCTGGGAATGGTGAGGTGTTTACGAAGTCATTAGATTCTGGTAATAAGAATCGCCAATGTGCTGCTTTTATTGAAGCCAAGGGAAGGCAGTGCGTAAGGTGGGCAAATGAAGGTGATGTCTACTGTTGTGTGCATTTGGCGTCTCGTTTTGTCAGCGGTGCTGTAAAAGCAGAGGTAACTCCTCCTGTTGATGCACCAATGTGTGAAGGTACAACCACTCATGGTACCAAGTGCAAGCATCGTTCTCAATATGGTTCTTCTTTCTGCAAGAAACATGGACCCCGTGATGCATTGACTTTCACTTTGCCTGATAATAAGCTCAGAAGAAAGCATGATGGCCTTCTGAGCAGATTAGGTTCCACATATTGCACTGACATTGTGTTAATGGGAGAAGTCGAAGCACCCCTCCATGTGGACCCCATCTCATTTATTGGTAGAGAAGGTTCTAATGAACGGAGCTTGATTGCCTATGAAGGTGCTGCGGTACCTCATTGCATAGTTTCATGTAACCATGATGGCAGCAATCCATGTCTTGAAATACCAAAGAAGCATTCGCTGTATTGCGAAAATCACTTACCAAGCTGGCTTAAACGTGCCAGGAATGGGAAGAGCAGGATAATTTCAAAGGAAGTGTTTTTGGATCTTTTGAAGTATTGCTATTCTCGGGAGCAAAAACTACATTTACATCAAGCATGTGAGGTGTTTTACAGGCTCTTTAAAAGTATCCTGTCCCTGAGAAGCCCAGTTCCCAAAGAAATCCAATTTCAGTGGGCCATGTCTGAAGCTTCTAAAGATGTTAGTGTTGGGGAGTTCTTGAAGAAGTTGGTTTGCAGTGAAATAGAGAGACTCAGGAGGCTTTGGGGATTTAGTGCTGAAAAAAATGACTCAGAAGTTGAACCATCAGTTCTAGTTCCAGTGGCTACTAATATTGGACACCGAGTACAAAACCCCATCAAGTGCAAAATGTGCTTAAGATTTTTTTCAGATGACCAAGCACTTGGTGCACATTGGATGGAGAATCATAAAAAGGAAGCACGGTGGCTGTTTAGAGGTTATGTTTGTGCCATTTGCCTGGATTCTTTCACTAACAAGAAGGTTTTGGAAACACATGTGCAGGAGAGACACCATGTGGAGTTCGTCGAACAATGCATGCTTCTCCAGTGTATTGCTTGCAGTGCACATTTTGGGAATCCTGAGCAGTTATGGTTGCATGTGATTTCAGTACACCCTTCAAATCTCAAGAAGCCAGAAGTTGAACAACAGTATAACATGTCAGCAGTGGGTGAAGATTCTGTGCAGAAACTTGAGCTGGTCAATTTAGCTTCGGTAGATATTAAGAACACTGAGAGTCAAGGTGGTGTTAGGAAGTTCATTTGCAGGTTTTGTGGGTTGAAGTTTGATTTGCTGCCAGACCTGGGCCGTCACCATCAAGCAGCCCATATGGGGCTAAATTCTGTAGGCCCTCGCCCCTCAAAGAGGAGCATCCGTTACTATTCTTACAAGTTGAAATCAGGTATACTGAGCCGACCTAGATTCAGAAAAGGTCTAGGATCCGCAGCATATCGTATTCGGAACAGGGGCAGTTTAAGTATGAAAAAACGAATCCAGGCATCAAATGTTGTTGTTACTGGGGAAATTAAAGTGGGATCTCATTTAACTGAGGAAGGAAGTCTCGGTAGATTGGCAGAATCTCAGTGCTCAGCTGTTGCTAAGATTTTGTTTTCTGAAATGCAAAAAACACAACCACGTCCAAATAACATTGACATTTTATCCATTGCTCGCTCTGCATGCTGCAAGGCCAGCCTCCAAGCCTCACTGAAGGAGAAGTTTGAACTATTGCCAGAACATTTGTACCTAAAGGCAGCAAAACTCTGTAGTGAGCATAATATTTTGGTTGAATGGCATACAGAGGGGTATGTTTGTTCTAAAGGATGCGAGCCTATGACAGATGAATATGTGGTTCCTTCCTTGATGCCCCTTTCAGAGGATGTTTTGGGGCTGAGATCTGAGCTTCAAGCGGATTCTGTAGACCCTGAATGGGAGATGGATGAGTGCCACTGTGTTATTGATTTCCGGCGTTTTCAAGAGAAGTCATTGCCGAAAACCTTCATCTTGTGTGATGACTTAAGTTTTGGATTGGAATCAGTTCCAATAATTTGTGTAGTGGATGAAAATCTTTTGGATTCCGTACGCATGGTTCCAGATAGTTCTGGTGGCCAAGTTACTGCGTACTCTATGCCTTGGGAGAGCTTCAGATATGTCAGGAAACCATTGCTTGATCGATCCCTTTGTCTTGGAGCGGAGGTACTGTCACTCGGCTCATTTAATCCATGATTATAGTATTCTGATGTAGTTTATTTAGATTTTCACATTTTAGCTTGATTTTAAATATAATATTGATGGCTGCAGTCAGTGCAGTGTACCTTAATGTTTTCATGGCAATGTCTAGAAAAATACCTTATCAAGCACCCATCAGAATGTGGGATTGAATCTTTCTGATTAAAGTGTGAGACTGTGAGTTATATGTGGTAAATTGTTTTTTTTTAAGAAAATGGTAAAATTAGATTACTGCATCTTACACAGAGGAAGAGTGGCCTCCGGTCATCTATATCTGAGTACCACTAGATGTAAACTGCTAGTATAATGAAATTTCTGGTTGCTCTTTTTATGCAGAGTTTGCAGTTGGGGTGTGCTTGTGCTCATTCTTCATGCTCTCCTGGCATGTGTGATCATGTATACCTTTTTGACAATGACTATGAAGATGCAAAAGATATATATGGCAAACCAATGCGCGGCAGATTCCCATATGATGAGAAGCGGCGGATAATTTTGGAGGTGACGTAAATTATTTTTATTGTCTTCTACAAGCAATATTCTTCTTTGATTATTTTAGCACAACTACCCATACTTGTAGATACTCATAAACGCACACATATATACAGAACTCCCTAGGGGTTTAAACCAGGACAATATCTGAAAAGCTTATCGTGCTGTGCTAGCACTCCTAATCTCTTTTGAAAGAGCAGATCTATGACATCCTGTTCTATTTGGATTTTGTATCGTTTTACAAATGTCATTTTCTCTTCCCCAGCCATCCCTACCCTGTATGAAATTATACATTTACAGGTTTTATGATTTTATCCAGCAGAGCCACATAACTGATCCGGTCTGCTGCCTGTAAATTTTTATGTTAAAAGCATGTGGTAGAATGATATAGACCCTGTTCGTTTTCCAGTTTAGTTTTAGTTTTAGTTTTGATGACATCATTATTTCCCTCATTTCTCTGTCTATCTCTCTCCACTCATTACACCTGATGACATCATCAAAACTGAACTAAACTATCTAACCAAACACAGCCATAATCTTCTTCATTCACAAGATCAATGTGTGTAGTATAATTTAGGGTTTTAGTTAATTGTTAGGGTTTCAGTTAAATTATCAGGGTTTCAGATAATTATTATTTATCTTTTATGTTTGGGGTAGTTTAGTCCTTTTTATGTTATTAGGGTTTTGATAGGGTTATTAGGGTTAGCCTTTATAACCCTTTCATTAGTCTTGTAATCTCTGATGTTTTTCTAACGCAGTAAGATTGTTTTGTTACGTTTCTCTTCTCTCTTTTGCAATGTCACGTGGTATCAGAGCCGGAATAGATTAATCTAACCTCTGTTTTCTCTCTCTCTCTCTCTCTCTCTCTCTCTCTCTCTCTCATAACCTGATATCATCTCTCTCCCTCTATCCATTCGAAATCCCAAGTAGTAGTACAGATCGCGTATCTCTGTCTCGCCCGAACTCATATCTTTGCTTCTCCCCAGATTGCATCTCTCTCTCTCTCTCTCTCTCTCTCTCTCTCTCTCTCTCTCTCCCTGTATGTCTTCTCTGAAATCTGCATTGTCAATCAGTTTTTGTACTCTGGTGTAGTAATCTAAAATCTGCGGCCGAAATCTATTCAGCATTGGTTCTTCTTCCTATTTGCATCTGTTCGGTATCGGTTCTTCTTCTTATTCGCATGTTCTAGTTTTCCACTACTCAACACCTTCGCAGTAGTTGATTTGCAGTAGTTTATTCGCAGTAGTTGACTCGCAGTAGTTTATTCGCAGCAGTTGACTTGCAGTAGTTAATTCACTGCAGTTGATTCGCAGTAGTGGCTTTGCAGTAGTTGATTTGCAGTTGTTATCTCCTTGGGAAATTCACGAGGCTCTACGGCTTCGCATCAGTTAAATTGCTAAGGTTTCAGTTAATTGTTATTTGTCTTTTATTCGGGGTAGTTTAGTCTTTTCTATGTTATTAGGGTTTTGCTAGGGTTATTAGCGTTAGCTTATATAATCCTTTCATTAATCTTGTAATCTCTCAAGCTTTTCTAACGCAATAAGATTGTTTTGTGACGTTGTTTCTCTTCTCTCCTTTGCAATGTCACACAATGGGTTATGAACTCCTAAATCCTGTTTCGGCAGCTCCATTTCTGCTGTATGACAGGCAACTATGGCTGTTTAGCCTGTTTTTCATGCATAGCGATTTGAACTTTCAAGTTGTTCTACAACAGATGAATCTCCATCAAACACTTGCATTAAGTTTTTTTTTTCTGCAGGAGGGTTACTTGGTCTATGAATGCAATTACTCATGCCGCTGCAGTAGATCTTGTCAGAATAGGGTTTTGCAGAACGGCGTACAAGTCAAGCTAGAAGTCTTCAAAACTGAGAAAAAGGTTTTGTTCTTCTTTTCACTCTCCTTTTCATTTTTTTTGGTTATTATAAGTTCTAGATCAATTTTATCTCATGTTTGTTCACAGGGTTGGGCAGTCAGGGCAAGAGAAGCAATCCCGAGTGGCACATTTGTGTGTGAGTATGTCGGGGAGGTTATAGATGAAAAGGAAGCTGACAAGCGGCGGAATAGGTTTGACTTTATGTCAGAAGGATGTTTTCATCTGCTAGTTATCGTACAGTCTCCTTATATATATAAGCAATTATCCAATCCGGGATCCCGGATTGGAAGGTTTTTTGGTGTTTTGATGCTTTTAAAAATTGTTTTTGGAAAATCTGAACCGTCCAATGTGTTCAAAAGGTGTTTTCCAAGGTCTACGCGAGAAATCTTCAAAAAAAAATACCGGGAAGGGCTTGATCCAAGCAGTTGTTCACAAAAACTGTATATTTACAATTTTGCGA